>OZ030021.1:68704004-69304004 GCA_964023405.1 Apodemus agrarius | reverse complement strand
GCCTCTCCTTCCCCACATCGGTTAGCATACACCTATTACAGGAGCAGGTACCGGTGGGCAGAGCCGGTCCTCCTTGGACAGGCTGAAGCAGCTCGCTCAGTGACCTGGGCTCTCCAGGGTGCACCTCTATGATCAGGTGTTTTTCTGCAGGTGTGTGCCAGAGGGGAGATCATGAGAAATCAACACCAATCAGGGTCGTCTCCTTGGAAGCTGAAATTATCTTGCAGGCAGCTCAGAGCAGGTGCAAGGCTATTTTGGGCCGGCAATCACTGCGTGCAGAGGAGGACGCATCCCCGCTGCCTCGCCTCTGCTCTCCAGCGAGGCAGCAACCTAGAAAGCACCAATTACTGCGAGCCGCTTCCAGCTTAAGATGTCTCTTCCGGCATCACGGGAGCTGTGAGCCTGGCAGTATCTGCGTGGACCTTGGTGAGATGCTGGGAATTCAGCTTCCTAGTCCAAAGAAGAGAGCGTCTGACACAGAGCCAGTTCGTATTTCTTAGCTTGTTGTTCAAGGTCCCTGTGATTCTAAGCTCCGCGTAACCTGGGTTCTCCAACCCAGACCCTGCAACACGTCCAAGAGGTGGCTGCCGCTTGGCATCAGTAAGCAGAATCTGCCACTAGCCTTGGCCCAAACTCTCATTCTTCTTTTCCCAAGAAAAGTTCCTCCACATGGCTTTTCAGTGCTGAAACTAAGGAGCACTTCCTTGCCTTGGGACCAGCCCAGCCCAGGCCTGTCTCTTCTTTCCCTGGCTTCCTGCCTCTGTCACAGTCACAGAAGCCGGCAGTGTGATGTCTCTAGACAGTCTTCTATGCCAGGGATCGCTTCCCAGGTGCCCTGTGTATATCTCTCTAAAGAACAGTGGTGTGGACTTACCTTTCCATGTCTCTCCTACACCTAGGAAGAGTCAAGGCTCTGAAGGACCATTAATTCTGCCCTTCTTCCTAGCTCTAAAGCCTTTTTTTTTTTTTAGTTGTTTACATTCCAAATGATATCCCCCTTCCCAGTTACTCCTCCACAACACTCCCATCCCATCGCCCCTCTCCTCCCTCCCCTTTGCCTCTCTGGGGGTGCTCCTCCACCCACTCACCACTCCTGCTTCACTGCTCTAGTATCCCCCTCTCCTACAGAACCAAGGCCTCCCCTCCCATTGATGTCTGACAAGGCCATCCTCTGCTACCTATGCATCTGGAGCCATGGGTCCCTCCATGTGTACTCTTTGGATGGTGGTTTGGTCCCTGGGAGCTCTGGGTGGTCCTGTTAGTTGATCTTCTTCCTATGGGGTTGCAATCCCCTCCAGCTCCTTCAGTCCTTCCCCTAGCTCTTCCACTGGGGTCCCGGGGCTGCTCTAAAGCTTTTACAAAGCTCATCCCATGTCTTCCCACCCTTGAAATCTGCTCTAGCCACCCAGACTACCAAATGCTAGGTACTTGTGTAGGCAGCCACACACCGTTTCCTCAAGGCTCTGTAAACCCATCTTGTCCATCCACAGTCTGTTCCTGAAGATGCACCCTACACTGTTCCTGTGCCCCTCCCGGCTACAGGAAAGCTGGTATCTCAGCGTGTGTTCTGTTTGCCTAGAGACACTCCCCAGGAAAGAAGACACTTGCATTGTAAACCAAGTTATTAAGATGGGTGCCCACCGTTCTTGCCTTTGAGAAACCAACAGTCTAAAAATACATCACAGAGAGAAAGGACATTTGAAAAGACAAGGACAGAGTTAGACACTCTGTAAAAATAGCACTTTAACTGGGAAAGGAGACTTTACGGTGTCAGACAGTGACCGTTTATTGAAAGCGGTCCCCTCCTTTCTCCCTCCCTATCACCCCTAATTTCTCCATTTCTCTTCCCTAATTCCTCCTTCCCCTTCCAAAACTTAAACCTTCAGAAACTGAAATCAAATCCAAAGATCAGCATTCATATACAGTGCCCCTTCCTGTCCCTGCAACTGGGCAGCACACTGTGTCAGTCCCATTAGACCACCCAGCTGGTGTCTGCGTCCTCTAAGTCCTGAGACTAGATAGCGATCTGGGTCTTTTGCCTAATGGAGTCACGGGCATTGTGGTCATTGTGAGGTTTCCATCCCGTATTAAGCGGTAAGCCCCTTAATAGTGCAGATGGCATCTCATTCTTCTCTTGATGGCCAGAGGACACCGCGGTTATAAAAGAACAGAGTTTTACTAACATACCGGGTACACTATTATATCTCTCTAGGCTTGGCAGCCATGGTCACATTGATATTAATAACTACTCTTTGTCCCACCTACACACTCAGAGAGCCTAAAACACATTGACTCTAAGAGAATTAGAATTGGAAAGGACTGCGTGTGTGTGTGTGTGTGTGTGTGTGTGTGTGTGTGTGTATTTGAGCCCTAACTGAGAAAAAACACAGATGGGATAGTTGGGATAGTTTAAGACTTCTAGGTTTGGCAGGGATCGATTTGCTACATGGAGAGGCCTTGGACGAACACCTAAAGTCCCCAGAGTTCCAGACTCTGTCATGAGAGTCACAGTGAATACTTAGCCCCAGCAGCCCACTAAGCTATTCTGTTTCTCTCTCTCTCTCTCTCTCTCTCTCTCTCTCTCTCTCTCTCTCTCTCTCTCTCTGTGTGTGTGTGTGTGTGTATGTGTGTGTCTGTGTGTGTGTGTATGTGTATATGTGTGTGTGTGTGTGTGTGTGTGTGTGTGTGTATTCTATTTGGAATTTTCCTAAATGCTGATCCATGGAATAACACGATATTATTTCATGTCTGTTCTCCCTGGAGAGTGCTCTTGATCTACCCTTGAGAGGTGCTAGACTAGGGTCAGATGGGAAACTGGAGCAGCCAGATGTTTTTCTCCACTGATCAGTGCAAAGAAGCCCCTGGAGGCTTTAGTGCCCTAGGCACCCCACTCCCTTTAACCTCGTCAGGACCTTCATTAATATGACTGGACCCCGGTATGTGAGAGGGAGCAGAGATCTGAGCATTGAAACCAGCTCCCCAGTCCTGGAGGGGAAGAAATTAACTATGGACTACAGACAGACAAGGCGATGGCCCAGGTATGTAACCAGACATGAGTGTTTAGTCACTTGTTCTCTGGGGACTCTTTTAACATTGGGGACATCCGCCACCTCCAAGGAGGGCCAGGCTCCGTCCCCAGCAGGGAGAGCTTGCTTTTCCTTGGAGGTTTGCAGGCTATCATTCTCTGCCTCCTTCCTCTTCTGCTAAAATGCTTCTGCTAGCTTCAAAAAGACAGTGCCCTTGAACCGCAACCCAGATCTCTAACTCCCTCCTGCCCCAGTTCACCTGCCTCAGGTAGGCGCTCCATGGGACTACTGTCCCAAGCTTGGAGCAGGGCTGCCATGGGGTTAGGAGCACACTGTTGGGGGCAGCAGCTTGTGTCCAGCTTACTGGAGTCTGTCCAGCCAGGGACTGATGTGCCTGCTCACATCCATTCCCGTCTGCCCTTGCCTGCCCTCCCCTGAAGTCCTGCCCCCGCCGAAATCAAGAATGTTGTATTTCTCAAACCCTATTTCACAGCTATATTGTTTTATACAGCCCCTCCAAAATACCTTGAATGGGCCCTCTTTATCACTCCCATTTTCTGAAGGCTCCAGCTGCTCCTCTGAAACCATCCAAATCTAATTAACCGCAGAAGCTGGAGCTGGGGAGGGTGGCTCCCTTTCGGGTCCTTAGCATACCCATTCAGGCCTTCTTTCAATATGGGCACAAAACCAGGAATTTCTAATAATTGTATCTATGGGCCTGGAAGGGGGAGAGAAAGAAAAAGCAAAAGAAAGAAAGTAAGCTGCTAATAAGTGGGTCTGTGAAAGGAAGGGGTCAGCCTCTCGCATGAACTTGGCAGCCTGGCCCCGAGGAACTTGCAGACAATGCCACAGGGGATCTGAAAGCTTAGCCTCCCGACTCAAATCTGGTGAGAACGTACCCAGGCTGTGAATAGAGATCAGAGTCTCAGCTCTAAATTGTCCCAGCTCAGACTCATTGAAATATCTTCTCACAGAATTAAAAGGGAAGACAGGCCCCGGGAAAGTTTGCTGAATGCCAATGAGGCCGTGCTTAGAAGTGCGAGATGGAGAAACCCAGATTTTATTTCTGAATGACATGGATTAAGACAAAAGAAACAAGTTGGGCCTTTGCCAGGTGGCCCTGATGGGAAAGGGCCATGCTCCTCTGCAAGTCCCCAGAGCGGAGGTACCTGGGTGAGCGCCACTGTTGGGAAACCACCTGCTCTGCCTTCAGATCTCTTTTGGCAGGTGTAAAAATGAGACATGGTGGGGGTGGGGGGAGTCCAGGGACCTCAACATGTTCCCTCCTGTGTCTGGTTTCTTAACCAGGAGGCCTGCCCTCCCCCCCCCCAGAATTATCATCTTAGACAATTATCATCCTTAGACATTCTGCCCAACGAGACTGTGTACAAATACCCATGGGCATTACATCCGCTTCTTCTTCGGCATCCCTAGCAGCTTAGGGATTTATTTAGACTCACAGTTTCACAGGCTACATCCATAGTCCTTGGCTCCACCGATCCTGGGAACACCGCCATGCCATGATTACAGAGCAGAGGAGAGGCTTGCCCGATAGCAGACAGGCAGCAGGGAGAAGTAAGAAGAGAAGGAAAAGATACTCTCTAAACCTGCCCCACCCCAGTGGTTGTTTCTCCAGGGAGGCTCTGGCTACTAAAGTTTCTAGCATCCCCCACAAAAGCATCACCAGCTGGAAATGAACCATTTAACATACGGTCCTCTAGGGGATGTTTCACAGCCATACCATAGCACCCATTTCTGTTTCAGTCCTGTTCGAATGCAAGAAGACCCTTCCCTGTTTCCACTGAGCCCTGTGTTCAGACTCCAGGACTCTGTTGTGTCTGTGGGAGCTACATTCACAGGCGATCATATTTCATCTGCAAGAATGTTGATGGTCTTACCATAAAGAACATAAAACCTCAGGGTTTTATCTACAACACAGCTTAGGTAGCGTGGTGTTTCTGATAGTGCTGCACACCTATCGGACGTGGTGTATTTGCTCATTTTTGTGATCAGTGGTGCACTAAGCTGACTTGGTAGGAATTGGGAAGGGCTCCCTCTATGAATGGGACTTCATTCACAAGGTCTCACAAGTAAGCTTTTACTACACGGCACCTAACTAACAAACCTTTCGTGCATTTACTCTTAGCGGCAATACTCTAAACCTGAGGGCAGCCCCAAGTATGCAGATTAACAAACGGTGCAGTGATTCAAAAGCCTTGTCAGATTATGTCACCAGAAAAGCAAGTCAAGGAGACTCTCTAAGTGAGAAATCCGAAGGCCCTGACCACCCACTGTTGCCACCTGTGAGAGAGTAATTTAAGGACATTTAAGAACAAGGCCTAATATGTTTTTATACCTTTTCAAATCACATAGCATCCAAAAGCCCAGCATAAATACATACACCATGTGATAGATGATACAGACAGTTGTCCAGCCATATGCCAACAAAGAAAGTTGTGAACTAGAGTAGAAACTTCTTGCATTTTTTAAATTTGTATCTGTAACTCTGTGTATTAATTTTGTTTTTGATTTATCCTCCCCATTTTACATTTGTGAAAACAGCAGTCTGGGAACAGGAAATAATTTGACCAAAGACTCACAGAAAGATGAAGACATGTGTTTTAAAAAGAAATAGAGAAACCTGTGAGTCTGGGAAAACTACTACAATATCATGTATGTAAAATGGAACAATTGTTCCCATAGGTTATAGGAACAACTGCCAACTCTTCTTTCGTTCTTGTTTTGTTGTTGTTGTTTGTTTGTTTATTTGTTTTAGACAGGGTTTTTCTGTGTAGCTCCATCTGTCCTGGAACTCACTCTGTAGACCAGGCTGGCCTCGAACTCAGAAATCCACCTGTCTCTGCCTCCCAAGTGCTGGGATTATAGGCGTGTGCCACCACGCCCGGCACAACTGCCAACTCTTAATTCAATATGCCTTTCTCCTTAGTTTCTGGATTCTCGGGCACTAGCTGGGAATCTTTTATGAATGTAAAGAAGTACTGCTTCCCCATTTTAAATAGCACATTGACCAAATCAATGAGCAGGTTGGCTGGACATCATCAGTCTGTGACTTCAGTATCGTAGCGACCTTTTGCCCTTGTATAGGTCACGGTCTCCCAGTGGTATGCTGGACTTGACTTACACCGAGAACAATGCGACTTTCTCCCGTTCCAACTTCAGGAGCTAGAAGTTTGTAGCTCAAAATCAGCTACAAGACAAATATTTGCACAATAGAAATGAGCAAACATTCCAGATTGTTGCCCTCGGGGTAGTTTGCCAGCACTCCTCTTTCCACGCAGGGCTCTATGTCTCCTGCTCTCGGAGGCTCCCAGGCTCAACCTTTTTCTAGCTTCCAAGTTCCGAAGTTGTAATTGGAACAAACTTTAGTCCTTTATCTACATAGAGAATCCCCGGAGGCTTACATCTCTTTTTGATGAATCATAGACATACCTTGAGTTCCTGAGTACCACCCGAGAAACAGAAGCGCCAGTGGCTGTGATCTTTCCTGTGCCCTTACTCCTAGGTACATAGTCATTTCTCATTCCTACTGTGGGTATTCAGGAGATGACAGATCTCTGAACAGATGGAACTCAAGAAGAAAGAGAGAGGCACTGATGCTTTTGTTTTTCCTTTACCTAAAGACATTTGCAGGTCTCATAATTGACGCTCATAAGCAGCACTCAAAAGAGGTAATATGTTTCCTTTGAGTGTATACTCAGCCCTGTTGCTGAGTTTTATGGTAAGAGTATGTATGGAGGCAGGCATTGAGGGAGGGAGTGTAGGGAGGAAAACAGAATACTTAAAATAACAGCTGTGTCCTTCCATACCTGCAGTGAGAACACTTGTTCCCTTGGGTTCGTCTTTGGCCTTTTCCTGGGTACAAAGTGTGGGAAACTGAGATGTGGGGAGTCGGTGCTTCTCTGGTGGCAGTATTTAAGGGGCAAACACCCTGTGTGTGTGCCACATCAGACGCATGACTTTCAATTGTCATTTCCCCCATTAACTGTTTGAGAAGCCAGGTTTATTATCTCTGCTTAAGAACCGATGAAACCTCGCAAACATCACACCTAGAAAAAGTTTAGCCCTTTCAGTGTTGAAGTAGGAGAGGAACAGTGGTGTAGCCCTCGTGAAATCTACAAAAAAACATAAGTGGAGGTAAAAAGTGCTTTCAAAGTTTCAGTGTCCTCTAAGCTCCTCAGGCTGCTTGCCCTTAACTCTCTGCTTCCCTCACACCAAGCATCAAACAAGTCCCTCTTTAAATCCTGAAGAATCCCAGGCCTTGGTAACAGTCAATAAACAGAAACATGTAAATCATCCAATTAAATGATATACTTTTCTAACATTTTTGGTCATTAGTACAGTCACAGTACAGTGACTCACCCTAGGAAGTGGTGAATGACTTCTTAGCCTCTTCAGCTAAGAAATGGGGTGATGAAATAGAAATCCCTAAACTAAACGGATTGTTGCAAACAATCCACCTAAGAGTGGGTAAGACTCTCCTTTAGTCAAAGGTGATGACTCTTGTTCAGGGATCTGTTCACATAGAAGGGAAATTTAAAAAAGGAGAGAAAGAAAGAAAGAAAGAGAGAGAGAGAGAGAGAGAGAGGAAGGAAGGAAGGAAGGAAGGAAGGAAGGAAGGAAGGAAGGAAGGAAAAGAAAGAAAGAAAGAAAGAAAGAAAGAAAGAAAGAAAGAAAGAAAGAAGGAGAAAGAGACAAAGGGAGGGAGAGGGAGGGAGAGAGAGGGAGGGAGGGAGAGGAGAGGAGAGGAGAGGAGAGGAGAGAGAGAGAGAGAGAGAGAGAGAGAGAGAGAGAGAGAGATGCTATTGCATATTTTTCCATTCCTGTGTGATAAGGGGTAGTCTGATTCCAAGAAAATCCAGGCAACTCAGTCTAGGATGAAGAATGCTCAGTTTCTAGCTTTCTCTTCACTGTCTACCTACTCACACTCCTTTGGGGTCCTGCAATAAGAGTCTCTTCTGTCCTTCTTGGGAAAGTCATTGCCAAACTAACGCACACATGTGATTTAATATACTGCCCAACTGAGACACATTGACATTTTAAAAAATGCTGTTAGGAAAATTTATGTTTGAATCCAAAGGGGTGGGGGGAATGGCCTATTTACTGGTTAAATCTCAAAGGCCCAACACAAGGATGCTGTCTAAGGGTTGACTGAATGGTAAGATTCAGAGCATATAGGGAAATAAGTTTTATATATAATTATCTTATGCCAGGATCATTTTCCTATAGAGCTACCTTTATGGTAGTATAAAAGCAAAAATGTAAGACAGAAATATCTGTATGTAATATATTATGTGATATATACACATATAAAATATGTGATATTATATATATATTTACATATGCATATATATATATATATATGAACTCAATTCAGTCCATATTGTACTTTACTTAGCAACAAAAGGAAATCAAACAGACAGCCTCTAAACTGTCTTAAGGCAAAACTTGACGGCAATTCCACAATTAGTTCTACTATGTTTTAACTATCTCCCAGACAGATCAGAAATGGGGAAAATGTAAAAGATGGTCCCTCATATAGGCGCTCCTCGATCAGAGAAAAGTCATGATGAAACTCCATAAGGAGAGGCAGCACTATTTCTGCTCTAGGCAAAACTCCAATCGGTGAACCTGATAGTCCCTACAATTTTTCCTGCCCCATCATGCAGTCTTTCACCACGCCACATGGGGTCTTACTATGCCCTACCAAAAGGAAAAGCAGTTTCCTTAAGGAGGTAGAGTATTCATGCTAACCAAACATTCAGCCTAGAAAAGTTAGGGTCCACAATGTTTACCCCTTAAGTCTCTTCCCAAAGCCTTTGCCATTGGTCCTCTGGAGCTCCTGGAAACCCCAGAGAGATCTGTAGCAGAGAAAGACTGGGGCAGGCCTTGAAAAGCAGGGTTGGCAAGGAAGCAAAGGCAGGCAATTCTATCATCTGCTCCGTGGGAGATGAGGCTGGTGAGCTCAGAGTGCTGTTTTTCCCTTAACAGATGCAAGAAAAGGAGCCTGAGAAGGTCAGAGATAAATGCAGCCCCCGCTCTGTTCTGCATATGCAAAGGGACCTGGATAAAACAAAAAAAAGACTCAAAATGTGCAAGTGTGCCCTCAGCCTCTTCTTGTCAGACACAGGTCCCAGATAGGACCATGAGACTGGACACTGAGGGACACATTTATGAACACTAGGGCTTATGAGCAGGGACTTCCCCCAAAAAGCATGCTGCAAGAAGGGGCCTATCAGTCAAGGGAAGGAAAGAAAACATACAATGAGGGATCACTGAGAGAACAGAGGAAAGAAGTTTATAAGGCACGAGCCTGGGAAGGAGGAGAGCTGGGGCGCTGACATCAGAGGCCGCCATAACTGGAAAGAGTCCAAGGCCGCATCATGGCTGACATCCCTGCACATAATCACAAATTCCTTTCAATTATGTGGGAAAGTCTCTGCATTGTCAGTCCAGATGCCCCCGTGAAGAAACAGCATAAAATGAATCTCATGGAAATGTCAGCCTGAGAGCCAGTCTGATTACCAGTACTTGGTGAGGGGAAGACAGGCCAGAGAGATAGGAAAGATAAGATACCATGGTGTCCCCCAAGGCGACACAAAACAAGACCTGGAAGTAAAGGGACAATGCTCGCTGCTTTGTGGATGCAGACACATACTTTCCTCAATATTAGTCAAATCCTTGAAATTCTGTCCCAACAAAATACCTCCTGTATCTGTCTCCACAGAAAGGATTCAGGTCACCTTTGAAACAATTCCTAGTGCGGTCTTGTCCCGCCCAAGGACACTCACGGCCTTGCACTCACCAAATCTTACCATATGTCAATGTCCACCTCGCCACCACAGGGTAGTCAGATGTATTAGTAGACCCTGAGGACTCTTTTCACCCACAGAATAGCTAGCCAGGTATATGTTAATTGTAACTCACAACATGAATATACAAAGGATAATGATGCTAACTGCTAACATTTATTCCTGACACTCAGCTAGCATTCTTGTGCGGTCATTCATGTCATTCTTGTGCGGTCTCTTGAGTGAAGACACAGTGACATTGTTTCATCTTCTTCTCGGGGAGATAAACAGATGTTCGGCTGCTTAAAATGAATGAGCCTAAGACCACGAACACAGCTGAGATTCCGGTTCCAGTTATTCTCACTGCATAGCCTATCCTCTGAGCCCTGTGTTTTCCTACCCCGTTACTCTCTACTTCATGTATCTGGAGGAGAAATTGGTAATTGCCAGCAAAGCAGATCTAAGCTAGAGAAAAAGTACAAATAGACAGACAAACAATCAAAAATTTAAATGTTTGACTCCACCCTGGCTCCAGACCTTTCTTTAAAAATGTATTTCTTTTAGAGTTTTATTTATTTTTTTAATTCATGTATATGAGTCCGTGCCTGCATGTATGCATGTGTACCATGAGTAGGCCTAGAACCTGTGAAGTAGGGTAAACCCCCTGGAACTAGAATTATGTACAGTAGTAAGCTGCCACATGAGTACTCTGAACCAAGCTCAGGTCTTCTGCAAGAGTAGCAAAGGCTCTTAACCACAGCACCATCTCTCCAGCCTCACCTCCTTCATTTGTTTTTTTTTTATTTTATTTCACACATGTTTTATTAATTCTATGAGAGTCTTATACTATACTTTTTATTATATACATCCTCAATTCCCTCCTACTTTTTCTAAGATCCACCTACTGACTTCTCTCCACCTCCAAATTTTGTGTCTTCTTTGTTTTAATAACTTGCTGAGTCCAATTTGTGATAACCATATATTCATAGACATGGGCCATCCACTGGAGTATGGTACACTTACCCAGACCACACCCTTAGAAAATCTTTCTCTCTTCTCTCTCTCTCTCTCTCTCTCTCTCTCTCTCTCTCTCTCCCTCTCCCTCTCCCTCTCCCTCTCCCTCTCCCTCTCCCTCTCCCTCTCCCTCTCCCTCTCCCTCTCCCTCTCCCTCTCCCTCTCCCTCTCCCTCCCTCCCTCCCCCCTCCCTCCCTCCCCCCCTCTCTTTCTCTCTCTCCCCCAGATTCAATCAGTTACCTACAATTCCTCAGTTAGAAGTGGACTTCTGACTCTGTGCACACACACACACACACACACACACACACACACCTCCCACACTAAAATGTTGACTAGCTTGATCTCATGCATGTCTTGTGCAGGCGGCCATAGCTGCTGTGTTTCCTTGATGAAAGCCATTATCTCTGCGATGAGATACAATCTCAAAGTAGTTTTAATTTGTTTTTATTAAATCAAAACAACCCTGAGATTCCACCTCACACCAGTCAGAATGGCTAAGATTAAAAACTCAAGAGACAACAAGTGCTGGCGAGGATGTGGAGAAAGAGGAACACTCCTCCACTGTTGGTGGGATTGCAAAATGGTAAAACCGCTCTGGAAATCAGTTTGGCAGTTCCTCAGAAAATTGGGCATGTCACTTCCAGAGGACCCTGGCATACCACTCCTGGGCATATACCCAGAGGATTCCCCTGCATACAATAAAGACACATGCTCCACTATGTTTATAGCAGCCTTGTTTATAATAGCCAGAAATTGGAAGGAGCCCAAATATCCCTCAAAGGAGGAATGGATACAGAAAATGTGGTATATTTATACAATGGAATACTACTCAGCAATTAAAAATAATGAATTCATGCAATTTGTAGGCAAATGGTTAGATCTGGAAAATATCATCCTAAGTGAGCTAACCCAATCACAAAAGAATACACGTGAAATGCAATCACTGATAAGTGGATATTAATGAGCCCAGAAGCCCTAAATACTCAAGGCACAATTAGCAAGTCAAATGATTCCCATGAAGAAGAAAGGAGAGGACCCTGGGCCTGAAAAGATTGGATCCATTTTTGTAGACCCAGAACAGAGAAATCGTGGGGGGTATGGTTGGGGAATAGTTGGGGGGGAGAGGAATTATGGGACGTATGGTGGGGGGGAACTGGGAAAGGGGAAAGCCTTTGGAATGTAAACATAGAATATAGAAAATAAAAATTTAAATAAAAAGACTATATCCAATAAAAAACAAACAAACAAACAAACAAAAGAATTGTCCAAACAAAATTAGCCCATTTTTAATTGAATTGTTTGTTTTCTTAATATTTAAAGTTTTGAATTCATTGTATATTCTTGGTATGAGGTATCTATGAGATGAATGACTCACAAAGATTTTCCCCAATTCTGTAGGCTTTCTTTTTAGTTGAACACCATTTCTTGTGCTGTACAGAAGCCTTTAAATCTCATGATGTAGCCTTTGTCAGTTGTTTCCTAAGTGACTAAGGCCTATTCAGAGAACTCTCCTTACCTCTGCCCATGTCTGGAAGGCTTTTCCCTAATTTTCTTTTAACAGCCTCAGGGTTTCAGGACTTGCATTAAGTCTCTGATGCACTTGGAGTTGATTTCCGTGCTAGGTAAAAGATGGGAATCTAATTTCTTTCTTTTACAAATAGATTCTCAACTTTCCCCTCAGTGTAACCGGTACAAACATACACAGAGAGATCAATAGAACAGAATAGGAAATTCAGATATGAACCTACAAAGCTCCAATTACCCAAATTTTGACAACAGTGCCAAAAAAAAAAATAGATATTGGAGAAAAGACACCTTCCTTACTTTATTCCTTTATACTAAATTTTTGGCAACTAGTATGTAGTTCAAATTTTCTAGTCACATCTCAAATGTTTCACACTTACATGAGACGAGACTGGCAGAAGACCTCTAGACCACACTTCTAAAACCAATACATCATATTCTAGAATCTGTTTTATTGGGAAATGAAAGAGCTAGTTAGAGCAACTTCTCCCTAAGAACAGGGTTCTTATGTTTACCCATGGCATAGTTCCAGGTTTGTTCATATAGGAAACATAGGGTTCATGAAGACTTTTTGATAGACTACTTCTCGTCCATCCTAAAGGGGAACATATCCTTTCCCTCATCTCTTCCCATGTTCATTCTCTTTGCTCCACTGTATCTGCACTGGATGTAACAGCACATTAGGAGTTGCCAAGCTTTTTTCTCCTTCAAGAACCTAAGATTGTATCCATTTCACGTAAGCTTCAGTTTGCATCCTCGGAAACTCAGCTTCCTCTTTTTCTTCAGGGCAAGCGACTCCTACAACCATCCTTCATTTCCTCTCTTAAAAACCCATCATTCACCTCCACACTCCCTCTGGAGCCAACTTCAGACTCTTCTCAGATTTAGAGGCTTAAGTGGAGCACCAGTGTCTGATAGAGAACACTGGAGTCACTACAGATCAGATGCTCCCATTTCGACATGCCTGTAGAACTCAGGCTCGTGTTTATAAAGGGTCCTGAGAAAAATGGCCTCTGGTCAAAGCATTAAGTGTCCCAGGAAGAGTATAGTGCAGCGGGTAAGTGCTCAGGCTCTAGGATCAGACAGCCATGATGGAATGCCAGATCAGCGTGGGACAGGTATGTAAATTCTCAGCGCTTCCATAGCTGTGAGGTGGAATGAGACAAATTGAAGTAAATAACTTTAGAAAGTACTGCAGCAGCACAAGGCCATTAATGCAGGGGTGTTTGAGTTGTGACCTTTCTTTTTTATTTTTTTGGTTGTTTTATTTATTTACATTTCAAATGTTATTCCTCTCTGAAAACCCCCTATCCCACCCCCTCCCCCTGCTTCTATGAGGGTGCTTCCCTACCCACCAACTCCCACCTCACCACCCTAGCATTCCCCTACTGGGGGGCATTGAGCAAGGGGCAAGATCAAGGCCCTTTCCACCCAATGATGCCCAATAAGGCAGTCTTCTGCTACATATGCAACTGGAGCCATGGGTCCCTCCACGTTTATTCTTTGGTTGGTGGTTTAGTCCCTGGGAGCTCTGGGGGTAGGGGGGCCTGGTTAGTTGATATTGTTGTTCTTCCTATGGGGTTTCAAATCCCTTCAGCTCCTTGGTACAACCAGAGAAAATACTGAGGCTGAAAATCCCCAGACTCACTGTAGCTTCATTCTTACAGGAAGATGATTTCCTTTTTCAAGGATGGTTAGACACCTATCATGCTAACCTCCAAGCCTTGTGGTTGCTGCTGTCCTCTTACAGTCCTATCCCTAGTATCTCTCTCCTCCTCCATGCTCCTGTATTCTCAGCTGACCTTCCCCTGCCTTTCCTCACATACTGGCCTTTGCAGTGAGCGCCCAAAGATCTGCTGAATGAGTCTTGTCTGCATGCTGCCTAAAGTCGTTCTCAGGCAGTTTGCAAATAAACAATCTCTCTCCTGGAAGAAAGAACAAATAATTCATAATTGGCAATCTGCATAATTAGTAATGCATCTATGCAAATATAACATTTGCAATAATCTATTAATATCTCAGCTGTGATGTCTGTGGTCCACCACTTCTGGCTAAGGGGCCAGAGCCAACTTTTTTTTTTTTTTTTTTTTTTTGTTCCTCTTGAGGTGAGAAGAGAGAATGAAGAGCTGCATTTTCCTTGGGGCTTTAATTAGCAAGCTGGAGACCACTAGAGTTTGGGATGGCTTTCAAGGGCTCTTAAAGCTTTCCACCCATCCCCCAAATTCTTACCTGAAGGAGTCAGAAATACGGAGAGGACCCCTGAGATTATTCACTGTGAGAGGCAAAGCCAAGGTCAAAATTCAGCTATCAACTCTGAAGCTTGACTGCCCCCTGAGATGCAGAACGTCTCTCCTGCTGCTGGAGCTTTGGCTGCTGTAAACCATCCTCTCAAGTGGAATTGTCTCTAGCTTCCCCTCCATCCCACCCCTTTGGATTTAACTCCTTTTGCTGATCTGGACCTCTGATACAAAGAACCAGTTCTAGGTCTATATGACAAAAGAAAAAGAAGATTCAAGCCCAAAGCATCTGATCAGCCTAGCTTTGGATGAGTTAGCCTAAAGCTCACACAGTAGGTTGGGATGAGACCCTTCCTCTGAAAGTAGTCTATCTAAACACACACACATACAGAGAGAGGGAGGGGGGGAGAAAGCAACTGCTATTACTGCTTACTGAACTATCTATCAGGGTCAAGGGAGTTCAGGGCAGGGTCTGTACACAGTCCATAAGTGCACTTTCCTAATCTCTCCCTTCTCTTTCTCCAGCAGACCCTAAACAACCTCTCCACTTCATGCTGTCCCCTTACCCTAAAGGCAGCAAGAGCCGCATCCTCACATAAATATCTAGCAAGCAGCAGCTCTTGTCCACGTAATTGTGCACCAGGATAGAGTAGGTAACTTTTGTTAAGATGAAGCAATGTGTTTTTCAGTCAAACGGTTACCCATTGCACAAGCTTCGAGAGAAACAGCAGACTTGGATGTTTGGGGTCATCCTCTGAAGTATACATTCACAAGGCAGCAAAGCCATAGGTGTTTCTTTTGGGGGCAAAAGAGACCTTCCTCACTGGCCTTTTTCTGGATACAAGCTGACTTCTGAGTCATATTGGGCTCCTGAATTCTCAGAGCATCTGCTCATGTCCCACCCTGCACACACCACCACCTGCACTGTGCATTTTGCATTTTGCCAAGCTGTTTATATCCCCCTTGAAGTCTAGGTTGTGGGTATTTTTGCCTTTTTGAGGTCCTGAGATCCTTGTAGTGTCTGCCCCAAATAAATGCTTTTCAAATGTTTGGTGAATGATCGTAGAATTATTAAAAGTCCTAAGTCTCTCATGTCTTCCATTTCTGTACTTGAACTCTCTCAATTTAATCCTCTGCCTGTGATAGAGTATTGAGGTCTGTCTATGTACTCAGGTTCAACTGACTCTTGAGAGTTAAAGAATGTATCCTAGTCTGAATCTACACTCCAGGGAACCCTAGTTGTTAGAGCCAAAGGACTTCAGAAAGAGAGGGAGCAGTGCTCACTGGGGCATTATAAGAAGACTCTCAGTGGCAGTGATAGGAGAGGAAGTGACTGTGAGCTAAAACACTGCTTTAGTGCTAGGATGATAGCCTGTTCGAGGAGGACCGAGATCCCTAAGCTCTCTAGAGTAAAATATTTAGAGAACTGACTCTTGAGAAGAACCCATGAGCTACTATAGAACTGTTAACATTTAGAGATCCTTGATCTCTGAGTGTTGATAAAAGACAGACAAGAGTTCTTGCTTCTTATTCATAGGTTCAGCCTCCACACATTCTGCCCATTTCCAAAACAGTTCTTATCTCTCTTGTCTTGCAAGTATAGGGTCAACCTGTTATCCTCTCACATATGCCTAGCTTTTTTTTTTTTAAAGACACGAGGTTCTAGGAGCAAACTCCTATTTTACCAACTGAGCCACCGCCCCAAACCCGATGTTTTCCTGTTCTTATATGGCATTCATTGCCTTCTATCCACATGACTTGTAAATCCCTGGTAACACATTAGCTTTCAACGGCAAGTATATAATCTCTCGGCCTGCAGTCCTAATGACACCTAAAAATTCGTATCTAAAGCCCAGCCCTTTTGATTTCCTCTTTACCATCCTCTTCTCACTTGCCATTACCACATTTATTCCAAAGCTTAAGTTTCATGGATTCTCCTTTCTCATAATGTCAAATCCGTCCCCGTCACTTGACTACCGAGTAGTTGTATATTCTCTACTTCTGAGATACTGGACTTGTTGCTCTTACTTTTAATATATCCCACACTGAGAAACACCTTTTCTATGAAATGGCTAGATATATTCATCTTCTAAACACGGCTCGTGACTCCCAATGATCTATTAAACTTTATACCTTGCTCTGGACATGTAACCTTCTGGGTTTTTTTTTTTCCAATTTCCACCATTTCTTGAAACTATTTGGTCACCCAATTGCATAGGTCTCTACTGTGCCTTGGAGAAATCTCACATCCTCTAATTTCTGTGTCTTGCTTATACAGCTTCCTAGAAGAGCCTAGTCCTCACATTCACTATAAAAGTGCACACAGCCTCCAACAGGTCCACGAAATTGCATTTTCGTCTTGAATTCAGAAGCAAGCACAATCTCTGTCTCTGTATTTCCCCCCTAAGGCACTTGGATGTTTTCCTTTGAATATGGTTATTTATCTGTAAGACTTTAGGTTCCTAAGGCTAGGGGCCAGGTCTCATCTACTTCTGAATTCTCTGGAGTGTTTAGCATAGTGCCTTAAAGGTTTCTATTAAGAAATGAACTGAACTGAACTGGATTGGATTACTGGGAAGTGATCTGAAGACTACTTCTTTTATTCCGGGTCTCTAGAGTAAAATATTTAGAGAACTGCCTCTTGAGAAGAACCCATGAGCTATTATAAAACTGTTAACATTTAGAATTGGACTTGAATGGCCATTCCCTCTCTCTTGTCAAAACCAACTTCAAAGTCTTCTAGAAATGATTTATATAGCTCAGATAAAATACTAAGGCTAAGAGTGATCCAGCAGACAGCATGTACTACAGGGTATAAATTGTCCTGAATTCTAATTTATTTCTCTATATGCCATCGTATTAGTGTACTGTTGTGTTACTTTTGCTTGTGACAAGCTAAAAATAGATAACTTCTCTCATCTTTCAGATGCTGTTGGAATTCTATGAGGAGAGACTCTTTGTCTGTTTAATTCCCCATTTTTTTATGGAGCCCCAAACATATACACCATATTTTTCACATACACTTTTGCCAAATGAATCTGAGAAAAATATACTACCTGCTTAGAAAGGTGATTTAAATTAAAATTTAAAGAAGCAAATCAAATTTTAAAAAAACTGAAAAATAATTGCATCTTACAAATCCTTGAATTTTTCACACCATCCTTACTCTGACCCAGAGCCTACCTCAGTATCGGAAAGAGACAAGGTGGGCATGTTAGAGACGGAGCAGTCACAAGAGGCATGGACTTTCACCTGGATCTGTTCCCCTGTATTTTCCACAAAATGTCCTCCAGGTTATACTTAAGTTCTCTAAGGAATGAGAGCTGTGCACAGTTGGGCAGTTTTCCATGGTAAAAAGACAGTTCCTATATTGAGCCAAAAGTTGGCTTCTTATAAATTCCACCCACTGGTCTTAATTCTGTCTCCAAAGCAAAGTAGTGAGGGTCTATTTTCTCTTCTGTTTGATGGCCTTTCCTACGTCTGAAGACAGCTCTCACATTTCCAACACGTGGGATTAGTCTCCGAACCAACTGCCCCCACTCTCCTCGCCTTAACCATTTTCCTTTGGTGTAGTCTCAAAACCGCTCTTCTCAGTCCTTACCCTCCCCCAAGTGCATCCCATGTACTCACTGATATCCTGCACCAGTCCTCAGATCTGGGTAAAATACCTTGGAATTCTGTCAGGATAGTCACTTTGGACAGTCTGAGCCCATCCCCCTATGAACAACCTCTATGAGGTTTACTAACAGTTAATGAGTTTTTGCTCACACAGTGTGTTGTTTTAAACCTCCTTACCCATTCTTAATAAAATCTTCCCCACATGATTTGATCCAGTTCAAAGTATGGGCTCCATTTCATTCATGGCCCCTAGGGATGGGAAGGGCCTCCTACTAACAAGTTAAGGGTCAGTATGTGATCACTTCCTACCTTGCCTGCCAAATGACAAATTAATATATCCACCGCTTTCCTCACCAGACTAATATATGGTTCAACTGAAACCACTTGATTTACAAGGGCTTTTAAAACTTACAGTAGAAACTCATGCAGCAAATAAAATGATCCCTTCTATTTTCAATCAAGCATCTTTTCATGCCTACCGCTAGACTCGCTAGGGCTCTCTGTTGTAGAAATGGGAGGTTCGTTTAGATTCCTCAAGTATGAGTGGTCTGGAGGGAAAACCTCTTTGCTAATGGTGTGACTGTGTCAATCTCATTTAATCTTTTAGGAGTTGCCCATGACCTCCAACCAAAGATCAGTAAGAGAACACCAATAATTTACTGATTTGGATTTTACTACTTATCCTAATTTTCTTCCTGATGCTGTGATACAACACCCTAAACAAAAGCAACTTGGAGAAGGAAAGGTTCGTTTAGTTTACAAGTAACAGTCCACCATCAGGCAGCTTGTGGCCACCTGCCTAGGAATAGCACCACCCACAGGAGACTGGGCACTTCCAAACCAGTTAACCAATCAAGAAAATGCGCCATAGACGTTCCCACAGGCCAATCCTATTAGGTACATGCTTCCATAATGTCTCCTCTCCCCAGGTATGTCAAGTTGACAACAAAACTAACTAGCACACTACCTTTCGTGGCAAAGGTTAGCACACATCATAGGTCTATGGGGCATCTCAGTATTAAGATGTTCAAAAAGCAAAATAAAAACAAAACAAAAGAAAACAAAAAAACATTATACTATGCGTGTCCCACTGCCTCCCCAAATTGGCTACTAAGAAAAAAAAATGGATGCAAGATGCAAATATGCAATCGTGTGTCCAAAAACACTGTGTGTAAGTGAAAATAAAGTATACCTGTAACCATGTCTGTTTAAGACATAGATGTCATTAATTTTATTCAAGAGAGAAGGATTTTATATGTGTGGGTGATAAATTGACCTTGTTACCTGTTTAGACAAAATAATGAAGTGAGCTTGCTGTCTCACTGTATCATGATCTTATAATAACCTTGTCTGAGGTTACCATTCTTTTAAAAAGTTGTGTACAAAGCAATGAGCTTCATGATGTACGTTATGTGTGTTACATTATACCATTTTGTAATCTGCCCTAGCCCCTTCATGCCCCAGCCCCCTCTGGCTGGTTCCTTGTTTCTTCATCATTAACCTCTTCTGCTTTCTTGTCAGGTCTAAATTCTGTAGCCCTCTTATTCTGTGCCTTCTTTTAAGAATCTCTTCCCTTTCAGATTCCTTTCTAGTTTGATGACCTACAAACCACACACACACACACACACACACACACACACACACACTTTTAAATCTGGAGTTTGAACATGAAAGAAATCTTGAAACACTTGTTCTGCTAAGTCTGGCTTGTTTCTCTTGGCATAATGATAGTGCCTTCCATTTTCTCAAATGTCATGATTTCATTTTTTTTCTTTATGGCTGCATAAAATTCTACTACATTTTCATGATCCATTTGTCTGTTAATGGACTAGACTGGTTCTATCTCAAGGCTGTGGAGACACAGTGTAATTGTAAACATGGATACACAAGTATCTCTGTGGTATGTTGATTAGAGTCATTTGATACCTACCCAGTACTAGTATAGTTGAGTCATGTGGTAGTTCTGTTTTCAGTGTTTTGAGGACCCTACATTCTAGTTCTATTTTAGTCATATGCACCAATTTAAAACCCCTCCAGAGCCCAGCAATGTTCCTTTCTCACATCTTTATCAAAATTTGCTGCTCTCCTCCTCCTCCTCTTCTTCATCCCCCTCTGCCTCCTTTTGAAGATAGCTATTCTCACTGGAGAGCGATGGAATCTCTTTGTAGTTCTCTGGTGACTAAGAATGTTGAATATGTTTTCAGTAGTTACTGGCCATTGATAGTTCTTCTTTAATTCAGTTCATTAGCAAAGTTATTGTTCGGATTGTCTGATTTGGGGTTTTGTTTGTTTTGTTGTTGTTGCTGTTCTTCATGCTTGGTTTGGCAGTGCTTTGTATAGTCTAGATTTTAATCCTTTATCTCTTGGTAAGATATTTGCTCTATCCTATAAACTGCCTCTTCCCTGTGACAATTGTTTCCTTCCTTAGACAGAAGCCTTTTGTTTCACGTAGCCCCCGGGGAACTGTAATTGTGGAGTAGAGCTTTTGTAAGCCTTTGGTTGTTTTGTTTTGTTTCAAACAGCCAACTCTCTCTGTTGGTTCTGTGTAGTGTCCTTCAACTTTTAGTTTCATTAGTTCCAGCCTGCTGCTTTGAAATTTGGCTTGTGATTTTCTCAGGCCTTAAAGCACATCATTAGGTTATTTATTCAAAATATTTTTAATTTTTAAAATTATTAATTTGTATTTGTTATTATAGTGTGTGTGTGTGTGTGTCTGTGTGTGTGTGTGTGTGTGTGTGTGTGTGTATGTATGTAGGAGGGGGATTTGTATGCATGGCGTGCAAGTGGGGGTCAGAGGACAACTTTGTATAGTTGACTCTCTCCTACCTTCAAGCCAATTGAGATTTTTAAACCAGCAATCAGTTGTACATCATCACCCTCTCTCATAAATCTGTTCTTTCCTGTGCCATCATAATTGATATCATTTTTCCTTCTCCTCCTCCTCCTCCTCCTCCTCCTCCTCCTCCTCCTCCTCCTCCTCCTCCCCCCTCCTCCTCCTCCTCTGATTATCTTTAAGTATCTTCCATAATAATATCCTGGTGGTCGTGAAATGGTTATGAACTGGTTGTGTTTGTCTTGAAATTTCCATATTTCTATGTCAATTTCAAAATGTAATTTTGCCGGATATAACAATCATGAATGTCAAGTTGTTTCTTTTGGTTGCGTATTCTCCGCTACAATGGTGTCAACTAGATTCTCTCTGGCATTGGTATCTTTCTTAGCTTTCCTTTCTATCTTATGGGTTTGGGGATCTGACCTCTAGATGCTATCCCATACTTCTTGGAATATGGTCTTATGCTTGTGTTTTTTCCCCATTTGTTATTTGGATCTAGTGTTTTAGTGACCTGTACTCCATTGGCGATGTTCTTCTGCTACTTGGTTATATCTATCGGTGATGGTTTCAACTGTTTTTAATGCACTGAGTTTTTCACTCACAACACTTCAATGTCAATGGATTTGCAAAACCTTAGTTTACTTGCTGAGGTTTTCTTAAATGTTACTGGCTTTTCCACTCACGTTGCTAATTTATTCATAAATTTGTGAACTTTTCCTCTCTATATTTCTCCCTTTCCTCCTCAGTAACATTACCTGCTTTACCTCACATATTTCAGTAGCTTTTGATTTTAATAGTTGAGAAGTTATGATCATTTAGAGGAGTCCTAGGCCTTATTTTGTTGGGGAAGGGGTTCTTGTGTTTCTGTATTGTAATGTACACCTGTTGGTTTAGATGTCTATTTTAGGTTTATTAGGGAGTCTTTTTATTGAGCAAGCAGCCTACTCTTGACAATTCCATCCCCTAGAACCACTGAGAAGGAAGGAAAAAATAACAGCTTTGGGGCACACTTTCCACCTCCTCTTAGTCCACCATAGAGCTACCTCTGTTTGCCTTACTTGTTGGCATATCGCCATCTTTTCTCTCACTTCTCCGATGCCCTCTCTCCTGCTTTGTGGATTTCTCAAGTTCTTCCTCTAGTTCTCTCTTTGGAATAGTCAATTTTCCTTGTTCCGGCTCAGTCCCCTTTTGTATGCTCCCAGACATGCAGCTTTTAAAGCACCAGTTGAGATAGAATTCGCCTCGTATTATTTTACACTTCCTTATTTATTCACTTACTTAGGGAGGTGACTCCACATGCAGAGGTAAGCAGGCCACTTACAGGAGTGGCTGTTCCCCTTCTAGCATAGGTTTCAGGAATCAGACTTTCAGGTTTCAGAAAAAGGGTTTACAGGTTTGGAAACAAGCATCATTACCATCTGAGCCATCTCACCAGCCAGTCTAGAAGGTTCCCAGGTCAGCTCTGCTCAGAGGAAGGTAACACGGACTGGTTGAGAGAGCTGCTAGATGGCAACAGCTCTTTTTTGCTGTTACCTGAACTCATTATTTATTTTTCTTTTTTTAAGGCTTAGTCATTTTTATTGGATATTTTATTTATTCATTTAGTTAGTTATTTAGTTATTTAGTTATTTACATTTCAAATGTTAGCCCCTCTCCCTGTTTCCCCCACTCAGAAACTCCCTATTCCATCCCCCCTCCCCCTGCTTCTATGTGGACATGACCCCACCCCTGCCCTCACATTCTCCTAGGGGCATCAAGCTTTCAGTGAACCAAGAGCCTCTTTGCCCATTGATGTCCTACAAGGCCATTCTCTGCTACGTATATGGCTGGATCTCTGGTTGGTTGATACTGTTGTTCTTCCTACAGGCTTGCAAACCCCTTCAGCTCCTTCAGTCCTTTCTCTAACTCCTCCATTGGGGATCCTGTGATCAGTCCAATGGTTGGCTGCGAGCATCTGCCTCTGTACTTGTTGGGATCTGGCAGAGCCTCTCAGGAGGCAGCTATATCAGGCTTCTGTCAGCAAACACTTCTGGGCATTCACAATGGTGTCTGCACTTGGTGATTGTATAAGGGATGGATTCCCAGGTGGGGCAGTCTCTGGATGGCCTTTCCTTCAGTCTCTGCTCTACACTTTGTCTCTGTATTTGCTCCCATGAGCGTTTTGTTACTCCTAAGAAGGACCAAAGTATCCACACTTTGGTCTTCCTTCTTCCTGAGCTTCATGTGGTCTGTGAATTATATATCGGGTATTATGAACTTTTACACTTATCAGTGAGTGCATACCATGTGTGTTCTTTTGTGATTGGGTTACCTCACTCAGGATGATATTTTCTAGTTCCATCCATTTGCCAAAGAATTTCATAAATTCATTCTTTTTAATAGCTGAGTAGTACCCCATTGTGTAAATGTATCACATTTTCTGTATTTATTCCTCTGTTGAAGGACATCTGGGTTCTTTCCAGCTTCTAACTATTATAAATAAGGCTGCTATGAACATAGTGGAGCACGTGTCCTTGTTATATGTTGGAGCATCTTTTGGGTATATTCCCAGGAGTGGTATAGCTGGGTTCTCAGGTAATACTAGGTCCAATTTTCTGAGGAACCACCAGACTGATTTCCAGAGTGGTTGTACCAGCTTGCAGTCCCACCAGCAGTGGAGGAGTGTTCCTCTATTTCCACATCCTCCCCAGCATCTGCTGTTCCCTGAGTTTTTTATCTTACTCATTCTGACTGGTGTGAGGTGTAATCTCAGGGTTGTTTTGATTTGCATTTCCCTGATGACTAAAGATGTTGAACAATTTCTTTAGGTGCTTCTTTGAATTTCTTCAGTTGAGAATTCTTTGTTTAGCTCTCTACCGCATTTTAAATATGGTTATTTATTGTCTGGAGTCTAATTTCTTGAGTTCTTTGTATATATTGAATATTAGCCCTCTATTGGATGTAGGATTGGTAAAGATCTTTTCACAATCTGTTGGTTGCTGTTTTTTCCTATTAACAGTATCCTTTGCCTTACAGAACTACCATGGAGTATGCCATCTACACAACAGTAAAAACAACTCTTCACCTGTCACCAGGAATCAAACTGGGCGGCATTTATTAAAGTACTTTGTCAGCTCCAAAGTTGCTTAATACATGTGAAATTTCTTGGTGACCTTAACTTTCTAGGATTTGGCCTTTCTAGGTTTCTGGATTTCTCCTAAGCATTGTTAGAATGCCATCCTACTGAAAAGAAATCTAACTTGTAGTTTTGTAGGGTACATCAGGGATCTGCTCTTTAACTCTCCCAATAAGCTTGCCAGTACTCTGCACTTGGTAGTCAGTGAATCATCTCTTTACCAGCTCAGCTGGTCTCACTGGTATGGAAAATCCTGGGAAATCTGTATCAGTCTTCTAGTATAGTATAATTAGATAGTGATCATTAGCATATATTTGTTTAATAAAGAGTATAGATATTTTAGTTGAAGTACCATTGGGTGGTAGGTTTTGACAACATTAAACATTTCCTTGTCTAAACCTATTGTCTTATGTTTTAAAATTTATGGGTCACAAAGGGATAGACCTGCTGAATTTATTTCTTGCTATCTCTTGAACACAGTAACTCCAAACTGAGTAGGCCACAGATACACGATAATGGGTTGAGCATATTCCCTGCGCTTTTAGATTTCGAACTAGTCACCTGAAGGCCTGTCATCCAGCATCTCCTCTCATTTTTCTCCTTTGTATCTTAGATATAGCTCTCAGTGACCCTTCATTATATAAAATGCATGCCCTTCATGAGACAGAATGACTGGAGACAGAGCAAAATTTGTAAGTAGCAAGGGCTAAATGCAGAAGATATGAAGAGAAATTTAAAATATATTTGATTTAAAAGAACTTCTTCTTCCTCTTCCTCTTCCTCCCCCTCCTCCTTCTTCTTCTACTCATAATTAGGTCTTCTATTTTTCCATTAATCCATATCTCTGTTTTTTGTCAGTACCATGCTGGTTTTGTTACTATAGCTTTGTATTATAGCTTGAGATCTTATATGCTAATTCAGTCTTCAGCATTGTTCTTTTACTCAGGATTTCTAGGGTCATCGAGGATCTTTTCTACTTACATGTGAATTTTAGTATTTTATTTTCTATTTCTGTGTGAAAAAATGTCTTTGGGGATTTTTTTTTTACCATAATAGTGCTGAATTTATAAATAGCTTTTGGTAAGATTGTCATCTTCACACTACTAATCTATCAATCCATGAGAGATCTCAGAAGGTTTTCTCATGCATCCAGAGTCTTAGTCAACTTATTTAGGGATTTAAATGTTTTGATGTAGAAACTTAACTTCCTTGGTTAGGCTAATTTCTCTTTATCTCTGCCACTAGTATACAAAGAGATACTTTTAAGCTGATTTCATATCCTGCAACTTTGCTCAATGTGTTGATCATTTCTGAAAGTTTCTGGTGAAATTTTAGAATCTCATGTATAATATCAGATCATCTAAAATAGGGATAATTTGACTTTCTATTTTCCAATTTTGTATTCCTTTAAATTTTTTCTCCTATCTTATTTCTGTACCTAGTGCTTTAAATATTACATTGAAAGGGAGTCAGGAGAGTGAAAGCTAAGTCTTGCTACTGATTTTAATGGGACTGCTTCATGTTTTTCTCCATTTGGTATGATGTTCACAGTACATTTGTCATATGGCACCTTTCATATGTTAAAGTATGTTTCCTCTAATCCTACTCTCTCTAAAACTTTTATGAAGACATTTTTTATTTAATTTTTATTTTCTATATTCTATGTTTACATTCCAAAGGCTTTCCCCTTTCCCAATTCCCCCCCACCATATGTCCCATAATTCCTCTTCCCCCCAACTATTCCCCAATCATTCCCCGCCCCCACGATTTCTCTGTTCTGGGTCTACAAAACTGGATCCAATCCTTACAGGCCCAGGGTCCTCTCCTTTCTTCTTCTTGGGAGTCATTTGACTTGCTAATTGTGCCTTGAGCATTTAGGGCTTCTGGGCTCATTAATATCCACTTATCAGTGATTGCATTTCATGTGTATTCTTTTGTGATTGGGTTAGCTCACTTAGGATGATATTTTCCAGATCTAACCATTTACCTACAAATTGCATGAGTTCATTATTTTGAATTGCTGAGTAGTACTCCATTGTATAAATATACCACATTTTCTGTATCCATTCCTCTTTTGAGGGATATCTGGGCTCCTTCCAATTTCTGGCTATTATAAACAAGGCTGCTGTAAACATAGTGGAGCATGTGTCTTTATTGTATGCAGGGGAATCCTCTGGGTATATGCCCAGGAGTGGTATGCCAGGGTCCTCTGGAAGTGACATGCCCAATTTTCTGAGGAACTGCCAAACTGATTTCCAGAGCGGTTTTACCATTTTGCAATCCCACCAACAGTGGAGGAGTGTTCCTCTTTCTCCACATCCTCGCCAGCACTTGTTGTCTCTTGAGTTTTTAATCTTAGCCATTCTGACTGGTGTGAGGTGGAATCTCAGGGTTGTTTTGATTTGCATTTCCCTGATGACTAATGATGTTGAACATCTCTTAAGGTGTTTCTCGGCCATCCGAATTTTTTCTGGTGAAAATTCTTTGTTTAGCTCTGTACCCATTTTTTGATAGGGTTATTTGGTTCTTTGGGGTCTAACTTCTTGAGTTCTTTGTATATATTGGATATTAGCCCTCTGTCGGATTATGAAGACATTTTTAATAATATCAAAGGTCGCCGGGTGGTGGTGGCACATGCCTGTAATCCCAGCACTCTGGGAGACAGAGGCAGGCAGGTTTCTGAGTTCGAGGCCAGCCTGGTCTACAGAGTGAGTTCCAGGACTGCCAGGGCTATACAGAGAAACCCTGTCTCGAAAAAACCAAAAAAAAAAAAAAAAAAAAACCAAAACAAAACCAAAACAAAAATAAAAAGAATAATATCAAAGGTCTTTTCTGCATATGATTTTTGTTTATAAGTCCTTTTTTGATTGATGGGTAGATTGATGATTGATGTTGAACTATCCTATATCTCTTGATTAAAGACAACTTGATCATGATAAAGTATCTTTTAAATATATACCTGTATTTGGATTGTAAGTATTTTATTGAAGATTTTTGTATTTGTGTTCATGAGATATGCTGACACGTAGTCTTGTTTTTTGTTGTGTTTGTAACCAGATTTTGGAATGAGTAAAACTAACTTCATAGAATGAGTTTAGAGGCACTTCTTTTTTAAAAAATCCGCTGTGGACATGGCAATTTTTAGTCAGTGGTATTTTTGTTACTGTTTTGATCTTATTTGTTGTATTTGTTTAAATTTAACTCTTCTTAGTGTAACTTTGGTAATTTAGATAACTTTGGAATGAGTTTCCTATAGACAAAAAAATGAATTTTGATTCTTACTCCATTGAACTAAGCAATGTCTCTTGATTGGGGAGTAAAGGCTATTCAAAGTTTAAGTTATTATTGAAGTGTAGTTGCTGATTGCTGTAATTTTGTTGTTTGTTCATTTGTTTCATGGGTAGAGTTTGGTTGTGATTTATTCATTTCTGTTTTATTATTTATTATAACGTGTGGATTATAGCCTTTTAGTTAAGTTTATTCCTCTCCTCAGTCTGAAATACTGCCTTCAGTGTTCTCTGCAGGCCTGGTTTGGTGAACATGAGTTATTTCAGCCAATTCATATTATGGAAAGTTCTCCTTTCTTCTTAAACTACAACAGATAGTTTTGCTGGGTAAAAAGTTGTCTGGCAAGTGTGGTCTTTTAGAATGTGGAGTGCATTATTTCATATTCCTCTGTTATAAAGATTTCATTAAGAAGTTAACACTCATTCTGATGAGTTTTCCTTCCTGTGATTTTTGTGTTGAAGCTTTCAATACCTTTTCTTTGGTCTTTATATTTAGTGTTTTAATTATAATATGCAAGTGGGAGTAAATTTTGAGTCCTACACTTTTAGCTTTCTATGTGTTTCTTACATCTGTACACGTATATCCTTAATTAACATTGGGAAATTATCTTTTATGAACTCATTAAGATCTGGCTTATGCCATTGACCTCTGATTCTTCTCCTTCCATACCTATAATTCATAAATTTGGTCTTTGAAGTTTTTTATGAATTTCCAAGTTTTGGCATTCTCTCTCTCTCTCTCTCTCTCTCTCTCTCTCTCTCTCTCTCTCTCTGTGTGTGTGTGTGTGTGTGTGTGTGTATTTCTAATTTTTCATTCATGAAATTGTTTGTACAAAGTCCCCCAGTACAGTTCTCCAGCTGAGTGTGAATGTGGAAAGGCTGTAAGGAGCAAGGTACCAGGTAATCTCTTCGAAATAGCATATGAGTGTGCCCCCCAGATGGGCCTGAGCCTGGGCTTGGAGGTCAGTTCAAGTCATGAGTCAAGAAAGCTCCCTGATATAGCTCCAGCCTAGACCTAGAGCAGTAGTATGGATGGACAGTATGGGACTAGGGTCTGGGCTAAACTCTATAAGACAACACTTGGATACAATCCTAGCTGGGCCTATGTCTGGAGGTGGGCAAGGTAGAAGAAAGGAAATAAATCAGAATCCTAGAGAGAGCTCACAAATATGTGACTGGGCATAGAGGCGCAGGATAGAAAGGCAGTGTGGGGCCAGATTCAGCAAGATGGAGTGTGGATGGGACTTCTACCTGAGCCTGGGCCTAGAAGGGTGGGATGCATGGATGGATGGATGGATGGATGGATGGATGGATGGATGGATGGATGGGATGAGGTTAAGTAAGACTAAGGAAGTGATCATACCTCCTCCCTGGGTGTAAGCCTAGAGGATCCAACTGGAAGGAGAGCATTTGTGACATAAGGTAGGGTCCTGAATCTGACTCAGCACAGAAGTTTACTTATATGGCTCCTAGCTAGGTCTGGACTTGGAGGGGAATGGTGCGTGCTGAGGATACTGAGTCACAACTAAGAAAACTTGCAGATACAGTTCCTGCTTTGTTATGATTAATGGTGAGGTAGTGAGGGTCTTGGGTCCAACTATATTAAACGCACTATCAACTTATGGTATTTTTAATCCACCATGGAGTTTTTAAGACTTAATTCCATCACAAATGAAGGAATGCGTATATTTATGACTATAGCAACTAGGGGTCTTATATAACAAGAGATGAGTTTACATTAGAACTGCAAATAGCCTTCAGGCCTATACAGTCCAGTAATGCTCAAGAGTTTTAAAAAACTAGGAAAAAACTTCTGTTTAGTCAGTCAAGACATCACACACTTATAACTCCAGCATTTAAATGGCTGAAGTAGAAAAATTACAAGCTTAAGGACAGCATTGGCCACACAGTAAGACCCTGCCACCAAAATAGAATAGAACAGAAAAAAAAAATCACCCTCTCCAAGAAGTCCTTCTATTTGGTTGATACTAAGCTCTTAAATGCAGAGTAGAAAAGAATTATGTACCCATGTCAATAGGAAAGATTCCAGTGATTTAGTAGCATAATATGCTATGGGCAAAGCCTTCCTGACTTTGTGTTACAAGTTGTCTTCTGTGACTGAAAGCAAACTAGAAACCAAAGAAAGAAAGTGATTTACTCAACTTAATCCAATGCATTAGTGAGAAAACTAGGACCAATATGAATGTCTCCTGACTCAGAGGTATTGCTTCTCCCATAGTCCCATGTAATTCCTTTCCTCCTAGATCAGTGGTTCTCAACCTTCCTAACACAGACCCTTTGTCTTAGGGTTTCTATCCCTTCACAAACATCATGACTAAGAAGCAAGTTGGGGAGGAAATGGTTTACTCGGCTTACACTTTCAAATT
Organism: Apodemus agrarius; assembly: GCA_964023405.1. Taxonomy (NCBI): domain Eukaryota; kingdom Metazoa; phylum Chordata; class Mammalia; order Rodentia; family Muridae; genus Apodemus; species Apodemus agrarius. Next base: position 69,274,154 of record OZ030021.1, on the reverse strand, counting down.
GCTGTTCATCGCCAAAGGAGGTCAGGACTGAAACTCAAGCAGGTCAGGATACAGGAGCTGATGCAGAGGACATGGAGGGATGTTTCTAACTGGCTTGCTTCCCCTGGCTTGCTCAGCTTGCTTTCTTATAGAACCCAAGACTACCAGCCTAAAGATGGCACCACCCACAAGGGGCCCTCCATTGATCATTAATTCAGAAAATGCCTTACAGCTGGATCTCATGGGAGCATTTCCTCACCTGAAGCTCCTTTCTCTGTGATAACTCTAGCTTGTGTCAAGTTGACACAAAAAACCAGCCAGTACACCCTTTAATACAGTTCCTCATGTGACCCCCCAACCATAAAATTATTTTTTGCTGCTACTATAATTTCACTACTGTTATGAATCATAATGTAAATATCTGATATGCAGAATATCTGATATGTGAACCTTGGAAGAGGTCATTGTACCCTCAAGGGGGATGCAGCCCACAGTTTGAGAACCATTGTTCTAGAACAACTATGTAACCTACATATATAAATCTGAGAAAACACAATGAAACATCCTGATCTTCCTATTGAGATTCAGATGTCAACTTGACACATCCTGAAATCATCTAAGGGAATCTCAATTAAGGGATTACCCAGATCGGGTTGATGTGTGGTCATGCCTTTAAGGGACTGTCTTGATTAATGATCAACATAAAGGGTACAGACTACTTAGAGTGGCACTGTCCTTAAGCAGGTGGACCTGGAATGCACATGAAAAGCAGCTAAGCATGAGCCAGAGAGCAAGCCAATAAGCAAGCTGGGAGGCAGAGTCGCCCCCCCCCATGGTTTCTGTTTCAGGTTCCTGCCTTGAGTTCCTACCATTGATTGTCTCAATGGTAGACTATGATATGAAGGTATAAGAAGAAATAAACCCTTTCTTCCCATACGTTGCTTTTGATCATGGTGTTTGTCACAACAGAAGAGGTTTAGAACAGTGACCACACAAAACTCTGCAGTCAGAGGCATCTCAAAATGCCATTCAGCTCAGAGAGTCAGAGGCTGAGAATTGAGTTTGGCATAAAAATCACCCAGTCCATGGAGACATCTTATCTACAGTTTCTGTGTATCCTTAACCTCTCACATCTCTGGCACTCTGCATCTTGGGGCTCTTCACACTAGCCTATGTGCTCTGTTATGATCTCAACCCAATTTAGAGCTCCCATCCAGGCCTAATCTTCCTACGCCCTGTTACATGCTAAACCATTGCCCCAGCTGGATGTGACATGACTGTAACTTGAGAAGATAGACTTGACTTTGCTTGACTCTGCCCTGAACTCAGCTTGCCCAGGCAGGCTTTTTTTGTTTTCTTCTCACCTGAACACATTGATCCCCTTCATTTTCCTTCCTGCAGCTTCTGAGGGAACCCCGAGGGTAAGCAGGGGTGAGGCAATAGATAAGGTGAATCTGCAGTTTATCTGCTGGAGTGATTTCAGGGGAGCCGATCTCAAGGGGAAATCCCTAGAAGATGAACAGATGTAACAACCAAGGGTGATCCCTACCTTGAGCACAGAGAGATTTCTTATAGACATGGGACATGATTGCATAGGTACTACCTGAGTAAGTTAAAGATTAGGAATAAAATACACTAGACAAGCCTCGGGGTGCTGGGGAGGGGGCATGACCCAGTTCTCTTTCTGCAAGGTGAATGGAGCAGAACTCTGCAGCCTAAAGAGCTTCCTGAATCTTGTATGTTCTTCGGTAGAAATCACCCTATTGAGGCCACAGGGGAGCATTGCCTACTTCCTTGGAGCTTTAGAAGATGCCCCAGTGTAATTGTCAACCTCTCTTAGCATCCACTCTTAGGCACAGCTGCCCTCTGCTGGATGGTATGTAACCAACTGCCCAAACAAGGAGCTACCTCTCCTACTCCAACCCCTGACCCTGCTGCTGCCTAGAGGCTGCCCCTAACAGATGTGTCTTACAAATGGAGATGGACAAGAGAATTGAACACTCAGAGGGTGTGCGCATGTGCAAAGTACTGCAGAGACCTAGGCAGACAACCGCAAACTCAATTGATCAATGGCTCCAGTTAGGTGACAATTCCACGGTGACCTGACACCACTGATGGGAAAAGTTTGTCCAAGTCCCAACATGATGGACCTACAAGCAGAGAGGAACAGCTCCTCCTCCCTTCTATGATTGATGAACTAAAATGCACAATCTAAATGGGAATACTCAGAGGGCAGGAGGACATCAGGGTATTGTAGTTGTTCTCCTCAGAGTTGAAAAGGGAAGCCGAAAAACATCTGCATGCTGAAATTTGCTCTGATGCTCTAAGTGGGCTGAGGAAACCTGTAACCACGGAGTGGGGCTAATTTACGGCTCTAATCACTAGCATGCAATCTGAAGCCAGACGTTATCTTAAAGTACACACCAGTTCCAGGTGCTGCTCAGCAAAGGTTTGATTAGCGCTACCAAATTCCCTGCAACTTGATAAGCTTCCGAGTACAGGAATTAGGGGCTGCACACCAGTGGAACAGGGCTGTGCTAACTCCATAGCAAGGTATTTTCCTTTGGCTTGTAACACTCTGAGAAACTCAGCTTGGCCTCTCTTCCTAGGCTGCTGAGATGCCGGTTTCAAATTTACAAATAAAGAGACACAGGAGGGAGAAGCTGGGGGTGCAGGTTAAAAGGTGAGGACAAGAAGGTTGTTTCTAAAGAGGCCTAGAAACAAGATAGTTGGGGTTAGGAAAACATACACAGTATCTCCTCAGTAGGTGCTGTGTGCTGAGTAATTTATGTCACTGATTCTCACAAAGCTGAACATGGTTGCCACTGTCGTACCCATATTTCAAGATCAGTTTAAGGGACTCATTGAAGATATCTTAGCCAAAATTCCAGAGACATGATATGAACCTAGGACTGACATAAAATCCTTTAGAGTCCATGGCCCTGAAAGACTACGGGATCAAAAATGACAACACTGTGATTAGGACCATTTAGAGTTACACAGAAAAGTAACCGGGCAGACACATATCCCCGTTCAGTTAATGGCAGAAAAAAAAAAAAAAAAGAAAGAAAGAAAGGAAGGAAGGAAGGAAGGAAGGAAGGAAGGAAGAAAGAAAGAAAGAAAGAAAGAAAGAAAGAAAGAAAGAAAGAGAAAACAGGCAACAGGCTTAGGGGAGCTGAGAACCTTAGTTAACTACCACCAGTTCCTTGGGGCTGAATCAAATAACATGGGCAAAGCAGAAAGCCTTCCTCAAGGGGTTTGAGGTCTCTGTGCAAGGCAGCCAGGAGACAGTCTTGGGGTGCGGAGTGGAAAGCTGTGTTCGGTGTGCAGGAATGCTTCCGAACAGCATGAAAAGCTCATTCACCAACAATTCGACGTGAAAGTGATGGCGCTGAGTTATCTCAGGCTAAATGAGGAGCCCCAGTGAAGAGCGACATCTGCCTAGCTGGAGTTGATTCAAAAAACACAGCTGGAAACGACTTGTGGCTGGCTTTTAAAAACCCAAAGTGAAGGGTCAAATGTCTCATGGAAATTTCATATCCTAAACCCACAGACAGAGGGGAAAGGGCAATATAACTGATGGGGGAGGGGGAGGATTGGTGACATGCTGGTGACATGTTCTGTTTTTGTGATCTCTAAAGTTGGAGTTCTGTTTTCTGAATTTTTCTTTAAAATTCAAAGACCCCCAGAAGGGTTTGGTGGGGGGAACAGAGCCAACTACACATTTCAGTCTGAAGGCCCAGGGTGCCCCCTAATGGGCCCAAGCGTTCCCTCTGTCCCTTGACATTCCATTTCTGCTCAACTAGCAGAGTTCTCCCCCGAAGTCGTACTCCACGCTCCACAGCAAGGGGAAGACTTCACCAACAAACCGAATGCTGCTGTTCTACAGTTTCCAGTGTACCAACTCCCAGAGACACAGCAAAGCTAGGGAGGAGGAGGAACGCTGGAATGTGGGCGGAGTTTGACTCTGCAATGACATCAACTGTCTGAGACATTAAACAGGTGACTTTGCCTACCTATAAAATGGAGATGATGATAATACTAAGCTCTCAGGTGGTAATTCATTTCAACTTTTTGGTATATAACCAAGTACATGATAAACCCTAAATAGCAACTTCTTTTGTAGCCAAATAGTATGATTCAATCAGAATTAGTCTACATGAGCATATATAGTTTGAGCTGACCCGAGCTCAAACTACTTCTGAAACGCTATCATCTGGACTACTGTTTTCCCTACACTGAGCCTAGACCACTTGCTCTCTTGTATCGGGCCCTCACTGATACACAGGAGGCCATCAGTTTGTCCCATTAGTTGAGTCTTGGTCATGACCATCACTAATGGAGTAGCTATGGAGTACCAAGTTACTCTCTTGGTAACCATGCAGAAAGAAAACAGGTCCGGAGGGATTCATATCGGCACTTAAGTGTTCTATTGTGAGAGTAACACAAATGGCTCTGGCCTCCAGTGGTTAGAACCACTCACCTGCACTGCAACACAAAGAAGAAGCAAATACCCCCAGGGAACCCACCCTTTCACACCTATCTAAAGGGAGGAGCTAGCAGACCTTGGCGGGGACAACTGAGAACCACCACACCCTAGAAAGCAAGATCAGACTCTAATTCTACTACACACCAGCCCAAGGCTGTCCAGAGGAATACCTCGTAGACTGTAAGCACACTGTGTTACACTATAATCATACTGAGTTACTTACTGTCACATCTCTGTGACAAAATGCCTGACATAAATAAAGTTGAAAGGACAGGTTTACTTTGTCTCATATTTTTGGATACCCTGTCCATGGTTGTTTGGCTTCATTTTTCTAGCCATATTGTGTTAAATAAAAATACTATGTCAGTAAGAGCACACGAAAGAGGAGGCTGTTACCCTCAAAACAGGCAAGAAACAGACAAGCTGAGAAAGGAACTGGAGACCTTTCAAGGGCATTCTCCAAGTAAACTACTCTCTCCAGCTAGACCCTATCCTATAAAGTTTCAAGAACCTTCTTCCTCAAACAAACAAACAAAAACAGAAAGAAAATAGAGCTACCATATGACCCATCTATGTCACTCTTGGAAATCTATACTTTAAGGACTCTAATCAACAAATTAAAGAGATTTGCTCACATCCATGTTTATAGTTGTTCTAGTTCCAATATCCAGGAAACGGAATCAGTCTAGATGTCCATCAAGAGATGGGTGGATAAAGAAAATGTGGTAAATATACACATTGGCATTTTATGCAGCTGTAAGGGAAAATGAAACATTTTCAGGAAAATTGAACACAACTGGAAATCATTATGTTAAGCAAAATAAGCTAGAATCAGCAAAACAAATACCGTGGGTTTTTTTTTCTTTTTTTTTTTTAGTATGCAGAACCTAGATTTAAAATTATACATGTATGTATATGCGTATGTGTCCAGGTCATGAAGAAATACATCTGAGGAGGTGGAAAATTGCAAGGAATCGTGGAACACATGTAATAGGAAAGCAGCAGGGAGCTAACCAGGAAAAGAACCGGAAGCAGCTGGTGGGGGAGGGGATGGCTGAGGGCAGTGAGGGAGGGGACACGTGAGGACAAAGTATAGTAGCACATATGTATGAACATACCATGAGGAAGCTCATTACTTTGTATGCTAATCTTAAAAATTAATTTTAAAAAAGTTTTCGGAGCCTCGCAAAATGGTCCGACCAGCTGGGTACCAAGTGTTGAACACATGAGGCTGCGGAAGGCATTTCATATGCAAGCCGCAAGACACGGCGTGGGAATCTCTGAGCGAGCAACTGAATGCACAGATTAGTTCACAATTATGCTATCTCTCCCAATCAAAATCGTGCCTATATTTAGATTTTTTAAAATCTCTTAAGTCTGATGGGTGGGAGTTTCAGGTATTCTGGGGACAAGTCAGGAGTTGGGATGCAGGGCAGACTTTGTTTCCTATCTGTCTCCACCACGTGCTCTTAAATACAGAAAGTTGTGTGACCTTTCTACACTCAGCCATTGAGACCATCAGTCACTAAGAGTCAGAATGATTTGTCCCAAGAGACCAATTCACACATGAAGTATCTCCAGGTGCGGGTAGGAGAACACAGGGATGTTTGTAGGAAGTATGTGATATAGGATACGTGTTTTGTCCATGGGAAGAATGAAGAGAAGAGTGACATCCCAGTTGAGGTCAGGTTGTAACAGAAGGAAGTCATTCACCTGATTTGTTCTTGGGAAACTGAGAATTTATTATTTGTTCCAAGATAGGGTGTGAGATACCATAGCCCAAGTTAGCCTTGGACTCACTATGTGTCTTAGTGGGGTTTCTATTGCCGTGAAAAAAAAAAAAACCACCACCATGACCAAAGCAACTTGGGGAAGAAAGGGGTTCCTTTTAGCTTTAACTTCATGCCACAGCCCCAAAGTCAAAGGGAGTCAAGGCAGGAGCTGATGCAGAGGCCATGGAGGAGTGCTGCTTACTGGCTTGCTCCTTATGGCAGGCAGGATCAGCCTGATTCCTTATAAGACCCCTAACTGGTGACCCAGGGGTGGCACCACCCACAGTGATCTGGGTCCTCCTACATTAATCATCTATGAGGAAAATCAACTATAGGCTTGCCCACAGGGAATATTTTGTACAGGCATTTTCTCAGTTCAGGTTCCCTGTTGCAAAATGTCTCTGTATTGTGTCAAGTCAACATAAAACTAGCCAGCTGAGATACACTATGTGTCCCATGCGGACCTAGATTTGGAAGCAAGTTTCCTGCTTCAGTGTCCCAAGTTCTAGTATTATAGTTGTCCACCGCTATTCTTGAATTTGGGCTAATTTTTAAGGGTTGTATACAATTTAGAAGGCTCAAATAAATAAAAATTCCTAGATAATCAAAATCTCATCTTGCTCCTGTCTTAAAAACAAACCCATCAACTAAAAATGACTTTTACTTAAAACTGAAGAACAGTTTCGCCATCATATTCTTGATGACAAGAGTTATAATTATTAGAAGAAATGGTACTGTAAGGTCTGAAAGTACCCTCTGTTTCTTCCTGGTCCCTAGGCTTGTGGCCAATTCTTCTTAGATCTCAAGATATTTATGTATTGAGATGAAGATACGCTAAGCCTTCAGTTCTACCATTCTGTTTTATATTCCCCAAGAGAACAGTTAAGAATATTAATTCTACAGCATGCTTTTCATCTGAGAAGGGCTACTGTACAGAACAATACTTGGCACTTGCATGGAAAATAGACAGAAATCACAACCTCATCCGCATGATCTGTGGACATTCGGAGGGCAAGTGAAGGGCACAGAAGCACATAAATATATTTTTGTGAGTGATAGACTAGGAACCCAAAGGGGGAATTCCTATGCTTCCAGATGTGGGATGGCTCCTTTGAAGAAAGCATGCTGATGTATTGGAAGCATCTAATGGAGACTTTTTTTAAATATTGAATATAGAGTCCAGGAAGAAAGAAGTACATTATTAAACTCTTAGTACATAAACGTGTACAAATAAATAGACAGGAATTAAAAAATTAGAGTTGACCTATCGAGAGACTAAACTTTTTCATTTCAAGTTGTTTCTGAGTTTTTAATTTATAACAACTTCCTTTATTAATAAAGCTCGATGTTTACGTACTATATTTTAATATATATTATGAAATGATCAAGTCAAGAAAATTAATACCTATTACTTCAAATGCTTATCATTTTTATACTATTGTAAAATATACAATGCCTTATTATTAACTATAGTTATCTTGCTGTACACTAGAGATGCTCCTGTATAACTATAGCTCTGAATATGCTGATCATTGTTGCCCCTGACCAATTCACCCCAGCTTCTATCACCACCAGTCTATTCTCTACGTCCGTGAATTTGGCATTTTTACTATCTTAAAGTAAGATCACATAAACAAAATCATAGGCTTTTTCTCCGTGCCTAACTTATTTTACCTAGAATGCTATCTTCTAAATTCTTCCATGTAATTGCAGATGGTATAAATGAAATTGAATTTTATATTTTTAAGACTGGCCAGTGTTCCATTGTGTGTAAATATCACATTCAAAAACTTTGTCTGTCTGTTGATAGATACTTTCGTTATTTTTATAGCCCAATTTTTGTGACTAATTCTACAGTGAACTTGAGAGGACAGGCATCTTTTGATCTACTGACATCAAACTTTTAAATGTGTTAACAAATAGTGTCATTGTATGATAACATGCTAACTTTATTTTTAATATTTTGGAGGGCTCCACGTTGTTTTCCAAATACTAATTTGCAATAATACAAACATCCTTTCTAAAATGCATGTTCATCGTCTGACAATAGCTGATCTGACAGGGGTTAGGTGGTTTCTCATCATGGTGTTTTAATCTGCATTTCTATGATTATTGAAGATAATAAGAATTTGTTTCATCTATCCATTTACCATTTGGTGTGTGTGTGTGTGTGTGTGTGTGTGTATTATCTATTTGAAACCTTTGCTCATCTAAAACTTTATTTATCTATTCTTTGGGAGTTTTATGCAACGTATACATTGTATTTTGATCCTATCCACCACTTTCCCCTGTCCACTTCTCTCAGACTCCTGTCATGTACCCTTCCTAATTTTGTATCCTCTCCTTTTCTGTGTGTCTTTATAAGACCCTAAGTATGGTTGGTGCTATGCATCTTCCCACGGCTATAGGGCAATCGATTGGAACACAGCCAACCTACAAGAGGCCACGCCCCTATAAAAAGGTAGTCTCCATTTCTACTTGCTATCAACTGTTAATGGAGCTCAGCAAAGAGTGTGGCCCCATGAGCCCCCCCCCCCATGCTGAAATACTGATCAGCTTGATCTTGTGTATGTCTGATACTGGCAATTACAATCATGAGTTCATGGGTACAACAACCCTGGTGTATACAGATGACACATTTTGCAGCAGGCATTCCTGAGGGAGCTTGCTGCTCCCTCATCTACAACGTTCCCTGAACCTTGGAAGAAGGGAGTCAAATAGATGTCCTATTTTTCTCCATCTTTAGTAGGAATTTTTGTTTTTTTCTCGAAATTTAGTAGTTTGACCTCCTTCTACATTTTGGATGTTAGCCTGTATCTGGTTTCTGATTTGGATAAGGTTTCTCAAAATCCATAAATCATCTCTTGTTGATTGTTTCATTTGCTATGAATACATTTAATAGTTTGATTCCACACCATTTGCTTATTTTTCTTTCATTGTCTGTAATTTGGGGATCATGTTCAAGAAGTCTCTGTCAAATGTAGCTGTGGAGTATTATGTCAAATGTGAAACATCTATACCATATTTTTTTCCTGAGGCTCAAAAACTATCCTGGAAGAAGGGGCCAAAAGATGGTAACATCCAGAGGTTATGAGAGAATTAAAACACAACAGTGGTTTCTAGACATGTACAAAGGCCACACTCATGAATTCACAGCAGCTGTGGCTGCTCACCCAAGACCTTCCCCAGAACAAACTAGTCAACATTCTAGCATGCAGTCAGAAGGTATTCATGAGCTCGCACCCCTAAGTGAAGATCTACAGATGGTAGGTGGTTTCTTGGGGGAAGAAAAGAAGCTTTCTTTGAGATTGTGGTTCTTGGAAGCTCAACAACACTCCAGTAGATGGTTCCATGCACAAAGTCACACAGAGAGTACAGACAGCATAAATGGTTTCTAGTTCACAGAGTTAGAGGGGAAGGGAAAGGTGGGGTGCATCTAGGAAATATTAAAGGGGAGGACTTGGGGTAAGTAAATATGGTCCAAATACACTGAGAAATTCTCCTACAATTAATAAAATATTAAATAATAAGGAAGTTTCTGCCAGTATCACAAGATACTCATCCCCAATTTTCTATAGTAGTTTTGTAGTATCAGACTCTACATTGTATTCTTTTATCTACTTGGATTCTTATATAAAGTCTAAGATTAATGTCCATTTTCATTCTTCTGTATGCAGGTTCCTCCTCGTTTTCTAGCATTTACGGAAGAAACAGTCCTCTTGGCATTATTCAGAAAAAAGCATTTGGCCATAGATTTGGGAGTTACTCACAGGCTCTGCCCTACCCTACTGGCCTATGAGTATATCCAAATGACTCTATCATACTGATTTGATTACTGTAGCTTGGTCATATTTTGAGGTTCAACAGTATGATACCCCAGCTTTTCTAGTTTGGGTCAAGATTACCCTTGATATTTAGGGACTTTTGTGTTTTATGATTGTTTTAATATTTCTGTGAAGAACTTCAATGAAACTTTTATAGGTACTGCATTGGATCTATGGGGCACTTTGTCAAGTACAGACATTTAACAATATTAGCTCTTCAAGTCCATTTGTTTGTGTCATTTTTAATTTCTTACATAAAAATTTTTCTAGTACTAATAAGCTATATCTCCCATTTCTTGGATTAAATTATAGCTAAGTACTTTTATTTTGGATTATTATGAAATGGCTTATTTTCCTAAATTCTATTTAGAAATGTCATTATTAATGCTTAGAAATGCTGCTGTTGCGGTCGGTCTCCATATTGTCACCAGGACACCACTAGAGAGGCCCAGGTAGACAGATTCAATCCAGGGCTACCATCGCTTGGGTGGATCCACCAGGCTCTCGCCACTAGCCAGGGCCAGGGCTGCGGCTCTGGAGGACTTCTCCACGCCCTCCAGCCTTGCACCAAGGCAGCTGGGAGCAGCCTGCCCCACTGTCCCTTCCAGCTGCGGTCGCAGTCGGTCTCCATATTGCCACCAGGACACCGCTAGAGAGGCCCAGGTAGACAGACTCAATCAGGGGCTACCGTCACTCAGGGGGATCTGCCAGGCTCTCCCCACTAACCAGGGCAAGGGCAGAGGCTCAAGGGACATCTCCAGGCCCTCCAGCCTTGCACCAACTTGGTTGGGAACCACCTTCCCTGGGGTCCCCTCAGCACTCCCAGAGGCAGTCTCTATCTTGCAGCCTGGTCATCAGTAGAGAAACAACAGGTGGGCCCAGCCTCACGGGAGGTTCAAACACCAGCCAGTGACAACAAGGCCAACTAACACCAAAGATAACCAGATGGCAAAAGGAAAACATAGGAACGTTACTAACAGAAATCAAGGCAGCATGACAGCATCTGAACCCAGTTCGCCGACAACAGGAAGCCCTGGACACCCCAACACACCAGAAAAACAAGATTTGGATCTAAAACCACTGCTCAGGATGCTGGTAGCAGAACACATAGATAAATCTCTTAAAGAAATACAGAAGAAAATGGATCAAAAGTTAGAAGCCTTTACAAGGCAAACACAAAAATCACTTAAAGAAATTCAGGAGAATATGGATCAAAAAACAGAAGCCAATAAGGAGGAAATACTTAAAGAAATACAGAAGAACGTGGGTCAACAAGTAGAAGCTATGAAGAAACACAAAAATCTCTTAAAGAATTACATGAAAACACAATCAAGCAAGTGAAAGATCTGAGCATATCCATCCAGGTTCTAAAAACAGAAGTAGAAACAACTAAGAAATCACATAGGGAGACAACATTGGAGATAGAAAACCTTAGGAAGAAATGAGGGGCCATAGATGCAAATATCAACAATAGAATACAAAAAATAGAAGAATCTCAGATGCTGAAGATACCATAGGAACCATTGATTCAACAGTCAAATAAAATACTAAATGCAAAAAGCTTGTAACCCAAAACATCCAGGAAATCCAGGACACAATGAGAAGACCAAACTTAAGGATTAGAGGTATAGATGAGAGTGAAGATTTACAAGTTAAAGGGCCAGCAAATATCTTCTACAAAATTATGGAAGAAAATTTCCCCAACCTAAAGAGAGAGATGCCCATGAATATACAAGAAGCCTACAGAACTCCAAACAGACTGGACCAGAACAGAAATACATCCCGTCACATAATAATCAAAACCCCAAATGTACTAAACATAGAAAGAATATTAAAGGCAGTAAGAGAAAAAGGTCAAGTAACATATAAAAGAAGAACTATCAGAATTACACCAGACTTCTCACCTGAGACCATGAAAGCTAGAAGATCCTGGGCAGATATCATGCAAACTCTAACAGAACACAAATTTCATCCAAAACTACTTTACCCAGCAAAAACTCTCAATCGCATTATATGGAGACATCAAGGTATTCCATGACAAAACCAAATTTGCACAATATCTTTCCCTAAACCCAGCCCTACAAAGGATAATAGGGAGTAAACACCAACACAAGGAAGGAAACTACACCACAGAAGAAGCAAGATAGAAACCTCCTCTCATCAAACCCAAAAGAAGATAACGTCTCAAATATAAAAAAATAATTTCGCCGGGCGTGGTGGTACACGCCTGTAATCCCAGCACTTGGGAGGCAGAGGGAGGCAGATTTCTGAGTTCGAGGCCAGCCTGGTCTACAGAGTGAGTTCCAGGACAGCTAGGGCTACACAGAGAAACCCTGTCTCGAAAAAACCAAAAATAATAATAATAATAATAATTTCAAAATTGCCGAGAGGTAATAATTACTATTCCTTAGTATGTCTTAACATCAATGGACTCAATTCCCCAATAAAAAGACATAAACTAACAGACTGGATACGGAAACAGGACCCTACATTTTCCTGCATACAGGAAACACATCTCAGTGTTAAAGACAAACACTGCCTTAGAGTAAAAGGCTGGAAGAAAATTTTACAAGCAAATGGTCTCAGGAAACAAGCTGGAGTAGCCATTCTAATATCAGATAAAATTGACTTCCAACCTAAAGTCATCAAAAGAGACTTGGAAGGTCACTTTTTGCTGGCCAAAGGGAAAATCCACCAAGAAGAACTCTCAATACTGAACATCTATGCTCAAAATGCAAGGACACCCTCATTCATAAAAGAAACCTTACTAAAACTTAAAACACACATTGCACCTACCACAATAATTGTGGGTGACTTCAACACACCACTCTTCTCAATGGACTGATTGGGAAAGCAGAAACTAAACAGGGACACAGTGAAACTAATTGAAACTTTGGACCAGTTGGATTTAACAGATATATATAGAATATTTCATCCTAAAGCAAAAGAATATACCTTTTTCTCAGCACCTCATGGTACCTTCTCCAAAATTGATCATATAATTGGTCACAAGATGTCAACAAATACAAGAAGATCGAACTAATCCCATGCCTCCTATCAGATCACCATGGAGTAAGAGTGATCTTCAATAGCAACAAAAACAACAGAAAGCCCACATACACATGGAAACTTAACAATACTCTACTCAATGACACCTTGGTCAAGGAAGAAATAAAGAAAGAAATCAAAGACTTTTTAGAATTCAATGAAAATGAAGGTACAACCTACCCAAATCAATGGGAAACAAAGAAAGCAGTGCTAAGAGGAAAACTCATAGCTTTAAGTGCATCCAAAAAGAAACTGGAGAGAGTATACACTAGCAGCTTAACGGCACACCTTAAAGCCCCGGAAGAAAAAGAAGCCAATTCACCCAGGAGGAGTAGAAGACAGGAAATCATCAAACTCAGGGCTGAAATCAATCAAGTAGAAACAAAGAGAACCATACAAAGAATCAACAAAATCAAAAGCTGGTTCTTTGAGAAAATCAACAAGATAGATAAACCCTTAGGCAGAATAACGAAAGGACACAGAGAGAGTATCCAAATTAACAAAATTAGAAATGAAAAGGGGGACATAACAACAGAAACTGAGGAAATTCAAAACATCATCAGATCCTACTACAAAAGTCTATACTCCACACAACTGGAGAATCGGGGGGAAATGGACAATTTCCTAGACAGATACCAAATACCAAAATTAAATCAGGATCAATTAGATGAGCTAAACAGTCCCATAACCCCTAGAGAAATAGAACGGGTTATAGAAAGCCTCCCAACCAAAAAAAGTATGGGACCAGATGGTTTTAGTGCAGAATTCTACCAGACATTCAAAGAAGACTTAACTCCAATACTCTTCAAACTATTCCACAAAATAGAAACAGAAGGACACTGCCCAACTAGTTCTTTGAAGCCACATTTATGCTGATACCAAAACCACATGAAGATCCAAAAAAGAAAGAGAACTACAGGCCAATTTCCCTTATGAATATTGATGCAAAAATACTAAATAAAATTCTTGCCAACCAAATCTAAGAGCACATCAAAATGATCATTCACCATGATCAAGTAGGCTTCATCCCAGGGATGCAGGGATGGTTCAATATACGGAAATCCATCAATGTAATCCACTATATAAACAAACTATAAGAAAAAACCACATGGTCATCTCATTAGATGCTGAAAAAGCATTCGACAAAATTCAGCATCCTTTCATGCTAAAAGTCTTGGAAAGAGCAGGAATTCAAGGCTCATACCTAAATATAGTAAAAGTAAAATATACAGCAAACCAGTAGCCAACATCAAACTAAATGGAGAGAAACTTGAAGCAATCCCACTAAAATCAGGGAGTAGACAAGGCTGCCCCCTCTCTCCATATCTTTTCAATATAGTACTTGAAGTTCTAGTGAGAGCAATTAGACAACATAAGGAAGTCAAAGGGATACAAACCGGAAAGGTAGAAGTCAAACTATCATTATTTGCAGATGATATGATAGTTTACGAAAGCGACCCGAAAAACTCCACCAGAGAACTTCAACAGCTGATAAACAACTTCAGCAAGTGGCTGGTTATAAAATAAACTCAAGCAAATCAGTAGCCTTCCTGTACTCAAAGGACAAGCAGGCTGAGAAAGAAGTTGGGAAATAACACCCTTCACAATAGCCACAAACAATATAAAGTATATTGGCGTGACTTTAACCAAACAAGTGAAAGATCTGTATGACAGGAACTTCAAGTCCTTGAAGAAAGAAATCGAAGAAGACCTCAGAAGATGGAAAAATATTTTATGCTCTTGGATTGGCAGGATCAATATAGTAAAAATGGCCATCTTGCCAAAAGCAATCTACAGATTCAATGCAATCCCCATCAAAATCCCAAATCAATTCTTCATAGATCTAGAACGAGCAATTCTCAAATTCATCTGGAGTAACAAAAAACCCAGGAAAGCTAAAACTATTCTCAACAATAAAAGGACTTCTGGGGGAATCAATTTCCCCGACCTCAAGCAGTACTACAAAGCAATTGTGTTAAAAACTGCATGGTATTGGTACAGCAACAGGCAAGTAGATCAATGGAATAGGATTGAAGACTCAGAAATGAACCCAGAGACTTATGGTCACTTGATCTTTGATAAAGGAGCTACAACCATCCAGTGGAAAAGATAGCCTCTTCAACAAATGGTCCAGGTTCAACTGGAGGTCAACATGCAGAAGAATGTGAATTGACCCACTCTTATCTCGTTGTACTAATATCAACTCCAAGTGGATCAAGGACCTCCACATAAAACCAGAGACACTGAAACTAATAGAAAAGAAACTGGGGAAGACCCTGGAGGACATGGGCACAGGGGGAAAGTTCCTGAACAGAACACCAATAACTTATGCTCTAAAATCAAGAATTGACTAATGGGACCTCATAAAATTGCAAAGTTTCTGTAAGGCAAAGGACACTGTCAGAAGGACAAAACAGCAACTAACAAATTGGGAAAAGATCTTCACCAACCCCACATCCGACAGAGGGCTAATATCCAATATATACAAAGAGCTCAAGATGTTGGACCCCAAAGAACCAAATAACCCTATTAAAAAATGGGGTACAGAGCTAAACAAAGAATTGTCACCAGAAGAAATTTGGATGGCTGAAAAACACCTTAAGAGACGTTCAACATCATTAGTCATCAGGGAAATGCACATCAAAACAACCCTGAGATTCCACCTCACACCAGTCAAAATGGCTAAGATTAAAAACTCAGGAGACAACAGGTGCTGGCAAGGATGTGGAGAAAGAGGAACACTCCTCCACTGTTGGTGGGATTGCAAGATGGTAAAACCACTCTGGAAATCAGTCTGGCGGTTCCTCAGAAAATTGGCCATGACACTTCCAGAGGACCCTGTCATACCACTCCTGGGCATATACCCAGAGGATTCCCCCACATACTATAAAGACACATGCTCCACTATGTTCTTAGCAGCCTTGTTTATAATAGCCAGAAGTTGGAAGGAGCCCAGATATCCCTCAAAGGAGGAATGGATACAGAAAATGTGATATATTTATACAATGGAATACTACTCAGCAATTACAAATAATGAATTCATGCAATTTGTAGGCAAATGGTTAGATCTGGAAAATATCATCCTAAGTGAGTTAACCCAATCACAAAAGAATACACATGAAATGCAATCACTGATAAGTGGATATTAATGAGCCCAGTAGCTCTGAATACTCAAGGCACAATTAGCAAGTCAAATGATTCCCAAGAAGAAGAAAGGAGAGGACTCTGGGCCTGAAAAGATTGGACCCAGTTTTGTAGGAGAGTACCAGAACAGGGAAATGGTGGTGGTGGGGTGATTGGGGGGGAGAGGACTTATGGGACATATGTTGCGGGGGCCCCCCCCCCCCGCACTGGGAAAGGGGAAAGCCTTTGGAATCTTTGAAATGTAAACAAAGAATATAGAATAAAAATTATATAAAAAAAGAAAAATATGATGATAAAAAAAGAAATGCTGCTGTTTTATAAGTTAATTTTGAATTTATTAAATTTATTCATCAGTTCTAACAGGCTTTGGGGGGATTCCTTTGACACTGTCTCCATTTAAAATTATGTGGCAACAGAGACTATATTACTTCATCTTTTCTTATTTAAGTATTACTTTCCTAATTGCCCTGACATTGTATCTAACAACACAGAAATGCAAAGGATCATAAGATACTAGCATAAACAGTTATGTACCAAAAAAACTGGACAACCTAGAAGAAATTGATAAGTTCCTAGAAGCATAATCTACACAGATTAGATCATGAAGAAACTGGGTATCTAAACAGCTCATTATTGAGTGGGGAAATTGAGCTGAAATTACATATCTCCAACAGAGAATGATTTCATTGTCGAGAACTACCAAATACTTAACAACTAACATAAATACTTTGAATATTATGGCTGAGCACAGATGCAAAGCTTCTCAACTCCATACTGCTTGATTCACACTCAAAAGAACATTACACAGATCATTTGCCATAATCAGGAAAGATGCTCTTGCATGAAAGGTTGACTTGACATTTGCAATCTAATAAAAACATCATTGTATGTAGTAACAGAATGAAGGACAAATGTATAAGCATCTCAATAAATGGAAATATGGCATATGATAAATCTATATACTCCATCATAATAAAACCTGTCAACAAGAACTACGGATATAGCTCAGTGATAGAATTCTTACCTGGTATGAGCAAAGCCCTGGCCTTAACCCCCACTACTACAAAAAGAATCTCTCTGTGAAAGATCTATAGGACAAATATTCCTTAACCCAGAAAAGGGCATATTTGACAAGTTCATAATTGACTTCATATGCCATTGGGGAATATTAAAGGCATTTCTTTTGAAATAATAAACAATTCAAGGTTGCCCACACTCACCATTTCTATTTGTATCATTTGGGTGGAAATCTTTCTTGTTTATCAAGGATCCCACAGAGGAACTTAGATCAACCTAAAACTATTTGCTGACAAGTCTCTCTGACCAGTTATTGGGCTGGCTGTGGATGCTTCTAGATTAACTGCGGGAATGGAGTGTGTGTGTGCTCATTGCAGGATCAGCTTTCAAGATGTTTGCTTGACTAGCTTTGGTTATTGGTTTAGGGTTTTATGCATTTTCTTGCTCTTCCATGTGGTCTGCAGAGTTCATGACCATGATCATGCAGCCACACGTGTCACAACCCCTTCTTTTCCCAGAAGGAACAGTTAGATGGGAACCAAATTACACATTCCTGAAGTTATCATCTCATTCTTATCAAATAAAATTCTATTCCTCATATTCAAGTATTTCTACAGTATACAATCCATTTTCAACAAAGTATAGTTCTTTCAGTGACTTTCAGGGTCTTGAATCAACTTAAGCCAGCATTCTAACTTCTTTTGATTGAGTAAATGGGTAAACACTGAAGAGCTTAAAGGTGATTTGTTCTTGAAGGTATTTTTTAATAAGTACAAGAAGGCAGGGCAGACTTAGGCTAAATAAGAAAAAAAAATGTTTGACTTATTGACATAATGGTTTTCCTCTTTCTCCTTTACATCTGGTTCCAGAGCTTAGTGTCCTATCCACATCCCTATTTAGAAATATCTTCAAGTCGCATTCCATACCCACTCTAAGGAGTAAAATTATTACATATTGGTTGGTATGTTATGTACTTTGTAAAATAAATTACTTTGTTATTTTGACAGATGCCCAAACCTTAAGCTAAAAGATAATTTAGCATGCACGTGCTCCACAGCCCTCCTCTTCCTTCAAGTTTACTCTGACCTAGAGTCTACTCTGAAAATTATGAACTTCACTTTTAAATTTTTCATTCACTTTTGGAAAAGGATTTAAGGAAATAAAAGAAGTTAGTAACAGGCCCTTGAACTGTAGAAAATAGATAATCACTTATATAGTAGTTATCATTTATTAGCCTATACACAAAGCTGCAAACAATGTAGATGAGATATGTTCTGGGAGAACCAGATAGACATTGGCATGCTCCAGTAGAATTAACAGGAGATACCTTTGTCCTACAGCTCAGATGCATCAGCCCAGTCAGTAAGCAGTCTTCTTAAAATATCCAGTGAACAATTGTGTGCAGGATTTAATCACTGCCTCAAGTGCATACAGGGCTCCAAGAATGGGACAATCAGGGTAGCTAAGTGATCTGGCACCTGCTCAGCATCCCAACGGGAGAAGTACTCCTTTGTCCTGTTGGCAGTGCTGTCTTCCTCACCTTGTCACTGGGCTCATTCACTCATTCATCTTTAGACAACTATTCAAAGAATGCCTGCTCAGTGCCAGGAACGTTTCCTCTAGTGTAAAGAGAGACAGAAATCCCATCTTACATCTTATTATTTGAAAGAAGTAAAGAAAACAAATACATGAATTAAACTAGGCTGCCTGACAAAGGATAAGGAAGGAAGTTAGGAGGTGATTTTAGCGAAGGCAGGCAAATTTGAAAGACACAATGAAAATGCTAACAAATTCTACCTGCTATTGGGTGGTTAGGATGATAGTAACTGGGTGCCACCGTTGGTATTCTTGTGCTCATTTTATAGATAAATAGAAGTCGTGTTCAGAGAAGTTAGATATCTATGTCTCCTAGACAGTGGGAATCCTAGGATAGGATTTTAACCACTCTGCTGAATTACTTCCTTGGAACAGGCAAAGCGAAAGGCAAGTCGTGCAGAACCAAGGGTAGACTTATCACCAACATCCACCACACGCACACCCCAGCACAAACGCACCAGGCTTCCACCTGTACTTGTCAGGCTGTGTTCTTTTTATCTGCTTACTTCTCTTTGTAACTTCTGAGTGCTTGCTGCTAATGCTGCCATCTGGGCCCATGTAGCATTTGTGTCAATGACAGCCCCTGTGCTGTACTGTTGACCACAAACTGGCTGAAATACCAGATCACACGTAATAACTCTGTTTAAGAAAGGGCTGCTATAGAATATATTTTCCAATATCTGTGCCATAGGAGGTGTATATCAGGCTTTTGTAAAGAATTTGATTGTCTAAAACATTGGAACAAAGTTTAATTGGTGGAAGGAATGACACACTTATGTCCGAATCTTTACTTTTCTGTACACGTTTTTACGTATATGGATAAAGCTTTTCAGCCTCACTTCAAAAAGTAACAGTAATCAAAAGTCCAACCTTTAAAGTTTTGGAGTTATATACTTGTTTCCTTGTAAGAGCACAGTTGTTTTCTTTTTTTCTTTCTTTTTTTCATTAATTTCTTTTATATTAAATATATTCTTTATTTACATTTCAAATGATTTCCCCTTTCCTGGTTAGCCCCTCCCCGAAAGTTCTATAAGTCCTTTCTCCTCCTTCTGTTCCCCAATCAATCCCCTCCCGCTTCCCTGTCCTGGTATTTCCCTACACTGCTGCATCGAGCCTTTCCAGGACCAGGGGCTTCTTCTTTCTTGGGTATCATTTGATATATGAATTGTGTCTTCGGTATTTTGAGCTTCTATGCTAATATCCACTTATCAGCGAGGGCATACCATGTGTGTTCTTTTGTGATTGGGTTACCTCACTTAGGAAGATATTCTCCAGTACCACCCATTTGCCTAAGAATTTCATGAATTAATGGTTTTTAATAGCTGAGTAGTATTCCATTGTGTAAATATACCACATTTTCTGTATCCTTTCCTCCATTGAAGGACATCTGGGTTCTTTAAAGTTTCTGACTATTATAAATAGAGCATGTGGAGCATGTGACCTTATTACATGCTGAGGAATCCTCTGGTAAATTCCCACTAGTGGTATAATGGAGTCCTCCGGTAGTATCATGCCCAGTTTTCTGAGGAACCACCAGACTGATTTCCAGAGTGGTTGTACCAGCTTGCAATCCTATCAGAAGTAGAAGAGTGTTCCTCTTTCTCCACATTCTCGCCAGCACCTGCTGTCTCCTAAGTTTTTGATCTTAGCCATTCTGACTGGTGTGAGGTGAAATCTCAGGGTTGTTTTGATTTGCATTTCCCTGATGACTAATGATGTTGAACATTTCTCAGCCATTTGAAGTTCTTCAGGTGAAAATTCTTTGTTTAGCTCTGTACCCCATTTTTTAATAAGGTTATTTGGTTCTCTTGGGTCTAACTTCTTGAGTTCTTTGTATATATTGGATATTAGCCCTCTGTCAGATGTAGGGTTGGTGAAGATCTTTTCCCAATTTGTTGGTTGCCGTTTTGTCCTTTTGACAGTGTTCTTTGCCTTACAGAAACTTTGCAATTTTATGAGGTCCCATTTGTCAATTCTTGATCTTAGAGCATAAGCTATTTGTGTTCTGTTCAGGAACTTTCCCCCTATGCCCATGTCCTCCAGGGTCTTCCCCAGTTTCTTTTCTATTAGTTTCAGTGTGTCTGGTTTTATGTGGAGGTCCTTGATCCACTTGGAGTTGAGCTTAGTACAAGGAGATAAGAATGGATCAATTCGCATTCTTCTGCATGCTGACCTCCAGTTAAACCAGCACCATTTATTGAAAAGGCTATCTTTTTTCCACTGGATGGCTTTAGCTCCTTTGTCAAAGATCAAGTGACTATAGGTGTGTGGGTTTATTTCTGGGTCTTCAATTCTATTCCATTGATCTACCTGCCTGTCACTGTACCAATACCATGCAGTTTTTAACACTATTGCTCTGTAGTACTATTTGAGGTCCGGGATACTGCTTCCCCCAGAAGTTCTTTTACTGTTGAGAATAGTTTTAGATATCCCGGGAATTTTTGTTATTTCTGATGAATTTGAGAATTGCTCTTTCTAACTCTATGAAGAATTGAGTTGGGAAAATGATCATTCACCATGATCAAGTAGGCTTCATCCCAGGGATGCAGGGATGGTTCAATATACAGAAATCCATCAATGTAATCCACTGCATAAACAAATTCAAAGAAATAAAACACATGGTCATTTCATTGGATGCTGAAAAAGTATTTGACAAAATTCAGCATCCTTTCATGTTAAAAGTCTTGGAAAGAACAGGAATTCAAGGCCCATACCTAAACATAGTAAAAGCAAAATACAGCAAACCAGTAGCCAACATCAAACTAAATGGAGAGAAACTTGAAGCAATCCCATTAAAATCAGGGACTGGAAAAGGCTGCACCCTCTCTCCATATTTATTCAATATAGTACTTGAAGTTCTTGCTAGAGCAATTAGACAACAAAAGGAGGTCAACTGCATACAAACTAGAAAGGAAGAAGTCAAATTATCATTATTTGCAGATGATATGATAATATACTTACGCAACCCAAAAAACTCCACCAGAGAACTCCTACAGCTGATAAACAACTTCAGCAAAGTGGCTGGATACAAAATTAACTCAAGAACATCAGTAGCCTTCCTACACTCAAAGGTTAAACAGGCTGAGAAAGAAATTAGGGAAATGACACCCTTCACAATAGCCACAAACAATATAAAGTGACTCTAACCAAACAAGTGAAAGATCTGTATGACAATAACTTCAAGTCTTGAATAAAGAAATTGAAGAAGACCTCTGAAGATGGAAAAATCTTCCATGCTCGTGGATTGGCAGGATTAATATAGTAAAAATGGCCATCTTGCCAAAAAGGCAGATTCCGTGCACGGTTGTTTTCTAATAAGTTGGATCAATCTGTTTATTTTCAATTATGATTACTTGTAATTTTTTACTTCACATGCACCATGTTCTGTTTCATTATGGTGTTTCTAAACCAAAATTTGTTTTTGCTGGTTCTCTTCTCTTCCATCATCCCTCTAAACTGCCACCTGCCTACCCTTGTAGCCATCCATCCTCATAACTCCTTCTTTGGTTTTTATATCTCATATATCCTATAGTTCTCCCAACTTTTTCAACACCTCTTTCCCCAAACCCTGTGGATAACTTTCTAGTTTCATAGCCCACCTCAACACTAACCCCCACTATATACATACTTAGAAACATTACTAACCAGGATCCACATTACTAAAGAACATGTGGTTTCTTTTGTCATTCTGAGTCTGAGTTACCTTGCTTAATATATTTTTCCAGTTCTATCTACTCTCTTACAAATTTTATTTTTTAATAGCTCTATAAAATTATGCTGTGCATATTACCACATTTTCTTTATCCATGCTTGTTTTGATGGGCAGCTAGGCTAGTTCCACTTTCTAGCTATTGTGAATAATGTAGCAATAAACATTTTATTATATTTTTCAGCATCTCGGTGGTAGGATACAGTCTTTGAGTATGTGCCCAGGAGTTGTATTTAGCTAAGTTATTTGTTAGGGTCTTTGTTTGTTTGTTTGTTTGTTGTTTGTTGGGGTTTTTGAGAATTGTCTGTTCTGAGTTCCATGATAGCTAGCTATACTAGTATATACGGTATGCAGTATATACCATATAGTGTATATTAGTGTATACAGTAGTGAATACAAGTTCCTCTTTCCTCATATCCTTCCTAGCAGTTATTGTTTTTGAAATTTCATCTCATCCTAGTGAGGATGAGTATAATAATATTTTACTATCATTTTATCTACTGATTCATTTAAGGCTATCCTTACACATATAAGCTCAAGCTCTATTTGAGAGAAACTAAGAGATCCTAGGAAGCCCAGGTCCTAAATATGCCTTGCTCCCTTCTTGCAGTCCATGCTTAAAAATGTACTAAAGTTGGTTTTGCTTCACCAAAGCCTGTCTTTAAAAGCCCGTGTAAAGGATGATGATCCCCGTTGGGATGCTTGTGTGAACTCGTGTTTCTCTACAGAAAGAACAGTGATACCCAAAGATAGTGTGAGTTTCTTGAGAAGGACATGAGACACTCACGACCATTCTAAGTCTTCCAGTCATTTCTACATTATCTCTGAAATACCCCACACGTTCTCTCCTTCACTACTTCTTGGGGGGTCTCTTGCCAGATCTACAAGCTCGATGGACAGAAGTCACCATTTCCCGATGGGTACCCTATCAGAGCAACAGCCTATCGTAGTTCTGACTTCAGATAAAGACCCTTCCAAGCATTCCAATCTTGTGACCTGTCACCTCTTCACTTGCCACCTGTCACCCGTCTGTGATCCCAACACTTATGTTTTACCAAAAAAAGAAAACAGAGGTCTGAAGTATTACAGGTCATAGGTGATGGAGACAGAATCCAGCCTTAGGTGCAAATGTCAACAGTCTTGAGCCCTCCTTACCTGAATATCATATTCAGACTGTCCAAATTCATTCAAGTGTTCTCTCTTGGCTAAACTTAAATTACATGTGGGTTTTCAGTTCCCTTCTGCATCTTACTAGAAGCATCATAGCCACTAACCTGGCCACCCTGCGCTGTCCTGATAATCATGAAGCTGAGGGGTTGCATGAGGACAATAAATTATTTGCGAAATAAAATTCTTTTCTCTTATATACCTGTTTTTGTTTCATTTCTTATTTGTCCTGTCCTGAACTGTCAACAGTCCTTTTACACTGCTGTCATTTTGACACTCTGTGAATCTCTACTGCTACCTTCCTTATTTTCATATAATCTGCTGGAATGGGGGGGGGATTCCAGAATTATGCTTCTCAAAATCATATGTAATTTAACATTAAGGAGACTCCAATATGAAAAGCTGAGACTCAAGGAAAGTAAGCACTTTTCTCAAGTAAGAACGCTAAGCCCAGCATGGCACAACCTCATGACTGTAATCTCAGCATTTGAGAGACTGATGCAGGAGGATCATGGAATTCATGATCAGATTCAGCTACATAGCAAGATCTTGTCTCGAAAAACTCAAAAAAAAAAAACAAAAAACAAAAAAACAAAAACAAGAGTCAGATATGAGCCCATTCAGTTATAACCCAGTCCCTGCTAGGGATGACCTGGTTAACTCTTTCCTTCACTCCTGGAATATACTGAACAACAAGACCAACAACAACTCTAAGAACCAAGAGGCCAGCACCATCAGGTCTGGAGGTGGAAAGAATATGTAGCCACAGCTATTGAACCTAATGCATTGCTTGGTGGCAACTGTCCCCTAAAACATCTCTGACAGCCAATCTAAGGGCTTTGTTTTTCTGCCTCAATAAAAAGATGCACTGCTCAGCATTGGTCAGAAAGCTGCTTCTATTTTTTAATGTGGTCTTACCCAAAGAATTAGCAAGGAGCCCAAATCATTCCTTTTCCATGTTGAAGGCTTTCAAGTGTTTGGAGACCTACAGGTGTTTTCTCCAAATCTCTCATAGTGGATTAGACCTGCAAACCACAGGCCTGCCTGTAAGGACATGTGTTCCAGATCTCCTTTTAGCCCTAACATTCCTGTGACACTGTAAGACCCGAAAGAAAAACGGGGGCACCCCAGCGCCCCACGCCTTGGAAGGTGTCACCCCAATCACTCACGAGAAACAGTCTTGATGCAATAGCAGGAGGATTTTAATTCCAGAGTCTCTGGGGTTCACAGTCTTACCACGCAGGGGTAGAGGACTGTGGACCCCAAGTGCAGAATTGGGACAGCTTTTATAGGTTCATAACAAAGCACATCGCAAGCCAATCAATTTGTACCACTCCATAGCTTCTAAGCCAATCAGTTTAAATTATCCAAGCCTGCACTCCTAGGACCAATCAGCTTTCTATAGAAGCCAGATAGCAACTAGTTAGCTCTTTTTTTTTTTCTTATGGGGCCAGGATCACATACTCAAGGCCTTTTTATCTAGTTTCTAACAAAGAGCAGGGTCTGGAATTTGAGTTGTTTAGGGCTTCTTAGGAAGCTGGAGTTAGAGCTGTATTTTTTTATCCTTTCAACACCTTTGTGTCAGCAGCAGCTGTTCAGGCCCTTCAGGTGTGGCTCCAGCACTGGGTACATGTGTTCACTGTGACAAGAGCAATGCAAGGGACTTCCTCATCGTCTGCATACTGTGCTGCTGACTGCAAGACTGAAGGGATGATGAGCAATTGACAAACATATCTCACACTAAAGCGTGAAATATTTCACTCCAAATAAAGACATAAATCATTCCTAATCTTCCTTACGCTTAACTTCTAACAAATCGCTTCATTTGTATTCCAGTTGTGTGGGTATTCTTTTTCTCCTGAATTCAAATGCTTATGTTGATGGTTATTAAAAATATTCACTGCCTCTACATCTTTCTGCTGTACTGAGAACTTGGTGTTTTCCAGGAACTGTTGTGCTCTGACATTTCTTTCAGTGGCAATTTATTCAAGCTATTGATACATGAAAGTTTTGATCATGTCTAGTCCTGCAGAACTCTAACAGACCCTTTCCCTGACATATGGTAAAAAGTTGATAATAATAATTATCATGTAAGAAAATAACCTGACTACTAGTTTATATCATTTTTACATTAACCCTAACACAGGAGATTAAAAAATAGTGCTGGTTTTGTTTGTTTTCAGGGCCTACTCCATGAAACTCCTTAGTTCCTCTAAGGGGGACGTGGGGCCTCAAGCAACTGGAAATGTTTCCAGGGCATTGTGAAAGTCTGTGTAAAAGGGAGGTCAGTGTCCTGAGTGCCAGCTATCAATATTGTGGTGTGTGTGTATGTGTATATATCATATATTACATATAGGTTACATATATTATATAATATATAATTGTATACATATATGTATATGTATACAATGTACATATATGTATATATTTCTAATTTTCACAATATATATTCGCATGTATGTCTATTGTATATATTATATATACATATATGACATATAATATACAATTATATACAGTATACATATATATTTCTTTTTTTCTATATTCTTTGTTTACATTCCTAAGGCTTTCCCCTTTCCCAGTTTCCCCCTCACCATATGCCCCATAAGTCCTATTTCCCCCCCACCCCCTGCCTATTCCCCAATCACCCGCTGCCTCCCCACCCCCCGCCATTTCTCTGTTCTGGTACTCTCCTACAAAACTGGATCCAGTCTTTTCGGGACCAGGGTCCTCTCCTTCCTTCTTCTTGGGAATCTTTTCACTTGCTAATTATGCCTTGAGTATTCAGAGCTTCTGGGCTCAATAATATCCACCTATCAGTGACTGCATTTCATGTGTATTCTTTTGTGATTGGGTTAACTCACTTAGAATGATATTTTCCAGATCCAACCATTTGCCTACAAATTGCATGAATTCATTACTTTTAATTGCTGAGTAGTATTCCATTGTAAAAATATATCACATTTTCTGTATCCATTCCTCCTTTGAGGGACATCTGGGCTCCTTCCAACTTCTGGCTATTATAAATAAGGCTGCTATGAACATAGTGGAGCATGTGTCTTTATTGTATGCAGGAGAATCCTCTGGGTATACGCCCAGGAGTGGTATGACAGGGTCCTCTGGAAGTGTCCTGCCCAATTTTCTGAGGAACCACCAGACTGATTTCCAGAGCGGTTGTACCATCTTGGATCCCACCAACAGTGGAGGAATGTCCCTCTTTCTCCACATCCTCGCCAGCACCTGTTGTCTCCTGAGTTTTTAATCTTAGCCATTCTGACTGGTGTGAGGTGGAATCTCAGGGTTGTTTTGATTTGCATTTCCCTGATGACTAATGATGTTGACCATCTCTTAAGGTGCTTCTCAGCCATCCAAATTTCTTCTGGTGACAATTCTTTGTTTAGCTCTGTACCCCATTTTTAATAGGGTTATTTGGTTCTTTGGGGTCTAACTTCTTG
This sequence comes from Apodemus agrarius, assembly GCA_964023405.1. Classification (NCBI taxonomy): domain Eukaryota; kingdom Metazoa; phylum Chordata; class Mammalia; order Rodentia; family Muridae; genus Apodemus; species Apodemus agrarius. The sequence continues at coordinate 69,246,954 of OZ030021.1, read as the reverse complement.
AGTTCTTTGTATATATTGGATATTAGCCCTCTGTCAGATGTGGGGTTGGTGAAGATCTTTTCGCAATTTGTTGTTTGCCGTTTTGTCCTTCTGACAGTGTCCTTTGCCATACAGAAACTTTGTAATTTTATGAGGTCCCATTTGTCAATTCTTGATCTTAGAGCATAAGCTATTGGTGTTCTGTTCAGGAACTTTCCCCCTGTGCCCATGTCCTCCAGGGTCATCCCCTGTTCTTTTCTATTAGTTTCAGTGTGTCTGGTTTTATGTGGAGGTCCTTGATCTACTTGGGGTTGATCTTAGTACAAGGAGATAAGAGTGGGTCAATTCACATTCTTCTGCATGTTGACCTGCAGTTGAACCAGCACCATTTGTTGAAAAAGTTATCTTTATTCCACTGGATGGTTGTGGCTCCTTTATCAAAGATCAAGTGACCATAAGTCTGTGGGTTCATTTCTGGGTCTTCAATCCTATTTCATTGATCTACTTGCCTGTTGCTGTACCAATACCATGCAGTTTTCAACACAGTTGCTCTGTAGTACTGCTTGAGGTCAGGGATATTGATTCCCCCAGAAGTCCTTTTATTGTTGAGAATAGTTTTAGCTATCCTGGGTTTTTTGTTACTCCAAATGAATTTTAGAATTGCTCTTTCTAGATCTATGAAGAATTGATTTGGGATTTTGATGGGGATTGCATTGAATCTGTAGATTGCTTTTGGCAAGATGGCCATTTTTACTATATTGATCCTGCCAATCCAAGAGCATGAAATATTTTTCCATTTCCTGAGGTCTTCTTTGATTTCTTTCTTCAAGGACTTGAAGTTCCTGTCATACAGATCTTTCACTTGTTTGGTTAGAGTCACGCCAAGATACTTTGTATTGTTTGTGGCTATTGTGAAGGGTGTTATTTCCCTAACTTCTTTCTCAGCCTGCTTGTCCTTTGAATACAGGAAGGCCACTGATTTGCTTGAGTTGATTTTATAACCAGCCACTTAGCTGAAGTTCTTTATCGGCTGTAGGAGTTCTCTGGTGGAGTTTTTTGGGTCGCTTAAGTATACTATCATATCATCTGCAAATAGTGATAGTTTGACTTCTTCCTTTCCAATTTGTATCCCTTTGACTTTCTTATGTTGTCTAATTGCTCTCGCTAGAACTCCAAGTACTATATTGAAAAGATATGGAGAGAGAGGGCAGCTTTATCTAGTCCCTGATTTTAGTGGGATTGCTTCAAGTTTCTCTCCATTTAGTTTGATGTTGGCTACTGGTTTGCTGTATATTTTACTTTTACTATATTTAGGTATGAGCCTTGAATTCCTGTTCTTTCCAGAACTTTTAGTATGAAAGGATGCTGAATTTTGTCAAATGCTTTTTCAGCATCTAATGAGATGACTATGTGCTTTTTTTCTTTTAGTTTGTTTATGTAGTGGATTACATTGATGGATTTCCGTATATTGAACCATCCCTGCATCCCTGGGATGAAGCCTACTTGATCATGGTGAATGATCGTTTTGATGTGCTCTTGGATTCAGTTGGCAAGAGTTTTATTTAGTATTTTTGCATCAATATTCATAAGGGAAATTGGCCTGTAGTTCTTTTTCTTTGTAGGATCTTTGTGTGGTTTTGGTATCAGCGTAATTGTAGAATGAGTTGGGCAGTGTTCCTTTTGTTTCTATTTTGTGGAATAGTTTGAAGAGTATTGGTGTTAGGTCTTCTTTGAAGGTCTGATAGAATTCTGCACTAAAACCATCTGGTCCCGTACTTTTTTTGGTTGGGAGACTTTCTATAACTACATATATATTTCTAATATGCACAGAAATTATTTTGGGTAGAGGAACACTGAGACTCACAGAGATTAAATGTGCAGGTGAGGCCCACATAGCTTTAAGGGGAACCCAGCACATCAATGGTATTTTTTCTAAGGCCAAAGTCTTTGTCTCTACAACAGTCTTTCTGACCTCTGTGACTCTGATTGAATACCTAGATGAGATAGGGATGGATGCTAATTTTCTACCCTGACCATACAGTGAAAACCATGTTCCTAGAAGGAAGACAAGATACCCATGCCACTCCAAGTAATTAATCAAATATCAAACTTCTCATATTGCTTCACAGATTAATGGGGAAAGTTTTAGTATAAGACATTATAGTAATTTACAATTCATTAATAACAGGAATTCAAAGAAAGACTTGTACAAAAATGACCATGGCAGCATATTCACAATAGCTAAATAGTAAAATGCCCATTAATAGATTAACTGATAAACAAAATTTACTATACATCTGCCAAAAAGAATTTAAAAATTCTGACATATGCCATGACACAATTCCTGAATTGATGTTTTTATAGTCCATGCTGTGACTATCCAAGCAGGCTCCCGTGCCAGACTCTAAGTGGCACTTTGGGACTCAAGCAACAAGGCATGTTCCGGGTCATTGTGAAGGTTTATGTGAAGGTCAGGTGGCTGTCCTGAGTCCCAGCTTTCAAAACTTCCAGCTGCTAAGCCTTCAGGAGAGTGGGAGGCTGAACCACAGCCCTTAAAGCCACTGCTATGCTTTTCAGAGAGGCAGGGTTTGGAGTTTTCTCCTAGTTCTGAATCCCTTCCCAGACTCTCATAAATATCTCAAACGTGGGAGCCCCAGCTGGAGTCCATTGACAAGAAGGCCATGTGGGTGAAATGCCTCTTCCTTGGCTTCTACTCTTGCTGGCACTGAATAACTTGGGAAGTTTCCTGGTGGTAGCTAATTTTTCTGTTTTCTTTTCCTAACATTATTCTGTTTGGTGGAGTTGGGGTGGGGAGAAAGAATATATAATATGTTAGGGCTTGTTTTTGCCATTTGCAGATTTTTTTCCTTCTATTTGCTGCCACCCACACACGCCTCACCACACAGGAATTCAAAATTCAAATGTTTCTGCTTGTGCTATTCTTCTTGTGGAGGGATTTGCAAATGAAAGGTGGTACCAAGAGCCACGTGACAGACTCATGCCAAACATCATCAGGGTTGGCCACAGACCAAAGGTCCCAAGACCTGGGGCAACTGACTCCCCGAACACCATTAGTGTGTGTATCACAGTCAGCTGCCATATGTATTGCGAAGTGCTTTTTCCTAACAATCAGGAAGGAAAAGCTCAGAATTTAAAAAAAAATGTAATTTAATTTTATTTAAAGAAAATCTAAATTTACAGAAACATTAGAACAGTACTGTGACATCACAGACTTTACCCAGAAATGCTAGTCAAATCACATGTTCCAGTTTGTTTTTGAACATGGGACCAGACCAGAATCATGAATTGTACCCTAGTTGTCACATTTCTGGTTTCACAACATTGGAAACCATCTTTCTGCCTCCTCGATAGTGTCTTAGTCTTGCTTGAGCCTTTTCTCAACTGTAAGACCGTCATTTCACAGACTACCCTTTGTTGATCCAGTCATTTCTTGTTATTAAACTCACTTGTGATTTATTTATGCATTTTATCCATGTGTTTGTCTATTTAGACAGAGAGAGCACATACATGCATATGTGTCAGAGGACAACTTTGTGGGGCTGGCTCCCTCCCCCCACCTCCATGTGGGGCCAGGGTCTCCTTTATCTCTGTCACTTGGCTGAATAAACGAATTTCTGGCCTATTTTCCTGTCTCTGTTTCCCATTTCATGGCATGAATACCAGGGCTGGGATTACAGAAGGAAGCCTATGTGCACTGATGTTAATCTAATCTGATCATGTGATGAGGGGACTTTTCAGTCTGAAACGAGTTTTTTTCTATATATTTAGGCATTTTATATAAGATTTATTTTTTTTTACCATTTTTCACTATCTCATTGTCTTCTACACATTTTAGTATCTATTGGTATCTTCTAGTATTTAATTTTTATCACAATAGTTGCCAAATGATGTTCTATTTACTGCTTGGCATGCTGCTGTACAGAAAACTTTGCCTTTCCCTCTGTTCTGAGGCATTCATCTGTTTATGTTTATACCTGGTACACAGGTATTTAATTTGTTCAACAAGTTGGAATCTATTCTTACACTTATTTGTTTTGATGTTTAGATTTGTCCCTGATTTAGTTAGCTGAAACTCCCTCAAGTTAAATCCTCTATCCTTTTCATTTACCTTCATCATTCTTTGGAAATTTCATTTGAGCTGGAATTTTCCTGCCTCGCTTCTGTAGTCAGCCATTTTCCCAAAGAGCCTTAGGCGTTATTTTGTTTTGTTTTGTTTTGTTTTGTTTTGTTTTGTTTTGTTTTGTTTTGTTTTGTTTTGTGGAGAATGGCATTTAGGGACTAAAGGCTTAGTAGAAGGAAATTCAAAAGAACGTGGGTGTTACTATCCTGCAGACCATTGTCAGTTTACTGTCCACCTCCTTCAGGTCTTTACTTAAATATCACCTTTATGAAGCCTTATTTGTATACTCTATTTAGAAATTATAACACCAACTCCAACCTTACCTCCAGCCCACCAACCCATTCCTCTCCTTTGCTTTACTTTCCACTGGTACTTATTATGATAAAATACAATAAATATTTATTAATCATTTACTTTATTATGACCACCCCTAAAGAAAAAAAGGCCATCCCACCATAGGCTCCATGGGGAAAGGCATTAATTTAGGTAAGCAAAGCAGACAGAGATCTTTGTTTTCATTAATGACTATTGATGATGTGTAGGGTTGACTCAAAGCATGGCCATGGGGCATATGTCAGAAGGCTCAAGCTCAGGACTCATGGGGGATGTTGGAAATCATGGCAGAGCTTTGCAGTTCAGCCAACAGGCTTGGTGTATTCTATATGAACACACACCTCATCCATGGGGTGATGTATAAAAGTACTTAGCTGTTGTATTCTTCAAAGATCACACTAGTTACTCAAAGGAGAAGTGATAATTATATGAAGCAAAAATTCTCACAAGAATTCTCATTTTTCATACTGACACCATTCCTTGTTATGGTGGCCAAAGGGCAAGCTGATAGATTAGGTCAGTGAAAGCAGAGGTAATGCTAGATTTTGGGAACATGGGAGATAGATCTCCTAAGACTACCAGTGATACAGCGAGGAAGAAGGAAATGTCAGGAATGGTCTACAATTGAGAGTTTGAAAGACAGGGAAATTAACCCAGACCTATCTAGTGTCCAAGCCTTTCATGGTCACTGCTATTGTATCTAGAAAGAGAAAAGAACACTTGGGAATGTTAAGTTAGGAATGTTAAGATAGATAAAGATTAAAATGGTAAGATTGCTACACTTTTCTAAGATCTATCCATACTTCCCCTCCTAAAAGGTCCCAAATTGTCCTCTGCCCAAATAAATGACAATCCAGAACAGAGATCTTGGGTCACTGCAGAGATCTGAGTGAAGGAACCCCCAAGACAGCCTGTGGATAGGGACACACAACCCAACTTCTTATTCGACACTCCCCCTTCCTTTCCTCCCACCAAAATGTTTCTTTTTGTAATTGTCTATAAAAGATTATTGTCTGCATTTTATTTAATTATTCTGTATGAAGTAATTATGAGAGAATAATCAGGGAGTTCTCTGATAATAGATGTTCATAAAGGAACACAAAAGACGCTAATAAAGGCAGAACCAGCCCCTCAGCGCCGTCATTATTAGTTTCCCTACCTCTTTAATTTTCATACATTTTTATTGTTTGCCTGAAATTAATCGTCCGTTTCTTTCCCCAATCAGGTTTATTGCAAGCTATCCCTTCTAGATAGCTATACTATTTGTGTGTTTATCTGGCAAACAGTCCAATAGATCTTGTCAACACTAAAATATCTATCAGGGAGCCTGGAAGGAAAACACAACCAGCACTTCTCAATGCTCCTAAGGCTCTTGAGAGTATTCAGCCCACTCCACTGCTCCACCTCTGCCAGACACTCTGTCTTTCACCCTTGAGAAATCCAAACTGTTGAGAAGTTTTCACAGCTTGTCAGTAGCAGAGAGGTCCCTTGTATGAATCAATGATGAAAGTATGACATGATTTAGCCAAACCCACCTGAAGTTCGGCCTTACCAATCCCGTGCACATCCAACCTTTAACTCTACCTTTAACTCTTTATTCTAAAAAATGAAAAATGTATCTTCCTCTTGCTGAGTAACTTTATCATCCTCTAACAGGATACATTAACTAGCTTAGAATGCCTTAAGATGATAGTTCAGATTATGTGGGTCAAACAACTGGAAAGTTTCTCCATCTCTTTCTGGAAGCTCAAAGCGCAAGATTAAGATGCTAAAGGTGATTTTTTAATGATGCCTGTTTTCTGATCTGACATTACTGTGTCTGCCTTCTTACTATGTCTTCCTGGTTTTTTCTCCACAAAAAGGGAAAGAATGATCTCTAATGCGTGTTCCTCTTCTTATCCGGGAACCAGTCCAGATGAAAGGCCAACTTTCTGACCTCTTTCACCCTTTTGCCCTTTACAATTCTGTATCCCACACAATCCCATTGAGAGCTAAGACACCGACATAGGATTTCATGTCCATCATAGGATAATGTTATACTTTCAATATGAAACCTCCACATACAGGCTCGTTGCTGAAGATCTGCTCCCCAACCTGTCAAAATCTTTGGGGAGGTGCTAGAAATTTTGGAATATGGACCTAGTTGGAGAAAGTAGGCCTCTTAGATATACATTTTTGAGAGCTGTATGTTGACCTTAAGCCTTCATCTCTTTGCAACGGAGTGAGCAGTTGTACCTAGCTATACCTTCCTTCCACAGTGTTTTGCCTTGTAACAAACCCGAAAGTAATGAGGGAGCAGATGAACTGAAAACAGGAATTAAATCAAGTCGTTCCCACTTCAGTCTGTTTGCCGTCCGTATTTGTCACCGTGATAAAAACCATGAGTAACAAGCATAAAAATCCAGTTCTATTGCAACCCCACTAGATAAAAGGTAGGTTGGCAAACATAAGAATCGCTTGGAAGCAACAGTGGTGCTCTATAGCTTTAGTCCGCTAGCACAGAGGTGTTTCTTCAGCTCTGAACTCTCTGGGTGCCCATTCTCTCCTCTAGCAAGGTAACTACTGAAGGCAGACAAGACCAGCGAGCAGGCTGGGGGAGACTGCACACACCATGAACTAGCTGATGAGCTTGACCTTGCTTGCCTTCTCTCTGGGCAGGACCACACTGCATCTGCTCTTCTTCACATCTCCAAGGGCAGGACCAGACTCTAGCATAAAGCAACCAAGCAGTCAGGGGCTTTTCAGCGAGTGAATGCATGCATGAAGGCGGGGTCTGTGGAGGATTTGACCATCTAGCTTTCCTCAGTGGCGCCCAAATACCTGGAGGGTGAAAGCCAGCTATTTAGTAGAAAAGTCTATGATCGTCTGTACTAACTTCTCTAGCCCCAGTGTCTCCCACCCTGACAACGGGCCCCTCTCTGTCTCGGCTCCTGTCCATTTTAAATTTTTTAAAGCCTCCCATTATATCCCTTGATTATCCTGTTCCCTCTGCCTGAAGTGAACATCTTTTATCTGGCTGAGTTCAGGTGTCACAACTCCCTTCCATCCTCCAAGATTTAGAGCTATTCCGATTTCCTGGGATCCTGTTGATTTCTAGCTGAAGCCTTACCCCAGGGATACAAGCATCCATTAACTTAATACCTAAAACCTCATCTATCAACTATTCTGACTGTCTGAGACTAATGCCCAGTCCAACGAGTGTTAAAGAGCCTAATTATTATATTATAATTTTTGTAGTATATACAAGTAATGCTGGATTACTAATCTATGAATTAAAAGGTAGTTCAGAACCATGAAAAGAAGGAAGTAGATGCACTTGGAAGCTCTGGGTACTTGAGACTCCTGATTTTTCATCTGTCTGCCCATCACTGGAGAAGTTATGTCCCTTGTTGTCTTTTGTTGCTATAAGAACCTTGAAGAACCATATGGATGGGGCATAAGCTAGTGTATTGATCACATCTCCTGAGAAACCTGAGATGATATATTCCTAAGGCATGTGTCCCTCATTTCTGGTGCCCTGGTCTCTCCAGTGAGACCCCAAGGGTTTCTGTGGCATCTCTCCATGTGTCTGATCAGCTAGCCGGTAATTGCTGGCATAAAGGAAGGAAACCTAAGGCTAGAGTTCCCACCTGGTCTGCTCCTATATATAAGTCTACTTAGTGTCATTCACTTGTATTTACAGCTGAGCACTTAGGATTGGATCATCCATCAGGTGGCTCATTGCTGGAATAAAACTGATTCACCCTTTCTCAGCATCCACTGATTTTCTGAAGCTCTTTATCTAGGAATGGGACCTTGGTAAATTCCCCCTACGTGAAATTCACCATGTAAACCAGGCTATCCTGAGACTCACAAAGATCTACCTACCTGCCTCTGCTTCTCTAATGCTAGGATTAAAGGTGTATGCTACCACACCTGTTTTAAATCAGGGTTAAGAGGGCAAACACTCAGGAGCTATAGGAAAATGATTCCTCTCATCCCGGTCTTCTCACGAGCGTACTTCAACTACTGGGTACCCAGGAAGACATTGCACCTCACTTAGGACAACAGTAGTTATTAATCCAATCAACCTTTAATATCATGAGATCGTTCTTGTTTTCAGGACATGATCCTAACTCTGATGTACCATGCCTTTCTCCCATGCATCTGGTGGCCTTCCAAAGTAGTGACTGCCAACTTGAGTCTAAGGACCTGTTTGGGGCAACTTTGACATAGAAGTAAACCTTACCTGTTTACTAACATAGTAAAAAAAAATGGCCATTATGAACTTCCCCATGTTGCTTGTTTAATTAGTACTTAGCTCAGGTTGATATATATTGGTGGAAATGAAATTGACTTTCTTTGAGCCCAGGCACAAATGCTTTACTCTTCGTTGTTAACATCCCAGCTAAGGAAATGGAGCTGGCATATGTTTTCAGCAACCACTACCGAGATCATTTTTCTTTCTCTCTGGGGTAATTCTAGGGAAGGAAACCACTCAAAATATTATATTTGCCATCCCCATGCACATTCATGTCATGTAGCACCTACAATTAATGAGGTACTTGTGGGGATACGAGTCATTACAGCAACGCATTTAATTCCATTCTCCAACACACTGATTTAATCCACCTTGAGTTAAGCTGCAGCTGTAACACACCTTTGTTGAATGGAGCACCATGAGATAACATGGTATGTCCGAATGACAGCAATTTTGCACATGTACATAGCAGCTTCCAGCCTCCGATCTCCAAGAGTTGATTCACACACAGTAATTGATGGCACCTCTAAGTGTTACATTAAACATTTAATTGAACAGTTAAATGTGGATTAATGAGGCCATTAATTAATACAGCAGGGAAGGCTGCAATTCTTATCTGTAGACCACAGAGCCTATTTCTTCGTGCCATGTATTTGAAACTCTATCCTGAAAACTCAAAATTGTGAGCCTGTTGGAAATGAGGGCAAAAGTAAAAGAGTGTAATAAATAGAAATGGCATACAGCTGGCAGGAAATCCAGAATTTCAAGATATAAGTTCAAGGCCAGGCTGTTAACTGCTGTGTGACTTTGTGTAATTCACTTTACTTCTCTGATCTTGATTCTCTTATCTGAAAATCAAATCCAGTTGATAAAAAAAAAGGTGAATGGGGAATAACAATAGAACAAGACAGATTAAATGGGGTGGAGGGATGGAAGGGCAGGGAGGAAGAGGGAGGAAGGAGAGAGAAAACTGCCTCTGAAGGTCCGTGAGAAAGCCATATGGAGACTTACTATTGCAGATGCTTATGTACAGTCTAAATAGAGTTACCCTATAATGGGTATTGACAATACTTCTCCTGGACACCATGAGCTATCAAGTAAAAAGCCAGCTAGGAATGGGTTAACTTTTTTGGATTTGTTGGTCACTAGGCTTCCAAGAACTTTCCCAAATACTATAGACTATTGTCATTTTGTTTGTTTATTTGTTTGTTTGATACACTCAATAGCTTAATAGTAAGACCCTATTGCTAAAAATACCGCATACTTGAGTAATAGAACATGGATAAGCCACACTAGTATCAACCTGGAAGCTTTATCCAAACTAGCTGTTTTCATGATGCTAGAAGATGCTAACTATGATATGTAATTGTCAATCTTAGCCAGCTGTGAGATGTGCAAGTCACAGTAACAACTGGCCTGGCAAGATAAACCACTGGTGCAATACTGGTTTGCGTGTTCAAGGGGTAACCAACCACTTTCTAATTAGATTTAAAACCCACTTTGCAAAATGCAATGTATTCCTGACACCCTTAACAGAGGCAAGAGCCAGAGGCTGGGTAAGTGACAGGCCCTAGGGAAGAATATGCTACTATTATGTTGCTAAATGGACATAATATTAAACCAACTCCCAGTTACTTAAAAGTTATACTTATATATTAGTACATCTCTAGTCCTCATCAAAATGCTTCTTTCAGATGGTCATTATCACGTTAGATCAACCCATAGATATAAGAAATAGTGGAGTGTTCAAACCTAAATAAGACACCCATACCAAGGCTTAGCGATCTTCATAGAAAGGAGTGGGAAAAACCAGAAACGATGGATGACTATAAAAAAAAAAACAACAACAAGATTTTCAAGACACAATAAGATAGTTGCAGCAAAAGACACTGTCAAAAGGACAAATCGGCAACCAACAAATTGGGAAAAGATCTTCACCAACCTCACATCCAACAGAGGGCTAATATCCAATGTATACAAAGAACTCAAGACGTTAGACCCCAGAAAACCAAATAACCCTATCCAAAAATGGGGTACAGAGATAAACAAACACTTTTCACCTGAAGAAATTCGGATGGCTGAGAAACACCTTAAAAAATGTTTAACATCATTAGTCATTAGAGAAATGCAAATCAAAACAACCCTGAGATTTCACCTCACACCAGTCAGAATGGCTAAGATTAAAAACTCAGGAGACATCAGGTGTTGGCGAGGATGTGGAGAAAGAGGAATACTCCTCCACTGCTGGTGGGACTGCAAGCTGGTACAACCACTCTAGAAATCAGTCTGGTGGTTCCTCAGAAAACTGGACATGATACTTCCGGAGGACCCAGCCATACCCCTCCTGGGCATATACCCAGAAGATTCCCCAGCATGCAATAAGGATACATGCTCCACTATGTTCATAGCAGCTTTATTTATAATAGTCAGAAGCTGGAAAGAACCCAGATGTCCCTCAACAGAGGAATGGATACAAAAAATGTGGTATATATATACAATGGAGTACTATTCAGCATTAGAAACAATGAATTCATGAAATTCTTAGAGAAATGGATAGAGCTGGAGAACATCATACTAAGTGAGGTAACCCAGTCTCAAAAGAATACCGATGGTATGCACTCACTGATAAGTGGATATTAGCCTAGACTCTTGGGACACCAAAGACACAATCCACATATCAAATGATATCTGACAAGAAGGAAGGAGGGGACACTGGTGCTGGAAAAGATCAAAACATCAGTGTAGGGGAATACCAGAACAGGGAAGGGGGAAGGGGTGTATGGGGGAAGAGGGGTAGGGAAAAGGGCATGTGGGACCTTTGGGGCATGGGGAACCAGAAAAAGGGAAATGAAATGTAAATATAGAATATATCCAATAAAAAAATTAAAAAAATATAGTTGCTCCTATGAACTCAATGATTGTGAAAGTATACACAAGGCTTGCCCAAAGTCAAGACAGACAAAAATCCAAGTATATAAAGGGTAGGTAGTCATGAAGTCCTAGCTCTAGATGAGGAGCTACTGGCAATTGTTAGATTCTGGGAGAGAGTCAGTTTTCTACAAGGATGTGGCCCCCAAGAGGCCACCTGTGATCCATTAAACGGTCTTATGACCATACACATACTGGCAGTACTCAGCAGACTCAAGGTGCTTTTCGTTGAGAGAGAAAAGAAGGAGAGGGAGATGGGGAGAGAAAGGATACATGAAATTTGGAGAGAATAGTGGTGAAAGTATAGGGGAGATTTGGAGGTGAAGGAATAAGGGGCCAACTTGATCAAAACACATTATATACATGCATAAGTTATAAAATAATGACAGGATTTTTTTGGTTTTGGATTTTTTATTTAATTTTTATTTTCTATACTCTATGTTTACATTCCAAAGGCTTTCCCCTTTCCCAGTTCCCCCCCACCATACGTCCCATAATTCCTCTCCCCCCCCAGCTATTCCCCAATCATCCCCCCCACGATTTCTCTGTTCTGGGTCTACAATACTGGATCCAATCTTTACAGGCCTAGGGTCCTCTCCTTTCTTCTTCTTGGGAGTCATTTGACTTGCTAATTGTGCCTTGAGTATTTAGGGCTTCTGGGCTCATTAATATCCACTTCTCAGTGATTGCATTTCATGTGTATTCTTTTGTAATTGGGTTAGCTCACTTAGGATGATAGTTTCCAGATCTAACCATTTACCTACAAATTGCATGAGTTCATTATTTTTAATTGCTGACATGAGCACAGGGGGTATATAAATATACCACATTTTCTGTATCCATTCCTCTTTTGAGGGATATGTGGGCTCCTTCCAATTTCTGGCTATTATAAACAAGGCTGCTATAAACATAGTGGAGCATGTGTCTTTATTGTATGCAGGGGAATCCTCTGGGTATATACCCAGGAGTGGTATTCCAGGGTCCTCTGGAAGTGACATGCCCAATTTTCTGAGGAACCGCGACACTGATTTCTAGAGCTGTTTTACCATTTTGCAATCCCACCAACAGTGGAGGAGTGTTCCTCTTTCTCCACATCCTCGCCAGCACTTGTTGTCTCCTGAGTTTTTAATCTTAGCCATTCTGACTTGTGTGAGGTGGAATCTTAGGGTTGTTTTGATTTGCATTTCCCTGATGACTAATGATGTTGAACATCTCTTAAGGTGTTTCTCAGCCATCTGCATTTCATCTGGTGAAAATTCCTTGTTTGGATCTGTACCCCATTTTTTGATAGGGTTATTTGGTTCTTTGGGGTCTAACTTCTTGAGTTCTTTGTATATATTGGATATTAGCCCTCTGTCGGATGTGGGGTTTGTGAAGATCATTTCCCACTTTGTTGGTTGCCGTTTTGTCCTTCTGACGGTGTCCTTTGCCTTACAGAAACTTTGCAATTTTATGAGGTCCCATTTGTCAATTCTTGATCTTAGAGCATAAGCTATTGGTGTTCTGTTCAGGAACTTTCCCCCTGTGCCCATGTCCTCCAGGGTCATCCCCTGTTCTTTTCTATTAGTTTCAGTGTGTCTGGTTTTATGTGGAGGTCCTTGATCCACTTGGAGTTGATCTTAGTACAAGGAGATAAGAATGGGTCAATTCGCATTCTTCTGCATGTTGACCTCCAGTTGAACCAGCACCATTTGTTGAAAAGGCTATCTTTTTTCCACTGGATGGTTGTGGCTCCTTTATCAAAGATCAAGTGACCATAAGTCTGTGGGTTCATTTCTGGGTCTTCAATCCTATTCCATTGATCTACCTGCCTGTTGCTGTACCAATACCATGCAGTTTTTAACACAATTGCTCTGTAGTACTGCTTGAGGTCAGGGATATTGATTCCCCCAGAAGTCCTTTTATTGTTGAGAATAGTTTTAGCTATCCTGGGTTTTTTTGTTGCTCCAGATGAATTTGAGAATTGCTCGTTCTAGATCTATGAAGAATTGATTTGGAATTTTGATGGGGATTGCATTGAATCTGTAGATTGCTTTTGGCAAGATGGCCATTTTTTACTATATTGATCCTGCCAATCCAAGAGCATAAAATATTTTTCCATCTTCTGAGGTCTTCGATTTCTTTCTTCAAGGACTTGAAGTTCCTGTTATACAGATCTTTCGCTTGTTTTGTTAGAGTTACGCCAAGGTACTTTATGTTGTTTGTGGCTATTGTGAAGGGTGTTATTTCCCTAACTTCTTTCTCAGCCTGCTTGTCCTTTGAGTACAAGAAGGCTACTGATTTGCTTGAGTTAATTTTATAACCAGCCACTTTGCTGAAGTTGTTTATCAGCTGTAGAAGTTCTCTGGTGGAGTTTTTTGGATCGCTTAAGTAGACTATCATATCGTCTGCAAATAATGATAGTTTGACTTCTTCCTTTCCAATTTGTATCCCTGTGACTTCCTTATGTTGTCTAATTGCTCTTGCTAGAACTTCAAGTACTATATTGAAAAGATATGGAGAGAGAGGGCAGCCTTGTCTAGTCCCTGATTTTAGTGGGATTGCTTCAAGTTTCTCTCCATTTATTTTGATGTTGGCTACTGGTTTGCTGTAGATTGCTTTTACTATGTTTAGGTATGGGTCTTGAATTCCTGCTCTTTCCAAGACTTTTAGCATGAAAGGATGCTGAATTTTGTCGAATGCTTTTTCAGCATCTAATGAGATGACCATGTGGTTTTTTTCTTTTAGTTTGTTTATATAGTGGATTACGTTGATGGATTTCCCTATATTGAACCATTCCTGCATCCCTGGAATGAAGCCTACTTGATCATGGTGAATGATCGTTTTGATATGCTCTTGGATTCGGTTGGCAAGAATTTTACTTAGTATTTTTGCATCAATATTCATAAGAGAAATTGGCCTGTAGTTCTCTTTCTTTGTTGGATCTTTTTGTGGTTTAGGTATCAGCGTAATTGTGGTTTTGAAGAATGAGTTGGGCAGTGTCCCTTCTGTCTCTATTTTGTGGAATAGTTTGGAGAGTATTGGTGTTAAGTCTTCTTTGAAGGTCTGGTAGAATTCTGCACTAAAACCATCTGGTTCCGTACTTTTTTTGGTTGGGAGGCTTTCTATAGCCCCTTCTATTTCTTTAGGGGTTATGGGACTGTTTAGCTCATCTACTTGATGCTGATTTAATTTTGGTATTTGGTATCTGTCTAGGAAATTGTCCATTTCCTCCAGATTCTCCAGTTGTTTTGAGTATAGGCCTTTGTAGTAGGATCTGATGATCTTTTGAATTTCCTCAGTTTCTGTTGTTATATCCCCCTTTTCATTTCTAATTTTGTTAATTTGGATACTGTCTCTGTGCCCTTTGGTTAGTCTACTAAGGGTTTATCTATCTTGTTGATTTTCTCGAAGAACCAGCTCTTGGTTTTGTTGATTCTTTGTATGGTTCTCTGTTTCTACTTGATTGATTTCAGCCCTTAGTTTGATGATTTCCTCTCTTCTACTCCTCCTGGGTGAATTAGCTTCTTTTTGTTCCAGGGCCTTCAGGTGTGCTGTTAAGTTGCTAGTGTATGCTCTCTCCAGTTTCTTTTTGGAGGCACTCAGGTCTATGAGTTTTCCTCTTAGCACTGCTTTCATTGTGTCCCAAAGATTTGGGTAGGTCGTACCTTCATTTTCATTGAAGTCTAAAAAGTCTTTGATTTCTTTCTTTATTTCTTCCTTGACCAAGGTGTCATTGAGTAGAGTATTGTTCAGTTTCCATGTGTATGTGGGCTTTCTGTTGTTCTTCTTGCTATTGAAGACCACTTTTACTCCATAGTGATCCGATAGGAGACATGGGATTAGTTCGGTCTTCTTGTATTTGTTGAGGTCTGTCTTGTGACCAATTATATGTTCAGTTTTTGAGAAGGTACTGGGCGGTGCTGAGTAAAAGGTATACTCTTTTGCTTTAGGATGGAATGTTCTATATATATATATATCTGTTAAATCCAATTGGTCCAAAGCTTCAATTAGTTTCACTGTGTCCCTGTTTAGTTTCTGCTTTCCTGATCGGTCCATTGAGGAGACTGGAGTGTTGAAGTCACCTACAATTATTGTGTTAGGTGCAATGTGTGCTTTAAGCTTTAGTAAAGTTTCTTTTACGAATGAGGGTGCCCTTACATTTGGCGCACAGATGTTCAGTATTGAGGATTTTTCTTGGTGGATTTTCCCTTTGACAAGCAAGAAGTGACCTTCTGAGTCTCTTTTGATGACTTTAGGTTGAAAGTCAATTTTATCTGATATTAGAATGGCTACTCCGGCTTGTTTCCTGGGACCATTTGCTTGTAAAACTGTCTTCCAGCCTTTTACTCTAAGGTGGTGTTTGTCTTTGACACTGAGATGTGTTTCCTGTATGCAGCAAAATGTAGGGTCCTGTTTCCGTATCCAGTCTGTTAGTCTGTGTCTTTTTATTGGGGAATTGAGTCCATTGATATTAAGAGATATTAAGGAATAGTAATTATTACTTCCTGACATTTTGGGCGTGGTTTTTTTTTTTTTTGTATTTGAGTGGTTCTCTTCTTTTGGGTTGGATGAGATGGGGTTTCTATCTTGTTTCTTCTGGGGTGTAGTTTCCCCCCTTGTGTTGGTATTTTTCCCCTATTATCCTTTGTAGGTCTGGGTTTGTAAATAAGTATCATGCAAATTTGGTTTTGTCGTGGAATACCTTGGTTTCCCCATCTATGGCAATTGAGAGTTTTGCTGGGTATATTAGTTTTGGCTGAAGTTTGTGTTCTCTTAGGGTCTGCATGAGGTCTGCCCAGGATCTTCTAGCTTTCATGGTCTCAGGTGAGAAATCTGGTGTAATTCTGATAGGTCTTCCTTTATATGTTACTTGTCCTTTTTCTCTTACTGCCTTTAATATTCTTTCTTTGTTTAGTACATTTGGGGTTTTGATTATTATGTAATGGGAAGTATTTCTGTTCTGGTCCAGTCTATTTGGGGTTCTATAGGCTTCTTGTATGTTCATGGGCATCTCTCTCTTTAGGTTGCGGAAGTTTTCTTCCATAATTTTGTAGAAGATATTTGCTGGCCCTTTAAGTTGTAGATCTTCATTCTCATCTATTCCTATAATCCTTAGGTTTGGTCTTCTCATTGTGTCCTGGATTTCCTGAATGTTTTGGGTTACCAACTTTTTGCATTTTGCATTTTCTTTAATTGTTGAATCCATGGTTCCTATGGTATCTTCAGCATCTGAGATTCTGTCTTCTATCTCTTGTATTCTATTGTTGATATTTGCATCTATGACTCCTGATTTCTTCCCAAGGTTTTCTATCTCCAACGTTGTCTCCCTTTGTGATTTCTTAGTTGTTTCTACTTCTGTTTTTAGATTCTGTATGGTTTTGCTCAGATCTTTCAATTGCTTGTTTGTGTTTTCCTGTAATTCTTTAAGGGATTTTTGTGTTTCCTCTTTTATGACTTCTACTTGTTGACCCATGTTCTCTTTTATTTCTTTAAGTGATTTTTGTTTCTCCCCCTTATTGTGATTCATTTTTTGCTCTATATTCTCCTGGATTTCTTTAAGTGATTTTTGTGTTTGCCTTGTATGGGCTTCTAGCTTTTGATCTATTTTCTCCTCTATTACTTTAAGAAATTTATCTAAGTGATCCTCTATCAGCATTTTTACCAGTGATTTTAGATCTGAGTCTTGTTTTTCTGGTGTGTTGAGATATCCGAGATTTAATTGTGTTTGCCTTGTAATGGCTTCTAGCTTTTGATCTATTTTCTCATGTATTACTTTAAGAGATTTATCTAAGTGTTCCTCTATCAGCATCCTGACCAGTGATTTTAGATCTGAGTCTTGTTTTTCTGGTGTTTTGGGGTATCCAAGATTTATTGCTGTCGGGGAACTGGGTTCGGATGCTGCCATACTGCCTTGATTTCTGTTAGTAATGATCTTACATTTGCCTTTTGCCATCTGGTTAACTCTGGTGTTAGTTGGTCCTGTAGTTACTAGCTGGTGCTTGACCCTCCTGTGGGCTCGTAAGGCTATTTCCCCGCGACTGGGATACCTGAACTGCTGCCCTGCAGGGCTCCTGCTCACAGATTGCTGACAGGTGGCCTGAGTCCCCCGAGGTCTTAAACTCAGGATATCCCAGGTACTTGGTTCTGCCTGTTGGGCAGCTGCTCTACACTGCTCCTGCTCAGGGTTTGCTGTCTGGTGTCCTGATTCTCCAGAGATCTTTAAGTCAGGATATCTCAGTTATCTGGTTCCGCCTGCTGGTCCAAAGCTGCTGGGAAGCTGGCTGAGGCTTGCTTCCCCACCGCTGGCTAGATGGGAAGCAGCTGGCAAGATGGCGCTGACTGCAGGGAGTTCGGGGTCCGCCCTGTGAGCGCAGAGCACAGGCTTGGCCGGTGTCCCCCAAACTGCTACTCTGTGTGCAGCTCCCGCTCCAGGCGTGAGTCCCCGAAGGTCTTAAACTTGGGATATCTCGGGTACCTGGTTCCGCAGGCTAGTAATGACAGGATTTTTAAAATATGTGATCACTGTCCTTTAGAGTTCTTTTAGTTAAACAGTATTAGCCTATGAATTTAAGCAATGGATTCTGTATGTGACCCAGTTACTTAAGTTATTCACATTTCTGTTGCTTTCTGCTCATTAAACGCATGGCTTAAAGCTCCTGCTCCAGTAAAGTTCATTGAGACTATATATGAGAACACTGAACATGGATTCATAAGTGTCACTATCCACTTCCCTGCCACAGGGGACATTCTAGAAGTCAAGGATTCAATCCTCTAGCTCCTCCTTAAAATGTGCATATGCTAATCTGCTGCAAAAAGCTGTAAGGGGACTAAATGATATATCTCATATGAGCGCCAGAAAGGTGTGGCATTTGAGTGAGCCTCTGTTCTCTCCACTGGTATCATAAGCCGGACTGGTGACAGGTGGCACCTGGAGCCCTCTCTTGCCTGTGGATATCCAGCTGTGTTTCTGCTTCCCTTCGTGGCTTGGCTGACTCTCTTAGTCTTCGTTCTGGAGTTTGGGTTTTGGCAAAATATTTCCAAGGGTTTGGGTACTCATCATTCTTCATTAGTCAAACTATTATGAAACCCTTCTATGATTCAAACAGCAAATCTTCAAAAGAAACTTTCTGACACTTACTCCAAATCCTTAGGATCTTGAGATTCCTCCTTAGCTAAATGAAAAGGGGAAAATTAGGTAATAGTCTGCTTGTGCTCATATTCTTCCAGAATATTCTAGAGAACTTATCAAACTTTAAGAAAACTTCTTAACCCCTCAATCACATGAAACATCATCTTATTCATTCAAGAGTATTTATTGGGCACTCAGGTCAGCCAAGAACTCATTGAGAAATGTACTCACACTGATAAATTTATTTGTGTCCATACATTATTTGTATATCTATCATTGTTCATGAATTCCATATTTTGTATTTACTTACTCAGTAACATGTATTTGTATCCCTAAAGTGAGTATTCCAGTGTTACATCATCATTCAAGAACATGTGTGTAGTGGTAAAAATCTCTGAGTCATCTGATGTGAGCAACTACACTTGTGGGTACATAAAATTAGTACTCTGCTTTCTATACTATGAAAACTTACCTTTGTAGTCTATTTTTGTCATCTATTATGCATCTTTTTGTATTTTTTGTTGGTGATTTTGTGTAGCGGGAATGTTATAAAAGGACCACCCTGCCAACTCCCCTGCCCCACCATGTCTCAGCACCAAGTCATGGTGTTTCATCATAGCAGTAGAAACCCTAAGACGGGTATCATCCAAAAGAACAAAAGATGTCTTCAAATAGAAACACGCATCAAACAAGTTAATTATTAAGAGATTGAAAATATGTAATGACCAGAGGCTTGTAGTAACCTTACGCTATATTTCCCATAGGAGCAATCACTCAGTATTCACTAATTCAAGATCTGCAGCAGCATTATAAAACATAACCGCTGTGAATAATGAGTGTTGAATATGTATGGATGTGTGCAGTTAAGTAGTGGATACTGACTAAAGATACATTTAAATTTGCAAATTTATCCAGCGTTTTCCTCTTTGGCCTGTTAATCTCACCAGGAGTTGCTAATTTAAATGAGGGTTTCAGTTCCTATTAAGACAAATGAAAGTGAGTCAGCTGATTCTTTTTTTTTTTTAAAAAGCTCTGCAGAAAAATACCTTTTTATTGAAATGTTTTATTATTAAACTAATAAAATTTATTTTAAAGTATACAACTCAGTATTGACATTTTTAAGTCATCAAGTAATTTATAATAGTTAAATGCCTCTTAAATATGCATGATATCTTCTGAAGCTAAAAGTAATATGCACTCCAACAGTTTTTAAAATCTATTTGGAACATTAAACATGATAGAAGCAGAAAAAAAAATCTCTTATGAAGTTCTCTATGGAAAGAAATTGTGACAAGTTCCTGATTAGACAAAAAAAAAAAAAAAAACATTCCATCTCAAAGGAAGAATATGCAGCATAACTGTGGCTTCATAGAATGAATTGGTAGTGTTCTTTTTGTTTCTACTTTGTGGAATAGTTTGAAGAGTATTGGTATTAGGTCTTCTTTTAAGGTCTGAAAGAATTCTGCACTAAACTCATCTGGTCCTGGGCTGTTTTTCTTTTTCTTTTTCTTGTTCTTTTTCTTTTTCTTTTACTTTTCTTTTTTTATGATTGGGAGACTTTTAATAACTGCTTCTATTTCTTTAGGTCTTATTGGAATGTTTAGATCATTTATCTGATCCTGACTTAACTTAGGTATTTGGTATCTGTCCAGAAAATTGTCCATTCCATCCAGATTGTTCAGTTTCATTGAATATAGGCTTTTGTAGTAGAATCTGGTATTTTTTTTTGTTTTTAATTTTCTCAGTTTCTGTTGTTATATCTCCCTTTTCATTTCTGATTTTGTTTATTTGGATACTGTCTCTGTGCCCTCTGGTTAGTCTGGGTAAGGGTTCATCTATCTTGAAGATTTTCTCAAAGAACCAACCAGCTCCTGGTTGTGTTGATTCTTTATATAGTTATTTTTGTTTCTACTTGGTTGATTTCAACCTTGAGTTTGATTATTTCCTGCCATCTACTCCTCTTGGGTGCATTTGCTTCTTTTTGTTCTAGAGTTTTCAGGTGTGCTGTTAATCTGCTAGTGTATGCTCTCTCCAGTTTCCTTTTGGAGGCACTCAGAGCTATAAATTTTCTTCTTAGCACTGCTTTCATTGCATCCCATAAGTTTGGGCATGTTGTACCTTCATTTTCATTAAATTCTAAAGTTTTTATTTCTTCCTTGACCTAGTTATCATTGAGTAGGGCACTGTTCAGCTTCTATGTGTATGTGGGTGTTCTGTTGCTTTTGTTGGTATTGAAGACCATCCTTAGTCCATGGTGATAGGATGCATGGGATTATTTCAGTCTTCTTGTATGTGTTGTGGCCTATTTTGTGACCAAATATATGGTCAGTTTTGGAGAAGGTACCAGGAGGTGCTGAGAAGAAGGTATATTCTTTTGTTATTGGATGAAATGTTTTATAGATAGCTGTTAAATCCATTTGGTCCATAACTTCTTTTAATTTCACTGTGTCTCTGTTAAGTTTATGTTTCTATGATCTGTCCATTGATGAGAGTGGGATGTTGAAGTCTCCCACTATTATTGTGTGATGTGTGATGTGGGCTTTGATTTAGTAGAATTTCTTTTGTGAATGTGGGTGCACTTGCATTTGGAGCATAGATTTTCAGAATTGAGAGTTCTCCTTGGTATATTTTTCCTCTGATGAGTATGAAGTGTCCGTCCTTATCCTTTTTGATAACTTTTGGTTGAAAGTTGCTTTTATCCAATATAAGAATGGCTACTCCAGCTTGGTTCTTAAGACCATTTGCTTGGAAAATTGTTTTCCAGCCCTTTACTCTGAGGTAATGACTGTCTTTGGTACTAAGGTGTGTTTCCTGTATTCAGCAAAATTCTAGGTCCTGTTTATGCATCCAGTCTGTTAATCTATGTCTTTTTATTGGGAAATTGAGTCCATTGATGTTAAGAGATATTAAGGAATAGTGCCTGTTGCTTCCTATTATTTTTGATATTATTTTTATGTTTGTGTGGCTATCTTCTTTTGGGTTTGTTGAAAGAAGATTACTTTCTTGCTTTATCTAGGGTGTAGTTTCCCTCCTTGTCTTAGTGTTTTCCATCTATTGTCTTTTGTATGACTGGCTTTGTGAGAAGATACTGTGTAAATTTGTTTTTTGTTTTTTTTTTTTTTTCGTGGATTATTTTGGTTTTACCATCTATGGCAATTGAGAGTTTTGCTGGATATAGTAGCCTGGGCTGGCATTTGTATTCTCTTAGGGCCTGTATAACATCTGCCCAGGATCTTCTAGTTTTCATAGTCTCTCGTGAGAAAAAAAGTCTGGTGTAGTTTTGATAGGTCTGCCCTTATATGTTACTTGACCTTTATCTTTTAATGCTTTTAATATTCTTTCTTTGTTTTATGCATTTGGTGTTTCAAATATTATGTGACAGATTGAATTTCTTTTCTGGTCCAATCTATTTGGAGTTCTGTAGGTTTCTTATTCATGGGCATCTCTTCCTTTAGGTCAGGGAACTTTTCTTCTATAATTTCATTGAGGATACTTACTGACCCTTTATGTTGGGAATCTTCACTCTCTTCTATACCTATCATCCTTAGGTTTGGTCTTATTGTATCCTAGATTTCCTTGATGTTCTGGGTTATGAGCTTTTTGAATTTTGAACTTTCTTTGACTGTTGTGTCAATGTTTTCTATGGTATTTTCTGCACCTGATTCTCTCTTCTATCTCTTGTATTCTGTTGGTGATGCTTGCATCTATGACTCCTGATCTCTTTCCTAGGTTTTTTATCTCCATGCTTGTCTCCCTTTGTGATTTCTTTATTGTTTCTATTTCTGTTTTTATATCCTGGATAGTTTTGTTCAGTTTCTTTGCCTGTTTGGTTGTGTTTTCCTTTAATTCTTTAAGGGATTTTTGTGTTTCCTTTTTAAGGGCTTCTAGCTGTTTATCTGTGTTCTCCTGTATTTATTTAAGGGAGTTATTTATGTCCTTCTTAAAGTCTTGAGAGGTGATTTTAAATCAGAGACTTGCTTTTCTCATGTGATGGGGTATACAGTGCTCACTGTAGTGGGATAACTGGCTTCTAATGATGTCAAGTAGCCTTGGTTTCTTTTGCTTATGTTCTTGCCCTTGCCTCTCACCATCTGGTTATCTCTGGTGTTAGCTGGTCTTGCCGTTTCTGACTGTGGCTTGTCCCTTCTGCAAGCCTGTGTGTCAGTACTTCCAAGAGACTAGTTCTCTCTGGGAGGAATTTGGGTATGGAGAGCTGTGGCACAGTGTCAGCTCCACATTGCAGATAGAAACCTGAAGGATCCTGTTCTTGGCTATTTCTTGGTTCCTGTGTCCTGAGGGTTCCAGGCCAGTCCCTCTGAGCAGAAGTGGTGGTCTTAACTGTGCTCACAGGCATGTCTGAACTCCTGGGAGACCAACTCTCTGCTGTTGGTATTTGGGTATGGAGCACTGTGGCACAGGGTCAGCTCTGGGCACAGATGGAAACTCAAGTCAGATCATTCTTAGGACATGTAGGAGTCTGTCTTCAAAGCCAAACTTCTTTGTGCTATAAACGTTAAAAAATGCCGCAACAGAATCACAGTGAAGGAGATTTAATTGTGCATTTTGTGAACATAAACCAAGTCCAGCTCTTCCCTAAAGCACAGAAATTCAACTCTCCACCCATCACTTCTGTTGTCCCAGATTTTACTCAGGAGAACTAGATTGGAAAGTATCCATGAAATTATCCCCCAATGGAGAGGAGGAGTACTTGCTCTTTGATCCCAGTGAGAATACCTGGTCAAGGGCCCATAACACTTACTGTGAAGACCACTAAAACAGGTGCATGGATCACAATAGATTATTCCACCACTATCCTGACCAGCCATCTTCCCAAAGCATCTGTTCCTGAAGACATCCTCCTTTCCAGGAAAATGAATAATCCTAACAAATGTCTAGGCCTTCTTTGTCCATCCATCCTTAACTGTGCTTGCTTGGTATCTTTCTTCTCCACGAGAGAACATGTATCTGAAGGCAGAAAACAAATATTTATTATTTTTAATATTGTATCCCCTACTCCTTTAAACTTTGCCTAATATATGCTTTTGAATAGTGATCTGAGAAGTAACAAGATCTCTTGTTTATGAGCACTTTGCTAGGAGATGTGTCATATTCAATAGTTTTATACATTTTCTCATATGAACCAATATTTCATCCTGGAAAAATCATTGCTGATTCCACCAGCATTTTTATTCATCTTATACTAGCTTTTCATTGCTTGTTTATTGACCTAATAATGAGTAAATTCGCAGTAACTAGACATGCAAGAACAATAAATTAGAAAAGTTCAGGCTTTCTCCTAACTATGTTCTTTGCAGCTATCAGCCTATCCGTTGCTTCCACTCACCATGGTGACTGTTGCATGGACTGGAGCATCCATCATGCACCTGATTTTGTCACCTCTCCTTCCATATCCGAGTTTGGAGGTTATTCATGATTCCCATTTCCAGAAGAGTTATTTGATTCAACTCAGTGACCTTGCCCTTGGCATACAAACTATGTTAGTCATTTTGCCATCACCAACATAGTGACTGCGACAATCAGCTTAAAAGGAGAGATGGCTTAGGTTGGTCTAGGCTTATTTATGGTTTCTCATTGGTTTGGACCAGCAGAGGGTAGGACATGATGGCTAGATGGAGCAAAGTCGCTCACTTTCTGGCAGCCAGGAAAAAGAATAGAGGGCTTATCTAGGACAAAATATATCCTCTAAAGTCATACGCTCCATTGACCTAGTTCTTCAAACTAAGCTCCACTTCCTGAAGTTTCCTCCACTGATGTATTGATCCATGGATGAGATCAAAGTTCTTATGATCTAAGTACCTCCAAAATGTCCAGCTTCCGACACTGACACATTAGGAACCATGACCTCTCAACTCCTCCTGAGTTTTGGAGGAGTGCTTTACATCCAAACTATAACAGGCCCCTTCCTCTGCCAAGATAGCTTACAAGAACAAGATGGTGGTGGGATTCTGTAGGGCTTCCAATCCAGAGTTCCTTCACTCCCCTTCTGAGATGTTCCTTTGTAGATTGTTCAAAGCTTATGCAGCTAGACAGTCATGTGAATAAATGGAACTGCTCTGGTAAACCTGATGCCATTGTCTGAAAGGCTTAGCTTTTGTTCACATCCACACGAGCCTCTGAGACCAGTGACATGTAGTCTTATTTTCAAAAGAAAATATATGTGATTTATACTAGATTTTTTTATCATAGATTCTGCTTTTTTTAGAATCAGAAAATATTCTCAGATCCTCAGGGAGGTGGAGTGTTGTTTTTCTGAGATACTTTTTTTTTTTTTTGCCAGTCTCAAAGAGGAGATAAGAAAGAGAGAGAGAGAGAGACTTGGCCTATCTGAAAGCCCAGAGGTGAAGTTAATGTTCTGCATAAAAAGAATTCTTACAGGCAGTATCCTTACCACCTAATACACCTGCAGAGAAGGAGCACCAGGAAGGTTTATTAATCAATCTGTTAGGGAGACTCTCCTCTGTTCAATAACATGAAAGTGAATGGTCCCTGCCCCCAACCCTAAGAAGCCTTTTATTTTGTGACCAGAGCCTCTCTGCTGAGCTAGTTGAGTTGTAGAATGGTTTGGACAGCTGTGTTGCAAGATGACAAAAAGGCTGATGACTATGACTCCATCAAAGTCATGCTACAATAAAAACTAGCACATGGGGCAGCGGTGCTGACCCAGCATTCTTTGGCTCCCTCACACTTTTATGTCCCCTCAACTGAACTCAGTCAGGCAGCAGTCTCTGAATTATGGGAAACACTTTTCTTAAACCTAAGGAAGAGCAGTCAGACTTATAAGGCTAAACCATGTATTTAACTTAGCCCTAAGCCATGGTTTTCTTCTCTATCAATAAGACAATGGAAATTCCTACATCTTGTCTGTTTTGTAAGGAGCAACTTTGATCAGAAAGCAAAGTTTATATATTGAAAAGAATGCTAAGAAGTTTTATGGTTTT
Source organism: Apodemus agrarius (assembly GCA_964023405.1). Lineage (NCBI taxonomy): Eukaryota > Metazoa > Chordata > Mammalia > Rodentia > Muridae > Apodemus > Apodemus agrarius. The sequence goes on along the minus strand of OZ030021.1, from coordinate 69,221,263 downwards.
TTTTTTTGACAGAGCCTGGTAAGCAAGAATATCATGGGTAGGTCTATATGTGAAGAATGGAGTCCTATGCCTGGTGTATGGAATGGTATTGGTCTCCTTATTACCAATAAGAGTGTGACTACTCCCTATTTTAAAAGTATTATTCATATTATAATTCTCTTCAAAATGGGATAATCTGGCCATGGAAAACCCAGAGTTATCATTGTACAGGTGGTGAATGATTAACTGAACAGTGAATGATTCTTGGCTTTTAGGTCTGGTACTCAGCGTGCCCTACTACAAGACTGAGCTGAGGGGCAGGGCAAGCAGTCCAATCCCATAACTCATGGAAAGGTGGTCAGTTGTAATGTGGGCTTGGTTTAAAATGAAACAATGAAGCACACAGAATTTGCCAAGATTTTTGGAATTCTAAAGTAATGAGGAGTTTGAGGGTAAAGGAGACTTGTATTGACCATAGTCAACAATTACAGAGAAATGGAACTCCTCTCCCGTCGGTCTCTTCCCTTCTCCTACAATCTAGCCACGTGCCCAGCAGTACTTGTGTCAGAATCTTTTGACACACATACAGTCCAGTTTTTAGAAGTAAGCCAGTACAGCCTTCACAGAAGTATACATTCTGTATCAATCGATATACATTGATTTATCAAGGTACCATGGGCCTTTCCATGTGTCAGGGAATAGGCAAGGCAATGAGATATAAAACATAGAAAATAAAGAAGTCTGTGTATTTAACGATCTCATCATCCACAAGTTAAGGTTATGGTTACAAAGCCTGCCTTTGCTGCTTTCAAAGTTCCTGCTATCCGAAGTGTCTGATGTGATAACTTCCAGCATCAAGGGTGATCATATTTGCAGTGACATTTTCTTTGAATCATAGGAGTGTGTTTTTTAAAGGAGATGATCTATCTTGAACAAAAATGCTTATCCAAAGACTCTTAAATCTTCTCAAGAAGGCAAATAAAACATTTTAAATATAAATTGCTGGCCCTGAAATGTGCTGAGAATGTAACTTTCAGATGTTTCTTGATTAGGACACTCTGTGGCCTACTGAAGAAGTGTAAAGAGACCCTGTCTCTAGTAGGTTAGTGAAGAAATGTGTGTTTTGGAGCATAATTAAGCCTAGGAGTAGGGGTAGGTTTCCATGGTCACTTGCTCCAGTTTTAGAAAACCCGAACACGTCTTGCACTGCCCAAACTAATGTGTTGTTCATTACACTCTCTACGATGCAATCACACAGGAATCTGCCCACCAAACATCTCTAATTGAGTCATCTCCACCATTAGATGACATGAGTCAGATGTGGGTCTTAATTCAAACTAGACTATCATCCTATTACGGTCTCTGCTGTTGTAGGTAGCAGCCGCAGAGCCGGTGGCTCTCACATTGCCAAGTGTCAAAGAAATGCCACTTCAAAGAGTTCAACTCTCCCTCAATTTTTATTTAGAAAACTGGTAATGGTTGAAATAAGCCACAGGGGGTCAAAGATCCAGGTGGCCAGGGAGCCTATAGCCAAGATGAGGAAAGCCTTGCTACCTGCTGGTTTAATAGGCTGCCCTTGTTTCTAATGGGGCTTGAGTGGCGCTGAAATCGAGGCAAAGAGACCATATCAGAGCGATCTTAACACTGAACCACCTGACACCAGGTCTGTGGGGGATATTTCATCATTGTCTGTTTGACCTTTGGACCCTTAGACTTACAGCCCATCATTTCTGGGAAGCAGCAAACTGAAAAGGCCATTTGTTCCCATGAATGTACCTGTCCTGATGCGCTGTCAACAGCTGTTTGCATTGCTAACTGGGCCAAGGGAAAACAATCGATGCCTGCAAACTCGGATTTCTAACCACCTCTTTTATTTTTGTCACTCCTGGTGCTAATGATGACCTATATTCTCTACCATAATGATTATCTTAAAAGTCTTTTTGGCTTTGAGGAGAGCATTTGAGTCCTAAGTGCCTGCATTGTGAAAGAATATAATATGGAGAGGTCTATTATCTTAGAATTCATTCACTGCTTTATTTTTTTTTCAAGCAGTACTGTAAATTAAACCGCTTGAGCTGGCTTTGTAGGTTTCTTTTTTCTTTTCTCTCTCTCTCTCTCTCTCTCTCTCTCTCTCTCTCTCTCTCTCTCTCTCTTTGCATACACAGCAAGGATAACTGCACCTCAGATTTATGAGCATTGTGAATAGGTTGCCATAGCAACCACTCTGGCTGCTCTACACCAAATAACCTTGTCATGTGAGCGTTTATCACAGGAACATCAAGGACTGGATTGCACTGTACGCTCTTTGGCTAAACAGCAGGATTTTTCTGAATAATAATTGGTCATGGCCTTTTATTCCACCAGTCAGAGTTAATCATCCTCGGACTCTGAAATTAACCATAATGCATTCAAGGCGCAGAGTGCAGCCATTCAAAAATTCCTCTTTGGGGGAAGAAAACTTTCCGATGATCTTTGCTCTTTGTTGTATAATCATTGCTGTTATTGTTATTGGCATTGTTATTGGGAAGGCTTAATGAGAGAAAGATGAGGATTTGAGACTGGCATATAGAACTTATTAAGATGATATAAGTAAAATGAACATTTTAACTAGCCTATTATTTATTAGAAATAAACGATATTTTAAACTGCCATCAAAACCAGCAAGCTTTTATTCTCTCAAAATTACCCTTATAAAATATTTGATTGTTTGTATCATTTGGATGGATTTGTTTAATTTATTTTCCATAGATCCATGTTTTAATACATACCTAGCAATCTTAATGTGTCTTTTATATCATCTTAGAAAGTGAGTGGTTCCGAAAGATTGGGGGGCTGGTGAGTGATTGGCCAGCCCAGCATGTGAGTGCATACATGTGTATGTGATACTTCTCTGCGTATTCCCAAACCCACATGATGGACCCTAGAAGGAAAATTATTGTATTACATGAATATAGCTGCCTGTCCATCACAGGCCATTATGTTAGAGCTGATGGTGGGCAGGATAAAAAATATGCCAGAATCGTGTTCTTTACTTGAGATACTTTCCGCTCCTGAAAGAGGAGATATTTTATGTGACATATTTTATGTCACATAAAAATATTAGTGAGGACGCTGCCAAACTTCAAACAAGTCACCAGCCTGTTGTTTGGCAATGTCCAAGACCATCCATCGCCATCTCTTCCTCTAAGTCTCGTTTCTCACCCCTATGTCTCATTTCTCACATGCCTTTCATTGTCATCACTGCTGATAATAATCAGCCTGCCTTCAGTGTTACCTATTCAAATATAGTTACATGAGAAATAAGTAAACATTGAATCTCCAGTAGGAGAATATTAGCAATCAGTAAGAAGTACTTTTTCAAAAGATTGATTGAAAAAGAAAGGATATTTATTTATTTACCTATTTATTACTTATTCACTTTATATCCTGTTCACTGCTGCCCCTCCCATTAAACAGTTTCATCGGATCCTGTCTTCCAGGTCACCATCAACTTCACCTGCCTCCAAGTCTCTCCTTTATGAGAAAGGCCTGGAGTCAGTTTAATCAAGTAAAGCTAAAATATTAGATTCTAAGATAAAAATATAATGATGTAGGAAGGGGGTAGCTAGAGGCAGGTCTCGTCCTGACCCACCTCTCATCTTTTCTCTGACGTTGTTCTCCATTTGAAATGAATGTATGCAGACAGCAGGCGGGACGGAAACACTCGTTTACTACACATCCACTCAGCTGTATGTTGTACTTCTTGTACATGCCAAGGACACTGCTGGGCTCTGGGAGAAACCAACCGTCTAGCTCCCAACCTCTGGCCACTCAGTGCCTTCGCAGAAAGGGGGGTGCGTGCGTTTCTTCACAGGCTTGCGGCAGAACCCAGGGCTCACTCTGACATGGGGTTCCTTGAGACCGGGACTCTTCGGAGCACCCTTTACTTCCGTCAGCTCCCTGGCATGACGTGTGCAAGTGAAGCCTGTGTCAGTGCACACAGGCTATGGCGGCACACACCAGCAATCCCAGCGCACAGGTAGCTAAGACAGGAAGATCTTGTGTTTGAAGGCAGCTCAGGATTCAAAGTGAGACCCTCATTCAACAAAACAAAAATACGTGTGAATAGAATAGTGAGCTGCACATACACTGTTCCTTACTCTTTTTTCTGTTTTTAATATCTTTTTCTTTCTTTTTGCTTTTTTTTTTGCTTTTGTTCCTCTTGCTGATATTTTTCTAAAAACAAAACAATTTTATATGTATATATATTATTTTCTGACATTTTTATTGGATATATTCTTTATTTACATTTCACTTCCCTTTTCCTGATTCCCTGCTCCCCAAAGGTCCCATATGCCCTTTTCCCTCCCCCTGTTCCCCCATCCAAACCTTCCCACTTCCCTGTTCTGGTATTCCCCTAGGCTGATGCATTGAGCCTTTCCAGAACCAGGGTCCACTCCTTCCTTCTTCTTGGACATCATTTGGTATGTGGATTGTATCTTTGGTGTTCCAAGATTCTAGGCTAATATCCACTTATCAGTGAGTGCATAGCATGGGTATTCTTTTGAGACTGGGTTACCTCACTCCAGCTCCATCCATTTGTCTAAGAATGTCATGAATTCATTGTTTTTAATGGCTGAATAGTACTCCATTGTGTATATATACTACATTTTTTGTATCCATTCCTCCACTGAGGGACATCTGGGTTCTTTCCAGCTTCTGGCTATTATAAATAAGGCTGCTATGAACATAGTGGAGCATGTATCCTTATTGCACGCTGGGAATCTTCTGGGTATATGCCCAGGAGTGGTATGGCAGGGTCCTCCGGAAGTATCGTGTCCAGTTTTCTGAGGAACCGCCATCATTCTTCTTTGTAAAATTTCATTGTATCTATTCATTGTACATGGCATCATGTTAGATAAGGACAATGATATATTAAGCATGTTCCCTCCTTAGCCCTAACACCTCTTCCTTTCCTTACTGGGCCCCCTCGGTACTGACACTCCAAGTTCTATGTTTGGCTGTCCAAACATTATGTTTGAAGCATAATGGATTAAAGTAATGATGATAATTTAATGTGTCGTATGGCGTTTATGGATCATAAATTCAAGAGCAGCTTGACAAGGCTGCTCTGGTATTTCTCATGAAATCTTGGTTAGACTTTTGTCAGGGCTATTGTTCCTGAAGATAGATTGGACTGCAGCTAGTCCATACACTCCCGAGGAGGCTCACCCACATGGCTGGTAAGAAGGAGGCAGGGTGCTGGCTGTTGATAGAAATAGGCTATTCAACATAGCTATCGGGTGTCCTCACAGCACAATAGCCGGCTTCTTCCAGTACACGTGATCAATGGTAGGAAGCATACAGGTATAAACCTGCCTTGAAAATTGCTCACCATCACTTAATACAGCACACTGATTCACTCTTTCAGTGAGAGAAGGAATTCTACAAGATGGAGACCCTAGGATCCGTTGGGGAGGTTTTTCAGAGTGTGGATGCCACAGAACTGCTATGTATGCTGTTTCTCTCTGTTTCTACTCAAAACTCAGAAATGTTTTATCTATATGGTGATCCTTCACAGTGGAGAGTTTCCTTAATTTCATAGAATCTAGAATGATGGCTGATAATGAACAATGGTAGTCAAATTATTTTAAACATACATAAAAATGGTGAACTGTCCTTTAAAATATTTATATGTACACACATACACACACACACATGCACACGCACACGCACACGCACACGCACACACATCAGTCTTTTGATGTAAGATCAGTATCATTTTTAAAAATATGGGTCTTTTACATCATCATTTCCCTCAACAATTTCCAGAAGACATTATTTACATTGTCTACTTTTGGATTCTCTACAGTAAATCAAGAGCCTAAAAATGTACTTTCTGAACTATCTAGATATGGAACACATCACGACTTTTATAGTTTCTAGCTAAGCTGTTGGAGTTGTCACACATACTCAATTCAACATCAGTTCTTTTTTTTTTTTTATCAACTTTTCATTTACTGACTCTTTCCAGCGTAATCAACTTAATTTTTTTAGAAACAGGAACCCTCTTTGCATTTGTATCTTACCGTTTTGCATAATATTTAAATATATTACATAAATTATAACTATAACCAGCACAAAAATGTTTGGGAACAAACAATTGATTCTTGAAAAACACAAGCGTGTTTCCTAGAGATGAGTGGGCCAGCTTCAAATGTTCTTCACAATATCTCGAAGATGACAGACATTGTTTGTTAACTGATAGCACAATAGTGCAAGGTGGTGGCCAATCTTCTAACTTAATTGCACTTCATTGAAAATGGGAGTTTAAATGACTGCAGTTTGTATTCGTTTCCAAAAAAAGCTCAAACACCTGCACTGGCCATGTAACCAATCCAAGAATCACAGACAAATATATTTCTAAGAAAGAAAGAAAGAAAGAAAGAAAGAAAGAAAGAAAGAAAGAAAGAAAGAAAGGAAGGAAGGAAGGAAGGAAGGAAGGAAGGAAGGAAGGAAGGGAAAGGAAGAAAGAAAGAAAGAAAGAAAGAAAGAAAGAAAGGAGAGAAGGAGGGAGGGAAGAAGGAAGGAAGGAAGGAAGGGGAAGGAAAGAAAGAAAGAAAGAAAGAAAGAAAGAAAGAAAGAAAGAAAGAGAGAAAGAAAGAAAGAAGGAAAGGAAGAAAAGAAAGAAAGAAGGAAAGAAAGAAAGAAAGAAAGAAAGAAAGAAAGAAAGAGAAAGGAAGGGAGGGAGGGAGGAAGGGAGGAAGGGAGGAAGAAAGGAAGGAGTAAGAGAAGCTTAAGAAAGATCTCAAAAATGGATGAGATAGTGTAAGTCAGTTATGTTTGGTCCCAACTTTAGGATGATAATGTGAATCGCCTTCCAACCCAATGCTCAATTACAGTGCCCAGGCACTTACCATCATAGGCTAGAAGACCACATACTGACTTTAGCTTTGCATGGCAATATAATGACTGGTAGGAACAGGGGTTACACCACGAAAGTGAGAGTGTGTATGGGAACTGTGAACTGTGAAAAGGACCTGTGAACTGGCTGAGAAAGCATGGGAAAGAAAGGCTGAGCAGGTGCTCTGTCAGGAGAAGCAGGCCCCGGACGCCGAGCGCTTGGAGTTTATTCTGGGAACATGGCGGGCAGGTTTCTGACCAGGGAAGGACTGGCAACAATGGGGTGTTTTCAAACAATTGTCTGAGCCACAGAACACTAGAATAGACTCAAGTGGGAAGAAACTGGAGGCAGGGTAAGTGTACAGGAGTTCGTAGAATGGTTTAAAATTAAGATGTTGGAGGGTCCTGGCAAAGGTAGACTCAGTAAGTATCAAGATTTCACACATAAAAATTATTAGATTTAGGAACCCCCACCCCGTCCCCTACAAAAAGGAGATGGTGAAAGAAACACAAGGTGAAAGAAAGAATACGAGGTAAAAACTGGGGGGGGTCCTTGCTCCTTTTCGGGGTCCTGATTCTTTCCTTCCTGAATCTGCATTTTGATAAGAGATAATTAGACCTGAGGGAATCACGTGCTTCACCTCTGCCCAATCTTATTTTGGGGTCAGTTTTAGACTCACCCTTGCTCCCTGTTCTCCCATTTCAGCATTTGCCCCTCCCTCTTTTAACTTGAATACCCATCTCATTACCTTCATTAAGAATGGGACATCCTCTGTGAGAACTCAGACTATTGTGCCACATGTTGTTAAGTTAAATTATCCTTATTACGTTCCCATTTGGAAACATTGCAGTTGACGGGATTCCATTCATCTTCGTTCTCTGCGGTGTTTCAGGAAAAAGATGACAGTTTCAAATGGCTCATCATTTACCTTCTACTCGGTTTAAGTTGGATTCCAGCAGCATCCTTATAGGGACCCAGACACCCCACAGTCCCGTAATGCTTTGTGAGCAGGTTCATAGTCCAAAAGAACATAGAAAGATATGTCCTTCCTAAAAGTGGTTATATGAATTGTCAGGAAACAGACACTGAAAGGCAGGATAATCTGTGACAGCTTGGTAGTTGATTCATGTTCCTGCCCTAGTGTCCTTTGCTTGGGACTCTGTGTAGAGTGCCTCTGAGGTGAGGCAGGCTGAGTATTAACATTTTAAAAGGTTTTTATACTTGATGACAGGTGAACAGTCTAGTTGGAAGAGTCCTTCATGAATGACTAAGTTACTGCAGGGCATTAGTGTAGAGGCTGAAGCTCAGAAATAGGATGGGAGCTATTGGGATACACAAAGACCATCTCAGTGCCGGAAACTAATCTAAAAAGCTTCCTTAAAGCACGTTGGTCTATACATCACAAATATGACATCTAGAATATCAAAGGTCCTAAACAGAAACAAAGAACCACACAGGTGACCATCAAGTGGCAGAAGTCCGAGTGATGTGGTGACACTTCATCTCACCACGGGAGCTGGTGTCACATGCTCCCCTTTTCATGGACCTTCCCAGGCCACATCAAGATTTATCGAATCAGTGTAGCGTGTTCCCTCACTCTTTATTCTTCTCTGTTTTTGGTTTTCTACAAGAGAAAACTAACTGGGGCCCGAAAGGAAAACATTTTCCTCAGTGCATCTAAGACATGCTAATTACTCCTAAGGATGGCCTTCTGGGAGATCACTGAAACAGGCAGAAAGAGGGAAGAGCACATTTCACACAACAAAACCAGTTCTGAATCCTACCTCAAGCCAAGAGAGGTGGGAGTTCCTGCAGTGAAATAATACAATGGGATTGGAAAGTCCAATGTTTAAAAGACCTAATGTAAAACACGCTTTAAAGTAAAAAGACCTCTGAACTTGAACATGGAATCTGATTCTGACTTGGCTACCAAATTGACCCTATGGGCCTCCCTATTTTGGTTCTGAAGGAAATTGGTTCTGTGAACTCAGAGGCCGGCCATCTCCAGCTCTAACATTCAGGAGATGTATGGAGACTTTGCATCCAAGGGACTATGAACAGTGACTGCAGGAAACATGGGAGAAAGGGCAGTGTTTAGGAGAAACTAATGGGAAACACATGGTGCAGATGATTAGAAGCAGGAAGAAAGGGAGTGGGGTCAGACTCAGGGGCTGCCTGGGAAACCTTCAGGTCTCCAGAGAGTAACTTTCCAAACTCACAACTGAGCGCAGGCACAGAACGTTGGACACCCATAACTTACGTTTTCATTGCTCTTTAGAGAGGAGCAATTTATAATCATCTCTGTTGACTTTCAAATGCTCCCCTGAAATAAACAGATTCACTGTTGTGTTTACAAATGAGGTAACTGAGGTTCTGGGAAGGTAAGAGACTTCCTGAGATTTATTGCTTCTGGTCTGAGTTGGACAAGACCCAAAGTTTACTAGGTCCTAGTCACAGGTCCATTTCAACCCAGATCACCATAGCAACCACTTGTATTTGTATAGGACTTTTGTTTTCATGTGCTCAGAAAGCACTACAAATTTTTATCTTGTAGAATCCCTGTCAATGAGAATGCTAAGGGCTAGTTCCCCTGCTTTAGGGACGAGGAAACCAAGGCTCAGTGAAATTAAGCGAATTCCCCTGGGTTTCCTAATAAATCACCAACTCGCACTCAATACCCATGATATCCAAGCATATTCCATGCTCAATGGCAAAGTCAAATGTTATCTCAGAGTGTCTTAACACGTTTCCAGTTTCCTTTAATAACTGGATACAAGATAAGCTATCACAAGAGCAGAGGCTGATGACCCTGATACTGTCTGTCAAATATCTGCCCTGAGAGAGAACATGGCTCTGTTCAATTGAGATTCTATCTCCCCTAAAGACACATGAAACACACTTACTATAAATACAACAAGCATCTTGTACCATGTCATCTCTCAGAATTTGGTTCCTCTGTCAAGCCTCAAGGATACTAAGTTGTGCTTTCTGGTTTACAAACATTGCTTTAACCTTCTGCGCCCCATCCAAGCAATACTAGGCTTCTTCTCTCCTAGTCTTTCTTATGAATAAGGAGATGGGTGCTGTAGATTAAAGGCAGAGAGAAATTTCTTTTGTTGGAAAACATATGCTATTTCTCACCTCAGAAACACTCTTCTGTATCAGTAAAAACAATGGACACTGAAATGAATGACATGTCCCCCAAACCTGTGAACTCTTATCTAAGTGGCCCAGCCTGTGTTTTGTTTACTCTTTTTAAAGTTACTCTTTCCAAATTATAAGATAATTATATCATTTCCCACTCTGCTTCCTTCCTCCAACACCACACACACACACACACACACACACACACACACACACATACACAACCTTCCTTGCTCTCTTTCAAATCCACGGCTTCTTTTCTCATTAGTTTTCCTTACCATTATCCATTAGTTATTCAAGATTTAAAAGAAACATTGAGCTCCTACTCCTCCTCTAGTAAATGGATACAGTGAACAACATTCTATATCTTAGATGGGATCTTCAAGATTAGGTCATAAAAATGGAGGGACCCAGGATCCACAAGTCCATTGAATTCTCAAAATATCTTTGTGTAGGATCATTCTATAGAATATTTGTTTTTATGCTCGGACCAGAATACTTCATGTCACCATCTTGTTCTGCTCAAACACTTATAGATGATAGATAGATAGATAGATAGATAGATAGATAGATAGATAGATGAGAAAGATAGTGAAAGATAGATATAGATAATAGAAGATAAAGGAGAAATAGATAAATTATAGATGATAGATAGGTGATAGAGAGATAGATGACAGGTAGGCGATAGATGATAAATGAGAGGTAGCTAGATGATAGATAGATGACAGATAGGTGATAGATATCTTGATAGAGTGATAGATAGATAGATAGATGATAGATAGATAGATAGATAGATAGATAGATAGATAGATTCAATAGAATAAGAGCCCTTGAACAAAGCTAGGCATTGTCTAAGGAGGCATTACACTGTGCCATGTCCCTTGTTCTGCCCTAAGAAACTGATATTATTATTTATGTACGTGTGAGAAGGTTCCTTCTTTGAAACTTTGGCACCACCTATCACGGCAACAGGAACTCAAGTAATCTGTTACATATCTATAAGGAATGATTACATTATAATATATTTATCTTTTTCTTCAGCTCAGAGCTGGTAAGATATTTGCATCAGCTGAGTTGAGGCAGTGGGCCATTTCCCAAGTTAATGGTGGCCAAGCCACTGCAGCTAAGAGTAGCAGGGGTAAGAAGGTGACACCTCTCACTTTCCCTTGATGAATGTGAGAGTGACTCTCGTAATCGTCTCAACCAACCCCTGGTCGGACATCAACTCAATCTTTGCTTCATGGGCAAGTTGTTGACTTCTCCTGCTAGCGTAGTTTTAGAGAGGAAAAAGCATGGGAACCCAGAGACCTGCTTCTCACCTTGGCTCTGTGCTCCCACCCCCCACCCCCCACCCTCCACCCCCGTTCCTTTCATGGACCACACCACTTGCATACCTGCCTATCACTTACCACCAGACCGTGGGTTCAGCTGGAAGTGTTTTCCTTTAAGACCACCCTGAAGTGGTTGCCAACACCCATGCTCTCTAGTTAAAATCATTAGCAAATGAAGGACTAATGGCCATGGTACATGGGATAGAGGGAGAAAAGTACTTAAGTCCTACCTGGAAGATGTAGGTACTTAGTTCAGTCTCATCCCATCTATGGATTCATATGTAACTAGAATAATCCTCTATAAACCTTTATAGAGGATTATTTGAAAATAGTGACTCTTAGAACACTTACCCAGATTCCTCCAGGGCTCCTGTAAGAATCATGTGAGATCAGAAATATGACTATATTTTAGAGGCAAATGATGGAGAGAAACAATTTGTCATCAGAACCTCACTGGGCATCTGGCCAAATGGACAAAGCAGACCAGAGACTTGGCACTTGGTTACAGCTTGACCATCATCTCTGTGGTCTAAAGTAAGCCACAAGTCTACAGTATCATCCTCTGTTAAACAGGCATGAAAATAGCCTCCCTACCTTCCCAGCAAGGGTACCATGAAACTATGAGACAGTGTGCATGGGAAAAACATTAACAAGTGTAGAACAAAAGAGCTCCCCATTCTAGCAAGTCTGTCTGCACTGAAAACCATTGGTTCCATGGGAGAAATTCACCCTCCAAAAATGGAAGTCCCAAAAGGAGAGCCCGTATGTAAATCACCTAAGCCTCCACATCTGCATTACTTTGGAAGTTTGTTGCTCAAAACTTGGAGGGCTAGGCCTGGGAATTGAGGGTGGAAGTTAGATATTTATAGGAAAAGAAAACAAAAACCAAAACCTCACAGCACAGTGAGACCCTGGGGATGGCATATATTTTAGCAGTGTTAGATCCAACGCAAGTAAAACAACTTTCTTTCATGGGCATGTGTCACTCTTCTACTTGTTGGATAGGAGGAGTCCATGTTTAAGAAGCTATAAAATGGATATTGCCTGCAGCTTCCCGCCCAGCTGGTGGTGGGGAAGCCGGAGGGTCACCCAGCGTGCCAGGTGCTCAGAACCATCCGGCAGCGGCGGCAGAACCAGGTACCCGAGACAGCCCAAGCTTAAGACCTTCGGGGACTCAGGCCTGGAGTGGGAGTTGGGCACAGAATAGCGAGCGCACTCTGCACTCGCGGGGCGGACCCCGAGCTCCCTGCAGGCAGCTGCCATATTGCCTGCAGCTTCCCGCCCAGCTGGTGGTGGGGAAGCCGGAGGGTCACCCAGCGTGCCAGGTGCTCAGAACCATCCAGCGGCGGCGGCAGAACCAGGTACCCGAGACAGCCCAAGCTTAAGACCTTCGGGGACTCAGGCCTGGAGTGGGAGTTGGGCAAAGAATAGCGGGTGCACTCTGCACTCGCGGGGCGGACCCCGAGCTCCCTGCAGGCAGCTGCCATATTGCCTGCAGCTTCCCGTCCAGCTGGTGGTGAGGAAGCCGGAGTCAGCCAGTGTTCCAGGTGCCCAGACCCAGCCAGAGGCCGAACCAGCCTCCCATCCAGCCAGTGGCAGGGAAGCTGGAAACCGGACCCAGCCAGCTTCCCAGCAGCTTGGGACCAGCAGGCGGAACCAGATAACTGAGATATCCCAACTTTAAGACCCCTGGGGAAACAGGATATCAGACAGCGAACCCTGAGCAGGAGCAGTGCAGAGCAGCCGCCCAACAGGCGGAACCAAATACCTGGGATATCCTGAGGTTAAGACCTCGGGGGACTCAGGCCACCTGTCAGCAATCTGTGAGCAAGACCCCCGCAGGACAGTGATTCAGGTATCCCAGTCACTGGGAAATAGCCTTACAACCCCACAGGAGGGTCAAGCACCAGCTAGTATCTACAGGACCAACTAACACCAGAGTTAACCAGATGGCAAAAGGCAAACGTAAGATCGCTACTAACAAAAATCAAGGCAGTATGGCGGCATCCGAACCCAGTTCCCCAACAGCAATAAATATTGGATACCCCGAAACACCAGAAAAACAAGACTCAGATCTAAAATCACTGGTCAGGATGCTGATAGAGGAACACTTAGATAAATCTCTTAAAGTAATACATGAGAAAATAGATCAAAAGCTAGAAGCCATTGCAAGACAAACACAATTAAATCCCAGATATCTCAACACACCAGAAAAACAAGACTCAGATCTAAAATCACTGGTAAAGATGCAGATTGAGGATCACTTAGATAAATTTCTTAAAGTAATAGAGGAGAAAATAGATCAAAAACTAGAAGCCCATACAAGGCAGACACAAAAATCACTTAAAGAAATCCGGGAGAATATAGAGCAAAAAATGAATCACAATAAGGGGGAGAAACAAAAATCACCCAAAGAAATACAAGAGAACATGGGTCAACGAGTAGAAGTCATAAAGGAGGAAACACAAAAATCCTTTAAAGAATTACAGGAAAACACAAACAAGCAACTGAAAGATCTGAGCAAAACCATACAAAATCTAAAAACAGAAGTAGAAACAACTAAGCAATCGCAAAGGGAGACAATGTTGGAGATAGAAAACCTTGGGAAGAAATCAGGAGTCATAGATGCAAATATCAACAATAGAATACAAGAGATAGAAGACAGAATCTCAGATGCTGAAGATACCATAGGAACCATGGATTCAACAATTAAAGAAAATGCAAAATGCAAAAAGCTGGTAACCCAAAACATTCAGGAAATCCAGGACACAATGAGAAGACCAAACCTAAGGATTATAGGGATAGATGAGAATGAAGATCTACAACTTAAAGGGCCAGCAAATATCTTCTACAAAATTATGGAAGAAAATTTCCCCAACCTAAAGAGAGAGATGCCCATGAATATACAAGAAGCCTATAGAACCCCAAATAGACTGGACCAGAACAGAAATACTTCCCGTCACATAATAATCAAAACCCCAAATGTACTAAACAAAGAAAGAATATTAAAGGCAGTAAGAGAAAAAGGACAAGTAACATATAAAGGAAGACCTATCAGAATTACACCAGACTTCTCACCTGAGACCATGAAAGCTAGAAGATCCTGGGCAGACCTCATGCAGACCCTAAGAGAACACAAACTTCAGCCAAGACTACTATACCCAGCAAAACTCTCAATTGCCATAGATGGGGAAACCAAGATATTCCACGACAAAAACAAATTTGCAAGATACTTATCTACAAACCCAGCCCTACAAAGGATAATAGGGGAAAAATACCAACACAAGGGGGGAAACTACACCCCAGAAGAAACAAGATAGAAACCCCATCTCATCCAACCCAAAAGAAGAGAACCACTCAAATACAAATAATAATAATTCCCAAAATGTCAGGAAGTAATAATTACTATTCCTTAATATCTCTTAATATCAATGGACTCAATTCCCCAATCAAAAGACACAGACTAACAGACTGGATACGGAAACAGGACCCTACATTTTGCTGCATGCAGGAAACACATCTCAGTGTCAAAGACAAACACCACCTTAGAGTAAAAGACTGGAAGACAGTTCTACAAGCAAATGGTCCCAGGAAACAAGCTGGAGTAGCCATTCTAATATCAGATAAAATCGACTTTCAACCTAAAGTCATCAAAAGAGACACAGAAGGTCACTTCCTGCTTGTCAAAGGGAAAATCCACCAAGAAGAATTCTCAATACTGAACATCTATGCACCAAATGCAAGGGCACCCTCATTCGTAAAAGAAACTTTACTAAAGCTTAAAGCACACATCGCACCTAACACAATGATTGTAGGTGACTTCAACACTCCACTCTCCTCAATGGACCGATCAGGAAAGCAGAAACTAAACAGGGACACAGTGAAACTAATTGAAGCTTTGGACCAATTAGACTTAACAGATATATATAGAACATTCCATCCTAAAACAAAAGAGTATACCTTTTTCTCAGCACCGCACGGTACCTTCTCAAAAATTGATCATATAATTGGTCACAAGACAGACCTCAACAAATACAAGAAGACCGAACTAATCCCATGTCTCCTATCGGATCACTATGGAGTAAAAGTGGTCTTCAATAGCAAGAAGAACAACAGAAAGCCCACATACACATGGAAACTGAACAATACTCTACTCAATGACACCCTGGTCAAGGAAGAAATAAAGAAAGAAATCAAAGACTTTTTAGACTTCAATGAAAATGAAGGTACGACCTATCCAAATCTCTGGGATACAATGAAAGCAGTGCTAAGAGGAAAACTCATAGCCCTGAGTGCCTCCAAAAAGAAACTGGAAAGAGCATACACTAGCAACTTAACAGCACACCTGAAGGCGCTGGAACAAAAAGAAGCTAACTCACCCAGGAGGAGTAGAAGGGAGGAAATCATCAAACTAAGGGCTGAAATCAATCAAGCAGAAACAAAGAGAACCATACAAAGAATCAACAAAACCAAGAGCTGGTTCTTCGAGAAAATCAACAAGATAGATAAACCCTTAGCTAGACTAACCAAAGGGCACAGAGATAATATCCAAATTAACAAAATTAAAAATGAAAAGGGGGATATAACAACAGAAACAGAGGAAATTCAAAAGATCATCAGATCCTACTACAAAGGCCTATACTCAAAACAACTGGAGAATCTGGAGGAAATGGACAATTTCCTAGACAGATACCAAATACCAAAATTAAATCAGCATCAAGTAGACCAGCTAAACAGTCCCATAACCCTTAAAGAAATAGAAGGGGTTATAGAAAGCCTCCCAACCAAAAAAAGTACGGGACCAGATGGTTTTAGTGCAGAATTCTACCAGACCTTCAAAGAAGACTTAACACCAATACTCTTCAAACTATTCCACAAAATAGAGACAGAAGGGACACTGCCCAACTCGTTCTTCGAAACCACAATTACGCTGATACCAAAATGACACAAAGATCCAACAAAGAAAGAGAACTACAGGCCAATTTCTCTTATGAATATAGATGCAAAAATACTAAATAAAATTCTTGCCAACCGAATCCAAGAGCATATCAAAACGATCATTCACCATGATCAAGTAGGCTTCATTCCAGGAATGCAGGGATGGTTCAATATACGGAAATCCATCAATGTAATCCACTACATAAACAAACTAAAAGAAAAAAACCACATGGTCATCTCATTAGATGCTGAAAAAGCATTTGACAAAATTCAGCATCCTTTCATGCTAAAAGTCTTGGAAAGAGCAGGAATTCAAGGCCCATACCTAAACATAGTAAAAGCAATCTACAGCAAACCAGTAGCCAACATCAAAATAAATGGAGAGAAACTTGAAGCAATTCCACTAAAATCAGGGACTAGACAAGGCTGTCCTCTCTCTCCATATCTTTTCAATATAGTACTTGAAGTTCTAGCGAGAGCAATCAGACAACATAAGGAAGTCAAAGGGATACAAATTGGAAAGGAAGAAGTCAAAGTATCATTATTTGCAGATGATATGATAGTCTACTTAAGCGATCCAAAAAACTCCACCAGAGAACTTCTACAGCTGATAAACAACTTCAGCAACGTGGCTGGTTATAAAATTAACTCAAGCAAATCAGTAGCCTTCTTGTACTCAAAGGACAAGCAGGCTGAGAAAGAAGTTAGGGAAATAACACCCTTCACAATAGCCACAAACAACATAAAGTACCTTGGCGTAACTCTAACCAAACAAGTGAAAGATCTGTATGACAGGAACTTCAAGTCCCTGAAGAAAGAAATCGAAGAAGACCTCAGGAGATGGAAAAATATTTCTTGCTCCTGGATTGGCAGGATCAATATAGTAAAAATGGCCATCTTGCCAAAAGCAATCTACAGATTCAATGCAATCCCCATCAAAATCCCAAATCAATTCTTCATAGATCTAGAAAGAGCAATTCTCAAATTCATCTGGAGCAACAAAAAACCCAGGATAGCTAAAACTATTCTCAACAATAAAAGGACTTCTGGGGGAATCAATATCCCTGACCTCAAGCAGTACTACAGAGCAATTGTGTTAAAAACTGCATGGTATTGGTACAGCAACAGGCAGGTAGATCAATGGAATAGGATTGAAGACCCAGAAATGAACCCAGAGACTTATGGTCACTTGATCTTTGATAAAGGAGCCACAACCATCCGGTGGAAAAAAGATAGCCTTTTCAACAAATGGTGCTGGTTCAACTGGAGGTCAACATGCAGAAGAATGCGAATTGACCCACTCTTATCTCCTTGTACTAAGATCAACTCCAAGTGGATCAAGGACCTCCACATAAAACCAGACACACTGAAACTATTAGAAAAGAAACTTGGGAAGACCCTGGAGGACATGGGCACAGGGGTAAAGTTCCTGAACAGAACACCAATAGCTTATGCTCTAAGATCAAGAATTGACAAATGGGACCTCATAAAATTACAAAGTTTCTGTAAGGCAAAGGACACTGTCAGAAAGACAAAAACGGCAACCAACAAAGTGGGAAATGATCTTCACCAACCCCACATCCGACAGAGGGCTAATATCCAATATATACAAAGAACTCAAGAAGTTAGACCCCAAAGAACCAAATAACCCTATCAAAAAATGGGGTACAGAGCTAAACAAAGAATTTTCACCAGAAGAAATTCGGATGGCCGAGAAACACCTTAAGAGATGTTCAACATCATTAGTCATCAGGGAAATGCAAATCAAAACAACCCTGAGATTCCACCTCACTCCAGTCAGAATGGCTAAGATTAAAAACTCGAGAGACAACAAGTGCTGGCGAGGATGTGGAGAAAGAGGAACACTCCTCCACTGTTGGTGGGATTGCAAAATGGTAAAACCACTCTGGAAATCAGTGTGGCGGTTCCTCAGAAAATTGGGCATGCCACTCCCAGAGGACCCTGGCATACCACTCCTGGGCATATACCCAGAGGATTCCCCTGCATACAACAAAGACACATGCTCCACTATGTTTATAGCAGCCTTGTTTATAATAGCCAGAAATTGGAAGGAGCCCAGATATCCCTCAAAGGAGGAATGGATACAGAAAATGTGGTATATTTATACAATGGAGTACTACTCAGCAATTAAAAATAATGAATTCATGCAATTTGTAGGTAAATGGTTAGATCTGGAAACTATCATCCTAAGTGAGCTAACCCAATCACAAAAGAATACACACGAAATGCAATCACTGATAAGTGGATATTAATGAGCCCAGAAGCCCTAAATACTCAAGGCACAATTAGCAAGTCAAATGACTCTCAAGAAGAAAAAAAGGAGAGGACCCTGGGCCTGTAAAGATTGGATCCAGTATTGTAGACCCAGAACAGAGAAATCGTGGGGGGGGGGAAAGAGTGGGGAATACCATGGGGGGGAGAGGAATTATGGGACATATGGTGGGGGGTACCTGGGAAAGGGGAAAGCCTTTGGAATGTAAACAAAGAATATAGAAAATTAAAAAAAAACAAACAAAGCAAAACAAAAATAAATTCACAGTAGATGAAAAAAAAAAAAAAGAAGCTATAAAATGGCTACCACTGGTTGTAACTTTAAAATACAAAGTCCAAAAGATTGGACACAATATTGGAAGTTTAAAGGAAAGATGGCGCTGCGGAGAACAGAGTCATAGCAGTACTAAGGGCAGGAAGGCACTGCAGATGTTCCAGAGAGGGCAGATCCTGAGAGCTGCATTCTAAGACCATGTGAAAGCCTGAACGCACATCCTCTCCATGTGGTCCTGAAACATGGGAGCAATTGGAAACACAGAAATCAGGGAGTCATGCTGTGATGACACATTAGGTCTGGATGAGAGGGGAGCAGAAGGGGAGAACAGTTTTAATAACAACAACAGCAACAACAAAATCCTGAGAGTGTTACTTAGAAAAGACCCCTTCCAGTCCCAGGACTGAGTAAGTGGACATGAACTCCCAGTCCTAACCAAGAAGCTATCCGTTTTCTCCAGTGGAAACTCACTGGGCATATTAACCACACTTCAGGGCATGCCCCAGGCCCAGGAATAACTGGACAACACAAAATAAAGTCAATAGTAGTTTCATAGACATTCTGTCTCATTTTACTTTGGGCGTTTTTGTTTTGTTTTGTTTTGTTTTGTTTTGTTTTGTTTTGTTTTGTTTTGTTTTGTTTTGTTTTTGTCTTATTGGTCTTTTTCTTATTTGTTTGGGTTTTGGTTTTTTGGTTTTGGGGTTTCTGGTGTGTGTGTGTGTGCATGCATGTGCATGCATGTGTGCCTACATGCCTGCATGTGTGTGTGTTTGTGTTTCTCAGGACTTGTGTTGTTTAGTTTTGTTTTTGCTTTTGTTTGTTTTAAAAGAGAGAAAACAAAACGTTGGGTGAGTGGGAGGATCTGGGAAGAACTAGAGGAGGAGAAAACATGATCAATTATACTGAATACATTTTTTTCAATTTAAAAAGAAAAAGACTGCCTTCATATTTGCCACCACAAGTCAAAAGAAAAAATTGAAATAAAACTTATTTGGGTTCTCTATACTAAATGCGGGTTATATAGAAAGACACTTTGGCCACTCTGGATAACTAAAGAAAAGTTTCTGATGAATATCCATCCTTTGTTCTATATCCCTGTGAAGAACTAAGAATTACCTCTCTCAATGGAATAGAAGCCATACATATTCCCTACAATTCCTGAAGTCCCCCTTCCCCGGTGCCAAGGTACATAGGAGGACTGAGAACCATACTGTATATTACTAAAAGGGTCTGAGAGGGCAAAGAGGCCAAAGGCTGAGATCACAGTGGTCACATCCATTAGTGAAGTGATGGAGAGAAAGAGAGTCAAGGTACTGATGTTAAATGTTGTATCTGTTGTCTTAAAGAGATATTCAGGGAGTAACACTAAATGCAAATTATAAAGCGGCATATGCCATGTGTCTTAATTTTTATAGAAAGGAAAATGAACCAACTCCATTGCATGCTTGAAGGCTAAGTCTATCCATCCAGAGACTGGGAAAAGCCTGCGACTCTCTTAGTAAAGACCTACAACCGTAGCTGACAGAAGCAAAGCAGAGAATTGATCTATGTGGGACACTTGGGAGGTGGGCATTCTCTGAAAGGAATTAGGCTTGCCAGCTGGGCTTGAATCATGCTCTTATGGTTTCAGAGTTCCACAGAGAAAACCCAAAGGGAGGAAGGAAGTCTGTCCATCCATCACTTAATCCCTCCTGGTCAAGGCTGTTTAGTCAAGGCTTACAGTTCGCAGCTGCTGAGGCTCCTGTTGAAAGACAGAGGATGGAGCCGGGTGGTGGTGGCGCACGCCTTTAATCCCAGCACTTGGGAGGCAGAGGTAGGCGGATTTCTGAGTTCGAGGCCAGCCTGGTCTACAGAGTGAGTTCCAGGACAGCCAGGACTACACAGAGAGACCCTGTCTCGGAAAGAAAGAAAGAAAGAAAGAAAGAAAGAAAGAAAGAAAGAAAGAAAGAAAGAAGGAAGGAAGGAAGGAAGGAAGGAAGGAAGGAAGGAAGGAAGGAAGGAAGGAAGGAAAGAAAGAAAGAAAGAGAGAAAGAAAGAAAGACGGAGGATGCTCAGGTCTCAGAAATTTCAGGGTAGAATTAACTGATATTTTTTAAACCTCTATTACATGTGTTTATTTACTTATTATCTGTGTGTCTGTATGTCACGGAGCACATGTGACAGAGGATAACACGCAGAAGTCAGTTCTCAGCTTCCACCACAGGGATCTCAAGAATCAAACTCAGCTCATCAGGCTTGGCAAAAAGGACATTTCTTTACCCATGGCACCAGCATCCTGTCCCATAACCATGTTTTTTGTATACATATCAGTGACACAAGTAGAGTCTACACTTTGACAATAGCCCTAAAGTAGAAAGAAGATAGGAGTGCTTGTATTTCATTTTCCAAGCCAAACTAACACTGGGGTACCTAGAAATCTCACTCTGACACCTATGGATCGATGACTTTAGATCACAGCAACGTTGAGATGATGCCAGTGTATCTGAGTCCAACAAGAAGCTGTAGTAGAGAAATGTAAGGAAGCTTTAGCTAAAGATTGTTCAGTCTGATTAGAGAATTAGAAGCAATGACTCGCGCTTAAGGAGAGTTCAGCACCACCTTGCTGCTTCTCCACTCATGTTTTACCTTCACTCTCTCTTCTTAGAGCACTTGCACGCTAAGCAACCTATGTTTGCCGTGAATCTTTCTCTGCCACTCTGTGTCTCTCCAAATATTTAATCACTGAAGCATAGTTGCCACTTTGGAATGTCCTAGAACCTTTTGTGTAAACACTGCTCAAATATCTTTTTTTTTAAATGAGGCAGGCAGAATATGAAAATAAATACCTTGCCTCATATGACTTTGATGGCTTGTAACAGAACTCGAGCAAAAGACAGGTTTTTAAATTACCAACCCAGTCTTCTTCCTATAGATCCGTTTTAGTAACTATATATGTTGGATGTACAATATAAGGGGGTTCAAGAAAATCACAAGGCTTGGTCTCCATGAAGTTGGCTACAATTCAGGTAGAATGAGCAGAACACACAGAGGAGAAAGAAAGGCCAATTGTGACTACTCGAGTAGGATTCATTAATGATTTCAGAGCATGGAAAGATGCGTATGAGCTGCAAAATCTTGACTGGCCCTCCTTGTGAATGGAGACTCCAATAACGGGAAGACAAAGAAAAGAGAAGCTTCAGAAAGCAGGTGGGAATGGGATAAAATCTAGACCCAGGAACCGACCCTACAGAGGCCAGGGCCTTCTGAGAGCAGAAGAAAGGAGTCCGCTTACTGCCCACAGTGAGTCAGTGGGGCCAACAGGTGAAAGACACCCAGGGAGACTGCTCAGCTCTTGCCTCTGTCAATCTGTGCTTAAAGAAATGTATCTGGTGTGAAAAACTCTTAGGAAGAAGAAAAGAAGAAGGAATGGTCAAGGAGGGAATTCAGAACCCAGTCAGGAGATAAGAAGTAGTTAGAACAGGGTGCAGGAGTGGGTAGGAGATCTGATGTAATATAATGTTAGTCTTCTTTTTTATTGATAAGCACCTGACAAGGAGCAGAACTTTGGGGGAAACTAGGCATGGGGCTACAGAAGTTTGGAGATTACAGATGACTTCGCCTGAGAAGACAACATGGTTAGAAACTGTCTTACTACAACTCTCCACAACAACAGAGTTCTCCGAATTGCAAAGGTGCCCTCTGTTGCTGCCCACAGCACTGTGTCAAGAAGTGGGCTTTGCAAGCACCCAAGGTAATCACGAGGAAAGAATCCATCTACTAAAACAAAGGCAGCAGGAAGTATCATGTTGGAGAAAGGAAGAAACAAATGGACTGGCTAGACCCCTTGGCCCTTTGGAGGGTTCTTGCTTTACAACAGAATCACTTTCCTTAGGTGGCCTGACAGTAGATGATAATACAAAGGCAGCCACTGAGCACACAGGACACTGGCTTATGCAGTCAAATAAGGAAGGGAAAACTAAGCACAAAGCTTTTGCCGTCAGTATGATCCACTCAGCAAGACAATGCCTCTTTTGAATATTTGTTCTTCCTAGCTATTTGTTTTTATTCTAAGCAGCCATTAACCTCCTACTAGTCCCCATCTTTTATAATAAAAATAGCCGTGTTAGGAAGGATAACAACACTCTCAGCATGGCACCCTCCCCCTCTCTGCACAGTGTTCTGCATGCCAATGAAGGAATAGAAATGACAAGACACTTCTGTGCGAAATGATAAGGCCATGGGGCAGCAGGAGACAGGTAACTGTTTGGATGAAGCCATGAGTATAGCTTTTGAGAAACCTTCATTATGAAACTATCATTCTAAGTCCATAGCTAGAAAGGAAAGGGTGATTAATTAACAAGTATTATGAAATACTCAGTCCCTGGTCAGACTCCTGGCTATAGTACACAAATCACTTCAACCCAGAGAGTTCACAGGGACACATGCTAACCCAGAGGAGAATAGCCATTGTGGCCTAGAAAAGGCAGAGTCCTGGAGAATTCTAACATCTTCTCTGCCATACCCTGCCCTCCACCCACAACATTTCATCTTGAATTTGACTTTGGGAGTCGAGTGAGGTGGCCATGATTCTTGTGCTGTCTTCTTCGCTGACTTAGATGGCAGCTAGACAGCATTTGATCCCCAATACAAGGTCCCATGGGTTCTCAGAACAGCTTAGAAGGAGACATTTGGTAACACAGAGACACAGCCTCCGTGAAGCATCTGCTGAGTGGACCCTAGGTCATCAAATCCATCCTTCTGGGGGGGGGGGAAATATGCAAAGGGAATTCTTGTTGGAATGTAGAAATGGCTGTTTATCTGAACTCTTGCCCAGAAGGATGGGCTTGATAAGGGAGCAAGGCTCCGGTCCATTAGCAGCAGATACTGCTAACCAGCCCCGCCTTTCCCTGCTTCTCTAGCCCTTGTTCTCTGGAACAGAGTCGATCAGCTCGCCCCCATTCTCTCAAGCTGTTAGTTGCTCTGAATCACATTCCTCTTAAGATTTATCAAATAGACAGTTCTGGCTCTCGTCGTTTGCAATAGATGGTAGCAGACAAGAACCGTGCCTCCCTGACACCTGAGTTCCCACGTGGTCAGCCTTTCCTGTGCTGCTCTGAAGTTTATGGGGAGCAATGTCTACAAAGAGTCTAATGAGATGACTGTAAGGCAGAGCACATAGTGGATGGTTTGTGTATTAATACTCGCATATCACCAATAGTGTTGGCCATATTGAGCTATTTGCTTTTCCTTGAATATATTCTCAGTTTCTCTGCATCCATGGTGTTATTTCCATATTTTGTCATCTTCATTTTCTAGGAAGAATATCCAATCCTTAGTCCAGTTTAAGAACTGTCTTCAACAAATGTTCTCCACCTTCTCTAATTCTCTAGATAAGTTTTCACTCTACATACATCCCATCAGGGACTCGTGGGGGAGGGGTTCCTTACCCTGCTTGCATACTAAAAAGACTCTATAGGACAGGGAATACACATGCCTGAGACCCTCATATAAAATCAATTGTGTTTTTGTGTCATGCTATTAAGTCTCTTTAACTGTGTTTTAAGCTTCAAAGGCAGTTAACAAGATTCAAGCCAAAATGGTATAGATGTGGTTAAAAGTAACAGGACATGTAAACCCTAAGTTGTGATAAGATCAAGGGTATATGACTGGTAGAAGTCTCCAATAGAGGCATGAAAGAACGGCCTCTTGGATCCATGAGCTCATTCATTCGATCAGCTTCATTACATACTTACTGTAATGCACAACTATTTTAGAATAAGTATGGCAATATTCAGGGGACATCAAGGATGCCTATAGTTTAAAGACAAAAAAAGGTGGCTTTTCTTCCTGTGAGACAGGAAGGTAAATGGCAGGGCTGGGACAAGGGTCAGTTTGACTGACTTCCCAGCCTTGGGTTCATGCTATGATCAAAAGCCTTGTCCATGGCTTCTGCGTCGGCCCTCAACTTAAGGCCGTCTTGCTAGCACAACCTTCGCCTTAGCTATCCAAGACCTTCCTGTGACTAGGGTGCCACTTTCTCAACCACATTTCTTTCATATCTGAATCCCTGTGGACTCTATCATTGGAACAATAGCAGGCCGTCTCCTATGACTCTCTTTCTGAAACGTGTCCCACAAAGGTAGGCAAAGTACCTTCCCTTTCTCTACTTGACCACACAGAGAAAATCTTTAAGAAGTATTTATTCTAAGACTGATGAGGTGAGAACCTCTCTCACATGACAGAGAGTAGAGGTGATCCCCCATGTGTTAGCAAGACAATCGGTCAACTCAGAAGTCAACAGAAAAAAAAGAGGAAGACCACTCTTAGCATGCCAAGAAAGGGTTGTAAGACTGATTTTGTATTTCACAAACTCTAAATGGCTGGCAGTTGGACATAATTGATAATCTAAAGAGTTTTGTTTTGTCAATATTTTGTACAATATTTTAACCTGTCTTGACCCATTAAACTGTTTTGCACATGTAGATAGGACCAGTAGAAATTTGGGATTTCTTGGATAGAACCAAATGCACGAAAAATCCAAGAGGCAGGGAGGTCTCTGGAAGTGCCACATTAACAGGTTTACTAACCGACAGCCGAGAGGCAATCTATTTTATTAAGAGATTGAAAAATAGTTTTTAAAAAACCAGCATGTGACGATTTCAATCAGAAGTAGATGGGCACTTTTTAAACTGCAATTGGTTTCTAAAGAATGGGCAAGATAAGAATTGATAGAGGTGAATAGCTATCAAACCGTGGGATGATAAAAACGAAGCAAATTGCCACCTACTTGAAGTGAATAGCTCTTGTAACGTAATGGGTTTTAAACTTTAGAATCGTTTGGTGCTACGACATGCATACGAGTGGAAGTCAGGACTGAGCATGTTTATTGGGGTTTTTTTTTCCCTCTTCCAATGGAAGATTGCCTGTTTGGTGTTCGAATAATAATCTCCATATAAAAATATGGTAATGTAATTATGCTAACTAGTATTTTCTATAATTCAAGACTCTGTTTATAATAATATATCATATTTTGCAGTCAGGTAGGAATCCATTTGTCCCCTCCACCTGGGTTGTCATAGAAAGCGAAAGAAGCTTTAATCGACAGTTCTCTATAATCTGGTCCTCTCTGGAGTTAGAATTTTCTAGAAGGTGTTGCAGTAGCTCTTACCCCAAATGTCCTTACTTACCACACACTATCAAGCTCATATTAAGCTGACTACTCACAATTTTAACAATTTTTGCTGATGAATTTGCTTTGACAAAACTCACAGGTAAAAATATGCTATAGGTAGGACGTTGGGTAAACTTAGTGGCAGAAGACCTAGGCAAGAGTATGTCAATGCTTTGAGAAAACAAATAGAACGGTACACACACACACACACACACACACACACACACACACACGGTGTTATTGTGCTCATATGTGAAAAATGAGTACATGCCCACTAGTGTCATGTACTCAGTCTGTGTCAGAGATGCAGATGAAGTCATAGGTGGATCTACAGTTGATTGAGTTCTCTTTTAGAGGAGAATTTTACTAAAACAATTTTGGTGAGATTAATCTGTTTTGATTTTCGTGCTAACCCCTAAGTGATGTTACTGCCGCTGGATATCTCCTCTCATGATTTCCCTCGGACTGGACCATGGACCCTGAACTCATTGGAGGGTCAGAACAGCCTGTTGAGCAGTGCTCTGTATCAACTCTCTCCTGGTTTATAACCACAATTCCCTAAGCCACATTGGAAGTGAAGTAGTAAACATTTTGCGAGTTTTGCTAAAATTCAAACTGGTTTCTGTGGTTGATTTAACCTTCACATCACGAAGTTAAAACAAGTTACATTTTATTCTCAAATTTTAAAAAGCTCACAAAATAAATACATTTAGACTTATTTAGATACAGATATGGATAAGTATTAACCCCCACACTGGTTTTATTAAACATTTACAGTCAGAATGCATGACAGGCAAGATGTGGCTTAAAGACTGGCACAGAACTCTCCAGAGGAGCTTTCAGAGACCCAAGGCAGCATCAACAGCAACGCCATGCTCAGAGAGGGGGGCAAGGACTATCACCCTTCGCCGAACACAATGGAAGTTCTGTATTAAACTTTGGGGTACCTGTTTTAATTTTAAAAACTGTTAGTAAACTGGATTCAATGCCACAGATGGTGAATGGCTGAAGGAAACAAAGCTGTTCAGCTGTCTGTTTTCAGATACACGGTGGGCATCGGGCAAATGGGGAACGGGCTGACGTTGGGCAAGTCGAGAAACAGCTGTAGTTTCAGCAATGTCGCAATCCTTAGGCCACCTTCTTTATCCTCTGATGTCTCCTGACCTCCTCCACCAAGCTCTGAAAATCCCATGGAAGTAATAGAAATTCCACTATTCTCTCTGCATAGATCAACAGCGCGCGTGCACACACACACAAAAACACACACACACACACACACACACACACACACACAAAACCAGACAATACACACACCTCCGAACAGTCTCCAGTGTTTATACCCATCATGCTTTTCATGCTCTCTCCCATTTTTTTTCTTTCCCATGGGAGTCTCTAAAATAATTATCTGACCAAGAGAAGTGTAGTGAGGTTTACTCTTGCAGCCCCTCGGTGGCTTTTCTATTTTTGCCCTATCGCACTGACAGGTGATTTGAGACAATGATAAATTCATGCATTTAAAGTCTTGATTGCCTGAATAAATAGATTGGATGGCTCCAGTAATTGGGTAATTAAAGTAAAATGGAGGTGCCAGTGGGGCCACAAACTAAAGATATGTGCCTGGCGATTTCGTCTTGGAAAAACCAAAATCCGACTGTGAAGGAGCAAAAGGTGGATATGCAGAGGAGATGGTGGCAGGGTGGGGGTGGGGGCCAAGATTGTATAGAACGGAGAAGCAAAAGGAAGAAGGTACACTTCCATTTCTTTGTCTTCCAAAACTAAGAATTCCAGAGTGGGCTAGGGAGGATGGAAACCAAAGAGGCTGTGATCCTCTTCTAAATATGTGGGTTTTTTTTTTATTGAACACACCCTCCTCCCATTTAAACACACATGCACCACGCACACATATGTGCACACACACATACTTTTGCCTCTTTCCCCCTCTTTTCCTACCATTCTTATTGCTCGCTAATCACAATCCCAGAAGATTACAGTGAGATTCCCAAGTATGTAACCCTGCTGTTACATCTAGACATTAAGGAAGTAACAAAGAACGGGGCTAGGGTACAGGTACATCTGGCTCTTCAGATCATAAAATCTGTCTCAAGAGGTAGTCACTTAATCAGTAGCCCTGGGCCAGACACTAAAGCTGGGTCATTCTGTCCTTCTCCTGCCCTTGCTCTGACAAGCTCTGTCCAAGCACCAGTTGTGGCGGCCATGATGGGAACCCTGGGAGCGAGGCTTTCATCAGAGTCGAGCCTAGAATCTTGAGTGTGTCTGCCTCTTTCCCCCTCATCCCCTTATCGCCCATCGCATGTGGCTCCTAGCTGTCTTTTGACCCTTGTACCAGATCCACTGGAGGGTGCCAAGTGTCTGTCACATGCAAGGAAGCTGGCTAGCAGCCCCTAGTATGAATAGCATCATGGGAAGTTGCTCCCATCCCATTGAGTGCTCATTGTACCAAACACTCTGTGGTCGGGACAGTGATGAAGTGCCAAGCATTTCATCAACGTCTTTGCTCTCAGACTTACCCATTATTTCCATTTTATTGATGAGTAAATTAAGACTTGAAGAAGACGGTAAATGTTGTGGTACACAATGTCTCCTAGGGGGTGAATTAATACACTCACACTATGATCAAAACATACACTCGTTATATATGTGATGCCCTTCCACTCCCTGAGAGGCTAGGAAATTCAACTTATAAATCCCCTATCCCTCTGACTTTTCTCTGTTGTCATATAGACAAGAAAACATTAATGGGACATTTATTGTGCTAGGTAAAGAAACTACAGTAGTGAAGCAAAGGATCTTACATGCACGAACAGTGAGTTAAAGGTAAACCTCCCTCTTCTTAGTGTGAAGTACAGTGAGTTCTTTGTGTACAAGACATGTCCAAGAAATACTAATTGAATTTGATTAAATAAAATTTAGTGACTTAAACCTCCCAAAATGTAGACACCAAGTCATCCTCTCTGTGCAATTACAGTCACAATGTTGCCGGAAAAAATACACAAAACAAAATAGATCATGTATGTGTGAGAAAAAGAGAGCAGGAGTGAGTAGATGGGGTGTTTCTACAGAACTCTGGTTCTTTAATACTCCAGTTGTTTTTAAATAGCCGGAGTGCCTGTTTAAAGTCAATCCCTCTTGGTAGAAAGGCTAAATGCCACCGCTACACCATTAGTGAATTCGAAGACAGGAAAACAGGAGTAAAACCATGGCAGTGACGTAATGCCTGATGATTGGGAGGATCCATTCTAATGCGGAGAAAAAGGCAAGCCAGTGTCAACAAAGGTGACGCTCAGGACTCGTTAGGGAGCTGTGGAGAGCGCCACAGGTGGAGCTAACTCTCTCCCATGCCAGCCTTTGGACAATTTATGTACAATATTGTCTTCATCTTTCCCAATGACATCCCAAAAGCAGCTGAGCTCTACCTTCAGCAGGGAAGACGGACCTGGCACTGAGAAGGGACAGGGTGTCTGGTCTACTTATCATGCCTTCACTTTGAGTAGAATAAGGTATTCGTTTCCCCACAAAGTGTTCAGTGAAGTAATAACATTAATTCCACCCATGTTTTCTGGAATGTTTGTTTTTGTTTTTCCTTTTGAAAATAATTTCATGAGCAACTGCTTGTCAATCAGAGTCTGCCCTGTGCACAGGACGGTAGTGGGTGCTGAAGATTCAGGGATAAGGCGTAGCTAGCATCTACTTCTAAACTACTAAGCCTCTTACTCCTGTGATGTTTAGAGCCTACTGAAGAGAAGATGCCAAAGCAATAATTATACACTATTGCTAGATAATTATAAACTGGTCTCTGCGTTTCTGTGCTGAGGAAAATCACATTAGGGAAATTTGCCTAAACTTGATGCAGAGCTGGAAAAGGGAGAAATCCTTGACAACATCCATTAGTAAAGGTTAGACGTGGGGGAAAACCAGGGAATCTCACCATGAGGCAGTCCAGAAGGAAAGAAACTGCTGACCCTTTGCACCTGGAGAATGTACTGCAGGCTCTGCCCTGCACTGGTCAGTCACTGGGGATTCCAAGCTGTTTCCGTGAATAAGACCACACTTACACAAGAGCTGCCTGCTTTTAGGAAGCCAAGTTCAACGCCCAGACGGGATTAATTGAATGTTTCCCTTTCCATGAATTGTTCTCGAATTATTTAACCCCAGTCATAATATTGTGGTTCACTGGAAGTTAAAAAGTGACCTTTGTAAGTTGATAAAATCATAAATTCAGTGAAAATAGTTGCTTGCTTTTCCAGCAGAGGGTATATCAGCCTTCTGAAAGCAGCTCAGCCTGATTCTTTCCATGCAAAAACTGCTTTCAAGGAAATCTTATTTCAAAATTCTTCCCCTTCTTCAAGCCTATTGGCACCTAGAAACTTTGCCATATGGATTTTCCAGCATGCAATGTCCCCTAACGTTGCATTCACCACCCACTCCCACCACAGTGAAGACCTTCAGTGGATAATCCACTCTAAGACCACACAGCAAGGAAGCCGGCAGTCTGCCTTTTATTTTGCGCCCCATCCGCAGAACTGGCCCAGTTGTTGCAGATTGATCTGGTCCTCAGAGCATCAGGCCACAGGTGAGTAAGCACGGAGTCCAGTAAGGCTAGCCTGTGAACTGCAGCTCCGTCGGAGGACACGCTCTGACGAGCATAGCCTTTTACAGCCAGCAGAATTCTAAGAATGCAACACAATTATCACGAGTCCCAGCACGGTCTCTTACTACGTATGTGATATTTGGCAAATCAACCTCTCAGGACCTCAACTTTATCACCTCTAAAGTGGGCGATCAAAATCACACCAAAGGTAAAGTGCCTGGGCCACCCAGGACCCAGAGACTTCTCTTGTCATATATGAAATGCTCCTAGAAATGGAGAAGCTGTGGGTCTCAGGCTGGCTTCCAGTCCCAGGAGTCAGATGCTAATTCCTGTTCTGTCTGGGATCACCAAGAGGTGAATTAAAGAGCTTCCTCTGCAGGCATTAGCAGGCCTACCTTGCTGGAACCATATTACTTTTGATCCAATATATTGTTGTTGCCATTGCAATCAAACAGCTGGCCAAGGCAAATTAAGGGAGGAAGGTGTGTTTTGACTCACGGTATTACAGCGATTTCAACCCATCATGGAAGGCAGCATGCTAATAAAAGAGATTTATACCCAGCCATGCCGGTAGAAGCAGGAGGCAGGCAATGACTAGAGTAAGCAGGCCAGTAGCAGGAGAATGTATAGAAATGTATACATTGAAAGAATGTATAGCTTTCAATAACTGTCCCTTAGTGACTGTTGCCGCCAACCACGCCCCATCTTCTATAGGTCCCATAGCCTTCAAAATACCCCCACAAGCTGAAAAACAAGTATTCAAAACAAGGACTGTGAAGGACATTTAAGATTTAAGCCATAATATCTGGCATTAACCTACTTAGCAGCTCCTGGTCTCCAGATATTGCCTGATCTCTGTTGTTGGATGGTTGACTTGTTATCTACCTGCCTCTGCTTCGGCCAGCTCTTAGACTGTCCAGGCTTCTGGGCAGTTGTAGTTTCTTTTCTCTTGCTATGACAAACAAGATGACCAAATGCAACTTAGGGAAGAAAAGGATTCATCTCTTCTTACACTTCTAGGTCCATCGTCAACGAAAAGGGAGGCAGGGATTGAGGCAAGAACTTGAGTCAGAAACAATGGTGACAGCGACTTGCTCACTCAAACTCAGACCTAGCTTTCTCTTTTTTTCAAACATTCTTATTTCTCTGAAAATCCCATATATTTATACGATGTATCTTGAAGATACCCATCCCCCAATGATTTAGGAATGGAATGAAATCCAAGCTGATGGCTATACGGGTGTCCTGGGATGGGAGTCCTCTTTTGTCTACCCAGTCAAAACTCAGACACACACAAAGCTTGACTATTATGGATCTTGGCTTCACAATAAAATGATGGGGAAATGATCCTGATGAGAAGAAACCCAGTAGTCTGCTTTGCCTAACTTAGAAAATCCTCATTCAACACACACACACACACACACACACACACACACACACACACGTGCACACACACACACGTGCACACATACACACATGTGTACACGTGCGCGCATGCACACACACACACACACACACACACACACACGCACATGCGCACACACACACATACACACACACACATACACACACACACATACACACACGCGCACACACACACAGAACATGTTGATGCCTCAAATATTCAGGTCTTCCCTGACCTAAACAAATAACATACAATAAGGCTTTCTTTTTTAAAAATTATATATTTTTATTGGATATTTTCTTTATTTACATTTTAAATTTTTATCCCCTTTTGCAGTCCCCCCCGGAAGCCCCCTATCCTATGCTTCTATGAGGGTGTTCCTCCACCCACCCACTCCTGACTCCCCACCTTGGCATTTCCCTACACTGGGGCATCGAGCCTTCATAGGACCAAGGACCTCTCCTCCCATTGATGCCCAACAAGGCCATCCTCTGCTATATATGTAGCTGGAGCCATGGGTCCCTCCACGTATACTCTTTGTTTGGTGGTTTAGTCCCTGGGATCTCTGGGGTGGTCTGATTGGTTGATATTGTTGTTCTTCCTATGGGGTTGTTCCCCAACCTAAACAAATAACATACAATAAACAATAAGACTTTTCTAAATTACCTGTTGGCATTTGATTTTATCCAGTTAAGTGTTTTAAAAAGAAACAGGGAGCTGGGCGTGGTGGCGCATGCCTGTAATCCCAGCACTTGGGAGGCAGAGGCAGGTGGATTTCTGAGTTCGAGGCCAGCCTGGTCTACAGAGTGAGTTCCA
This sequence comes from Apodemus agrarius, assembly GCA_964023405.1. Taxonomy (NCBI): domain Eukaryota; kingdom Metazoa; phylum Chordata; class Mammalia; order Rodentia; family Muridae; genus Apodemus; species Apodemus agrarius. The sequence continues at coordinate 69,188,442 of OZ030021.1, read as the reverse complement.
GGACAGCCAGGACTACACGGAGAAACCCTGTCTCCAAAAACCAAAAAAAGAAAAAAAGAAAAAAAAAAAGAAAAGAAAAGAAAAAGAAACAGGGCAGAAACCAAGGAAGGATGGTGCTGTGTGTGGAGCTAGTGTTAAGGGTGACCTGATGATCTGGCTGCCCATCTCAGACCAGCAGTGATGTGCACTGCATCTGGGTTATCAAGTAGGAAAATCCCATCTTTGACTAGCACAGTTTCCCAGGACTATTGGCCTCACCTCTCCCCAGTTGTGTAACCTGGGGCATGTTACTCTACCTCTCCGAATCTCAGCTTCCTGTCACAAAATAGGATAATAGAGTTCAAAGGCTTTCTATGTTCATGCTAGGGCATCTGCAGCCAATGGGTTGCTCACCATCACCTTATTGTCCCAAAGTCCTGGAGCCTAGAGGGCTGAGATGAAGATGTTAGGGAAGTTCCTTCTGAGGGTGTGAGGAAATCCATAGTCCATGGCTTGCCCCTGGGTTTGGGGTGTTTTCTGCATGTTGTTAGCATGTATAAGCAGCAGCAATTTCTTTGTCTCAAATGCTGCATTCTTTTTGTGCCTGTTGCTACATTCAAATTTCATCACTGCATTAAAACACCAGCCAGGATGGGGGGTCTTCCTACACTCCACTACGATCATATCTTACTTAGTTCTCCTATGGCCTCATTTGTAATGGGGTCACATTCTGCTATACTGGAAGTTGGGAACTCAACATCAAAGCTGAGAGAAGACGCCGTAGAATACGTGTGTGTGTGTGTGTGTGTGTGTGTGTGTGTGTGTGTGTGTACATAAATTGCAGCTTTAACTGGGCCTTGACCCCTTTTAGACGAGGGATGGTGGTGAGAGGTCACTGGCTTGGCTTTCCCCAAGTCTGTCTTTGCAGTCTGGGAAGGCAACAGGCCCTGAACACTATGATTGGACCCGGAGATCAGTGTGGTCACAGTGGAGTGGCAGCTCTGTTTTACTTTCCCTAATGGCTGTAATCAGAAACCACTCCCTCATCTCTTGAGAAGTAGGAGCCAGTGGTGAGGCTCACAGGTGTTTGAGAATCTGTGAGTCTTATTAAGACGTCTCTTCTGGTACCTCCAGAAAACTAAAAGTGCAGAGGAACTCTCTCCGTCAGCCCCCAAAGTAATTGGATCACTTTTGTCAACTCGGTTAATAGCACGTTGGTTCTATTTCTTCTCTGCAATTGTTTTTATTACATCGCCAGTCCCCAGTGTAGTGGCTGTCACTGAGAAATGGACATGAGTCACTCAGTGAATGCGTAGAACAACACAGGAATACAGGAATAAATGGATGGTCACCGGGTAGGTTAGCCATAGTCCAGAAAAGGTTAACTCTTCATTGACATAGTTTTTGATAGAAGCCTAGAGATGTAAGTTATAAAGGATCCAGCTGTTTATTCATTAGGGATTGAAGATATTTATGCTGGAATCCTGCCTCTTTCTCTTGTTTATTATGTTAACCTTCCCTAAGCTGTTCAACTTCTTTGGGGCTGCTTTTGGTTTTTTCATCTTTAAAATGAGTATGTATGGTAACAGCAATCTAGCTCAAAGGAATGATAGAAAGATTGGATATGTGCAAACATGGACTATAGTTTATTTCCCTAATAGTATGTGCGAGCATTCCAATGCACAAGCATGGACAATGGCTGATAGCCTACACACCTGTTTAGATGAGGAAGCAGCTTAGCGTTTGGAATGCAGCGTTTGGTTCTGGAACCACAGAAGAGGCGGTTGTCCTCATGGCGAGTTTCCAAAATTGCCTCACTGCTCTGTGGTGTGCCTCAAATTTTTATGATTCAAGTCACCTTTAGCTAAAGAAAAAGGACAGAAAAATCCCACTAGTGCCTCGAAAGGGAGAATATATTTATCTTTAACTACCAATTCTTTCCCAAACTTCACCAAATGGAGAAATAGAGTCATGTGGGAAGCCATGACTTTAGGAGTGAGTATAAAGGAGGAGGTAGCTGCCTGCAAACCAAGAAAAGGTCCCAGCTACATTGGCTATGGGTCCCAGTTATGCTGACTATGGGTCCCAGCTATGATGGTTTTCCAGTCCCACTCTTCCAATGTCCAGATCAACGAGATATAAACACTTTTTCTGATATTTTGTTATAGCCCTTTGAGCTAATACATGCATGGAAGGCAATTCTCAGAGACCCACAACAATAATTGAAGCAATAACAGCATTACCGAAATGCTCACTGAGGAATCACCTTGAAGGACGCAGATCAGAGTAATAGGGTGCCTACTCTTCATCCTCAGAAAAATACTTAGAATTAACAGATATTAAGGAAGTCTTCTGAAAGAGATAGTCTCTGAAGCTGGGCACGGTGGCCCAGGTCTGGAATCCCAACGCTCGGGAGGCCAAGGCAAGAGTATTGTGAGTTGGAGGCCAGCCTGAGTTATACAGCAAGTCTTTATTGAAAGAAAAGGTAGAAGGAAGAGAGGAAGAGAGGAGGGCACAGTAGTGGAAGTCAGGGAGACAGTAGGGTGGAGTGGGAGACAGCCCCCTGCTGCGACCATCATGCTGTGGAGCTCTGGCTCCCTCCCTCCCTCGCTTCTTATTCTTGATCCCTCTCCTATACTTTGTGCCAAAGGGAGCTGAAGAGAAAGCATTTCCCTCCTCCCAAATCTGTTTTCGCCTTGTTAATTTCCTCCTACCTTTTACACTCTTGGATGCGGAAAGCCTTGTGACCCCCCAGCCACCGCTCCTCAGGTCAGTTGTTTACCAGGAGAGATGCCCAGTCCTAAGGAGCGAGTGCTATGCTAAGTACAAATCACTTTTTGGCACTTGGACCTTACATAGCCTCAAGATCCCACGATAGAATCAAAGTTAGCACAATGTCTCAGTCTGTTGAGTTTCTCCTTGGAGGGAGAGGACGGAAGCCAGAAAGAAGTGGGGAAGAAACACGTGCAGATCAACCTCAGACAGAACCGGATCTGGCCTGCAGAAGAGAAAGGAGTTAACCAGGAATTTTCTTCACAGATCTTACTGAGATCATTTTATGGCTCTGATCTCAAGGGAAATGAGCAGTTTGCACATTTACTGTTTCCTATCAGCCGACCATCTGTAGGCACCACCATTCACAAAGAGCTTATACATAAACTGGTCACTTTATCATTGTAATATATTTGGAAAATCAAAAACCAGCTGTTATAAAGCTATAAACTGGAGACTTTATTGCATATTGTTTATCATTACTTTAGTATTTGGAGATCTGTACTGCACAGACTTTGAGATCTATCTGTATTGCCAAGGAGGCCAAAGTTTATTTCCCTAATAATATGCAAATGGAGCCTTTATACCAGATAATGAATAATCACTTTAGATTAAAGGCCGAATTTTCTTTTAGTGGCACTGGCAGTGCAGATTTTTGCATGCAGTTAATAATTAATTTAAAGAATTACCACTTCAGTGAGCCCTGCTTACATTATTTATTAAGTGTAATTAAAGTATTTATTAGTCAAGTAATAAATGAGGGACAACCCTCAGTACCTTAACAGTGTTGTAGAATAATCACAGGCTGTGCTTATCTGAACAGCAAGACTGAGTGCGGCTCAAGTGTATTAATAGATTATTGTGATCATCATTTGAGGTGTTATCAGTATGCCTCAGCCTTGGGTGTGTGTCTGGCATTCAGTCACGGGTGTGTGTCTGGCATACGCACTTGCTTCTGCAGCTTAGTTCATGCTAGAGGAGACCGTTTTGGTGTTTCCCCACTGCAAATTTGGGTTTACTCATTGAGAAGCAAAACAAGACGGGTTTGTCTAGGTAACATCCTTGCTAGTCTATCATGTTGTCTGTAGCTCAGAATAGCAGAGCCAATATTGTCATCTGAGAATTTCGGGAAGACTGTGAGAAGCATTAGCCATAATTAAGATGACTATGTAATTCACTGTTCGGGGATGATTTTAAGAATGGAACGATGGGTTTTTCCTAATTATTATGTATAAACTAGGAAGACTCCAAGTCAACCAGGTTGACTCTCCAAAAATTAGCCTGGCCTTCATTCACCTAGCTAGATTGCGCTCAGCAATAATTGATTTAAAATAATAAAAGAAAGAAAAAGCTAAGAGAATCCGCCTCCACAACTGACTGCTCTCAACACATAGGATTCTAAGTAAAGCCTAAACCTTTGTCTTCGGTTTCAAAAAACACCAGGAAAATGACCCTGTTCAAGCCCGACAGGTGACGGAGCCCCTCCTCTTTCTCCCACCCACCTCCCTTGGTTCCTGTCTCCCAAGCTGGCTCACGGCACTTTCATTCAGGGATTTATTTTTAACACTGTTCTGCTAAAGAGGCGGCAAAAAGAGACAGACTTTTATTTGAAGCTTTTTAGTTTTTCCAACATTCCCTGCTGCCTTGCTAAAAATAAATACCCCATAGTAAAAACGATATTTTCTAAGTAGATTTAGGGTTCTATACAATGGCTGCTGATCTTACAACCTGAGGCCACAACCAAAACCAGCTCCTTAGCTCATGAACCTGTTGAGTAACACAGAAGCAGGTGTAACAGGCAGGTCTCCTCTCGAGGACCATTCAGGTCAGGTGGGAATCACGTGAGAAGGCGGGGTTTGTTGCTGAGTCGTTCTTGTCACCACACCAGTGATGCTCCAGCGCTAGTGTCATGTTCTGACTCTTTTTTTTTCTTTCCTCTTATCTTTCTTCATCCGATGTCCTTTTAACAAACGAGGGTAAACATCTACTAAAGCATACCCAAGCTGACAGTTTCTTAAGCTTACCTGGATGGTTAGAGACCTTGGTCAATCCCACTTATTTATTGGTGTGAGCCCCACGCTGTGCCCAACCTCCATTCTGGAAGCCTTTCCTGACCACCTCCCTCATATTACCCATATCTCTATTGACCCCTCCCACCCTGGGGAAAGCAAGCTTCCTGCACGTAAGCCTTGAACTCTCAGAAGTCAAAGGGTGAATTGTCATTTTCCTGCCTGCCCCCAGAACGAAGTCAGGGCTCGCCAAAGTCAGGAAGAAGAAGCCAGACTGCAGTCCGTCTGAGCCTTCTTTCTCCTGGCGTTCTGCACACTTCACTCCCTGGTCAGGATCCACCCAAAGGGTGTGGTCACCTATCAGGAAAGACTGTATTTGAAAAGAAAGATTATTCGAATGGACCAAAGTTAAAAGCCCTGGCTGGCATTTGGGGCAGGAAAAAAATTCCCAAACACTGAAACATGTATTAATAACAGACAATACTACCTGGCCCAAACTTGTGGGCTTGTAAATTGATTTGTCTTCATGCCCCTTCCGAGCGCTGTTTCTAGGCGACCGACAGGTTGGCCGTATATCATGTGCGCCGTGGCCTCGTGCTGAGGCAGCCTCCTCCTGACCTCTTAATCAAGCCAAGAGCCAGGGCACAGAGAAGAGATACGCGATCACTTACGGCAACACCCAGCTGGCGAGAGTCCCACAAACCATCTGCCTGTCTCGCTCTGGTCAGACTGTCTGCTAATGCCTCCTCCTCTCATAAGCCATCATCGTAGTCCTCCAGCCTGTGTGTGTGTGTGTGTGTGTGTGTGTGTGTGTGTGTGTGTGTGTGTTTTAAGGAAGAAAATAAATTGTGTTGCTGGATGTGCTCTGTTTGGCTAAAGCTGTGATTCACAAAAGAGGAAGTCGATCCAAGATAGTCAGACGGTATGCTCACTGCTGGGTAGGAGGCATCCGAACTGCTGATCCAGCCTCATTTGAGCCTCGCTGTTTTATTTCCCTATAAATTAGACCTGGCCCTGTTAGAACATTGCTTGCTCTTATGCATCTTCCCATTGTTTTGTGTTTCCACAGGGAAAGGGCCTTTTGCTTTAGTTCTAAGCCAGGGTCAACATTTCTTCCCGGCCTTGTCAGAAGGTAATCAGTCTAAAGCCATGACCATGTGCGAGTTATATACAACTGATACAACAGAGATGGGCTAAGGATAACAGTGCTTAGACGTGATTCCCCTTGCGTTGTCAGTCCTTACCAAAGTCAGTGATAGATCGCAGGCACAAAGCAGAGAATGGAACCAGATGAACCTGAGGTGGGACCTTTGCCCATCGGCATCCTCAGTTCAATAACGTGTGGGAGATAGCATCGTGCTTTCTGAAGGGAGAACACACAGTCCCTAGATCTGCGATTTAGTGCTCTGACAGCCCATTCATCTTCCCATCAACAAGTCAGTGTGAACTATAGCCTGTCTTAGTTGGAGGTCTCCACCCACAAGACCTTGAGATAAAGATTTGAAGGCAAACCATTTAGGCAAGCATTTCAGGTAACACTAGTGAGGGGAAAAAAAAACAATAGGGGTGAGGGACCAGCACTTGAAGCCAGCACCCACTCTGTGGTAGACGTAAACTAACTCTGGGGGAAACACTGGTGATTCTAAAGGCAAGTAGCTCAGAACCATTTCACTTGAGAGTTGACCTAAAGGATAATGCTATGAAACTGGATACCCTGTTTGCGAATTGAGCCTGAGAGAAAGGTGCCTCCGGGCCTGGGGAAGCAGACACAGTTTTGAATTCACTCAAGCTCACAGAAGTGGCCAAGGTCATGGGGTTGGGGCCCTGAAGCACCTGCTGAGAGAAAAGGAAGATCTGGGGAAGCAACCAGTTGAAGATACACTTTCTACACTCTCGATTCAGTCAAGCGCGAACAGTAAAGGAAGTCAGAAAACAATCTTATGGATAAACACTCAACACCACCTCAGGGGAAGAAAAATTATCCAACCATTCTGAAAAACCTTAGAATTAAATTAGAAATTGGTCCAGCACATAGCTCATGCCTGTAATTCCAACATCTGAAGGTGGATATGAACAGGAGGAGCAGTGTGAGCTCAAGTCCTACGCAAGCCCAAGCTTGTGTAATGAGTTCCTAGACAACCTGGGATTCAGAGTAATACCCTGTGTCTCTAATTAATCAATCAATCAATTAATTAGTTAGAGTTTGATAAAGAAGTAGGATTCAACTTGTAGAGAAAAAAATAATGGGATAAGGTTTACTTATTCTCAAGTTGGCTATTAAATTCAGATTAATAAATTATTAAATTAAAGCCAGTGAATTATTTTCCCTCTTATTGATGTCCACATTCCCTAACCTTAGCAATAGTTTATCTATATCTACAATCATGCTCCCAGGAACCATCTTCCATTAACTTGTTTTGCATTTTATTTATATAGTCAGAGAAATTTAAATTAGATGTCATCTAAAATTCTTTCACTCCTGTAATTCTTATGATCATGGGTCATCAAGACACATTCAAGGGAGCACACACTTTGTATTTTGAAAGGCCATTTTGTTGGTTACACAGGCTATTGGCCCCTTGGTTGTCTCTCCTTCCACAGTTAGTAGTGAAACTTCAGGACTCACAGCTAAAGGGTGAGTGAAGCTGACAGGATGTCTGCTTGCATGTCCTTATGAGAGCTAAGCCTCTGTGTAAGGAATTCCCTTCCGTTTTGATCTGACACTGAATTGGGGTCAAAGCAGTGAAGTGGATTAACCAAGGCTCAGACTCAGAAAGCCTGGGTTTGAACCACAGTTCTTCACTTTACTAACTTCAGTACTTTAAGAAAGTTGGTCCCTACTGGTCTCAGCTTGCTTACGTCTAAAATGGAGTTAAATACCATCCATATCAAGATAGATTGAGAAATTAAAGATAAAAGTAACAGAGCCTATGAAATGTGTACATCAGAGCTTAAGACACTAACAAACTAAACCAAATGAATTTTTCTATTTGTATTCGTTTTAGTTTAGTAGATGCAGTAATGGTTTTCTCTGTAGTACCAAATGCATTTTTAAACTGTAATGGGGCAGTCACCTAACTCTACATGATGGTTTCAGCACTTTTCATTACTAGATTGTAAGACCATGCACTAAACTCCTTGCTCCTGTGAAAAACAGAATGCAGTATTTCTGATTGAGCACTTTCTACTTCAGTCAATGTCTACATTTGAAACTCGGAACAATAAATGCAACCGAAGGGAAGTTAAGCTTTAGGTTAACACCATGGAAACTAGGGTAGAAAGACTGACATTTAGCATTTATTACTTTCCTGATTATTAATGATTTTTCTCTCCAACATCATAGAATGCAACATCATTGTTCTTTGTGAATTTTCTTCCCTGAGAACTTTCTAGATGGCACTAGCCGTGGGTCATAGGTCAAGGCCAGGAGTGCCAAGATTCTGTCAAGGTAAGATTCATGAAAAATTACTGCCCAGTTGTATGTAAAAGCCAGAAAACTTTGTTAGTATCCAGAGCAGTGTCTGGAGAATCTTAGCAGGATCAGAGATTAGTATTCATCTTGGAACAAGAATCTTTCTTCTTTGTGGTCAAGAGATGCTGCTGCATCTTTGCTCATTCAGCAACATAACCCAATGTTGACCATGAACATATCCGTCAGTTCTAGATACCTTCCAGAGCAAAGGGAGAAATTTACCAAGCACGCTGAAACTATTTGTGACCAGAGGCTCCTGGGCTGAGCTCACACTAGACCTTAGCAAGACCTCATCCTTTTCACTTGAAAATTCAGACTAATCTACTGAGCCTCGTATGTCAAGGAAGCTACCTCCCAACACCTGTGCCTCATTTAGATGTCCCAAAGTGCCCTTTCACCCTACGCCCTTCAAGTGGATGGAAGTCAAGAAGATACATAATACATATATACATACCTGGATGCGCGCGCGCGCGCGCGCGCACACACACACACACACACACACACTGGGGGGGGGGGGGAGGGCTACCTCTTGATTTCTAGTATCACACAATCCCAGGGTCACTCAACCCTCAATTGACCTCAATACTTGTACTTAGTATTCAGCATGATGGTACACACCTATAATTTCATCACCTAGGAGGTGGAGGAAAAAAATAAAAAAGTAAGATAAACTTTTTAAAAAGCCAAAAATTGAGGCTTTATCTCAGCGGCAGAGGGTGTGAAAGGCCCTGGGCTTCATTCCCAGCACCCAGAAAGGAAACACAAACGTTAAGTACTCAAGATAGATCAGATTCCAGTGCAATATAAAATATAAAATATAGTGTCACAAGTTGATAGTAATTCCTTGATAGAGTACCTGCCTTGTATGTGTGACAAGGTCCTTGATCCTATCACTAGCACCTAAAAGGGAAAAAATTAAACAAATAAAAGTTCCTAATGAAGAAAATATCAGAATTTGAACTAAAATCAAAGCTCACCCCACTGCTAGGTGACACCAGACTAGAGCAAGAGGCAACTAAAATAGAATCTTGTCTTGTCAGTACGATTCTGATGTTTTCATTCATCTTCAAATTTTCAATTAGTTTTATTGTCTTAAAATATTGCATTAAGGTATAACTTATTTTAGCAGTGCACCATAGTGTATGCCTATGGTCCCAACACTCAAAATCTCCAAAGTACTTACTTCCAGAACCAAAAGACACTTAGAACAGAGCAGACCCACTAAATCAGTCCAGTATTCAACTTTTCTTCTTACAGAAGAATCCCAGTGTAGACAAGAGTGGGGAGGTGAAGGAACCAAGTCCATGAAGCTATTTGCGACTCTCATCCATCCATTCTTCACCTTAAGGTCTTCGATGTTGGTCATGGTGGTAGGTTGTTTGGTTTTGATGCTAGAGATTGACCTAAAGTCCTATTGCTCACTAAATACATATACAACCACTAACATACATATAATATAATACATACACATAATACATATACATCCCCAGCCATTATCTTAAGGCATGCTAATGAGCAACTATACTTCTTTTGAGATGTTAGGAATAGATGAATGAACAAAAAGGCACTGCTCTTGTAGAAGGCATATTCTGGTCTGGTAAGGCAGGCAGGTCATAAGCAATTCAACGCATATTATCTGTACAGGAAAAAGGAAGAACTGGGGATTACACAGTAAGGGGGAGCAATGGAGTGGCACGTGTGGGCGCCTCATTTTATTTTGTCTGTGCTTTCTGTTTTTAAGTAAGACAGTCATGAATGGATTCTCAAGCATGTGGCTTTAAGCAAACATATAACTAAGGGACAGAATATAGAAAGTCACGCTGATAGGGTGGTATATCCGGGTCTAGGCTGGTTTTGTCCCACCTCAGTACTGCTGTCATGCTGGGCTGGACGACCCTTGGGAAGAGAGGCTGAGTTGGGAAGGGAGCAGTGCCTTGACCTCTACCTTTCCACCAAACAGCACTGTCTTGACAGATGTGACACAGAAAACAAGAATCCCCAGACATTGCTAACAACTGCCCCCCCCCCCAGTTGCTAACTGTCCCCATTGTAGTGAGTAAAACTGTCTCCAGTTCTGAATCCCCCGGCCAGGCTGAAGAAGAGAAAGGGCAAAGGCTCCCAAATAATCAGGGCTTCTCATAACTCAGAAAAAGCCATCAGTCATTGTCAGTCCCAGTCAGGCCTTTGCACCAGATTCTGGTTGGTGCCACCACTGCTATCCTTGGATTCACTGTATTAGGTCTAGGATCTTCTTTCAGATGCAGGAGCAGGAGTGAAAGATCACGCCTCCTCCAAACCATGGAGGTTAAGGGCTGCTCCCTGCTGTGGCTGCATATCTCCTCTTATCTCCTGTCCCTGGCTGCAGCCCAGGCTATGTCACCCATGAGTTACCTTCTGAAGGTACTGAAGGACATGTGGCCTTCTCAAAAGGACAGCATGTGATGAAAGTTCACTTTCCACTCAATTAGCCTTGAGAAAGAGGAGTTTTCTTTTCTTTTCTTTTTTTTTTTTTTTTTTTTTTATGATGACCTTTTGAAGCATCTTATTTTCTGGGCAAAAAGCCAAATGATACATTCTTTTCCCAGCTGTAGGGTGGCTGCAGATTTTTAAAGCTGAGGTAAAGCTAGCTGCTTTTGGACTAAATACAAGGTGGACAGTGGGGTAGCCTGAGCACAGGGAATGTCTTACTGTTCCAACAGACCTGTGCCCAGAGACAGAGAAAGAGAGAGAAAGGGAGGGGGGCGGGCATTTGCAGAGGACCTGGGGGACCCAAGAAATGAAGCAACTAGGAGACCTCAGGGCTGCCAGGTGCTTCCCCCAATTAGGAAGCATGCATGAATACAAATTTCAAAAAATCAATTCCACTCTGGGTAAAAGCACATCTTGCATAGGACCTGCCATACATGAGGAAGGTTTTTAAATTTTTAATCTCATTGAGTCTCAGATTCAGCTATCAAATAAGATTCAATTTTATTTGAGACTGGATCAATAGAGTTCAATAAATACCAGTTCCTTTTTCAGCCAGTCTGATAGGCAACACTACCTAAAAGCCTACTACATAGCCTGAACTTACAGCATCCTTTCCTTGACACATGTCCTTGGTAGGTTTAGAGAAGAACAGCATGTGGAGTCTGCAGAAGGGAAATAAAAGAACCCAAACCAAGCCTGTCTCCCCTCTGAGCTACACCGATGGCTGCTCAGATGGCAAAGAGGGTTTCTTGAAGTTGGCCAGGCTTGCGTCTTGCTCAACTTCACAAACTATCAGCAGTTCTAGAACCCAGGCCAGTAGAGAGGCTCAGAGGGTGATGATGTTTGAAGCCAAGCCTGATGACCTGAGTTCAATTTCCAGAACCTACACGCTAGAAGGAGAGAACCGGCTCTCAGTCGTTGCCCTGTGACCTCCGTGAGCATGTCATAGCTTGTGGACACATAGGGCTCTCCTGAGTTCAGACACTGTCCAACAGGAAACTGAGTCTGCCATGTATCAAGAATCAGAACCTGGGGGTGCTGGGGAAGCTGACAACACAGGAGATACTGGTGGGAGAGCAGTAAGGAGAGAGATTCTGATGCAACACTGGGGTCTTGCTTTGGGACTGAGAGCTGAAGGCTTTACCCCCGGTGGAAGAGAGATTTATAAGAAATGCCTGCCTGATAGGCACCCTTGCAGGATACTGGTCACCCTGCAGCCCCAACAGAAAGGCTAAGAAAAGCTGAGCAAGACAAAAGAGCTTTCTGGGGAAGTTTGCCCCCAATGGGCACTAATGCAAAGGCGTCTCTTAAGCCGGGGCTCCGTCATTAGTCTTCATTGGCTGTCACAGGGTCAAGGACCAGCAATTTGTCTTCCATGAAAATGTTCTTCTCGGAACATTAGGAGAGGAAAATTGGCATCAAAGCAAAACTCTGAGTGGCCTGGCAGCTTCTGAGAGGGACCCCGAATTCAAGGGCTAAGCCTTTCCCTGCAGGCATGTAGACTCTCCAGCCCACATCTGTCTACCTCCCAGCTAAAGAGTTTTCTTACTGACATTGTGCTTGGAATAATGCACTGGGTCACACGGGCACACTGGCTGAGCCCCAGCCTTTACCTCCTCCATGAGTTTGAGCCGGAGAAAAGCATGGGACAGACCAAGTATGCTTTTTACAGCAGAGGTGTTTAATTTTCCAAAGAGCACATATTTGCTAGGCTGCTCTGAGTCTCGGTGTCATTTTCAATTTTGGAAACAATGACAGAGAGTGGGGGTAGAGTCACTCTCAACAAAAGCCTGGAGTACTCTTCTTTATGACCTTTCTCAGATCGAACAAAGAATAAAACCTTTCAAATTGTTTGACCCCATGAGTATCCTGATGTATAAAAAGCTGTCCTTTGGGGTACAAATGACAGGGGCATATAATGATGATAATCATTCTAATCAGTTGGGGTATTCTCTAAGTAGTGAGTGGAGTTCCCAGGTTGGGTGCTGTCTGTAGCCATCAGTTCTAGACAAAGGTTGGGACCTGCAGATCCCTCAGTTTCTCGGTGCTACCTGTCTGACTAGTGATCCCACAAGGTGATCATCAAACCCAAAGTCTCTCTGGCAATGAGGTCACCGGCTGGGTTAGCAGGTGCTAATTTATCACCTCTTCAGGGTGCCCCTGCCCAAGCCAACCAGTGTGAAGGACAAAGGCGGTCCAAATCAAGGGGTCTGTTGGTAACTTGAAGCCGTTTTAACCCACCAATGCTCTGGGAGACCTCAGCTTCTTTGACCTTGCTTTAGTGCTCTGAAGAGCTATGAAATCCCTGTCCCCTGGTGCCCTTCCCTTCCTGTTCACCCTTGTAGAGTCTTCCATGTTCTTCCTTAGGGAGGTAGTTGCAATGCCTCTTAGCCTGCTGTGTCTTCTTCCCTCTGACCTTAAGCATATTTCTATTGTACCCATTGGCCCTGACAATGCCACAGAGGGTGTGTGGATTGACTACCCAGAGAGGACAAGACTGTGCCTATTACATTCTGTTCTGCAGCCCTGCCCACATACCTGGTGACAGGCTTCTAAGAAAACAATCACAGAAAGAGGAAACCCCTTTCATCTCCAACCTAAACTCACTAGATTTAGAAGCTAGAAAAAAAAAAGAAGAAAACTACTTGCACATGGTACCTTGACCAAGATTCTGTGAAACACTCCTACTCCTAAAAAGTCTACAAATGTAAATGAAAGGCATTGCTGACCATCCCAAGAAGCTAAATGGAAAGAACTCAGACAACACCTGGAGGTCTGTACCATCAGAGATAGCTTCCACCTCCCTTGTATCATGTCTTCTTCTTCTGGCTCTTAGCCATCTCCCTCCAGGTACCAGAGTCCTTATGCTGTCCCCATGAAAGCCCCTGTCACAAATCCAATAATAAAAACTGCAATAAATAAAGAAAATACCAACAACATTCCACATATCTTTTATAAAGTTCTTATTTTATTTTATGTGTATAGATGCCATGCCTGCATGTGTGTCTCTGCACTGTGTGTATGCCTGGTACCCACAGATGCCAGAAGATGGCATCAGATCCCTGGGACTGGAGTTTCAGACAACTGTGAGCCACTCTGTGTGTGTGCTGGGAATCTAACCCAGGCCCTTGACCAGAGCATCAAGTACTCCTAATTGCTGAGCCATCTCTCCAGCTCCAATACCACTCTTTGATTTCTTTCAGTTCAGCCTCTGAAACCTGCATCTTCCACTCCAGTAACTGATGCCAGGAGGTCACAGTGCCTCTTGACAGATAAACAGATGGGCAGAGGTCAATCTTAGTGTCTAAAAGTTTTTATTGTTTTGGGAGAACCTGCAGGGGACAAAGAAGTATTGTCATTGCATCTCATGAGGGCCATTGGACCAGGTAAAGATGAACTCAAATACTAGGTCATCTCCAGGAATCTCCTAGGCTGTGTGTAATTGTGCGATTCATTAATGAGAATTGCATTTGTCTTTCTTCCTCCCCTGCTAGGAGCCTCATTCTGAGCCATCCTTGAGTAACATCAGACTGATTGATCTCCTTCTATTAGAGTCTCATCTAATTTATAGGCCAAAGCTCTGGGAAGTATCCTTCAAATCTGCTAGGAAGCCTCATGTAAACTTGGGAGATCAAAATATCAAGAATAAATTTGCCTTTGGCAATCAGGGGCCCTATAGCAAAATGAACAGATACGGTCAGAGCCACTTTCACCAGCATAACCATCAATACCCGTGGGGTGTGGCATGAGGGGGCTGCCAGCGGCTTCACATTCTACTGGATTTATTTATCTCCCAGGCGCCTTGAAGTTATACCATTAGAGAATATTGGGCTAAAAGCATTGAGGAGATTGCGACCTGTCAACTTCATAATCACTGTGAATTGATACTAGACTGCTTTCCTTCCTGAAGAAGTCTCAGATGAAATGGGGCTCTGATCCCCACAGTTTGGAATTACAAAGGGGGAGATGGGGCAGGCAGAACATATAGGGTGGGGTAGGAGGTGTAAGAAAAGAACTTCACATTTTCCCAGGGGTCAGCCTTCCTGCAAGAAGCCCACCCTGCAAGAGTCCCCAGAAAAGCATCAAGTTATTAAAAGAGTGGCAAACCCCAAGCAAAACAAATCAATGTTTCTGTTTTCAAGTCTGTAGAAAACATTTCTTTTTCCCACTTCAACAGTTCCAGACAGAGGGCAAACATTTCCACACTTCTCCATAAATCTGGAGTCAGTTGAGCTATAAGAGAATTTCTTCTTCAATGTCCCTCATAATGGCATGGAAAGGAGAAATAAAACTTCAGTACCAAAGGCACAGGCTTTAAGAGCTGACTGAAAGGCTGGAGCCAAGCCCTGGTTTCCATGGAGAGATCAGGGGCCAGAGTTCTGCATTCCAAGCAGGCAAGGGATTTGTATACCACCTTACAGGCCCATAAATCCCCCAGCTTTAGGGCCCCCTCAAATGGCTGCCAAGCCAGGAGTATATATTGTCCACTAGAGTCTGAAGGCTCCGGGATATACGACTTGAAATGTTGCCAACATAGAATGTACTTGGGAGACTGTTCTGCCTCAGCGATTGTTCCAAATAATTGAAATGTAGCCTTTCAAGTACCAGGACAATTCAGAAGCTTTAATTATTTAGCAGGAAAGCATCTCCTCTCCAACTAAAAATACACTTAAAGTAGAGAGCCCTCAAGAGGCTTGTGGTGGGGAAGGCTTTGGCAGCAGGTAGATGGTGTCTGAATCCTACGTCCACCCCTAAAATGTCAATCAGCCGGCAGAGGTTTTCTTCTCCCTTTGCTTTGTTGCTTTAACATCTTCTACACTTTAACTCCCTCAAAATTCAAAGAAAAAAAAAAGACAAAAAATTGGGATCGTGACTCATTGGTGAATCTTTGTGAAGCGTGAATGAAGGACTCCCTCAGCAAACGGCTCATCGCCTGCATCCACTCAGGACATTGTGCCTGCTGCTGCTGCTGCTGCCGCCGCCGCCGCCGCCGCCGCCACCACCACCGCCGCCGCCGCCGCCGCCGCCACCGCCGCCATTGACATCATTACGGTGATTCCTTCCGTCTTGAAACCTACTGCACGCGCCTTCCTCCTGGTCTCCCTGGTGGAGAACTGACGAATGCCCGTGTTTATAATATGCTTTGATACAGCGTGCCTTTAGAGGCTCAGGAAGTAAAAAGATGGGGCCAGCCCCAAATACAGAATCCCGTCTACTGTCACTCATGGGCTGGCTCTGCTGCCTCTGAGCTCCATACAACAAGACCTCCCTGTATGACACGCCTGTGCCTCCACTCCCTCCTGTCTGTGTTCTTTGTGAATCAGATAAATGAAGGTGTAGCTTGACAGCCTGCTGGGGGAGCAGGCATGAGCCGCGTGACCTTGTATTCTCAAACTTTCAAGGAAACCGCAACGCTGCCTCCTGGGGTGAGCAGGAGCATTAAGAGACGCTGTAAAGGAAGCCGATAACACAGTGTTGGGTTCATCTTGGATGTTCAATAAATGACAGCAGTTATTATTGACTAAGAGCCACAGAGAAACAACCAAGGCCATACAATTGCATCTTTACATTTGACCCAGCAGTGAACCTGATTTGATTATAGTCAGGTTTGTAAGATTATCTAATTGCCCAATCATCTCTTGTATTTGCGCATTTCCTTTTGCGGTCAAGGTTTTCCGAGAGATTGGGAAGGCAGTACCTCGGTGTTCAGAGGTAAATTGCCAATCGGCCGTGGTAAGCTGGCAACAGAGTTCTGTGGACATGCGGGTCTCCAAATGACAGGCTGTGGGCTATAGCATTTCGTGAGCAGAAAATTTGAGCTAACCTGCCATGTAATGAGCCCAGCACACACAGAAAGCCCCAGGCAGAGGCTCCTTGATCATAATGGAGCACCTGAAGGAAGGACTTTGCAAATTCAATAAATTTATGGAAAGAGTGCCCATGCTCAGAACACCTGGGAAGGCTCAAGTCGGCACCAAAGAATCGTTCTCCTAGTATCCCCAGCTGCCAGGATGCTGTGCGGTGTTGGTGGGCTGGTTAAAGGGGCATTTTATTAAATAAACGGGATGCCAGAACGCCTACAACTAGTAGCCGAGTGGTCTGGACATAGATGTTTACATTCCTGGAGGTTTGTCCTCTCCCTTGTTAAAGGATTGTGACTCCACTGAACCTACCAAGTAGGGTGCATTGGGATATGAGCACCGTAGGCACATCGAGAGCTTCAACCCCAGAGCAAGCATTTGCTTCAAACTACCTGGCTGTCTGAGGATAACTTGGCTTCTCTAGACTTCAAGTATCCTTCATGCAAGGCTTGCAGTAAATAACTAACGCATCGCTCTCCTTCAGCTCTGAAGCCCCATCTGCTACAGAGAGAGGAGGGAAGACTGCTAGGCCAAAACACTCTTCCTACAGAATTGAAATACTCATCACTCTTTAAAGCTGTGGTCCGGCTCCATGCCTGGAATCAGGCATGCTAGCAACCTCTGAAGATGTCTTATGGACAAGTCCCCTAGAATATTTCAAATAAGGTCAAAATCCATCTTCTAAAACATAAATTAAAGCATGAAATATACAGCAAATGTCAAGGTGGGTGTGGAGAGTGCCGTGCTGTGGGTAATTTCTGGGATTCTGTTGTTCTTTATTCGCCTCTAGGAAGTGCTAGAAAAGCCGAGGGTCTCGTGCAAAATCTGCCCGATGTCAATTCCACTTGCAGAGCATTCCATCTTCTCTGGAGTGTGTGTGACCTTTGCAGGTTGTCACATCCTGGGAATGGCACCAAGTGACCCTCTGTAGGGGCTGGCATGGAGGAGCAGACCCTGAGCCGCAGGGTGGTGCAAGAAGCAGTTTCCGGGCCCTGTGCCAACCTCCAGATAATTGCCAGCAGCGGGAGAGAGGTGGTTGAGGTTGGCAGAGCCTGTCTCTGACAGATAGATTGCCCCCCTCCTCGCCGCCGCCTCAGCAGCAGCAGCAGCAGCATCGTGGCAGTGAGAAGGGGCGGGTGGGAGAGCCAAAATGTACTCCGGGAGGGGGCAAGAGGGGAGAGAGCAGCTGGGAACAGCTGACTGTCAGAGTGAGGGACACACAAAACAGACAATGGGCAGATAGCTAGGGGAATGGTAAAAAGACAGAGAGGCACGCACACAGAGACCAGCTCGAGAGAAGAGAAGCACACAATACAGGAAGATAAGCGGAGGGTGCTCAGAGACAAAACAAAGGGAGGGTCAACACGAAGGCAGCACAGCCTTTGTCCTAAGCAGAATCCCATGCATGGGTTTGGGGCTTCAGCAAAAAGGCAGGACTTCCTCTAATCAGCCACAGACAGAGTCGGGGAGGGGGGGGGGGAAAGAGCTCCCAAATCCACGTAGCTGAATCCAGGGCTGCCCAGCCAGCCGATGCTGTTGCGTGAAAACAGCCGGCCTGTTAGCACAAGGAGTAATGTTTACATAAGGAGAGCTCTATGTCCCCCTGGCACAGAGCTCAGCCTACACAGATATTTCCAGCTATCCACCTACAAGGTCTTTGCTAGCAGTTACAGCTCATCTTCCTAGTATTCAGAGGAAGGCAGTAAACAGCAAAGTCGGAAGTCCAACGCAAGACCGGAAGTTCAAAGCAAGGCCTTGAGTCCGCAGCAAAGCTGGAAACCCACAACAAAGCCTCTCCTCCTTCTCTTGCCTCTCATGACAGAAACCCACACCGGAGCCTGGCAGCTTTCCTGATTATCCTTCATTTCTTTCCAATGTTCTTTTCTTCTTTCCTCACCCCTGTCCATTCCTCCACCCACCCGTTTCTCCTATTTCTTTCCGTAGAGTCCTACTTAAAAAAATGACAAGGCCTGACTGGAATACTGAGCTCCCGGGGTGGGTCAGCTGGGTGTCCCATGGTTCAAAAAATAATTCCCTGCAGGTACAACTGCTGTGGCAAAGGACGGTGTCAGAGGGAGCTACTGACTGTGTGCCCAGCTGAAAGGCAGCAAGATAAATGCAGGGGCCCTCAAGGGGGGCGGATGTGTAGGAGCCATATTGCTAAATATGAGGTAGAGATAGCTGTCAAGTTGTAAATATTAGAGATACTTCCACTGGGCGGCGGCGGGGGGGGGGGGGAGTATAAAGGGGTATAAAGAATAATGTCTTCCTGGTTTTCCTAGTACCTTAAACACGCTAACAATAGTAACTGCCATTTGCTCTTGAGCACTTTATGTGCTGGGAGATAAGCCTAATTTTGTCAGCCATATAGCTATAAGTCTGTAGTAATATTCCCATCTGAAAGATAAGCACTGCAGCTGGATTCCCTGTGCCATTCCGGTCAGATCCAAGCTGACCAGTTTCCATTATTCAAGTCTTATTATATGCACTGGACAGCAACTGGGTAGGAGAATGTCCCAGATGTGGTTGGAAGAAAGATACAATAATGGACCGTAGAGAAAGGGGCCAGGAAGATAAGCAAAGAAAAAGAGATAAGTAGCTCTATCTGTGAAGCCTGAGTAGCACTAGGGAGTAGTTAGCACATGGACACGTCTGAGCTCGTAGATGAAGGGCGGTTCCACTGATAATTAAGAATTTTGAACGAGAAGGACAGAGCACAAGGTCCATCTGAGCTGAGCATGAAGGCTAGAACTCAAAACATGGGGCCGCAGAATGAAGAGAAAATGCATTCCACAGTGGAAAGAATAGCCATGCCAATCAATGTAAAAATAGACTTCGTGAGGTTATCTTATCTCCTGGCACATGCCAGAAGGCTATCTCCACTCCCCTTCCTCTCTTCCCCTCCCCCCCTCGCTCTTACATGCAGTGTTTGTGGAGTGTATTTGTTTTATGAGGTTTAAGGGGTACTAAGGATTAAACTCAGAGTCTCTCAAATGCCAGGTATGCATTCCCCCACCACTGAGCTCCCTCCTTACCCTCCATTTTATTTTACTGTGAGATAGGGCCTACGTTGACCAGGCGCTCCTCAGTTTTACAGCTTTCCTGTCTCTTTTTAGGAGCTTGGAGCAGTTACAGGCATGTGCCGTCACGTCACATCTGCCCCAGAGACTCTTTGAATAAGTAGAATTGTAAGAGAAAGGCTAAGTCAGACAAGTAGAGTGGGGTTGGTTTAAAAAGGAAGAAAGAAAGAAAGAAAGAAAGAAAGAAAGAAAGAAAGAAAGAAAGAAAGAGAAAGAGAGAGAAAGAAGGAAAGAAAGAAATAAGGAAAGAAGGAAAGAAGGAAAGAAAGAAAGAAAGAAAGAAAGAAAGAAAGAGAAAGAGAGAGAAAGAAGGAAAGAAATAAGGAAAGAAAGAAAGAAAGAAAGAAAGAAAGAAAGAAAAAGAGAAAGAGAGAGAAAGAAGGAAAGAAAGAAATAAGGAAAGAAAGAAAGAAAGAAAGGAAGGAAGGAAGGAAGGAAGGAAGGAAGGAAGGAAGGAAGGAAGAGAAATTAGAGGTTCACTGGGCAAAAATAGAGTAGAAAACATGGCCCACTACGCAGCTCTGTAAGTGAATGAAGGACTGAATTCACTGACTCTTCCACTTACCAAATATTTATCACATGCCCATTGTGTTCCTGAGCTCAGCTAGACAGACAGATGCATTCATCAGTGCACAAAACAGGCGGAGACCCTGCTCTTGCAGGGCTCTGACTCATATAAGGACATATATGATACATTTCACTTAGTGATGATGGGACAGAGTCCATGTGGGTGGGATTTTCAGGGCTCGTAGCAGGCAGGAATCCACCTCTGTGATATCCATAGTGCATCTGTGTAGAGGCCTGACCTTGTGCTATTAGGAAATAAAGCAAGGGTAACTGGGATTTGGGATGGGAAAAAGTCACAGCCAAGAGGAGATTCTGTGAGTCGGGCCTGTCTTGATTGCAATTAGCAAAGCAAACTGGTTTAAGCTGGTTTAAAAGGTGATTTATAGGCTCTGTGGGCAAACTCCTTAAAGCTAAGGGGTAAATGTTGGTAACCCATCCCCCATATATAGCCATCGTTGAGAATTTGGTTTCAGTCCCTATGGCCTCATACCCTGACATCTGGCTTCCTTTGTCCAGTTCCATTTGAAGCTGTGGAAGAACTGTTAGTCACATGCTCAGCTGTTAGGCCATTACAGTAACCAAAGACGTGAGTTCAGTGCTAGACTAGGTTACCTGTTAACTGGTCCCTTTCAGTAAGTGGGACCTAAATAGTAGAAATCCACTATTGAGACGAGATAGTTAAAAAGTCATTTCATCTAAAGGTCTATTGTTCTGAGGGCTTCTTCCAAATTACAGAATCTAAAGTCGCTTTTATTGAGAGTGGGGCAGAAATGTTACTCCCACCCCACCTGCTCCTGCACATAAATTACAGAGTGATACTGTTGATCAACAGGAAGTCTTCTGTGAATAGCTCCTCCCAGAGAGGAAAGAAAGTGGTCCTTTGGAAGATACAGTGTGAAGTGTGAGTGGTGAGATCACTTATCACAAAACCAGGTGCCAGTGAGTCCCAGGACTTCCCAGAACTGTGTCACCAGAGCCCCTGCTTACCTTTGAAAATATCAAGCCGGGGAGGGAGGGCTATCATCCCCTTTACCACCCACCTTCACCTCCCACTCCCAGCAGGATGGGGGACTGCAGTGCCTTCGGTGGGAGGCTCTTCATTAGCCAAGGAGGGCAGCCCTGCAGGAAAGCAGCACAGAGGAACAAGAACAATTTGAAAGGATGCAGGAGGCATTAAGCCAGAATGGTTCTCCAGGGGGTGGCGGGGCTAAGTGGAAATGCAGGCAAAAGGAACCAACGGGGGAACAACGAGTGGGGCCATCATTCAGCAAAGAAAACGAATGCTTACCATCAGGGAAGAAGGCAATCTCTTTGCCAGGAAGGAGAAATCAAAGCAAAATGAAGAGAAATTTGAGCAAAAAAAAAAAAAAAATCAATGCTTTAAAAACATATATTCATGCTTCAGAGACAAGTTGTGGAAACTCTAAGACAGTCACAGTTTGCTCTGATACAAGGAGTATTGGACCAGAAGAGAAGCTGGGCGAAGCTGGGCGGGGGTACACATCAGTGCCACGCTGTGTGGTCTTAAGACTCTGGGCTGTATTTCCCCATTGTAAAGTGACTTGAGAATCCCCACATTGCACGTAGAACAGTATCATGTAAGAACCTGCTGACGTGATGGAAGTGAGGAGACTTGAAAATATTAAGCAACAAGTATGTATTTAATTAGGGTAGGTAGGTGGATAATTAGAAAGTGACAGAAACTGGGTCACTCTAACCGAGTGAAGAAGGGGGCAGGGATGAAGGCTGTTTAAGGTGTCAGATTATTCAGGTGAGCTGGTGTTCTGCTCAATGCCAAGGACCAAGGTGATCTCTGTGTATTTAAAAAGTATGCCTAGCTGGAAAGAAGCTACCACATTCTCAGTCCCTTGCAAGATCAAGGAAGATGCAGACAAATTATGGGATTAAAAAACTGAGAGCCTCCTGTTTGTCTAATAAACAAAACATGTACAAAACAGTACAACTCCCTCCTCAAATGGAAAAAGAAATGCAGGTTGAGGGGTCAATGATATCAGCAGAGCTTGGAGTGAGACCTGATCAGAGATGGACTTCCTCCTATCTTACTTCTAGATGTGGATAGGGGAAGGGGGAGAAGGAGAGGAAGCTCATTAAGGTAGAGGTCAGAAAAGCCATAGAGACCGCATGTGTGCAGGGTGTGCTTGGAGGGGATGGTCAGTGTGGATGAAATATTATAAGGCAGAAATAACGATCATTTTAAGAAATATCCAGGCTGCAGAAATCCTCAACATTAAAGGAAGGAATTGATTGCAAAGAAAAAGAAAGCCTTTGGGGGACCCTGAAATAAAGGGTCTGGCTGGGCCGATGGGTAGGTGGATGGAGGGGGGATGGGCTCTTGAATGAGCAGGGAGGATGAGACCGCGGGATATAGGAAGGAGAATCAGGAGACTGCGGAGGAAATAAAGAATAACGGGGTCTATAGATGAGTTTGTAGATAATAAGCCAAATGTTTTTCTAGTTCTAATTTTGCCATGGATTTTTCTTTATTGGGGTAGTGGATACATGCATAAGTTCAACAGGAAACTTTACATCTTCCATTTTTGTACATTAGATCTAATGTATATATGTCCATTGAGTATACAGTCCTTGAGTATAGTCCCTGAGTCAGGTTAGTTCTAGTGTGTGATATTTGTATCTATCTCCAATATTTTCTACAATAAAGTAAAAGGAGAATGGAGGGCCAGCAAGGGGGGACAACTGTGTGAAAGTGTTTGTTATGCAGCCCTGACAGCCTGAGTTCCATCCCTGGAACCCCTGTAAAGGTGGAAAGAAAAGGCCAACTCCACAGAGCTTTCTTTGACCTCCACACATGCACTGTGCAATTCATGCTCTCAAATACATCCCACACACACAGACTCTTTTTTTTTTTTTCATTTATTTTAAGGAAGAATAATGGGGAACTTCTGGCAGGCCATGGTACCCACTTGCCTACAGGGACTCCATTGACACCATCCTAAACAACTATAGTTGTGTATACTATCTGTGTCCTGTGCCTGGTATAGTTAGAGACAGAGAAAGCTTCTGAGAGAAGACTGTTACGGAGCCTCACAGGTTATGTTTACCTACCAACAAAGGGAATAAAACACATTTAGAGAAAGAAAGCGTCATGGGCCCAAGGTGTACAAAGCAGAGCCCCTGGTCTGAAGGGTATCTCTGAGACCATAGAGACCGAGAAAAAGGCTGAAAAGAGACGCTGGACCAGATGATTTAGATACTTGGGCTTACACTGTGGGTGCTTGGACCAAGAGAATGAAGAGGAGAGGAAAGACTGTCTGATTTTCTTATAGCTGTTTGTATGAATGCAGGGACCTGGAAACTAGAGATGGTCTTCTAGCAAAGTTCAAAACCGTCTTTTAGTTTCTTCCAGACTTCTAGTATCCCCACCTCTGTTCTTTATGTTTGTGTGCACTACCCCTCAGCATGGTAAATTTTGCTGTTATGTTTTTGGTGCACAAACATTCCCAATGCTGAGAGTGTCACTGTAGGTCATGCCCTGGACTCAGCCGTGTATCTTGTGCCTATTGTCTGCCTTCTCTCTCCTCACACCTGAACTTTGTCAGCGTTAAAAAAAAAAAGTGTCGCAGTTTGTTAATGTCGTCATGGTTTCCGCTAAACGCCATTTCTGCAACTCCTTGCCTCAATTCAGCACTGAATTCATTAAGATCTCACTCAAGCCTTTCAACAGTTTCTCCATGTTCTACCAGTGGCTGAACTTTTGCCTCTAATGTTCTTAAAACAAGGTTCAGGCAGGAGCATCTTCCTGCGTCTGGGTGTTTGGGCTGCACTTGAACAACGGTTTGAAAAGATGTACTCTTTGTCCTTGTCTAATTCTCGATTCTGAGGTTGTGTATGTTTCATAGGACTGTGTGGCGTTGTGATGAGTATAGCAGCAGGCTTTCTAACCATGCCCAAGTTCCCTGAAATAACGATGCTGACACTTCTTATAGCTTGGACCTGTTCTCAAACTAGTCCATAACTTAATATCCTGTGTATTTTTATTCCATGACTGATAGTTACTTGGTCCTCAGTTTCATGTGACTGTCTTCCTCTACGTCTGGGGAAAATCTCTCTTCCTGTGCCTGTTTCTATCCCAGAATTCCTCTCTTTATACCTTAATTTCCACTTCCCTATTCCCTGCCTAAGCTAATAGGCCAACAGCAGTTTTATTGACAGGTGAAGCTTCCACACAGTGCACAGAGGTTCTTACTACATGCCAGAACATACTGCCCATTTGGAGAGCAGAGTTTAGCCTAGTTTGCTTTACATCATGTTGAATTTGGTCATCTCTATGGCAGACACCTTTGCCTTCAGGGTCAATATGACTGCATAAATATTTCCTGACACAGTCTGTGACCTGTGGTCTGTTACTCTCTGCTTTGTGTGGCATTCAGAATCCAGTAAAAAAAAAAAAATCTGGAGACCTTTTGTGATCATATTCTTTCAGATATGTTTTCTTTTCTGTTTTTGCTTCCTACACACATCCCCTTCTCAAGCCCTGTGCAGACACATCTGCACAGATCTGCTGACTCTGCTCTGACTTTTATACATGTGCTTATTCTTCATCCTTTTAAACCATTTGCTGTGACATCATCCTAAATGCTTATGCCTCCTTGGGCTTCTGTCGCCTAAAATGGGTCTCTCATTTGGAGATGACTTTGCTTTCCTCCATTTCTTCCTTAGGCTCACTCACTCATGCGTATGTATTCTCTCTCTCTCTCTCTCTCTCTCTCTCTCTCTCTCTCTCTCTCTCCCCTTCATCTCCTTCATCTCCTACTTCTCACAGATTTCTTCTTTCTTCATTACTGTCTGTTGTGTTGACGGTTTGTTGGTTTGATGGTAATTTTCTTAGCATACCTGGTTTCCTTTTTCTGGATGGCAGCATGATTTGGGGTGTGTTCTTTGTGTTTTTCTTTCTCTGATTATCAATTCCCCTCTTACAATATCTTTGTAATATTATTCTGATAAGTTCTTTTCTAATTCCAGCTGGGACAACTCTCTTTTACCCATCTATTTTGCAGCAAGTTTTGGGGGTTGAAAGGACCCATAATAGTACCCAGCACGGTCTCATTTGCTCACAATGATACAACCCGTCCCATATGGGGTTGTGTCTATTTCGTGTGTACAGAGTAATTTCACCTTTATAATTTAGAGATTGACAGTTGCAAGACAGATTAATGTGAACATTTTCTCCTCTGCTTTCTTCTCCAATAGGCATACTTAGATGCTGAGTCTATGGATTACCTGTTTATTTGAACTCCTGCATCTCTACTTCTTGACAAGGCCTAGTACTGCTTTTGCAGGCTGCCCCCTCATGTTAGATCAGTTGTTTCCCCAGAGACTTTTTTGCTTTTCCCTCTTTCACAAACCCTGGGCTCTGCCCACTTAGCTTGAGGTCTTTGGCAGATCTTCCTGCACCTACCGGCTAGAGCTGCAAATGCATTGCTTTAGGCAGACCTTCCTCTACAAAGGTGGGCTCTGCGTTTCTGGTTCGCATTTTCCTTGGTGTTTTGAAATGAGTTCAAAGGAAGTGGACAGGGCTAGCTGAACACAGCTGTATTAAAAGTAGATGTTCCTTCTACACAGCTGTGCCTTCTCTAACTGTCCATCCACCTCTGAATCTCCAGCACCTAAGGCTGTATTAGGCAAAGAGGTGATGGTCCGCAAATATTTGTTAAACAAAATGAAGATCTACAAAAGCAAACAGTTATCAGATGTAAGAGCAGAGACAAGCCTGCATTGGAGGACTTTCATTAAAAGAACTTTAACGAAGAATGCTCCTGGTTCTTCATGGGGTGGGTAAAACCACCCAGGATCTTCTCATAGCTCAGACATTTCCAGCCTACTTCATCCATCTTTGTTGGATCTTCTTAGCATCCTGCTCTCCCTGGGCTAAGTAACTGCATCTGATACCCAGGAACCTCTAGGATCAGTGAATTCTATAGGAGCACTTTATGTGCTGGGTTTTGTGAAACCCTAATCTAATCTCTAGCCTCGGTTTTTATGCATATGTTTTTAATTTGTTTCCACTTGGCTTGCTTCTGAAATTGGCAAGGCTCCTTTCCTCTTTAGTGTACATTTTTAGAAAATTAAAGGCAAAAAAAAAAAAAAACCAGTCCCTTTGTACCCCAATCTCAGTAAATAATGGTGGTAACATTCACATCACGCACAGCAGTGCCCCCAAAAGCCCACAGGTGACCAGCACTGTGCCCAGATGCAAGCATTAAGCAAGATTTATTCAAGAAAGGGGAGATGAGAACTTACTTCATTTTGTCAGTTCTTTGGGGTTTTAGATTCAGGGGTAGGAGGGTCGGGTAGCCTCCCTAGAAAGGATGATCTTTAGTCAATACAGCTACCAGAGTCCCGTATTCCCTCTGATTTCCTTTGTCAAAAAGAAAGAGCCTTTGACGAGCGGAATCTATGCCTTCTCAGTTCCCTGAGTGGGAGAAGTATACCTCAGACTGCTGTCATGGCTTCCACTAAAGGGAAATAATAGATGACGAAAAGATAGATTTTAGCTTCTGGCTTCCCCTAGGTCCTGCTCAGGATATTCAAACACCAAATCCCACACTGCACTGGTCCTTTTTGACATCACCCACCAATGACTTCCTTTCTTCTTTCCGTTGTCTTGAATCATACTGAATCCCTCAAATCGTTCCTACCAATGCACTGCGCACTGCTGCGCTGACTGCAGTGGCACTGCCCACACCTGCCTGTGCCTGCCTTCAAGGAGTGCCCACACCTACCTGGGCATCCACACTAAGAGGCACAGCATCTCAGGAGTGAAACAGCCGAGGAGATGCATGGCTTGTCTGCAGAAACATGGTGATCAGCTCTCTTCATCTCTGCCCATAGCTGGAGTCATCTGTTTCCCCTTCTCCCAGACACATAGAATCCTCATATTTCATATCACCAAACAGCTTTTTCTTACCAATGTGAAAATCTGTGCCTACCTTCACCCAACCTGTACCCTGTATCTGGCTATTTCTCGGTCATCCTGATTTACTGGGAACAATCCCAGTTAATGTCTGGGTAGTCACTTGTCCTAGAAAAGAGTTTTTTAACGACAAATTGTGTGACGGATTAAAAAGCTAATGCTTAAATTTTAAATGCAGCACAAATAAGAATGGCTCTAATTAGAAGCAGTGTCCTTATTTTCTTCCCTCCTTTGTTGAAAATACTAGCTCACCATGAAAGTGGGGCAGGCAAGGACCCGAGGCCGAGTCCCTACACCGCCTGCAGCAGGGAGAGGGGAGAAAGGTAGTGAGATCAGTGGAGTTGCTAACACAGTTGCTGGCTAGGCTCAGAGATGTTTTATGGAGCTTGAAGAAAGAATCTATTCCAGAGAAAGGGAGGAAGAGGCAGGCCTCCAAGCTCAGAAGCAATGGTTTCAGAATAATGCAATTCCTGGGCCAAGGAAAATGACACTTACAACATCTGGACATTCTGTGTGGCTCTCTCCCCTCCTTTTCTGTGGCTATAATGTGCCAGTGACCTCCCTCTGTTCTTTCATTTATGGCAAGGACTTTGGGTCTTGCATCTGGTTATAATGGTGATCTATGTATGCCATCTACAGTGGTCATGGCTAATGATCCTATTTTATTTCTTAATTAAGAATTTGAAAGTATCACAAATTACTGCAATTAACACACATTTTCTTCCTCATTTATTTACTTATTCAGATCCTAAAATTGCACCCTTAGCTTCAACCAACTGCAGGGTTTGGAATCTGTTAAAATATATAGCATTCATTAAAATATGCATTTTTTCCCCAACAATGAGTCACCACGGTTCGAAAATGGTGGTGTTATCTCTGTATAGGAAATGCTTCCAAAAGAATAGCCATTGAATTCATCCCGTCCGGCTTGGTACCATAAAATCTGATTTAATTGACAATGTCTTAGGTAATTTAAATAGGCTTAATATTTTCAAACTAGCCTGACATAGTATTTGCTTCTCATTCAGTGTGGTTGCTCTCCCTTCCAAAGCTCCTGCAAACCATGAGCCTCCCCCTACTGTCAAAGCATCAGTGTTCACTCACGGCGAGTGATTTTAGGCTGGCTGAACTCATCAGACTGGTTTCAAAACAATACTATTTTGAATACTGCTTTTATTTTGGGGTTTTCAAGACAGGGTTTCTCTGTGTAGCCTGGCTGTCCTGGAACTCACTCTGTAGGCCAGGCTGGCCTCGAACTCAGAAATCCACCTGCCTCTGCCTCCCAAGTGCTGGGATTAAAAGGCATGCGCCACCACCGCCCTCCTTTGAATACTGCCTAACCTCAAAATAACTAGTAGTTTTCAAGAATCGAACTTAGTTTTTTCATTCTCAGGTTTTGGTACTTTTTCAATTTAGGTTTCTAGCTGATTTATATGGAGACACTGTCTAAAGGGGGTGGTTGAAAATAACCTCAAATTATATTCTGAGCCACGATGCAATGCTATTCATTGCAGCCTTCTTTATAATGGGAAAAAAATTAAAAGAGCCAAACATGAGACAACAAAAGATGGGGTGAACTGTAATACAGCTGAAATATTAGATATCTACTAAATACTATGTGCACTGTACACAATATTATCCAAAAAATACATTATCCAAAAAAATACATTATCCAAAAACATACATTAGCTTAAAACAAAAGTACTTCTCAGAAGTTCATCACTTTTCTATGTGCTCTGACATGAATCTCACAAAAAATTGCAGTGCAGACATTTTCTGGAACCATAGTTTTTTTTGTTGCCAGGCTAGGAAAGGATGCGCTTTGAAGTTTACTAGAGAAGTTTTGGGCAGGATTCCTTCATTTGTGGACTGTGGATCAGGTGTCTCCCTCAGTTGCTTGCTATGTGAGCAGTTCCATAGGGAAATTCATAAAGTAGCTCTATTACCACAAGCAGGCCAGAGAGCAAGGGAGAGTGAGCAACACAAAAGACAGAGTCTCGGTTTCTGCCACTTCATCTCACCCTGGACACTTTCTCCCTGTCCTGTTTGTTTTGACTTTAACACAGCTCATCTCAACAGTAACCACTGAAAGCCAACTGAGATGCTGTCTGCCAGTTGAAGTCTGTTTATTACTAAAAGCTATCTATAATATCAGTTCAACTAGAAAAAAATATTACTATAAAGCCATGTGTACAGTATGACTCCTATTTTCAAACTAAAGACAGTATAGCCATGTATACATGCATTAAAAATCTAAATATTCCACGAGTATTTTATGTATATGTCAGGTTCTTCAATCTCTCTGTGTTTTCTCTAAATAAAATTATCATTAATAATTTTCAAAGGTATCATTAAATAAAGAAAGCAATTTACATGGCCCAATGTTTCTAACATCTGGTATCTTTTCAGGGCTGTTTCTTACCACTTGAAGTCATCTAAATCGAAGTTGTCAGGACCACCAGGACCAAGGAAACTGTGAGTGTGTGCTAGAGTTTGTTGCTGAGATTATGACTTCTAAAACAGACATTGTCAATAGCAATGGTATAATGAAAAATTAAAACGGGTTTCTGCTCTCTGAGATCACTGGGGTTCCTTAGGAACTGAAACGGGCCTGAAAGAAGTGGGTCCTGTGAGAAGGCTTTCCCCTTGAGCCTGTGATTTTTCCACTCAATTTTCTCTCTTACAGATATGAGCTAGTGTCATCATATCACCATCTCTGCAAAAACCTAGAGGGAGAGTTTCTATTTATATATCAAAATAAATGAGAGGATATGGCACTGCAGAGCAAACTGAAAGCTTGAAAAATGAGAGGGATGAGTGAGGCAGAGGATAGAGCCACTAATAATCTCCATCAGTTTCTGGGACTCATGTATGAGTTGGACCTGAGCGGGGTGATTCCCGGCTTAGGTTTTAGAGCCACTGATAATCTTCATTAGCTTTTGTGACTCATGTACAAGTAGGACCTGAGTTGGGAGAATCCTGGCTCAAGTTGAGAAAGGCATCTATACCACTGCTAATGTCTCAAGGTCAATGATGAAAATTACTGTATTGCCAAACACAGATGTATTGATTGATTGATAACCACATCAGTCACTCTAAACCAATACAGAGAGAAAAGGTAGCCACTTAGCACAGAGAAGCAGGTATCAATGAGAAAGGAAGGTAGTCACCAAGATGTCAGGATCTTAGGCCTGATATCAAATACTAGTGGGTCTCTTTCCATGCGGAGCCATAGGACAATAGATGTTATAACAGATAACAATCAAGATACCAATGTCATACAGTAGGTAGGAAAGCTACTGTAAGAAATTAGATTACAATAATAAGTTTTGAACAACCTATATATATATAAGCTGAGAGATATGTTTCTCTTTCGTTATTTTTGGTGCTGGAGAATCTCTTTCAAACCTGTCACCAGCAATCTTTATGGGACATGTACAGTTTGGATGCATTGAATGACTTCCTTGTACTTTATGTTTTGATTTGACAAAAAGAAGTGTCAAAGAGTCTCTGAATTTTCATGTTATAGAAACTGCAAGTCTGAAATGAAATAAATAACTTGGAAAGTTGAAAATGGATTTAGGATCTTTTTTGTTAGAAGGTAATAATAATTAGAGTGAGTCATTACATTTTGTGTTTTTTAGAAATCTGTAATAAAAGAAAATCTTTTGATTTTAATTTTTAGTAGCATATATATACACATACACACATACAATGGATTTAAAAATTTACCTATTTTAGTATTTTAAGAAGATGGAAGGAAGGAAGGAAGGAAGGAAGGAAGGAAGGAAGGAAGGAAGGAAGGAAGGAAGGAAGGAAGAAAGAGAGGGAGGGAGGGAGGAAGAAAGAAAAAGAAAAAAAGGATTTCAAAATCAGATCCCAGCAGATCAGCATAGAGTATGGTCACCACCATCCCTGTGCTATTGCCATTATTATTTTATGGTTAACACATACCAGATAAAGAAGTGGTGACTGTAGTGGTCACCTCTACTAGGAAGCTAAAAGAGCCTAATGAAGCTCTATGTCATCCCCTTATAGTGCACTGCTTTTCTTGACAAAATTTGGGCTAGGAACACTTTTTAAGATGCTACAAATGATGAGTAAGGGCTACTAAGATGGGTCTGTGTGTAAAATCTCTTGCTGTAAAAGTCAAGTGACCTGAGTCTGATATGTCCAAATCCATGGTGGAAAGAAAGAACTGAGTCCTAAATGCTCCTTTAACCTCTGACTTCTAACCTCCACACATGTACTATGGCATGTCCTTACACACACACACACACACACACACACACACACACAATGCATGCACAAATACATACACAAATTCATCATCATCATCATCATAATCATCATCATCTTAAATAATGACTGACTTCATTTTCTCTACAGTCAGGACATATGTTCAGGCTTGGTATCTATAGCTTTTAATGACTTAGCCTCAGAATTAAATTTTTAAGATTTAATTTTATGTCCATTAATAAAAAATAAAAAGACAAAATCCATTAGTCACTA
The DNA here is from genome assembly GCA_964023405.1 of Apodemus agrarius. Lineage (NCBI taxonomy): Eukaryota > Metazoa > Chordata > Mammalia > Rodentia > Muridae > Apodemus > Apodemus agrarius. The sequence goes on along the minus strand of OZ030021.1, from coordinate 69,156,769 downwards.
TGCTTAGAATCAATATTGACATATAAGGAGCTTTATGGCATGTGACCCAATGTTTTTTAAATTCTATAAATAAGAAAATGAAAGTGCAGGCTTATCTAAGGTCATTAAAAAAAACAGGTGTTAATAATATTCTTGAGGGCCCCACTATGTTCATAGCAGCCTTATTTATAATAGCCAGAAGCTGGAAAGAACCCAGATGTCCCTCAACGGAGGGATGGATACAAAAAAATGTGGTATATATACACAATGGAATACTATTCAGCCATTAGAAACAATGAATTCATGAAATTCTTAGAGAAATGGATGGAGCTGGAGAACATCATACTAAGTGAGGTAACCCAGTCTCAAAAGAATACCCATGGTATGCAGTCACTGATAAGTGGATATTAGCCTAGAATCTTGGGACACCAAAGACACAATTCATATACCAAATGATGTCTGACAAGAAGAAAGGAGTGGACACTGGTGCTGGAAAGGACCAAAGCATCAGTGTAGGGGAATACCAGAACAGGGAAGTGGGAAGGGGTGGATGAGGGAGCAGGAGGAGGGAAAAGGGCATGTGGGACCTTTGGGGGGTGGGGAACCAAAAAAGGGAAATGAAATTTAAATATAGAATATACCCAATAAAAAAAGAGTAAAAAAAAAAAAAAAGAATATTCTTGAGGGCTGGAGAGATAGCCCAGAGGTTAAGAGCACTGACTTCTCTTCCAGAAGTCCTGAGTTCAAATCCCAGCAACCATGGTGACTCACAATCATCTGTAATGAGATATGATGCCCTTTTCTGGCCTGCAGGCATACACACAGGCAAAACACTGTATATATAATAAATAAATAAATCCTAAAAAAGAAAGATTTGTGAAGGACTACATTAGTTTTCTGTTACTAATGTAACAAGTTACCACAGACTCCAGAGACTTAAAGCAACCTTATGGCGATGTACTGTAGTTCAGAAGTCTGATACATTTCTCACTAGCTAAAAACGAGATACTTTAAAGACTGGGCTCCATTTTATAAACTCTGAGAACAATATATTTACATTCCCTTTTCATTTTTAAGAGCTGCCTATGCTCCTTGGCTTTTTTCCTCTTTCTCCATCTCTGAATTTGATAATGTTCCATTTTTCTTGACCATACTATAATCATATTTCCAACTACAACTGGAAGCAATCTTCTGCTTTTAAGGCCTCACATGACTGGACTAGATCTAAGGTTTTAATCCTTTTGACTCCTAAGGCACATTATACACAGGTTGATGGGGATGCAGAATGCTCATCTTTGAGTAGAGCTACCACTAATTTATCTATCTCAGGGAGAAGACAAAAAGCATGGTAAGTTGATAGTGTATTGGCTAAGAAAGAAATATTTGTAGACTTTTTTTTTTTGAGTCAGGGTTTCTCTTTGTAGCTCTGGCTGTCCTGGAACGCACTTTGTAGACCAGGTTGGCCTCGAACACAGAGATCCACCTGCCTCTGCCTCCCAAGTACTGGGATTACAGGCATGTGCCACCACCGCCCGGCTATTTGTAGACTCCTGTTGCAAACTGGGGTCCTCTGGAATCAGTCTCTGAAATGGAAGCTTTTATGTTAAAGATCTCATAACCATCTTTTGCAGGAGATGGGAAGGAAGGTGGTGAGAATGCTCCTTAGGAAGGGGGGGGGCTTCAGATGTGTCACAAAGCCTCCATTCATCACATAATCTCTGAGGTGAGATTGTCAAGAGTGGCAGGATCTTTAAGCTGTTTTCCCCCTGATTTCTCTGACCACATCAAGCAGTCACAAGATGTGATAGGCCCTGTTAAGGAAGGATATACCAATCCGTTCCCTTCCGAGAACAACTTGCAAGTGCTAGGGCAACGTGTCCCTTATCCAAGCAAAAGGATCCAAGCAAGCTGCACCCATAAAACCCATTCCTAAGCTTCATGTTCTCATGCGAAAAGAAAAAAAGAGTTGGCTGTAGTCTATTTGGAATAAGACAGTTGGAAAGAAAGCACAGAATGGTCCTAGAAGTAAAGCTTCAGAATCAGTAGGGAAAGAAGCCTGCATTTCATCTATATTTTAAAGTTAGACAAGACAGCATCTGGGAGAAGAGTAGAATTTTTTCTAAGACTGCATGAAAGGTCAAGCAAGAGTGGGCAAGGACAACACAGGAATAGAAGAAGATCAATGGTGTTGGCTCTATTATTAAAAACACAGATGATGAATTATTGGACCAAGATCCAAAGCTAAGTCAGAAAGCCAGGGCTCTGTCTAAACTACAACAGAGAAGTGGCTATTGGCACAGGCAGGGTAGGCAGTCATGATGGGAACTTAGGGACCCAACAACTTCTCAATTGAGTTGAAAGCAAGGTCAGCCAGGAAAGGGGGTGGAGCACTGATGAGAAATTCTGTTTCAATAGAACCAAAGGCAAGAATTTAATTACCAAGGAAAGGACATTCTGTATTATTAATAGATTAAGGAGCAGGCTATGGTGTTGTATCATCTGGCCCATGAATGTCATTTGGCCCAAGTCCAAGGCTGATCCTGGCACAGGAGTGAGAGATGCAAGGGTCAGAAAGATGTAGGGCAGAACCATATGCTCACTCCAGGGGAGGTACTCTCACATTATCTCAGGGCTGACCTCGGGGCTCATTTTAACTGAATCGAGTCTGCACTCAGCAAGGAGGGACAAAGACTGATTTGTTTCCACCCTTGCACCCACAGAGTTCTCACTGCCACAGGTCAGGACTGAGTATCTGCATACAGGTAGCTCTGCTTGTCTTTCCAGACAAACTTCATGGACCACTCACCCACCTCTGCTTTTCCACACATCTAGACCTCAAAGTCAGGAAATGATACCAAAGAGACTTCTAGAGGCCAAAGTGATGGCTCAGAGGATAAAAATGCTTTCCACTCAAGATTCTATGTTCAGAATCCACATAAAGCCAGATACACATCTGTAATCTCAGTGGCCCAGTGGACAGGAGAGCCACCTGGAAGCTCACAGACCAGCTAGCCTGCAGCATGCTGTGAAGTGGAAGAAACATCAGAGACCTTGACTTAAAAGAGAGTGGAAAGTGAGACCACCACATACTACATAAACACACATACACACACACACACACACACACACACACGTACCACAGTCATACTATAGACACATAAAAACAGAAAAAGAAAATAATGAACTTACAGCCAGGTGCTACAACTGTCTGTGTACCTGGCTCAGGAATTAGGGGCAAGAGGATTATTAGTTCAAGGTCAGCCTGATCTACATAATGAAATCCTATATCCTATCTTAATAACAACCACTACAATAATAATAATAATAATAATAATAATAATAATAATAATTTAAAGAGAGAGTTTCCACATCTTCTAAAACAATATGTAGACATTACACTGGGCCAACGATGCTTATTAAGAAAATGAGTTAGATTCTACCACATGCTTTGATCCAAGTGACAGAGGTAATGCAGGGCATTTCACCCATGCAAATGTCAGTGAAACCACTCATGGTACCTGTGATGCCCATAGAGCCTCCCATGTTACCAAGTACCTCTACTTACATTTTCTTTTGAATTTCATGGCACTGATGGATGGAAGAGGTATCGTGTCTTTTGTTCAAGTGAAGAAATTAAGACTCTCAGCATATGAGTTTGATGCCACAGAGTGAGAATCTGACCCAGCACTGAGGTCCTGTGTATGTATGGGCCTCTAGCCCATCAATAAGATAAAAGCCTGAAGAGAAAAGAGCCTTGCATAGCAGGGCTGGACATTTGGGAGAATGGAGCATCAGGAAGAGTAGAGAAGAGTAAGGAGAAGATGGTCTGAGCTTTGCATTTGTCACAGATCAGGCTGAGGTTATGGTGGTTAGCCCTTTCTAGGTTTGACTTCTTACTTCGAGCTCACAGGAGTACTCTCACAACTTTATCTCCCTTGATCAGTTCAGCAACCACGCCAGGCAGGTATGGTTCCGTTAAGAAAATAAAGCCCAAAGTAATCATGTGGTTCAGCCAAGACTGGATAGGCATTTGATAACAGAGCCAGGGCTGGGACCTAGACTTTGTGCAAGGTTGCCATTGGAATGGGTGAGACAGCAGAGAATTCTGCAGACTTGCGGGAAGTAGCAGTTTATTAAAAGGTTAAGCAGCACACATATGAAAGTTAAAAGGGCCAATAACAGTCAAAAGTGTTTTTTTTTTCTTTATTTTTATTTTTATTTTCTTTTTTTTTCATCTTTTTTTTTAATTTTATTTTCTATATTCTATGTTTACATTCCAAAGGCTTTCCCCTTTCCCAGTTCCCACCCACCATAGTTCCCATAGTTCCTCTCCCCCCCATCTGTTCCCCAATAATTCCCCCTCCCCCCTCGGTTTCTTTACTAAACTGGAAGCAATCTTTACAGGCCCAGGGTCCTCTCCTTTCTTCTTCTTGGGAATCATTTGACTTGCTATTTGTGTCTTGAGTATTTAGGGCTTCTGGGCTCATTAATATCCACTTATCAGTGATTGCATTTCATGTGCATTCTTTTGTGATTGGGTTAATTCACTCAGGATGATATTTTCCAGGTCTAACCATTTACCTACAAATTGCATGAATTCATTATTTTTAATTGCTGTGTAGTATTCCATTGTATAAATATACCACATTTTCTGTATCCATTCCTCCTTTGAGGGATATTTGGGCTGCTTCCAATTTCTGGCTATTATAAACAAGGCTGCTATAAACATAGTGGAGCATGTGTCCTTATTGCATGCAGGGGAATCCTCTGGGTATATGCCCAGGAGTGGTATGCCAGGGTCCTCTGGAAGTGTCATGGCCAATTTTCTGAGGAACCGCCAAACTGATTTCCAGAGCGGTTTTACCATTTTGCAATCCCACCAACAGTGGAGGAGTGTTCCTCTTTCTCCACATCCTCGCCAGCACTTGTTGTCTCTTGAGTTTTTAATCTTAGCCATTCTGACTGGTGTGAGGTGGAATCTCAGGGTTGTTTTGATTTGCATTTCCCTGATGACTAATGATGTTGAACATCTTTTAAGGTGTTTCTCGGCCATCCAAATTTCTTCTGGTGAAAATTCTTTGTTTAGCTCTGTGCCCCATTTTTTGATAGGGTTATTTGGTTCTTTGCGGTCTAACTTCTTGAGTTCTTTGTATATATTGGATATTAGCCCTCTGTCGGATGTGGAGTTGGTGAAGATCTTTTCCCACTTTGTTGGTTGCCGTTTTGTCCTTCTGACAGTGTCCTTTGCTTTGCAGAAACTTTGTAATTTTATGAGGTCCCATTTGTCGATTCTTGATCTTAGAGCATAAGCTATTGGTGTTCTGTTCAGGAACTTTTCCCCTGTGCCCAAGTCCTCCAGGGTCTTCCCAAGTTTCTTTTCTAATAGTTTCAGTGTGTCTGGTTTTATGTGGAGGTCCTTGATCCACTTGGAGTTGATCTTAGTGCAAAGAGATAAGATTGGATCAATTCGCATTCTTCTGCATGTTGACTTCCAGTTGAACCAGCACCATTTGTTAAAAAGGCTATCTTTATTCCACCGGATGGTTGTGGCTCCTTTATCAAAGATCAAGTGACCATAAGCAGGCAGAGAAAGAAATTAGGGAAATAACACCCTTCACAATAGCCACAAACAACATAAAGTATCTTGGCGTAACTCTAACCAAACAAGTGAAAGATCTGTACAACAGGAACTTCAAGTCCTTGAAGAAAGAAATCGAAGAAGACCTCAGAAGATGGAAAAATATTTCTTGCTCCTGGATTGGCAGGATCAATATAGTAAAAATGGCCATCTTGCCAAAAGCAATATACAGATTCAATGCGATCCCCATCAAAATCCCAACTCAATTCTTCATAGATCTAGAAAGAGCAATTCTCAAATTCATCTGGAGCAACAAAAAACCCAGGATAGCTAAAACTATTCTCAACAATAAAAGGACTTCTGGGGGAATCAATATCCCTGACCTCAAGCAGTACTACAGAGCAATTGTGTTAAAAACTGCATGGTATTGGTATAGCAACAGGCAAGCAGATCAATGGAACAGGATTGAAGACCCAGAGGTTAACCCACAGACTTATGGTCACTTGATCTTTGATAAAGCAGTCAAAAGTGTTTTGATAATGGCATACTAGAACAAGGAAGAGGGACTCAGGTCACAGGCATCAAAATAGAAGACCTAAGAGTATGACAGAGGCCGGGGACACAGAAGCCACTGGAAAGAACCAGAAGGTCCAGGAAGAAAATAATGCACGCATGTTTGGAAATTTGGCACACAGGGGTGATTACAAATAAGCAGTAAAGAAATGGGATATTTGATCTCCAGTGTCCCAAAAAAAAGCATACTTTAATGTTAGGAAGTTAACATTAGAACTCCCCAACATCACAAGCATAAAAATGATAAATACTGCAAATAAATTCCAGGAAGATGAAAAGCTAGGATTATTTTTTTAAGTTTTAAAATATTATAAAAATATTCAGGAAAGTATTTTTATGCCAGGTCATCAGAGAAGAATTTCATAATATTTGAAACAAGCACAGAAGGAAAGGACAGATCGGATGATGTCACAATTTAAGTTTTCTGTAGAGCCAGAGACATCATGAGCAGCACTAGAGGGCAGGTGATGGGTTTGGAGGGGCTGCCTGAGGAGGAGCCCTGCATTGCCATCCACCAATAGAATGCCAGTTAAAGCGAAGTATTGCCATTTTACACATTTCCATTATCAGAATTTAAAAGTTTGATGACATCAAGAAAGTGCTGTCACCCTGAAGAGACTTCAGATTATTTTTAATATCTCCTAGAAATGAAGAGGTGCATGCCCTAACACAAATAAGTTTTTGCCACAACATCCACCCTAGATATCGTGATATGTAAAATAATGTTTATTGAGACATCACAGCCTAAATGTTCATTGACAGCACAATGGAGAATTCATGGATACCACAAAAGTGACCACTCATGAGCTGTGTGGAAAAATGGTCTTTAAAAATCTAAGCTGGGTTTTAAAATCAAGTTATAAGGTGGTGGGGAGGGACAGGCCACTGGTAGAGCCCTTACCTAACATACATAAGGCCCTAAATTTCATCTCCATCACTAATAAGAACAGATAGATAGATAGATAGATAGATAGATAGATAGATAGATAGATAGATAGATAGATGATATAAGAGATAGAGATGGACGGTAATAGATAGATAGATAGATAGATAGATAGATAGATAGATAGATAGATAGAGAGATAGAGAGATAGAAAGATAGAGAGAGAGATAGGAGATGATAGATAGATAGCAAACCATTTTAATATAACACACTTATACATAAAACATAAAACAGTATCACTAAATTTATTTCATACATGCATAATGAAAGCATAAAAGCACAGGATAATGCAAACAAGTTCTGGGGAATATTTTTCAGAAATGAGGTAAAATAGACTCATGGAGAACAAGAAAAGAATTCAATTATATGGGTAGTGTTTTATTTGTTTAATTAAAAATAAAACAAATTCACCATTACATGTTTAATATAGAAAATGATTCAAGAAAAGGGAAAGGGAAGGAGAAGCCAGGGACCACCAGCCTCTTTCCCCTAGAAGAAACAAGAAGTCAGCAAAGAGCAAGAACCTGCCAGGCAACAGAACAGACAGCTTGGGAAATATTTAAGGCTTTGGATTTACAGAGATTTAAATGCAAAACACATTCATTGGAAAACACACCTTGAGTTTTGCTCTTTTCCTGAACTGACAATAAGCTATGTGGTCTTTTCCTCCAGTGCTAGGAGCACACAGTTGGCACAACTCTGGCCATTAGAAACCACCACAGTGCACAGTGCACACTGCACAACTGAGCTACTATGTTCAGTAAGCACCGCGTGTTTACTATATCTTCCCGCTTACAATACTCTCAGCTTATTACAACACAACCCCATCCTTCATGAAGCCAAAGGAGCAAAAAAAAAAAAAAAATGATCTCAACTAAAATTGTGGATCAATATCCCTAGAGATACAGTGTGTTGGGAGAGGGGGACCAGCAGGATGTCTATATGAGTTTTCATTCCATCTAGGGCACTGTGTTATGATTTGACCCAGTTCCACTCCCCAGTGTGTGGACTGGAAATGATAATGACAACCGTGCTACCTCATACAGCTAGTATTAGCACCAAATGAAGTAATAAATGCCGAAGAACTCTGCAGCTCAGCAAGACAGGGGTGTGGGAGGAGCCGCCATTTCTCATCCGCTCCCTTGTCCCTTTCCAAGCACATTAACTGAGCACCACGCATCCAACAGAGTTAAGGCTGCACTCACAAGAGTCCCACCGCTTTCCTACCAAATAACTCTACTGTGCAATTAGACTCCAGTGAGTTAATCGTGGATAATGTAATTATAAGAAGCAGCAAATAAATTGATACCACTTGGCTACTTATGTTTTTAGGAGGAGGCAGGGAGAAAAAGAATACAGTGTGTGAGAACGAGTATCCTCTATGGAAACAGCCCCCACCACCCCAGCCACTTGGCCTATATTCAGACTCACCCAAGGAGCACTCGGCTGCCTCTGATGTGCTGGGTGGCTCTAAAATGCTCTCTAACTGAAGTCCCAGCTTTGCCCTGATACAGGAGTGGCCCTGGTCTCTAGCAGATGTGTCCATTTTCCCAGGAGACTAGAACCATTATATTTCCTCTCATTTCATTTATACTGGTGTTCTCTATGTGTGTGCATGTCCATGTGTATGTGTGTGTGTGTGCACACGCATGTGGAGGATAGAAGTCAGCAAGATCTCTCACGGACCGGGAGTTTGCTGAATAATCTAGGTTGTGAGGCCAGTGGACCCCAGCGAGCCTCAGCACAATGATTCTAAGCACACATCTCCACACCCAGCTTTTCAGATGGGTGCTTGAAACCCACCTGAAACTTGTGTGTTGGTGCTTGGAAGGTACAGACTTTACCAATCAAGATATCTCTCCAGCCCCACTGAGCATTCTCTGTTCCCAGACACGTCCATGCCCAGCTGAGGCTGAGCAGTAGGGATACAGGAGAGAACCAAAGGAGAAAGAGAGGAGAGGAGAGGATGAGAGAGGAGAAGAGAGGAGAGGAGAGGAGAGGAGAGGAGAGGAGAGGAGAGGAGAGGAGAGGAGAGGAGAGGAGAGGAGAGGAGAGGAGAGGAGAAGGGAGGGGACAGAGGAAGGGGAGGGGGAGGGGAGGGGAGGAGCATGAAAGTGAGGTAAGCCTCAGACTACATCAGCGTACCTGGCATTATCTGTTAGTTGTCTGTGGTGCCCCAAGGCAAGATGGCGGCCTCTGCTGTAAATGCTAGTCTGTCCACAGGGCAAAGATCCCCAACCGAGTTGGTGCTTTTGGACTCCCGATGTAAAGGGAGGTCAGTAAGGAACTGGGAGAGAAGCTAACATTTCTTTAAACAAGAAAGCTACCTATACTTTTCCAGTCAACACACCAAATGATACTCTATGAGTTTATTATTTCATTTGCCTGAGAGTTAGAGAAGATAAAACATTTCCAAGATCCCCAAAAGAATAAGGGACAAAGAAGGATTCAAATTCAAACTCAACTCAATGACTCATCAAAGATGTCAGAGGCCTATCCAAGTGTTTGTCCCAGCAATCTACAATGTGGCTGTGTGCTTTTCCTGTCCGTAAATGTTCCCCTAAAGGGACTTTTATTATTATGGCACAATAGCTAAGCAAGAAGACCCAAACTAAGACATAGTCTCGTGTCTACCAGTTTTCTGAACTAATTATATCCTTAAAACATGCCTACAAAATAAGTATCATAATATCTCTCCAGAAAATGCACACAGTGCTATGTGGCTAAAATCCTTTCAGTGAAGGTTTCTATTTGCACCACATTGCCAAGGTAGAGAGAATGGCACTGTCTATTCTCAGCACTTCAGGTAAAGGAGATGCCTCTGGAAAGGGCACGTAAGCAAGGGTTTCTGGTCCTAGACACAGGGTAAGGATGGAAGGGATATGGGACACAGCGGAGATGTATTCAGAGCCGTGAAATATCTTCCTAGCATGGTATAATTCCAGAGTCTTTGGTACAACTCTATCTCCCTAGATGTGTCAAGTGAAGGAAGTGTCCATGGGAAAAGAAAGGGTCTTGGGAGATGGGAACCCAGTGTGTCTTGGTCATAGCATGACCACTGTGAGGAATCATCCATACATTTTCATTTCCTGCCAGACTCCCAGCCCCTCCCGGCTGAAGCCTTTCCGTCTCCAGTCTCCTTTTCTACATTTTTTTTCTGTTCTACTAACCCATTGTTCCCTTCATGGGTCCCTCTGTGTGTGTGACATATAAATATGACATTTATCTGTCAGGGCCTCTTACTTCACTCAGTATGATTTTTCTAGTTCTTTCCATTTACCTGAAATTTTTATTGTTATTTCTACTTACAGATGAGAACTATTCTACTGTGTATACCACATTTTTCTTTGGGGATGGAAGATCATGTTCCCTCTTCCATTCTGGGATTCTTGTCTACTTTGAGCTTGGGGCAGGCCTCATGCATGGATCACAATGTGCATCTGTTCTATTTGTGTATAAAGACACAATTGCCTTAAAGTCATTCACCACCTCAGGCTCTTACAATCTTTCTGCCTCCAGGTCTACATAGATCCCTGAGCTGGGAGGGGAGGGATCATCCCCTTTTTGGCCCTTTAAAGTCTCTTATCCTGTACATGTTGTTCAGTTTGTGGTATCCATGGTAGTTACCATTTGCTTGAAGAGGAAACTTCTCTGTTGAGGTTTGAGCCATACACTGACCTGCAAAATTCACGTTTCCTTCGCATTGCTCTTATAATGTAAATCTAGGTCTTTTCTGTTTCTTAGCTATTGTTAATAGAGTGGCAATGAACAGGGTTGTAAAAATATCTTCTGCAGCAGGGTAACACACTTTGTGTACATGCTCTGGAATGGTACTGCTGTGTCATGTAGCAGTTCTATGTCTAGCTCCTTGAGAAACCTCCAGGCTGAGTTTCAAAGTGTGTGTATTAGTTTACACTCCCATCCACTATGGACAGATTTCCCTTCTCCATATCCAAGTCAGCATTCCTTGACATTTGTATTCCTGATGAAGACCATTCTGACTGGGGTGAGATGGAATCTTAAAGTAGTTTTAATCTGCATTTCCCTGGTGGTTGAGGAAGTTGAAACATGTTTTAAAGGATTTCCTAGACATTTGTTATTTCTTTGTTTAATTTTTTTCTCATAGACATGAAGAAAATGGTCCAAATTTTATATGGAGACACAAAAGACTAGGGATTGACAAAGTAATTCTAAAGCAAAAAGATATCATGGGAGGTATCACCAGTCATACACCATTTCAAATTATACCACAGAACCATAGTAATAGAAGTAGCATGGTGCTGGCACAAAATAGATGCTTAGATTGGTGAGATGGAATTAAGGACCCAGATATAAAACCATACAACTATAGTTACCTGGGTTTTTTTTTTCCAAGACTCCAAAAATGTGCCTTGGACATAAGACACCATCTTCAACAAATGGTGCTGGGGTAAATGGATCCAAGCATGTAGAAAGATTAAAGTAGATCCCTACCTCTCAACCTGCACAAAATTTAGTTACAAATGGATCAAGGATATCAATATAGGAAGGAAAAAGTAGGGAATGTGCTTGAACTTATAGGCACAGGTAAGGACGTTGCACAGGAAAAGGAAGAGCAAGAATCTACACACAAAATCTCATGAAACTAAAAAGCTTCTGTAGCACAAAGGAAACTGAGTCAGGAAAAGAAGAAGCTCACAAGAAGGGAGAAAACCTTTGCCAGTTATTTATCCAGCACAAGGTTAAGATCTAGAATATATAAAGGACTCAAAATCCTAAACAAAGATAATATTTTGACAGTGTAGCCCTGGCCATCCTAGAACTCATTATATAGACCAGGCTGGCCTCAACCTTATAGTGACCCTGCCGCCTCTGCCTCCTAAGGGCTGGAATTACAAGCATCTACCACTGCAATCATCTGGGATGTCCTTAGCACTTAGAAGATAACAGAGTTCCATGAAGGCAGAAAGCTGTCATTCCACGACTTCCCACAGTTAATTTTCCTAATGACTTCTTAGACAAATTCTTACCATCCCTGGAGGATGAGGTAGTATCAGATTCAGGAGGGAGAAAGTGGGGTGGGACAAAAATATCTCTTTGAGGAAAGTGTCCGTTGATTGGGTGTAAGTATCTGTATCTAACTCTTTCAGCTGCTTGTTGGGCCTCTCAGAGGACAGCCATGCTAGGCTCCTGTCTGTAAGCACAGCAGGTGTGCTTCGTTTAAGTCATGTTGATGATGCAGGAGGGTGATGTGTTCATGACTCGTGTGTTTATGTCTTTAGTGAACTGAAACCCTGTCTCAGTGCTGGGATTTTACTAGGAAAATGCCTTTGTAGATTTAGGGAATGGGTTGAGTTGTGGTGAGTTGCAGAGAGCAAGCTCTATGACCCCACATTACTCGTGTTAACCAAGCCGGACCTGGACTCTGTACTCCCTCGGGCCCATCTTCAGTGAACACAGAACCTTCCCCAGCCGCATGCTCAGTAAACCACAGCAATCCAATCCAATGCTTAGTTCTTATCTGCCCTCCCTTCCTTTCCTGTTCTTTCTGTTTGGGTCTGTGTGGTGTTGTGACGTGCTCTCTTAATGTTTTTATGCATCTTCAGACATTCTGGTGTCCTGTCAAGCTTTGGACCCTGTGAACTATACCTTCAGGTCTAATCTCCACTTTTTAAAAACTTTACTCAGAGGCCCATGTACTCTCTGCGGGTGACCCCAGCCAAAATTCTAGTGATAAAAGAAACAGAGCCTGTTGGTGGTGGGTCCCAATGTGGCTGGTTGTTCGAATCTCCCTCATGTTAATGAATGTGCTAACGAATGAAAATAGTCTCTGGCAGACAATACTGGTGTCTGCTTCAACATTATGTGCTTTGTGGATTCAGGCTAATTTTCCTCACCAGAGACCCTATCGCACAATGCTTCCACAACGCTAGGGAGAAGGTAAAATAAAAGACAGCCATTCGCAGCATGAAGCTAATCTCCCAAGTGAGTTAACAACAGAGCCCCTTCTGGAGACCTTGCTTCCTGTCTTTGGGTCTGATGGTCATTAGTTCTTAGCTGTGCCCCATCTCATGGTTGTGGTAAAGTGGACGCACAGGTTGGCCAGGCATCCTCAGTAGGGTGGAGGACAGAGGAGGAAGTCTTTGTTTTTAATCTTCTGAAATGTTTCAATAGTTCCAGCGTGGTTGCAGTTTATGACTGTGGGGAGTTTCTGCTTGTTTGTTTTCTTTTGAAAGATTCTATCTAGATTCCAACAAACTTCCCAGCAAACAAGACTTTGAGGCAGCTGGGGAAGGGAGGGCTGTTCCTTCCCTGTCATATGTCCTTAAAATAACACAACGGGGAGAGGCAAGCCCTTAGAGTCCCCTTGAGCTACCAACGATAACATAATGAATTGGCTAATCATAAAGGAGTCACTCCTGAGTTCCAAGCGCTGTGGTAATGAATTGCCAACGAGCCATTTGCCAGACTGAAGCCATATGGTAAGGGATGGGACCCTGGCACATTGTAGCCATACTTGTGGGTTTGTCTGTGTAATTGTTCCCATCCAGAACCTTCCCAACTCTATGGCTGCTAATTAACGTCCTGTTTAAGCTTCTGTTGTCAAAACTAATCATGTGTTTGTTTTATGCAGCTAAATCTTTCTCTTATCTGGTTAGTAATAGTGACCATTAAGAAATGAAAATGTGTTTTGAATTCACACAAACATATCTGACTTTCACCCAGTGGGCACCCAAACCTAGCAGCACTGGCCTGTGCTAACAATTCAATCCAGGAGCTTATTAAAGCCAACAAATTATCATCTTCGCCTACAGAAACACAAATGAGGATCTAGTTCATTAATTCCCCCATTGTTCTTCCCTTCTGTGGATATTACTCTAGTTAAATCTTTAGCTATACTATGTGAATTTTATTATAACAGTGGTGATAATAAAAATAATTAGGAGAAGAAGGAGATTCATTTATTGGAACAAGGCACTCTTTCAAGGGAATACTCCCCATTGATTTGATGAGGAAGTGAGGCAAGGGGAGGAATGACTCTTCAGCTCATTGGCCCACTTCCTTCCTCTTTCATATGCAGTCACCTAGGGGAACTAGAGAGAGTTTGAAAAATGCAAACAAATAAACAAAAAGCTGCCTTAGGAGGAAGGGAGAGCTAAGACCTTCCATTAGTAAATAGCAAAGCAGATGCTAAAGGAGCGATCTTCTAAAGGCTCTGTAAGTGCCCTGGGGAGAAGGAGGATGTGGTTCTGTGTGCTGTTCTCAGTGCATGATAGATAGTGTCCTATCCAAGTTCAGCTTGTCACCAGGGGAGAGTGTAGGGATCCCTTTATTCTCCACCCAGCTCCTAATGCTCATGCATGCCCTCTGACAGCAGTTCCCACAAAGTTTCCACAAACCGATTGTCCTTTCATGGCAGTGTTGAAGAACACGGGGAAAGTGAGGCTAAAATGTCTATAGAATAGTATTTCCTGGTTCTCTTGCTTCCTATCAAACCCAGTAGGAACAACGACTCTATTTCACAATTTTCTGTTTTCTCCCTGCATCCGTGTACTGCACCCCAGAAACAGTCAATGTGTTAATTGCAAGGTCAGGCAGTGTCTTCCATGGTATCTGGGACGTGGTATAATGCAAACAGATTTCCATATGTGGTCTCTTCCAGTAGTCGCCCCCAGAGCACCCACACTATGTGAGAACTTGGCTTCTTAAGGAGAAGCTGACATTTTAATTGGAAGCATCTGTCGCCTTCTCTGTTATTTTTGGCCAGTTTGGGTTTATTTGTATGAGCCCATGTTTGTTGTACAGGCCTGCCTACATGTTTCATAAAGCCTAGCATTGCCTCTCCTTCCATTTTCTTCTCAAATAGCAAACTGGGACATGCTACAAGCCATTTGCCTTCACCCCATTTCAGATCTGACATAGAGTTCTCTCAGAAGAATTAGAGTGGGGAGGGTCAAACTGAGAACAGAAAACCACCTTGCTAGAGAGTTGACACTTGGAGTCAGGAGGGTCTGCCTCTTGATGTTTACTGAAAAGTGTTCCTTCACTTCTCTCAGGAGTGCTAGGCTCTATGAGGAATTTCTCCAGGTAACAAGTCCAGAGTTGCCTCTCTATGCTCTTGGTCTGTACACTGTCTCCAAGTCCTTCATGAGTCTTTCTCACAGAAGCCCAAAGATCCTGATCTCCCCATTATCCTCTCCCAGAAAGCTTAATCTGCTCCTCTCCATCTGAACTCAAATCACTGCCCTGGAGCCCTCTTCTTGACCAACAATTCTACTCAGCAATTCAGCTATATGACTTCAGCGGGACTCCTTTAAGGTACATCCACCTGGACTTTCTTTCTGCTCCTGGGGTGCCACAGTGCTTCTTACCCAAATACCATCAGTAGAGATCAGGTCTCCCAGAAGTGCTGACAACCCTGTGAGTACAGGTAAGACCACCAGATCTGCTCAAATTCCTGGCCCACAAGGGACTTGCCCTGAGCCATCAGGACACACAGGAACCAAGGAACAGCCAGGGACAGGATCCTTCTGGATTTCATCTACACCCTGGAGCTGATCCTGTGTCACAGTTGTCTATAACCAAATTCCTCCAGGAGAGAACTGGTCTCCCAGGATTACTAACACAGAGGCTTGTAGGAGGGACAAGCCTCAGTCAGAGGCAGCAAGACCAGCTAACACCAGAGATAACCAGATGGCAAGAGGCAAGGGCAAAAACATAAGCAACAGAAATGAAGGCTACTTGGAATTATCAGTACTCCCACGACAGCTAGCCCAGGATACCCCAACACACACAAAAAAGCAATACTCTGATTTAAGATTACATCTCATGATGATGATAGAGAACTTTAAGAAGGACATAAATAACTTCCTCAAACAAATACAGGAGAATGTAGGTAAACATCTTGAAGCCCTTAAAGAAGAAACACAACAATCCCTTTAAAGAATTGCAGAAAAACACAACCAAACAGGTAAAGGAATTGAACAAAACATCCAGGAGCTAAAAATGGAAATAGAAACAATAAAGAATCACAAAGGGAGACAACCCTGTAGATAGAAAACCTAAGAAAGAGATCAGAAGTCATAGATGCAAGCATCACAAACAGAATACAAGAGATAGAAGAGAGAATCTCAGGTGCAGAAGATACCATAGAAAACATTGACAACAACAGTCAAAGAAAATGCAAAATTCAAAAAGCTCATAACTCAAAACATCCAGGAAATCTAGCACACAATGAGAAGACCAAACCTAAGGATAATAGGTATAGAAGAGAGTGAAGATTCACAACTTAAAGGGTCAGTAAATATCTTCAATGAAATTATAGAAGAAAAGTTCCCTGACCTAAAGAAAGAAATGCCCATGAACATACAAGAAGCCTACAGAACTCCAAATAGATTGGACCAGAAGAGAAATTCCTTCTGGCACATAATAGTTGAAACAACAAATGCACAGAACAAAGAAAGAATATTAAAAGCAGTAAGGGAAAAGGGTCAAGTAATATATAAGGGCAGACCTATCAGAACTACACCAGACTTCTTTCTCATCAGAGACTATGAAAGCTAGAAAATCCTGGGCAGATGTCATACAGACCCTAAAAGAACACAAATGCCAGCCCAGGCTACTATAACCAGCAAACTCTCAATTACCATAGATAGAAAAACCAAGATATTCCATGACAAAAACAAATTTACACAAAATCTTTCCACAAATTGAGTCATACAAAAGATAATAAATGGAAAATACTATCACAAGGAGGGAAACTATATCCTAGAAAAAAAACAAGAAAATATTCTTTTTTCAACAACCCAAAAGAAGATAGCCACGCAAACATAAAAATAACATCAAAAATAACAGGAAGCAACGATCACTATTCCTTAATATCTCTTAACATCAATGGACTTAATTTCTCAATAAAAAGCCATAGATTAACAGACTGAATACATAAACAAGACCCAGTATTTTGATGAATACAGGAAACACACCTCAGTGTCAAAGACAGGCAATACCTCAGATTAAAGGGCTGGAAAACAATTTTCCAAGCAAATGGTCCCAGGATACAAGCTGGAGTACCCATTCTAATATTGAATAAAAGCAACTTTCAACCAAAAGTTATCAAAAGGGATAAGGACAGATACTTCATATTCATCAGAGGAAAAACCTACCAAGGAGAACTTTCAATTCTGAACATCTATGCTCCAAATCAAGGGTACCCATATTCATAAAAGAAAGTCTACTAAAACTTAAAGCACACATTGTACCTAACACAGTAATAGTGGGAGACTTCAACATTCCACTCTCATCAATGGACAGATCATGGAAACACAAACTAAACAGAGACACATTGAAACTAACAGAAGTTATGGACCCAATGGATTTAACAGATATCTATAGAACATTTCATCCTAAAACAAAAGAATATAAACTCTTTGAAACACTTCATGGTACCTTCTGCAAAGTTGTCCATATAATTGGTCACAAAATAGGCCTCAACAGATACAAGAAGATTGAAAAAATCCCATGCATCTTATCAGATCACCACAGACTAAGGCTGGTCTTCAATATCAACAAAAACAACAGAAAGCCCACATACACATGGAAGCTGAACAACACCTTACTCAGTGATAACTTGGTCAAGGGAAAAAAAATAAAGAAATTAAAGAACTTTTAGAATTTAATGACAATGAAGGCACAATATACCCAAACTTATGGGACACAATGAAAGCAGTGCTAAGAGGAATACTCAGCTCTGAGTGCCTCCAAAAAGAAACTCAAAAGTGCATACACTACCAGCTTTACAGCACACCTGAAGGCTCTGGAACCAAAAGTAGCAAATTCACTCAAGAGGAGTAGACAGCGGAAAATAACCAAACTCAGGGCTAAATTGAACCAAGTAGAAGCAAAAAGAACTATACAAAAATCAACAAAACTATCAGCTGGTTCTTTGAGAAAATTATCAAGATAGATAAGCCCTTAGCCAGACTAACCAGAGGGCACAGAGACAGAATCCAAATTGACAAAATCAAAAATGAAAAGAAAGATATAACAACAGAAACTGAGGAAACTCAAAAAATCATCAGATCCTACTACAAAAGCCTATATTCAACAAAAAATGGAAAATCTGGATGAAATTGACAATTTTCTAGACAGATACCAAATACCAAACTTAAATCAGGATCAGATAAACCATCCCATAACTCCTAAAGAGATACAAGCAGTAATTAAGTCTCGAAACAACAACAACAACAAAAATTCAGGACCAGATGGGTTTAGGGCAGAATTCTATCAAATCTTCAAAGAAGACCTACTACTAATACTCTTCAAACTATTGCACAATATAGAAACAGAAGGAACACTACCAATTCATTCTATGAAACCACAGTTACACTGAATATTCTCCCTTGGAGATGGAATGGTTTCTCTCTAATCAGGAACTTTTCACAATTTCCTTTCATAGAGGACTTCATAAGAGATTTGTTTCTACTTCTATCAAGTTCAATATTCCAAATAGATTTTAAAAACTGAATGCATATTACTTTTAGGTTCCAAAGACATCATTTATATTGAAGAGGCATTTAACTATTATAAATTATTTTCATGACTCAAATAATGTCAACACTGAGTTGTATATTTTAAAATAAATTTTATTAATTCAATAAAAGATAAAAAATAAAAATAAAAGATACACCCACCTGGAACCCCAGAATATAAACTGATTTGAAATATAAATATAAATTAATCTGCAGTCAATGTGAGGAACTCCAGATGAACTAATCTCAGGTATGGTGAGTCTTAACAACAGGCTGTATAGTGACAGAAGAGAAGGTAATCAACTGAGGTAAAGACCATGTGAAGATATAGGTAGAGACTAGAGTGATGCATCCATGAACCAGAGCAAGCCACACATCACCAGAAGCTAGGAGAGGCAAAAAGGAATCTTCCTTGAACCTCAGGGAATAGCATAGTTTTGGATTTCTGTCCTCCAGACCTGTGAGAAAATAAATGCATGCTGTTTTAAGGCATCCTGTTAGTGGACATTGTCAGGGGTCCTGGAAATTGTTCACATTTTGGAATATCTTGAAAGGTCACTACAAGTTCCATATGTGGAGGATTCAGCTTGCAGTGCAACCTTGGGGAAGTGATTGGATGAAGAGGGCCACACCTTCTAGGATTAATTAATCCTTTGATGACTCATAATGCAATGGCATTGTATAGCTAGGAGTAGGAGATAGGGCTTAGTTGTGGGAAGTCAGCCACTCACTGCAGGTATGCTGTCAAAGGATGTGCTTGGTCCCCATCCCCTTCTTTTCCCCCCAGTTTCCATGAGGTAAGCAGACAATGTATCATCTGTCTCCATTTTCTGCATCATCTTAGGCCCAAAGCAATATGGATGCAGCTGGACTTGAACTGATACCTCTGATACCATGAGTCATGACAAAGATTTCCTCCATATGTTGATTTTTTTCAGGCACTTGTTGTGGTGACACACAGACACAAAAACTGATAGACAAGGAAACTATCCTACCTTTGCTGAGCTAGGTTGACATGGTGACAAAGTACTAAGGATGAAGCTGAGATAGCCTGGCTTTCCCTCTGGTCTGTCCATATAGTTATGTCCTCTTGAAAAGGATACTTAAGCTTCTAGCCTGTGCTTCAAAGGAGACAGACAGAAGTATCAGTGATACCTTGTGGCACTGGTGTTATCTAGTTTTGCTTAAGGAAAGGAAGTCATCACTATACAAGATAATGATGTGATCTCAAAACCAAGTTGTCTGATGCTGGAAATCAAAGAAATGGAATGATGGCTGAGGGCAGGGGAGGCACCAAAGGGAGGTTAATGTCTGAGTCCAGTTGACTTCCAAACCTGTAATGCAAGAGTCAAGCTCATTAAGTGAGCATGAGAGGTGAGGGGCAGGAGGAAGAGCTGTACAAAGGTTCTGTGAATGGGTCACCATGAGGAAAGGATTTGGGCTGAAGCAGAGAGCACTTAGCAGTCTTTTATCCCAGCATAGAGAGAAGAGTTCTATGGAAGAGATTAGGATTCCTCTTAATTCTCACATACATCAAACACTCTCAGTCACCCAGTAGTGGCCAAAGAATCGTGAGAGTACAGCTTTCACCCTCAATGAACACACAACCAGATGGTAAAGGCAGACCACTGAACAGGTCACTATGTTTAGAATGATAGGTATTTCAGGCAGGAAAGCACACAACAGAAGCCCTACTCACCTTTGGGGATTGGAACATGTTCTCCCAAGATACCTCATAGGAATGAAAGTTGACCTGTTGACAGGGATACTGACAGACTTCTTGTAGCTCTCCTTCATTGATGAGAATAAAATAAGAAAGCAGAAAATGCAAGAGGACTCAAAAGTATCAGTGAGAAAGGGTAAGAAACATAATCAGCTAGGAAAATATAGCAGTATGAAGCCATCTGGCACCGGGACAAATGTCCCTGCACAAGTTAAGAGCCTTCCAGGGGCACTCCAAACTGGTAATGACAGCTTATAATACATTAAGTGTGCCAAATTTCCTCAAAGAGAAAAAAGACTGGAATAATAAAACCCTACGAGCTGCCATAGTCAACAGAGCCATCCTGGATCTCAGGAAGATGCTTGGGTAGATTTTCTGCTCTTAGCTGGAGCTGAGCACCCCACCCTCCTATGTTGACTTGATAATGGACCAGGATTTATTTGTGTTCTTGGTGTGACCTCCATTTCTGTTGGCTGGGCTTGATCAGCAATCCCAAGTGGCTTAGAGGCAAGCTCCTCTTTTCTGTGCATGTCAGCCGGCCGACGGGCACCCATCTCTTCTATAAATTGTCATAATTTGTTGATTGGGTTGTTCCAACTTGTAGCAGTTCATCATTCCTACAGACCCTTAAAATCTGCATAAGGATGGTGGTCCAGCAATTCAATAACATCTTATTAAAAGTCTTCTGAGTTTGAGGCCCCATGCTCACATTTAAAAAAAAAAAAAATGTTTATTCTTAAAGATTTTACCATCTGTCTGGGGAAATAAGACATAAATATGTAAAAATGAAAACATCGTAAAATGTCAAGATAGTTGGAAATTATGGGACTTTTGAGTTGATTTCATGGTTGACAATATCAATGTCCTACAGAATATTGCTTTCATATTTCCTCGGGCAAAAAACTGGGATCAAGAATCCACATTGTTAGCCTCAGGAAGACCAGATGGTCCAGCTCTTATCTGGGGCTAGCCAATGCCAATGGCCTTGCCATCTTTTGGAAAAATCCAAGAAAAAAAATTTAAATGTTGGCTATATTTCCCTTTTTTGGGATGCCTTGTCCAATTCAACCTATCTCATTTTCTCTGACGATTTCCATTGCAAACTTCATTGAGGAAAGGAAATCAAAGAAGGGGTGACTTAAATGCCTTGTCCCTGCATGTGTTTACCTTTCTCCGCCATTTCTTCCTCTCTCTCTCTCTCTCTCTCTCTCTCTCTCTCTCTCTCTCCCACCCCCCACAAGCTTCCCTGTCTGTGTTTTTCTCTCCACCTATCTCTTCCCAGTTTCTGTATCTGTTTATCAGTGACATGCATACAATTATCATTTTCAGAGAAACCCACTGCTCTTGTGTTAAGCTTTGTTCTTGTTTATTAGTATGAAGGAGATCAAGATTAAAAGAAGAGATGACATTTACAAAAAAAACTAAAATAAGGTCATAATATTTTAAATTTAGAAAGGAACAGAGTGGGAAAGTAAATTTGATAGAATGGAAAAGTTAAAACCAGATAAAATAAGTCCCATGGTGGCAATTTGCATTTTTTCCACCCCATGTGCCCTCCTGGTGGGTAGAAGGTGTTGCAGAACTGAAGCTCTGGGAAAGTCCCATCATTATGAACATCTTTGGCAGATGTGTCTGAACTGGACTCACACCCTGTTTTGCCTAGTGCAGGATTTCATGAGTTGTGACTGGGCCCTGATGCACAAAGAGAAGAGTGATGCTCTTTCACCTTTCTAACTGGAAGAACCCTTGGGAAGCTCCGCTGTAGCTCCTGCTAAACTTAGGCAAACTGAAGCATGAGAAGACAAAGTTTCCAAACTCTACTCTTAGTTAGAGGCGGAGTTGAGGCTGGAGCATTTCTCCCTCATCTCCTGTCTCAGTTTGCTTTCTATTTATGTGTCAAAGACTCAAAGCAACTTAGAGAGGAAAAGGATGTAGGGCTTACATACCCCAATCACAGTCCATCACGAAGGGAAGTCAGGGCAGGGACTTAAGGCAGGAACCTGGAGGCAGGAACTAATAGGGAAGTCATGACAGAGCGCTGCTTACTAGATTGCTCTCAGACCTGCAATCTGCTTTCTTATCCAACACAGGACCATCAATATGCCCAGTGGTGACATTGCCCACATGAGCTAGGCCCTCCTATATATCAGTCCTTAATCAAAAAAAAAACAAACAAACAAAAAACAAACAAACAAAAAAAAACAAAAACAAGAAACATACCTACATAGGCATACATTCAGTCCAATCTGATGGAGGCATTTTCTCAATTGAAGTCCCCTCTTCCCGTATGACCTTAGCCTTGGCCAAGGTGGCAAAAAACTAAATAGAATGCCTGCTCAGTAAATTCATCAGGATACTGTCCCAGCTCTGTCACTAATGGGTAGCATAGGGTGAAGCATTTAACCTCTTTGGACCTAAGAATTGTCAAAACATGGCTACAGAAAAAAAAATCCCTTATAGTGTATCAAGTGTTGTTTATAAGTTCCTGTATGGTAAAACTAGCAACTACCCTACATTTAACAGTAGTCATGAAAATATCCTTGCTACAGGAGACAAAAATGTGTCTCTGAATGGTTAAGTAAATGCCTTAAGATTATAGAGCCTGGAGAATTTAAATCTTCATTGCTGTGGTTTACACATACATACACATGTACATGGAAATGCACACACACACACACCCGCATACACATGCACACACATGCATGCACTTTACTTAGATTAGAGGAAAGGAGGAGTGTGAAACCCAGGAGTAAATTCCTCACTGGTAGTCTTCTTCAAGTGATACTTACTAGGAAAGGAAGGACACTCCCCGCAAACTCAAATCTACCACTGATGGACTACAGAAGAAGTTGCTATATCTGTGCAATGCCATGCTCTCTTTGACCACTGAACGTGATCCAGGCTAATACTCTAGCTGAACGAATACTTGATCACACACACCATGCTAACAGACAAAGATTTGAATATTAAGAGTCCTTCTCAGAATAGGTAGCTAAACCCTCACAGTTGAGGAAGGAACTTATTTAGAGAAGTGACAGTTCACTGGCTTGCTCCTGTCCCACTACAACAGACCAGCATCTCCAGCTGACATTTGCAAAGGCCATTCCCTTCATAATACATTCGGACACTTCAGCAGTTGAGGCTTAGAGTGGGCTGCACTGCTAGCCGTGGAGACACATGTTCACACACACCCACTCTAAGTGCTGTTGTTTGCCATAAGACTTCTTATTTTTATTCTTTCTTTCCTAGAAATTCAATAGTCTTCCAAAGGGCAGAGGCCAGGAAAGCAGCCACCCACTCCATATGATTTTCCACAAAGAAAGGTCCCTTTGCTGAGTGAGCTTCTGAATTTGTAGTGGTAAAGGGCTACACTGCTTTGTGTCACAAGCTTCCAGCCACCTGCCTAGAAACTCTCTGGATGTGCAAATGAAAGACATACACATTTGCCTTTTTCTTGAAATGCCTTGGGTAGCTCAAAGGTTGGGCAGTTCTAATCCTCTACCTGGCTAACATAGATCTCCCTCCAATACTCCTGACTCAACACCCTTTAAATCAATGATCTATCTTTGCTGCCCTGTTCCTTCTGGACAGCCACCCTAGTCTTTGCTGCCCAAGACACTTGGGCAGCCCTTTTGGGGACTACATTCATTCTCACCTACATTTCGGATGATTTTCCTTCTGTAGCTCTAATCTGATCTGTCTCCTGTGAATTATGATTCTCCTTTCCTCCTCTCTCCTGTGTCCTAGTCCACATAAATCTAAGGGTACTACCCCATCTCCCTTTGCCCAATTATTGGCTGCTGGCATCTTTATTGATTGATCAAAAGCCAATTGGGGACAAAGATCTTCAGCATTATGACACACAGATTCCCAATTAAAACAAAACACTAGAGCCAATTCTCAACAGTATTAACTCCCCTTTCCTTATTTCCTGGGCTACTTGATGTTAATAGTCTTACTCTTTCTCCCAGCTTCCTGGAAGGGATGCTACCTAGACCAGACATTTGGACATTGATTGACCCTTGGTATTTATTTCTATCTGTAGTGCCACTTTATTACACCTAGTCTTTCATTACTATTTAGCTGTTTACTATGTGAAAACATTTTTCTCTCCAGAGTATGAATCATAGTCTGGGTCAGTGAATCTCTGAAATTCTAAAAGTAATATAGCAGCTTAACTAATCGTTCTCCGCCTCTTTCACATTCTTTCTCAGATCATATCATACCAGAAGCAGATGATACCAGGGTAAGCCCTCCCTAGTAAGCCCTTGTCTGCCAAGTGGCCTCTTCAAGTGTCCACTTCATATATATCTTTTGAGACAACCCTAACCCCATTTCCCACTCCAAGAAGAATTATTTACCCTTTTGCCTGGGAAAAAATTGTTCCCATAGCCCTCTGTGTTCACTTTTGACAGATACAAAGAAGTTTCCTGTAAATATAATTCTCATTGGAAGAAAGATACAGATTCTATGGGCAAAATAATATCATACATTTCATCAGGGTCCATTTTGTTAGCAGAGAGCCACAGTAGGAAAATGTCCATAGGGTGAACAACACTTCAAGTATCAAGACACTAAGTCATTGCTCTGCTTATGTCTGAGCCCTCATAGCAAGAGACAGGGATAAAACAAACTCTTGATATTGAGGAAGGATCCCAGCAAGACTTCATTAAAACATGACAATGTTTGGAACACTATTTAAAGCCCAAAGGAGAATGAGGACATTGGACATTTTAACTGAGATGGGACCCTAGATACATGAGCAGGTGCACAAGTCAGAGGAAAGAGAGATGCTAGGTACTGTGTGCGAAGGTCCAAGGAGTATCCTATGCAGGGGATTGACTCCAGATTCTGTCAGCTGATGGAAGTTATGCTTCTAAATGAGTTCTCGTCTCCATTGAGCATGACTCAAGAATTGAGAGAAAGCCGGTAGGGGTGGCACACGCCAGTAAGATTTGCTGAAGGAGACAGAGGCAGGAGGACCACGAGTTCAAGGCCAGCCTGGGCTACAGAGTGAGTTCCAGGACAGCCAGGGCTACACAGAGAAACCCTGTCTCGAAAAAAACAAGCAAACAAAAAAAAAGAACTGAGAGAAAATGAGAGGAGTGTGGAAAGGAGGTAGAGAAGGAAGCAAAAGCTGATGTGTTGCCCAGATCAGGAAAGGGGGCAGTTTCTCAATTTCATATCTGCCAAACTCAGAGAACTGTCTGACCCAACAAGTCAAGAGAAATGTGCTGGAGTGCAGTTTCAAAGAGAAAGGGATTTCCAGATACCCTTCCATCATGCTGGCAGGTAACCCCCAGGTTTCCTGGCGAGGCTGTATTTACTGGAACCCTTTGTCCAGTGCCACAGAGAAAGTGCAATTCCCCTCCTGCACTGTTTCTCATTACCAAGAAAAATGACAGCTTGATGGTCTTCCTGCAAGAGAGAACAATCTATTTCATTTGGAAGTTTGGTAATTGATCAGGGCAATAGATTTTCTTCAGGGCAGCCTCTCTGGGACAGCCTGGCTAGGGCACAAGATTTACATACATCAGGCTCACTCTGTCTTACAGGTTTGTCCGTAGAGGATGAGATCATGAAGCCATTAGTGGAGCAGAGGGGGTGGTCCCGGAGGGTGGGAAGGCAACATGGACTTTGCAGACATCATTTCTCGATAAAGACTATGGCTTGTCCAGAATGAGTTCAAGTATGTTGCTGTTGGTAACTTTTTGAGTAAACCTTGTGTGTTCCCAAATTGGAGAGGTATCCGTGATGTCTACATTATTCTGTGGCTGTACCACAACCCCAGCAAAGTGGCATTCTGAGAGTTTATACTATGTGGCTACTTTAGAGGTAATCAGGGCTGACAGTTACCAAATCTTGCTCTGTCTTTAAATACCATTCAGTGTGTATCTTGCCTTCAATGTAAATATAAATTATGATGATCTCTTTCTTGGCAGAAACTTCATTGGAGCTCTGTCACTAATTCTATGAAAAAGAATTTTCTAGCATGTTGAACTGATAAGATGTGGGGGGGAGACACATTATCATAGACCATGATACTTCCACCGCATCGATAGCTTATTGTGGCAAATAAGCCACACATTCCACTGTGTCGTGATCCTCCTTCTCGGTTATGACACCACCTCTAAATTAAAGTCAGCAGTGTATCTGAGTACTACAATGGTTTGAATTTAAGCCCAAATATAATACTTAATGGCAAGAGTGATTTTGCCAACATCAATGAGAACTGATGAGGGAGCTGTACCTGTGTTTCCTGGCTTCAGGCATATAAGCATTTCCAATAAGAGTCAAGACTGTGACCTTAAAAATCATAGGGACACAAAGACATCTCTCTGGAGTGGCCTGAGGAAGCAAGATACTCATCTGTGCCATTCTTTCAACACAACTCAGAACTAAAGGATGGAAATCTCTCCCCTGGCCAGCCAAAGATGGACTCATTTTCCAGAGGGACCCACAGATTGCAGGATGCGATCTCCACTCTACACCATCCCCTACTGTTCTGACTACAGTGATAAAATCTGTTAATTCTCAAGATCCTTTTAGGGCAGCAAGTCCACTCTTTTGAACTTTTTTTGTTCTACAGCTCCAAATTTCATCTTTGGGAATTAAAAAAAAAAATTGTTCCTAATCAGATTAATAGAATCAGCCAGCAGTTAAAAATAAATGTTTTGTCCAAAAATACTATCAGAAATGTAGACACTTACTATACCCAAGTATAAGATGGACTTTTATAGACAAATGTGCTCTATTAGAAAAATGCCGAAGTTCAGGCTGAACGTTCTGGGATCGCTTGTGTACAGTATGAAGTGTAGCTGTCTGTCAGAAAGTGACTAAGCTATTATGACATGTAAGGTTTAACTGGATGGAGGCTATAAAGAGGGGAAAAGTCCAACTGTGCTCTCTAATGCAGTGGGAAAAGACCCCTGAAGTAACAGGTCCAGATGCTATACTGTAACACAACACTGAGGTCACTCTTGATGCAACATTAATCTCCACTCAGATGTTATTGATATATTATCAAATTGATTTATTCCTGCTAATCACAACTATTTTCCTACACCTGATCTGCAATTTACAAAAATCAGAAATACCAACAACAGATCCAGTGATTCTCTTGAAACACAGTAAGAAAACAAGAAGATTATTACAAAGCATCAGGCTGGGGCTGATGGCTCATGAAGAATATTGAGATCATTGGGTTTCTAATTCAAAAACAAAGACAAACCTACATGTTACAGAAAATGACCCAGAAAGGGGGAAGCGAAGATAGACTGTTATTGGAACTGAAAAAAAAAAGTATGTGCTGCTGCCCTCTCCTGCAAGGTGCCCATGGAACAGGACCTCAAAGACCCAAAGCAATTTATAGGAATTACTAATTGTAAAAATTCAACATAAGCTAGTAGTATGAACCTTTTGTACTAACTGCTTGAGTTGTTGACTGATATTGACCCTTAAATCATCTTTCTGGCAATTCTTTGTATGAACCTAATATTTGGGATTTCTTTTTCCTCTCTTTCTTTCTTTCTTTCTTTCTTTCTTTCTTTCTTTCTTTCTTCCTTCCTTCCTTTCTTTCTTTCTTTTTTCCTTTTGGGAGGGAAACTCTGTTACACGAGGTATGAGGCTATGTTGGTGCTAGAGTTGAAGAAGAGAAAACCAAACTCATCAACAATGTATTGACTCCTCATTTCTCTGTTCTTTCCATTCCTGTCTTCCTGAACACTACATCTCTTCCTCCTCTTTATTTCAACTGGAACTCAGGCAGTATCATAAGTGGAACCATCACGTGGCTGACTTGGAAGACCTTGTTCCCTCACAAATTTGCTATTGAAAGGAGCGCAACAACCTCCCAATACACTTCATTCTCTAACCCTTGCTTCCCTCTCAAGTCAGCCGAAGGATCTGAACAGATGACTAATTCTTTAAACGATGCCCCAGGAACCAGCACGGGGTCAGAGGAAGATAATGCAAAAGGCGCTAATTCTTCATCTGTTTGCATGAGACAGGAAATAACAGAAAAGCTCATTTTCAAAGAATAAAGGATGGGCTTTTTTTTTCTGCCTAAAAGGAAAAAGTTAGAGATTCACTAGACCAGTTGATTTCAAATGTCCCACTCTAGGGTTAGAGGTTTCTACCATCTACTAAGTTTCTACCATGTGAAAGGTATCACATCCCATGCATGAAGGTAAACACAAAGTAAGTAGAAGAGGCTTGGCTCCCAGTGGTAGCTTGCCCAGCTCTAAGACTAGCTACAGTATCTGGGGCAGCAGCAGACACGATGTTCTTGGTAGGAAGAATCCAGAACGCACTGCTATGAGTGAAGAAAGCTCACAGGGAGCCAGGGCTCAACCTAAGAAGGCGATGGGAACCCAGGAGATCAGCAGGGATATGGTAATACAGGCAGGCAGGACTAGTCCTTCTTCCTTCTAGGTCTCTTACATAGTAGCATCAACAAGTTAGATACACCAGAGAGGGAAAAGGTGGGCAGCGCCCCGCTGTCACTTCGAGAGTGACATACAGTCTGGTGTGGCAATCGAAACTGGTAGGACAGA
Source organism: Apodemus agrarius (assembly GCA_964023405.1). Taxonomy (NCBI): domain Eukaryota; kingdom Metazoa; phylum Chordata; class Mammalia; order Rodentia; family Muridae; genus Apodemus; species Apodemus agrarius. Next base: position 69,127,911 of record OZ030021.1, on the reverse strand, counting down.
GTGGGCTCCAGGCCCAGATGTGTTTGGTGCGGTTTATATTGAGGATGGAGCTTTTCCTCCAAAGTCATCTGAGTCTCGTTAGCTTAGAGGAGGCTGCTTGAGTCAGCAACAAGGCAGACAGAGTGCTCTTCCAAAGGAACTTCTCATGAGACATGGCCCTGGCTGATAAGGTTGGCTGGAATTCCAAGACATTCCAGTATCAGCATGGAGGGCAGGCTCTCACCCCTGCCAGACTGACTTCAGCCTCTCTCCACCCCCAACAAATAATTACTTCACAGGTCTCCAAAGCAAAGCAGGCCGTGCTGTGGGTAACCATTGGAAGTGATGCTCTGTTTTCTGAGGGGAATTAAAGGGTCTGGAGTGGCCAGCAGGCTTCTTAGCGGGAGGGTTTGTTATTCTTTGACTGTGGCATTAACCTCAGGCTAACATTACATAAACAAGCATGCTGCATGCCAACTTTCAGAATTAGCTTCCCCAGACAGGCTTTACCATGGTCAGGGCCAGTCTCACTCAAAGGTGCAGGCAGCCACCAGTTTTTGGCTGGGAGTTATAAATCCTGGGGCTCCTTATTACCCTCCTCTTTCCTTCCAGAACTTTCTTGTCTTTTGACTGAAATTCTACCTTTGACATTTGGACATTCAACTGGAAACTGCAATTTCTTTTTCCCTGAGAAAGATATTAGCTAGCCTCAGAGAAGTATTAAAAGAAATACCCTACTAATTTCAGAGAACAATGAGAACACCCAACATGATGTCCAAAAGCTCAAGTGCTGTTTGACTAATGTGCTCCTGTTGCAGCTCTTGTAGAAGTCAGGGGAACTGTAATGTCCAAATCAGTACCACAGCTTAACGCTGACATCTTACCCTTCAAAATAAGACTAGTAATGATGAACACAACATTGAACTGCAGTCTGCACTCTGCTCCATCTTAGAGAATGAGAAACAGGACATCCAACTTCCTCCCAACAGCAATCCCATTCCTGAGGGGAGCTGCCACCCACTGTGATAAAAAGCCCCCTGGTTACTTGAGGACTTCTGAAACTCCCCAGAAACTGTTCATCTCATTTCACATCTAGGGCCCTATTCTCGATGCGCCTCATGACTGAGCTTCCAGGTTCATCAAATATTATTTCAAAGACAGTTGGTAATACAGTCCACCCATTGTTTACACGAGCCCAGAGTTAAACCCCAGGGTGCATCTGTGTTCATTAGTAGAGCCATTCACCCATTGTCAGGGACAATCTGGACACTAGTAGAAAGAAAACACCCCCCCAGCTCAGGTTCATAACCTGAAATCGAAATAGACATATCAGCAAATAAAATGCCACTCTAACTGCCATGAGAGAATCCGACTTTCACAGGGACCTCACGGAAAGCTTCACAGAGCAAGGCTCGAGATGCTGGCATCTGGACCTAGATACTCAGGCTGTGCTGACTACTTTCACAGCAACTTGACACAAGCTAGAGTCATGTTAGAAAAAGAAACCTCCACCGAGAAAATGCACCCAGCAGATTAGCCTGTGGGCAAGCCTACAGGGCATTTTCCTGATTAGTGCTTGAGGCGAGAGTGCCACCCCAGCTCTAGTGAAGCAGGCAGAGCTAACCAGGATGAGCACAGCGGGAAGCATCTCTCTCCCAGGGCCTCTGCATCAGCTCCTACTTCCAGGTCTCTGACCTGAGTTCCTTCGCTGATGGGCAGTTACCTGAAAGAGTAAGATGAAATAAGCCCGAACCTCTCCATGCTGGGTTATGTCATAGTGTTCAATCTCTGCAACCAAAACTCTAAGACAGCTGGTCAAGGGTTAAAACAATGTGGCAAGGTTTGCCCTTCCTCTCTGTTTTCACAAGAACACAGGTAGTCTAGGGGACAGGCTTGAATTTTTTTTTTCTAGTTCTTTTCTTATAAAACGCAGCAAGAAGATCCAGGGATTTTTTGAACATCTCTTGAAGGAAGTACCCCTTAGCTCCTCCCTGGAGAGTGAAGGCGAGGGCAAAGCATACTGGGTAGCACAAGTGTCAGGGAAAACAAGAGGTGGCCCCTGTGCTTCTGGCAAACAGAGAGTGTCTTCTGGCATGGGGCCAGTCTGGTGGCACGCAAGCAAGTAATATAATACACAATCTAAATGCAAGCATTTGGGTCCTGTTTGGGGAGTCAATTAGCAATAAGCATATACATCCATTTACAAAATAGCAGTGTGCTGGAGTATACCCACATTGTAATTGAAAACTAAAATAATACCAGGAGGAATAATCATTAAAAAATATCTTCTCCAAAAAGCCAAGAATAATATTAAGGAAATAAAATAAAAAATGTCGTCCATCTGCAGACTTGTATCCTTAGGGAAGCACTGCAGTGCACACTAACAAGCAACTGAATCCATGTATAAATGAACCGAAATCCACAAAGGCAGCAAAAGGCAAATGGGATGTGAGTTGGGGGAAAAAAAAAAAAGCTTTGTAGATTAGCTTCCCCCGAATCAAGCACAGTTCCATTTGATCGCTTCTTGTAGAAGACAGGATGCTCCACGGCTGGACACAACCCTCGGGGGAAATTATTCTTTATCTGCCCAGTCACAGAGTCCCCGGGGCTAGTTCTAAACCCAGATCATCCTCTCTCACTTCCACACCCCCATGCCTATGCATGAGCCCAAATACACACACATACACACATCCGCCACACCTGTTCACCCCAGAGAAATCCAAGACAAGACGTGTAATCTACGGTTTGCTGAAGCAGCTGAGGAAGACTCTTGACAAAAGCCTAACTGAAATAAGGGAATGGAGAAACACAAAGAGGAAGAGAGCCTGCAAACCACAACAGCATTGGCCATCAAGAGGGTCCTGACCCCTCCACAGAGGAATGGATACAGAAAATGTGGTCCATTTACACGATGGAATACTACTCAGCTATTAAAAACAATGACTCCATGAAATTCTTAGGCAAATGGATGGCACTTGAAAATACCCTCCTGAGCTGGGTAACTCAGTCACAAAAGAACACACATGGCATGTATTCACTGATAAGTGGATATTAGACCAAAAGTTCAGAATACCCAAGAAAATTCACAGATCACATGAAGCTCAAGAAGGAAGGCCAAAGTGTGGATGCTTCAGTGCTTCTTAGAAAGGGGACCAAAATACTCACAGGAGGAAAAATGGAGACAAAGTGTGGAGCAGAGACTGAAGGAAAGGCCATCCAGAGACTGCCCCACCTGCAGATCCATCCCATATACAGTTGCCACACCAGACACTATTGTGAATGCCGGGCAGTACTTGCTAACTAGAGGCTCATATGGCTGCCTCCTGAGAGGCTCTGCCAGAGCCTGACAAATACAGAGGGGGATGCTCGTAGCCAACCATAGGACTGAAGTGTGGGGTCCCTAATGGAGGAGTTGAAGAAGACACTGAAGGAGCTGGGGGGTGTAGCTCCTGGGGAGGGGGGGCGAGTAACAGCGTCAACCAGACAAACCCCCAGGAGCTCCCCGGGACAGGACACCCAACCAAAGAGTACACATGGAGGGACCCATGGCTCCAGCCATATACGTGGCAGAGGATGGCCTTGTTGGACATCACTGGGAAGAACAGCCCTTGGGCCTGAGGGTGTTCGATGCCCCAGTGTAGGAGCATGCCAGGGTGGAAAGGTGGGAGTGAATGGGTGGGTAGGGGAGCACCCTCATAGAGTCAGGGGATGGAGTATTTCCAACAGGGAGACCTTTTGAAAACATCTGAAATGTAAATAAAGAAAATATCCAATAAAAAATGCCTGGTGGCTGCAAGAAACCAAGGTAATGGCTCAGTGAAGCAATGCCTCACTGTAACAGTCAGATCTGTTGTCCTTGGGGCCCTGTAGTCTGGAAGTCTTGCAGTTGTAAGATCTCTTACACTAAAGTAAAGTCTCTCAGTGACACTGGAGCCAGGCAGGCTTCCTGAACTAGGGATGAACTGACTAGTAGCACCAGGCAGCTAGGAAAAGCATCAAGCTGCTTGTTCACAGGCCCTTGTAGGCATATGGAAGGAAATGGCAGCTACTGCTGTCCTCACATGCTGGAAGTTCCATCTTTGGCCTGGTTAAAGTTCTTCAGACCAATGAGCATGCGTCTCACATCCCATCTGCTTTAGCTTATAAATCGTAGGGGCTGTATTTATTATGTGCTTGAAGAGTAAAAAGATGCTCTAACTACAGTCTTGGAACGAGGCGCTTCTGTGTGTTGGTCTCCGTGCTTAGCACTGATCCCTCCATCTGTAAGGGTGATGATAATGATGCAGAAACAAGGCTCATCCTCAGATGCACTTTGCCCTGAAACTCTACCAGGGGTAAATCTCAGACTTGGTTCTCAAAGCCTCTCCTTAGTAATAAGAGTATGGGGGAGTGGGGCAGTGAGATTGGTTGGTAGATTAAAATGAGTGCCATGCAATCCAGAGGGTAGAAAGAGAACCAGATCTTGAAAGATGCTTTCAAACCTCCATACACAGGCATGTCACATGCATCTGTACACACACACACACACACACACACACACACACACACACAAGTGAATAAAGACATGTTCATTTTAAATATGACCATGGTCTTGGAATGTAGTGCATGAGATCCTAGGTTTGACATTGTCACCACTACCTGAGGATTGATCCACTTATATAATCCAGTGGCAGACTGTGTACCTAGCATGAGCAAGGCCCTGGGTTCAACCCACAGGACTGTATTACAATAGTAATGTGTATGCATACACTAAGCATGGTTGTTGTCAACTCCCCTGATGAAGAGCTTGTGCTGTTCACAAGGTGGTCCAAGCAGGAAGCACAGAGCACTGTTAGAATAGGCCTACTGGCCCACGTCAGGGGCCTCTATCCGTGAGCCAGGCTGTTTTCCCGAAAGGTTTTACAATCTCCCAAAACACCATGAGTCCAGACCACAGGCAAGTCTGTCAGTTACTTACATACATCACATTTGCAGAGGACAGCTGTGCAAATACCTGACATCCCAGAGATGCAGGCATAGGAAACAGGCATAGCATCACGAACGGCAAGAGAAACACTGAGAAGCACAGATCCCATGTTTGTTCCTTTTCCTGTAATAGCAATAATCATGATAACAACAGTTTATGTTTGCACGGGGCTTTGCCAGACAGAAAGCCCTTCCCCTTATCTTTTCACAATTACCTACAAATTAGGCAAATTGTTCCCTCTAGGTCTACAGAACAGGAAATAGATGTTCCCAGAGGTTAAGTAAATGGCCCCGGGTCACACAGCTGGATTTGAGAAAGCACATATTTTCTGATGTTGAAATGTCACGCCTTTTCCAGAATATCACATTGCTTCTTGTCCTATGGGCCATACTTCTCTCTTATAGAAACTCCCAGAAAAAAAAAAGAAAAACTTTATAAAGACCTAACTGCTTTCACAGATAGAAAATTTGTTGCATAAATTTTTAAATAAAGAGAATAGACCAAGATGCAATTTTAAATGCATTTAATCAATTGTTGAAAATTATGTTTCAAAATAGTGATAGATAGGAAAGCATCATTTCTGAGAGTCTGTGGCCAAGACAAGGCCATGACCCATGCTCTTCACCTCCCATGGCCCTAGGTTTCTCTCATGTAACATCCATCATCATGAACAACATATTCATATTTTAAGGGAGTTGTTGAGAGTTGATATGTCTGGCTCAAATGAGCTTTAAAATCCCTTGCATTTTCTAAAGCAGCAATTTGCAAAATTTAATGTGCATTGGCATACCTTGATGAGCGTGTCAAGGAAGACATTTCTACAGAAACAGACCCTTTGAGGTTAGGCTGTCAAATCTGTACTTGGACCAAGCAGCCAGTTGATTTGACAGAGTCAAGCTAAGGGAGATAGGAGAGGCATGGTGGGTGTATGTGTGCATTCACACCATCCAATGGCAAGAAGCATTCAGCCTAAGCATCAGTCCCCTGTAGCAGCTTAGCTCCCCTGATAGCTTTGCACAGTGGAGGGAGTGCTGGACTGGGTGTCAGGAAGACACAATTTTAATCCTGCCTTGATTATTTACCCCCTGAGCAATGGGATGCATTTTTAATGTCTCTGACAAAGCTCTAACTGCATTCTTTGCTATGCCCATACCCATCCACATGTCATCAGTGGGGGTAGCAATCCCTCACACAGGTTATTGACTCCAAATGGGAAGGCGGATACCAAAGTGCCCTAAGAAATTACGAAGCACTACAGAAACACTAGTGTCATGGGGTTCTGAACTCATGTATCACGGCAAACAAGCTTTGTTACCCAAGCTCGGCACATAAACACCAGGAGCCAGTGAGAAAGTGTCCAGCTGTTAGTGAACAACTCAGAGAGGTAGCTTCAAAGGCTTTCCCTCATCACTGAAGTCAGGGGTGAGGTCTAACCCTGTCACTTTTAGAGCAGCCACTTCCCAGAACCATCCTTCAGTCGCTTGTCCTCCTGGAGATCAGCCCTGAGCTCAGGACGGGAATTGTCGGACATAACTCACTACCGGGAATGGAAATGCCACAGAACCCATTTAATTCTGCACTGACAGTTCCTGGGAAATAGGCCTAGTTCTCCATCTACTTCTAAAATAAGCTGATGATGTTGGTAATAGGACTTTCTTCAGGAAATTCCATTCATGTATTCATTCATTCATTGTAGACCACAAATATTTATTGATTTTCACAGTGTGTTTGTTGCCGCTGTTGCTGGCCATGTGAGGATTTCTGCTTGCTTGCTCGGCTTCCTTTCCTGGGGCTCTCACCTGATCTCCCAATTTTCAGTGGTATGTGGGTCACCAGAAAATCATCTTAGCCAACAGTCATGCCCCCTTGCTATGGACAGTGGAAGGCATAGGATGTTGTGTTGAAAATGCCTGGTTTAGACAGGTTAGAATAAATTTTAATGCAGAGAACCATATCTTGGCATACATATAACCAAACAGACGGTTAGTCTATTCAAAGTTCAAATCTATAGCAGTCCAAGTATTTTATCAATATTCCAGAGCTGGTCTGTGTATGTGGTCTGGGCTGTGTTCCTCCCTAGTCATTGAGGTCTTGACTTTCTATATCCAGAGGATTATAGCTCATCCTTAATTTAAGAAGGGTTAGGGAATTCCAAGGCCCCTTTCCATATCTGCTCTTATTCCAAATCTGAAAAACCTAAACTGGGTGCCTTAAAAATCTGGATGAACAGCATAAGAACAGGTCCTTCAGGGCAGCAGCCAGCGCTCTGCCTGCCACCACAGTCCAGCTTCCTCAAGTCTCCGCATGAGAGAGCTAGTTCAGATGGGGAATTCTGATTGTGTCTTAGTCAGGGCTTCTATTCCTGCACAAACATCATGACCAAGAAGCAAGTTGGGGAGGAAAGGGTTTATTGAGCTTACACTTCCACACAGCTGTTCATTACCAACGGAAGTCAGGACTGGAACTCAAGCAGGTCAGGAAGCAGGAGCTGATGCAGAGGCCATGGAGGGATGGATGTTCCTTACTGGCTTGCTTCCCCTGGCTTGCTCAGCCTGCTCTCTTATAGAACCTAAGAATACCAGCCCACAGATGGTACCACCCACAAGGGGCCCTCCCCCCTTGATCACTAATTGAGAAAATGACCCACAGCTGGATCTCATGGAGGCACTTCCCCAACCGAAGCGCCTTTTCCTATGATAACTCCAGCCTATGTCAAGTTGACACAAAACCAGCCAGTACAGATTGTTACCTTTCACCCAGAGTCAGCCACTGCCCTACTGAGCATTAGCTGTCCTGGCCCTCCACTGACTGAAATTCCACTTTTCTCAGAATACCTAGGTCTCTGGCCATATGGGTCAAGATATGTTGGGTCAACTTACTCAACATCAGGCCCCTTATATACATTTTATCATTTAACCCTTACATCCTTCCTATGAACATTTTGCTATCCTCTTTTTATGGATAGAAAATGCCGAAAGTTACTTTCTTAAATATTTATAATTTATATGAGTGGAGCTGGAATCGAACCTTGGGACTGGTTATGAAACAGGCTGATTTGAACACAATGGGTAATATCCAATACATATCTAGCTCTACTGTTTAGAGGCTAGTGGCTACAGGTATTAAGTACTCAGGATACGGTACTTAATATCTGCCCAAGAAATGATCCATATTGTACTACTCAGTGATGAACTGTGGGTTTTGACTCTTAAGACAGTCGGGTTAAGAGTCAAAACCTTGAGTCTTAAGCCAAGTGTTTTAGTTACTTAGTACCTTCCAAGACCAGTAAGTGTCTGGCTGGAACCAAGGTAAGTTCTCCCTCAGGGAAGCTCAGAGAAGTCTAACTGCCCCCCGGTTGACAAGTTCCTCATCTAGTCTCTTATGTGCACATGGAGGCTACCAGATAGCAGATGTGTTTGTGTATGCTTTCTCGATGAGAGGTGTCTTTATGGAAAGATCATATGCAGGAACAAAAAGCCACATGGACAGACTTTAGTCCAACAAGCCCTTTCATCCATGACACACCCTCTCTGGTTTTAGCCTTTCCATCTATGAAACGGGTAGGTAGTAAACACCCTGGCCCTGACAGTGTCTGCTATTCATGACTCTCTGTGGCTCACAGTAAAACTTGTCAGAATCGTTTTCCACATAGCAGCCCTCTAGCATCCCACCCACCATCAGTGAGCTGGGCCTGCTCTGGGCCCATTTGTCGCCTTACAAAATATAAAATGAGGAAGGGAGAAAGAAACTACATCTAGAATGGAAGCCAGAACACTCCCTGAAGCCACCGGTGAGGGGCACAGCTGCTGAAGCGCTGAACAGGCAGCTTCACAGCAAAGATGTCCAGGTCACCAAGCTCCAGCAGGCCTGCCCTAGAAGCCCCTGTTCCTGGAAGCCTGCTCGTGTGTGAAGCTTCAGAGAGGCAGTTAAGGATACCAGGCCCTGACCCAGTTATGACAGGAGCAAGCAGTAAGTCTTTTAGGCCGATGGCTCCCAAGAGTCCCCTCTGAAGATATTTGTACTATCCCTAGTGTTCCTAAGGCAGAGGTACCCACTCAACTATCCTTCAAGAAGTCAAAGTCCCTCCCTACCCAGCTTACTTAGAAAGACTTGGTTTCTTAGATGGCCATTTTGAGGATGGGCTGGATAATCCTGTGCTTCCTTATGATAGATTCTGTCTTACCTACTGAAAAGGTCCTGGCAAGACCTAGACTAGTTCCAGAAATTCACTTGGAAATGCCTGGCTCCCGCCATCCTGACTGCCCCTGAGCATTTCTTCACAAGCTTCTCTCCCGTGCTAGAGATGTGGCTCTGATCCTCCAGACTCCTCGCATGCCAGCTCTATACACCACATCCCTCCCTTTGTTTTGTTGTTCTCTGAGAACCCTCCTCAGGCATCCTGTGACTGCACGCTTGCTCTCTGCCTGCCCTTCTGCCTGCCTGCCTCTTAGCACCGTGCCTAGCCATTTGGGGGATATGTTGAAATATTGGCTTAATGGTTAAATGAGTGAATGGATCTAGACCATTCGGAAGTGATATTCCAAGTTTTAGGCTTTAGATTTGCATTTCCTAAACAGCTCTGCGTCCCCTCCATTTCACCACACTCTTTGTCTTACTTTCTCCAAACTTTAGAACCATAGGTTAACCACTCACCGGCCCCTCTGACATCAGGGTAATCTTTCATATGTTCCAAAGAGCTATCATAGTTATTATCCCATTTCAGGATGCAGTACACCATAAAGATAAATCAAAGCATGTTACAATCCTAGCTTTGGCCACTTAACAAAGCTTATAGTATCAGTAAGCTCCTTAACATTTTCTGAGTTCAGAATAGAACTAATAAATAAAGTGGAAATAATATATCTTTAAAAATACCATTACCAAGTATCTGCCCCACCCCACCCCACCCCAGTGATAGGTACTCACGAGTTGTTGTTCTTTTGCCCACTGATGTCTAGACCTTCCTGGGAGCCACAAAGTAGGTGTCACTGTTACTAATTATCAAGTTGATATTTTTCATTAATTTATTTATTTATTCACTTTACATCAAGATTGTCGCCCCCTCCCTCCTCTTCTCCTAAACCCACCCTTACAGAACCCTCTATCACTACCTCCTCTTCTCCTGAGGGAAAAGGAAACCCTACTTGGATACCATCCACCCTGGAACATCAAGTCACTGCAGGACTAAGGCCTAATAAGGCAGTCCAGCTAGAGGATGGAATCCAACAGCAGGCAAAAGAGTCAGAGACAGTCTCTGCCCCAGTTGTTAGGGGATCCACATAAAGACCAAGCTGCATATCTGTTACAGATATATCAGGGGCCTATGTCCAGCGCCTACAGGCTTCTTGGTTGGTGGTTCAATCTCTGTGAGTTCCCATAGGCCCAGGTTGGTTGATTCTGCCAGTCTTCTTGTGGTGCCATTAACCTTTCAGACCAGTTCAATCCTATTTCCCCACTCTTCCACAAGATTCCCAGAGCTCCAACTGATGTTTGCCTGTGGGTCTCTGAATGTGTTTCTATCTGCTACTAGATGAAGCTTCTCAGTTACGATAGGCTCCCATCATCAGGCAAAGCAGATTATCATTAATAGAGTCAGTGGTTACCTCTCTCACATGAAAAGGGTCTCAAGTTGGGGCAGTCATTGGTTGGCTGTTCTCTTAATGTCTGGTCCATCTTTTTAATTTACAATCCAGCCATTGCCCTCCTTCCTGGTCCCCCCTCTCACAGTTCCTCAAAAAAAAAAAAAAAAAAAAAAAAAAAAAAAAAAAAAGATAATACATAATACCAAGATCACAGAACTTGCCCAAATGGACTCCATGCCCAAATATGTGGCAATTAATTACAAAACTAAGCAAATGAAATAAGGACTGGTAAGACCCACACTGATGTCATTTCCTTGTCTTCCTCTCAGGGAAGGGAGAACTGGAAGGAGCTTAAAATGCATGGCTACAGTGCTGTTGATATAATCCATGTTTCTTGAACAATGTCCTTTCTTCTAATGCTTCCAAAATCCTTAGAGATATACCGCCTAGATGTTCCTTGGCTTCATTTCTCTTTGTCACTGGCTGTTAAGTCGAATGACTTGTACTGAGTGTGTGCCAAAGCCCTTGGCCTCAGCACACACACACACAAAAAAAAAGCTTTTATTAAATAATGGTGGTAAAAATATGCTTATGTCACCCATGATGGTTCCAAGTACTCCGAAACGTAACTGACCTATTTGTTATGCATTGTGCTTAGCCTCTTATAGATCTGCTGGAGAATTATTTCCACATATTTAGATTATGCTTCTGCCTGTGGTGCTGGATTTTCCACTGGTATCCTAGTTGAACTGTGACCCACAAATACACAAAACGCACAGCTCAATTAACTGTTGTACAAATCCAAGCCTATAGGAAATGCGCAATTTCCTGGCAGCCATTTTGTTTCTGGACATTTGCTGAGAGACAGTGAAATGCAAGGTGTACTACAGAGCTGTTTTTCAGAGTGCGAAAAAAACAGATCATCATCTAAACAGATGCACAAGTTCAAGGAGCATAAGTAAAAAATACAGGAAAAAATTTAAATGCTAATTGTTCTACAAAAGTATCATCGCACTGTGGAAGGTATTTGTGAAGCACTTCTCCCTATGGGGAACAGGTTCAGAAAGGAGCATCCATTGAAACTGTAAAGACTTGAGATATGCAAGGGAGGATCTTTAGCATCGTACAGAGCTGCCTGTACAACTATTCTCTTCCCAACAGTGACCCCTCATGGCTTACAGTCACTCGTGTCCAGCTGAAAGGAATAAAAATAGCTTCTTTACCAGCGTAATCCTAGAGAATTCTCTGTGTGTCACAAGTCATTGTCAAGATGCCTTCACTCTGAAAAAAAATATGAATCATTAATTCCCATACCTAACTGAGGGGTAAGCGCTTCTGAGAAAGGTAACCAGTGGGCTGGCTGTCAGGAATCGCGGGGAGTCAGTAAAGCCTGACTGTGCCTGACACAAAACAAAGACTCATGGACTATCTGAGTCAAGTAGCTTATAATTTACTCTGGAAGATAAAGAAATTAATCAGACAACCCAACAAATAGCAGTAGGACCGTGCTCGTGTTCACAGAAGAAATGACATTAGCCTGAACTTGAGAGGTCAGTAGAGGAGGCGTAGCCACAGAGTGTCTAGTATTAAAGTATTAAAGCCCTAAAGAAAGGAAGACCAGGAGAATGTCTAATATAGCTTAAACAAAAAACAAACAAACAAAACATACAGAGGAGAAAAGCAAGTGTGTACAGAGGAGGTGAACAAAACTGCAAAGGTTTCCAGGAGGTGTAATAGTTGATTTACGATTCAATTTACAATTTTGACTATGAGGTGAGTTCTAAGCTATCCTGGGCTACATAATAAGATCCTATGCTAGAAAAACAAAGACAAGGGCAATAACAAAAAGGCAGAGAAGAAGCTAAAAGCTAATAAAAGTGGTGCGGACTTTAACATTCTGAACATTTGTAATGATCTGAAGCATGGGCTTTATACTCAAGGAAGGGTGCGCTAAGAAATTCTTCACTGGGACAGGCATGGTAACCCATGCCTTTGATCTCAGAACTCAGGAGGCAGATACCATAGGGTCTCTGTGAGCTCAAGGTTAGTCTGGTCTACATAGCAAATTCCAGAGCAGCCAGAGTTATATGATAAGATCCTGCCCCTCCCACCCAAAATAAAGAAATTCACCATGACCCTTCACAGAACACAAACGTAAACTCAATTAAAACAGAAGAAACTGAGTAGGAAGTAGAGTTTTAAGAATCAGAATAGATGCTAGATAGTCCACAGTGGAAACATCTTCAATGCAAGGGTCTTAGGATCAATTGGGCTTCCTCGGACTTACTTGTGTCTGCTTGTGAAGATTGAAATGCATCTCAGAAATTCTTCCTAAAATAGTATCCTTTATGTGTAGAAGGCAGATGATTATCCTACGTTTAAGCAGCAAGGTTGCAATCGAATGCTGCCAGTATGCTCGAAGGATCATCCTTGCAGTTTCAAATTCATTTTCAAAATCTACACTGGTGAAAAAAGACTCACCAACCAGGACATCCTAGGATGCTACCTTCACCTTGGAGTAGCAACACTCTACCGTTAGGAGCTCTGACCACACAGAACTGTAAATCACACACAGTTGTCTTCCACATTGGGTTACTTCATGGATTAACCATCCAGGCAAAGAACCCATCTTTTTACCCTTACTTCACATCACACACACACACACACACACACACACACACACACACACGCACATGCACACAAACACGCACATGCATGCTTGCACATACCACATACAGTTGAGTTTAAACCAGACAAATGGAAGATACTGGAGCAAACCTTCACACTTTCGCCATCAAAGCCTCAAGGTCCACCGAGTTTACTGAGTAATAAGCAAGCAGCCAAATTTGATTCCGGATGCACCTAAGGGTGCCTGTCCCCATTCTTTGCCTGCCAGCTGAGCTCTTTAGGACCTTCCTGTCTTCATCCCTACCTCATGCTGGGATCACAGGCATATGTGGAGGGTACATGCCAGACTTTTTACTTAGGTGTAAGGGACTCAAACTCACAGCAGTCATCTTCCTCACTGAGCTGTCTCCCCAGGCCCTGGTCTTTATCGTCTCTTTCCATCTACAGATCTTGGGTTGACTTGTTCTTGTCTTCCCAAGGCCCTAAGGCAAGTCATTAAGCTATTTGTTTGAGATCTCTCTGACTTTTCAATATAATCATTTGCAGCTATACACTTCCCTCTGGGAACCGCTCTCATTGTATTTCACAGTTTGGGTATACTGGATTTACATTTTCACTCAATCCTATTTTCTGTTTCCTTCTTGATTTCTTCCATGAGCCATTCATCTATCAGTAATATAGACTCATAGCATTCCTGACCAACAAGCTAAGGTGAACCTGACATTATCAATTCCAGCCCTAATCTAGAATTTTCCACTTTTCTTCTTTCTGGATAATATAGCTGCTGTGCTGAAAATAAAAGAAGTATAGGCTAGACTTCAGAATTTTAAGATAGCATATAGAGAAAGAGGCTATTCAGAATAATATCCGGACACTGAACATGTGAGCCAAGCCTTCCTGTACTATCCAGTCTGGCCACATACTACTAAGTGTACCTAAGGTGCCCCATCTAAGGTACTTCCATTTAAGAGCCCTGTTCAAAGTCCTGACATAAGAAAATGAGAGATACTGAACCCTTGTTTGCAAGGTGGCAATAGTAGCTAACACAAAACCTAAAGTTGAAAAATCAACACAGAATAGTTAGGAGGCTGAGACAGGAGGGTCATGAATTTGTGTCCAGCCTATTCTGAATAGCATGAGCCTGTCTTCAAGAAATAAAAAAGTAAATCAGATATCTCCTTCTACTCCAATTTCTTGGTTGGCTGTATACTGACATTCTATATGACTGTACAATTTTGTCTGAGGAGCCACAGAGATTGTAAGATATATAATCCATGCATCTACAAATCTAGTCCGGGAACTCGGATGGTCTAAAGAAATGGAAGCCTTTATATTTATTTGGTTTCCTCCTTGGAAAGACAGCTTTATTTGCCAGGCACATATTAGATCACCAATTAATGTGAATATCTTCCTAACCCCAGTCCTCACCTTGTTTCTCTCCTGCTCCCTCTCCTAGCCTCCATTCTTGTCACATTGAAACCTAAGACTTAAGGGACTAGAGCCAGCTGTCCACTAAGAAAAGGAGGTTTGACTTCCTATAAAAGTCCAAAGCGCTGGAGAGTGGAGTGAAATGACCTTCTCGCTTGCTCTTTTCAGCCTGATATTCCTGTCTGGCATTCCCTCCCTGAAGGTGTTTGTTGGGGGCCCATCTTGTATCAGATGGTTTCAAGTAAAGAGGTGTCTGGAATGAACTTCCCTGTTTTTTTTTTGTTTGTTTGTTTTTCAATTTCTCCCAATAGACATGAAACCTGCCCAGGATCCCAAAGAAACCCCAGGCTTCAAAGCAAGCCCTGAAGATAGTTCTCATGACTGTGTACTACAAGATATTGACATTGATCCATCACTGTTCTCTAAGAAGGGGGCCCAGCCTGCCTCCTTAGTGATGTTCTTAAAGATTTTACTCAGTGATTCATGAGAAAGTGTGATACTATACATAAGTGAATTCTTTGAGAATCAAACATCACAATCCTCCAAACCGCCCTCCTGTTCACTCATTAATCAAGTATTTATTGAGCATCTCCTGGCTACCAGGCACTTGCCAGATACTATGGATTTAAATCAAGAGTGAGTATCACTCTGAGAAATCTACAGAAATATAAATTGAAGCTCCTGTGTTCATATGAATCTCATCAATAATCATCATTTTAATTTTTTTGTGTGTAATTTTTCTGAAAAATTATTTTCTCCTTACTTTCTTATAAAACAAATTGTGGGGTTTGAATGCAGTCTTTTAGTTACAGTGTATAATTCAAGAGTGTAAAAATGTCCTGATGACTGAGTTGCTAGGGCCACCATCCCTTGGTACGACTTGTGTAGTATTCTCTCAAATTATGCCTCCTAGGAAATCTATCTTTCCATCCTAATTTTTTGGATGAAGAATCCAAACTGAGCGAGATTAAGTCATTTCCCAGGCTTGTACAACCAAAGGATGTCAGGACTGTGATTTGAGTCTACCATGGGTCCCTGGTCAGAGTGACCTTGCAAAGGGATCTGGGTAGGTTTTTGTTTGACTTAAATACAAAGCCCCACCATCAGCATTATAGTTTGGATATATAAAGTGCCTCCTACAAGCTCATGTATTTGAGCACTTGCTCCCCAGCTGCTAGTGCTATTTGGGGAGATGTAAAACCATCAGGAGGTGGGGACTGGCTGGAGAAAATAGGTCAATGGGGCAGAGACTTATGGGTAATATCTCTGCCCTGGTTCCACCTCATGTCTTTCTGGCTCCTGATCCACAGAGATCTAATAAGATCCCACCCCACACCCACCCCAGCAGCCATGCCTTCCCCATCGTGAGAGGCTATACCCTCTGAAATCACAAACCAAAATAAATGTATCTACCCTTCCATAGGTGCAGAGGGTGTCTCAGCGGGGATAAGAGCAGATAATATAATAAATTCAGAAGTGCCCAATAGGGGCAGCATGAACGCATTTGTTTGTCTTGAATCTTTCAGGGTCACCTTTTCAGCCTGAGCCTCAGTTTCTTCATTTGTAAAGTAGTAAAACCAAAACCCCTACTTACAAAACAGCCCTGACTATTGTGTTCACTAGTATGAACATCTTTTCTCTGAGTTGGAACAATAGGCAAAGAAAGATTCGGATCTGTTTCTTGTCCTCTGTGACATTTAATGATAGAGACAGCATAGCTATGAGTCGGGGAGTCGAGAACATATGTATGGGATAGACAGACAGCCTCTTCCTAGGCCAACAAAATGCATGTTCATTCTTCAGATGACCTAGAGTTTAAGCAGAGAGATGCTAAGCGCAACGAGCTTCTTCTTAAGTTTCTAGGAGGGTGCCTTGGAGGAAGTGGAACTTATTGTATTAGATACAAGAGAAGAAATACTCTCCCAAACATCAAAGGTCTGCTAATGATCATCGGGTGGCCTGCAAATCCTAAGAGAAGGCTCTGGCCTTAAGGAAGAAGCATGAAGTTATATTTTGAATGTAGAGCATGAAGGTGTGTGACTTTCCTAGAACTGAAGTAGCAAAGAAGCACAATGCTGGCTGGCGCCTTAGAGCAGACATTTAATCTTTTACAACATGGGAACTGAATTCCCAAATCATGACTATGACAGAATTAATAGAAAACTTAATCTTCCTGATGTTGGTCCAAGCCTTCTTTGGTGATGGCAACCAATCCTTGGTGTTCTTGACTTACAGACTTTAATCTTGGCACCCATCATCATGTGATCTTCATGTGTGTCCTCTGTCCTGAGAACAACAAACTCATGGGCTTGCCTGTCTACTCTCCTCCAAGAGTAACATCTACTCTCATTTACCACACTATATCCACAACAGTCCTGCTCCTAAAGAAGTCATATTCTAGGAGATAATGAGATTTCAACTGTGACAGAGTAAAAGAAGCAGCAGGAAACTATCATCAAAAATCCAGATTAGTGAAAATACCTAGATTTGCTTGATGTCAAGTGAGATATTTCCTGGGGCTAGTCTCAGCAGGGCCTGCCACTTGGGGGCTGATGGCTAAGCAGACACACATGCCTTCCAGGAACATGTAGTTTAGCTCAGAGAGGAGCTGCCCTGCTAGGCTGCAACTCATCCAAGTGCCTCTCCTGTCTAAGCATCCTCTTTCCCTCTTTCCTCTCTTTCTCCCACAAGTCCTACTGAGGACCATTATGCTCCGACCACATGCTTCCAGGGTCTTTGTTCTAGATGCTGGAGAAGCAGCAGCGAGCAATAGACAACACTGACCACACAACCTTCCTGCTCTCACACATGAGCAGCACACATGAGCACTGAGAAGTTTAGTGCAAGTCGTTCAAGACTTTAGAGCGTTTTATTCCTATGTAAAGAGTGGGTAATGAGAACAGAGTAATGAGCTCAGCAGGTTCAATGTATGTGCACCATCCATGTGCCTGGTGACCTTGGAGGCCACAAGAAAGTGTCAGATACCCAGGAACTAGAGTTACAGATGATGGTTGGGAGCTACCACATAGGTCCTGGGAACTGAGCTCATGTCCTCTGCAAGGGCAACAAGTTCTCTTTACCACTAAGCCATCTCTCCAGTCCCAGACTGAAAATATTAATAAGACTGCCAATGCTGATCTCACAGAGATGGTAACATCTCAGCAAGAACTTTAAGACGTGGAATCAAATGACACAGGGTGGGAAAGGGTGACCATGGCAGGGACAAGAGCAACAATGAAGCCCTACAGCAGCAGTGTACATGGTGGGGAGAAAAAGGCAAATGAAAAAGGGAGGGGGAGGCAGAAGAGGTAGAGACAGAGGAAGAGCAAGGGAAAGGCTTACAAGTTATGGAAAATATTTTGTTCTTTGGACAAGATGAGCCATTGGTAAGTTTAGTTCAAAGGAACATCATACTGTGACTTACATATGACTGGGAATGACTGCTGGGTAGAGAACAGTCTGTGTTGTATTGACCAAGGAAGAAAGCATGAAATTAACAAAAGGTTAAGCAAGAATCTAGGGAACAGTGACCACATCTAAGGTAATAAACAAGGAAATGCATTGGAAGAATGAGTCTAGACTACAGGGAGGACATGTGAAGGAGACGGCTGGGTAGATAATTCTGAAGTTCAGCTGAAGGAGCCAGAATGAAGCTTTGATATAATGAAAATACAGATGGGGCACTGGAGAGATGGTTCAGTGGTCATGAGCACTGCCGTTTCTGAGAATATTCAAGTCCCAGTACCCAAATGGCAACTCACAACTTGAGTGACTCCATTCCCAGGAGAACCAGTTCCCTCCTCTGTCCTCCAGGGATACTGCCCTTATGTGGTACACAGATATGCATGTACGCAAGACCCCCATCCAAATAAGATAAAAATAAAGGTTAAAATTTAATCTATAAGTTTTTGTTAGTTTTCCATTGCTATGTTCATTACTTCAGGTCATAGAAAGCTAAAATAATATTCATTTGTTCTGTTTTGGTTTCTGGACCTTAGAAATGTTAGGGTGACTTCATTGAGTGGCTCTGGCTCAAGGTCTTTCATGTAATTACAGTAATGCTGCTGGTTAAGATAGTTTAAGCCATTTCAATGAGCACTAGGACCGATAACCCACTGGTAAGTTCATTACCTGCCTGTTGGCATGTCTGAGTTCCTCGCTAGCTAAAACCAAAAGCTTCAGTTTCTTGACACATGAACCTCCCACACAGGCTTCCTCACAAATGATAGCCTGTTTCCTCATGAGAGGATGCAAGACATAAGCCATATTTTTTAAGATTATAATTTGATTACAACATTTTCTCTTCTCTTTTCCTTCTTCCAAGACCTCCGATATACCCCTTCCAGTTTTTCTTCAAATTCACAGTCTTTTGGCCGAGTATAAATGTACATAAATGTGCACGTATATTCCTAAATATAATCTGTTCGACTTGCAAAATGCTACCTGTATGTATGCTTTCAGGGCTTACCATTGGATCTGGACAACAAATTGGTATACTTCCTCTGAGAAAGGCCACCTCTCCCATTCCCGGCTTCCCTCGGATGCTTACACTTCTTTGTGTAGAGTTGAGGATGCATGGGCTTTTCTCCATCCAGCTTGTCATGTTTATTGGTGTTGCCCATGCTCAACTCATATTTGGTGAGTCATATCAGTGAGACTTTAGGGGTGTAGCTTCTGATAGTACTATTGCTGAAGATATCATTCATGCCCTTCAGAAATAAGACCCAAGGCCTGTAAGCTTAAACTGACTTAAAAGCTTTCATAGTACCAGAAGCTGGCATGCTACCTTCAAAAGGAGGAAGGCAGCCAATAATCCTATCCAGCTACCCTACCCTGTGGCACCTATGAACCAAATCAAGGACCAGCATGAACAAGATCCCTAAGGGTACAGTAGTGGCATACATATCTTGGTGGTAACCAACAGCTCTCTAATTGGACTAATGAACTGTTCAACAAGAGGGAGACTATGACTGGTGCTGGAAACCTAGCTAACTACTCAGTGCTAGTCATGGCCATTGAAGGAGAATCTACAACCACTAAATTTTTAAGTCATACCCTTTTTTAATAAATCAATCTCTACTGATAGGCTATCACTTCTCCAAAAGACTGTTAATCACACACAACCTATCTTAGTACCTGTGAGATTTATGCGCTCTGACCACTGAGAAATGGGAGTTGTCATGCTAGAATCAGGTTACCCCTAATTTTTAAAGCCAAGTGACAAGAAAAAAATCACAAAAATACCTTCCCTCCAATTTCTTTCCTTCTAGTCTTTTTTCTCTTTCTTTTCTTTCCCCCTTTTTATTTTCTCTCTCCTCTTTCCTTACATTTGAAGTTGCTGATTTCCTACCTCTTAGGCATCAGGCCAATGGAAAGCCACCAGGGCCAGAAAAGACATGTCCCCAATCCTTGTTTGTGAGGAACCCCTGCAGGAAATAAGTCTGCAAAACAGACAAAGAACCACCACAACACCATTATGCACCAGTAACTAAATAGAGATAGAACCCCGAGAACTCAGAGGCAGGGTCTATGTGTAAAAGGTTAGGAAACTTTCATTTGACTGCAGAACATGAGTCACCAACAAGCAACTCTGTGGGCTACAAGAACCAGAACCAGTTTCAGGGAACTGGATGCACAAGAACAGGACTCTAGTTTATTTGTCCCGAGGTAACCATCCAAACTTCCGTGCTGTCCACGGGGGCGGGGGGCGGGGGGTGGGGCTTAGTTTCTGCCTATTGGACTGTGTTATTACCTTGCTTCTAGAAATTCTCTTTCCAAGATGGCAGCTGCATAGGGCCCTCAGAGCTTGAGCCTTGTCAGGCCAGGCTGCAGGAATGTGTGGGTTCACACACTCAGTGCACCTCTATGTAGGTGGGAATTATAAAGGTGAAGATGACAGCAAATCCAGACCGAGCCTGCATCCCCTCGTCAGCTAGCCCTGCTGGAGCCCTGCCAGACAGCCCCATCGATCCCAGACCTTGCAAGGAAGCCTTTGAAATACGGTTCCCTCTTCATGAGCCTCTTCCCCATGCCCCTATGGTGTCATTTCCAAATCCATTACATTCCAATGGCTTTGGGATCTTTTAATTACATGTGACGAAACCTTGCTGTTGCTGGGATTAGAAAGCTTGCGTTGACGATTTATAGGCCTCGGCGTTCACACAAGCAAGGCAATAAATAACATGAAATGGGCCCTTCAGTATTAAAAACTTCAGAGCAACCCACTAAGCCATGACAGAAAGGAGGGAAAAATGAAAAGGGTAAAAAAAAAAAATTTTTTTTAATCAGTAATGCCTGTGTCTCATATGTTTAAAATAGTGTATGTGAAACGGGGGATGTCAAAAATACGGGGTGCTGAGCAACAGGCAACTCGTAAAATTTTATATCTGCTGTGAGGATTTCCAGCCATATAATGAGACCTTTCCTTTCTTTTCCTTTTTTTTTTTTTTTTTTTTTTTTTTTTTTTTTGAATGCTGGCACATAGTGCCTGATGAGGTAACTGAGGGGGCAGGTCAGCTGGCACATCTGCATGGTGGCTTCTCCGCACGGTGTTATAGAATGAGGACTGCAGGCTGGCATAGCCATCCGCATCTCCTACCTCCCCATTTGGACTCCCCCACAGGCCCTGACTCACCCCATTCTCATTCCTACACCCCTTCCCACTCTGTCCTATGACTAGACCCCCTTTCTAATCGATCATGTTTCCCTATCCAAGGTCTCTGCTGTGCAGCACTTAAGCACACCCCACGGGGAACAGTCAATGTCTCTTTGGGGAGTTAGCAAGTCTAAAAACAAACATAACTGCCCTACCCAAGAGCTAAGATGAGGCATCCTGGCTTGCGATGCTTAGTACAGAGACAGAAACTCCACAGATCTTCTCCTTGCCCCTAAGAAGCAAAGACTTAGGGGTTCAATGGAGCTTGATTCGAGAGGCATGAAATATCCTTGGGATAAGAGGTGTTGGGAAGGTAGAGACTGAAAAGTCTTGCCTCAGCTCTCTGAGTGAGAAGGAATATAAGTGCAGGATGCCTGAAGCAGAGTGTGGCCTCCTCCCAACAAAGTACCACAAAGGAGTGTCTAAGCATCTCTAGGTCCAAGGCCATGCTGGATTCAGGGCCGTTTGTACCTCTCAACCACAGGAGCCTTTCGTTCCTTGCCAGTGTTCTCCCACTGCCATGATTTTGCTTCGTGTGTGTGTGTGTGTGTGTGTGTGTGTGTGTGTGTGTGTACACCTGGATAGGTCCATATCCCCTACCATTGCCAATGTCTGTTAAACCCTACCCTAAGACCCTACCAACCCTCAAGCAAATATTTACCAATATTTACTCATAGATACGCAACCATCCTCGAGATGGCTCTCATGGAACCTGGTACCCACACTGGCCCATTCTCCAACCTCCAAGAAAATGGCATAGACACATCAGCCTAGGTTTAAGGCTTCTTAGCTTAAATACAAGGACTAAGCTTTGTCTAATATGGAACTGCAGGAAGACAGCCTTTCCAATAGAGTCTAATCCAGAATATTTCTAGGGAAGAAGTTTAGATTAATCTAAACCTTTAAATTTGGCCAAAATATAATTAAGTAGCTGTAGTTGCTGTTCTGAATGAATTGATGACTTGAAAGGCAAGCCTCGTGTGATTTGAGGGTCATTAAATGACCAGGTAGTTTGAATGAGATCACCCAGATTTTCAGAGAGAGGGAGAATTAGACTGAAACAGAGGGACAGTTGATGGCCGGTGAATCACGAGCTATTTCTGCCTATAACTAAGATTGCATGAACCACAGTCTCCATGTGAGCAGGAGTCATGAGTAGACCCTTATTGCTTCATCCCTTCATCCTTTATTGGTGCATAAAGCAGGGTCTTAGAAAAAGTTAGTACCCCAGTGATGAATATATTCATAGCGTTAGAAGGCAGGGACCTCTTTCTGACAGTAGGCTAACTTCTTTGGCAGACATTACAAAACAGATCCATCCTAGGGGTTTGTGAGATGAAAGAAAAAAGTTTGGCCTTATTTTTTTTTCTTTTTTCACTTTTGAATTCCCTAGGCATCAACAATCAAAAAGCCTAGCTCAGGTTTTCCGCTCGCTTGCCTGAAATAGCCTGCAGGGCTATTGCAAAGGTATGCTTCTCAGCTGGGTAATAACGTTCCGATCTCTTTGGGCTTGGAATTCTCAGAGGGCACAGCCAAGAACTGTGGTAAGCGGCCTCGGCCTCGGAAGTCCCAGCAGAACCCAGGTCAAATGGGTCAGGACCAAATGTTTACCACCAAGGGCTGCAGCTCTGGAAAGATAGGCAGGCGGAAACACGGTATCAGGGTCCCGCAGCAACGCCAGCCCAAGTATGGAGGAATTGGGGTGCAGAAGGTGGTATGCAGCAGAGCACTCAGGGGAGGTTGGGGGGTTAAGTACACTAAGTGGAATTTTGACTTACAGTATTTCCCAACTCATCACTGAGGCATAACTGCATTTTAAGCTGTGGAACATTTGTACTGTCACCAGCCTGTTTGTTATCCCTAGGGCATCTATAGTACTTCTTACTGTTTGATAAACAAAGATGAACATCTTCAAGGGTAATTTCCCCCTATATTCAAGATAATGTTCTTTCCTGAACTCCTGGAAAATATGCCGAGTCAGAGACTACCCACGTTTAAAAGGCTTTCCAAACTTATTTCTGCCTTGATGCTGCCTCGTTTGAGAATCCTGAAGACACAACACACTGGTCTAGGAGGGATGCTAAGCAGAACACAAGGTCTGAGGAACCTGAACAGACACTGTCACCTCGGCCTTCTGAAAGCAACTGGCGTTCTGTTCAGAAATTTTCCCCCTGTGCCAATGTCCTCCAGGGTCTTCCCCAGTTTCTTTTCTATTAGTTTCAGTGTGTCTGGTTTTATGTGGAGGTCCTTGATCCACTTGGAGTTGATCTTAGTACAAGGAGATAAGAGTGGGTCAATTCACATTCTTCTGCATGTTGACCTCCAGTTGAACCAGCACCATTTGTTGAAAAGGCTATCTTTTTTCCACTGGATGGTTGTAGCTCCTTTATCAAAGATCAAGTGACCATAACTCTGTGGGTTCCTTTCTGGGTCTTCAATTCTATTCCACTGATCTACTTGCCTGTTGCTGTACCAATACCATGCAGTTTTTAACACAATTGCTCTGTAGTACTGCTTGAGGTCAGGGATATTAATTCCCCCAGAAGTCCTTTTATTGTTGAGAATAGTTTTAGCTATCCTGGGTTTTTTGTTATTCCAGATGAATTTCAGAATTGTTCTTTCTAGATCTATGAAGAATTGATTTGGGATTTTGATGGAGATTACATTGAATCTGTAGATTGCTTTTGGCAAGATGGCCATTTTTACTATATTGATCCTGCCAATCCAAGAGCATGAAACATTTTTCCATTTCCTGAGTTCTTAAGCAACTGGCTCTGTTTTCTTTTACTTGATGTGATCTAACTCTGTCAACATTGCCGCAGAAGCCATCCCCATACTGATCGAGAGCATTGACAACCGTTTAAAAAATAATTATTGGAGGGACCAGAGAGATGTCTCAGTGGTTAAGAGTACTTGCTGCTCTTACAGAGGACCCGAATCCAGTTCCCACCACACTTGTTGAATGGGTCTCTACCACCTGCAACTCCAGCTCCAGGAGATCTGACGCCCCCTTCTGGCCTCTGTGGACACTGCACACACATGGCATATATGCACGTACCCATAGGTCAAAGTGATAAAAATAAGTCTTAAGCTTAGACCATCAGCATTTAGCAGCAAAGGGATTGGCTTTGATGCCAGCGTGACTGCAAATCAACCAGTGACTGTTGAGCCTCTGTGCCTCTATTTCCCCATATACAACATCAGAGTAATAGTAGGACCTACACTCGGAAGGCAGTGAAAAAAAGAATTAAACACACTTACTTACACACTTTGCACCATTCCCAGTGAATAGTAAACTACCAATGACTACTGATTTTATTTGTTTGCTTAGTTGCTTTTAGACATCTCCAAAGCAAGATCCACTGGAATTTTCATTCCATATTATCAGTTGGATTTTCTGGCCAGTAGTTGAAAGCATAAAGAAGACCTGTTATAAAAACATCTCAACCCAGATACTAATCCACAGTCCTTGAGCCCCCTCCGAGTCAACCCAAGTAGGAAGCACTTTTTAACCCTTTTTCGATCAGGGTTTTGATCAGGTCCAAGGCCTGATCCTTTCTTTGTCCTCTATAGGGATAGTTACCATATAATCAGCCAGTACTTATAAAGCCAGGAATGGAACTATTTACACTAAGCAAAAAGGAAAATATAATATTGATTTTTTGCTCGAGAGTCACTGTTGTGTTTAGAAAGCCCTTACTTTGGACATCACAGAAGCAAAACCCTACTTTCAGCATGTCCTTTCTGAGAGGATTTTCTCAAGGACATTTAAAGCCTCCACTCTGTTCCTGTGCGCTGGGCGTTCCTGTGCCCTGTGCCCTCCTGTCGTAGTCTGCCCTGACTTCTAGGTATCTAAGCCAATAGAAGTGTGATTTAAGAAGAAAGTCACCCCAGAATAGTCCAAGCCAGACCAAGCAGTGCTCAGGAGCCCTATGAAGGCCTGAGCTTCACAACCTGTTCTATTGGTATCTTAAGAGCTCTTCCATGGAGTGCATCTCTCATTTTCTCATCTTAGAGACATTATCACCCTCAATTTAAAGCTCAGTAGACAGAATTAGAGACTCAGTGAGCTCAGTAACGCCAGATTATCACTAGATGGTCTCCAAGGGGCAGGATAAAAACTTAACTAAAGCCTACCCAAGCTAAGAACTCCATTATTTATTGCTATGAGGAGTTTCTATTAAGAAATAGAAATGCAGTCTGTACTGATCTGACCCAGGAAGAAGACTCCGAAGGGACACCCCGGAGTAAAGATGATTCTTTATTAAAGAACTAGAAAGCAAACCTCTGGTCTTTCATTAAGTAGGCTTTTAAACTCTTGCTATGTGGGACAGGGTGCGGCACTGCAGTGTGGGGACAGTCTGAATGACGGACTGGGACGTTTGCAGCAAATGTTGTGATGGTCTCGTGCGTCTGTATGAAGATAGAAAAGCCCAAGAGACTGGTACTTGTATCAACCCCAGTGTTGCTCATGCCTTAAATCTTGACCCTCCTCCTTCCTGTTCTACAGATTTCCTTTGTTTCACCCCCAGGATTTGAGACGCATGCTGCTGCTTAGATAAAAATAAAATGGTCCAAAGGCCAGAACTGTGCTCACAAGGGGCTCTTTTACCATTCTTTAGAGTGGAATAAAGTAAGAACTTGGCTTCCGGTCTACTGATGCTCCACTCCCAAGGGAGATTTAAAACCAAGAAGTTCTAATGGCCCCAAAGAAAAGCTATGAGGAGCTAGGATCACAAATCTTGTAACAACTGATAGGCAGATGAGATACAACCATGGTGAGGCCAGAGCTGACCAAACTGTGAAGAAGCATTTTGGGGAGAAGGAAAGAGCAGCTGTCCTCAAAACCAAAGACCCGCCCTTGTGAGGTCCAAGCTTTGCCTTTCCCCGGTAGAAGACAACTTGCTTCAGAGGGGCTTGTGAACTTTAGAAGAAAAGGAGGTAGCCCACTGTACCTCACGGCTTTCCATCCATGGCCCAATAGAGTGTGGGTAGGAGTTTATTATGCCTGATGAACAGTCTCACCTCATAAGAAGACAAAACCATCAGTGGGAAATTGAAGCAAAGTGCTATGGGAGACCAAGGGACTCCCCCACCCCAGGTTGATGCTAATGAAGGAGTTTTTAAGGGAAGAAGGAGCTGCTGTCTCCTGTGCTGATGCCCCAAAGCTCTTTAATAGCTGTTGTTGTAGTTGAGCTTCCTAATGAGTCACTGAAATGGGTGGGTCTAGTGTCACTGTCTCTATGTTGCAGAAGACAAGACTGAGGCCCAGAGGAATTCAACTTCCAAAGTCACAGTGATAGAGATGGATTTATTTCCTGATCTCCCAAAGGTTTTGATATCTTCTTGGAATTTTATTCGCTTCTTACATGGCCATTATTAAGTTTTAGGTAGCAAATAAAACAACTAGTTTGGTAACCATAACTTATCTAGGACAATAAGGCCACCCAAGGGATATCAGTTACACCAAACTCTGTAGAAAGATGAAAATGGATAAGACTTAAGGTTAGTCCAAAGAAGTCCTACTTTACCTACATAGACACAAATGGATGAG
This sequence comes from Apodemus agrarius, assembly GCA_964023405.1. NCBI lineage: Eukaryota > Metazoa > Chordata > Mammalia > Rodentia > Muridae > Apodemus > Apodemus agrarius. The sequence goes on along the minus strand of OZ030021.1, from coordinate 69,101,119 downwards.
CCTCGTAAGGAGGGAAAGTTTCAGACAAGTCAACCATTGCAATCTGAATGGTAGCTAAAGATCCCTGAGATAGGAGTCTGGGGCTCCACTGTTCAGAGGTCCCTGTTTCAGTGTCCTGCCTTTCTAGGACAAGCTCTCCCCACTGTTCCTAGGCCTTGGCCACACAGTGCTGAAGTGGAAAGTTAAGGGTTCTTTGGAAAGTCAGTTGTGTTGGATGATGTTTTGCTGGAGCAAACACATGAAGGAGTGTTTTCCTAAAGTGAACACAGATGAAAGGCTAAGGCAGACTCGAGAAGGAATGTTTAACTGAAGCAGACACGGGATAAAGGATGTTCTGCTAAAGCAAGCATGTAAAAAGACATGCGATGAAGGATTCTTTGCAAACTACATTCATGTATTAGTCTCCCTTACATTGTGTAGTGGAGCTGCATTTGTTGGGACGCCATAGAGAAAAACACGCCAAAAACTTCTGGTGGTGTACTGCAGCTTCTGGCCACTTCCACACACTCAGGCTGATTGGCAGAGTGATGTCAGCTGGGATAGGCACGTGCTGAGACAAGCCCCATGGAGGACTTGTGATGTTTGGATGGATATAATAGGACTTGATGGATAGTGATGGAGGCTAAGCTTGGCTTGCTTGTAAAGCTAGTTATTCAATGGTTGTTGGTCTCAAATCTTCCCTGGTCTTCCCTTTGCTGTGAGAGGCACAGCCAAGAACTTTTCCTGGCATTCCTGTTGGTCCTTGTCCCTCCTGATGATTTGTAGTGAGGCTGAGGCCTGGCTGTCTCTGCTAGGTAATGCCACTGCTGCTGATCTGTGTTTGCTATCCCAACTCTACCAAACTGAATTGCTGGTATATCCGTGAAGTGTATGCAAGTGGAAGGAGCTACTGCTGCTGACTTCTGTAAACTGAAGTGCAGAAAAAAAAAACATTTCTAAACAGGTCCACTTCTCTGTATCCTTTTTTCCCACTACCTCTGGTGGGTGGTAGATTGAAAGGGAAGTTGAAGTGCTTAAGAACCATCATTAAGAGTAAGATTTGAAAAGAAATTAAAGTTACACAGAGCCACCATGTCTCCTCCCTGAGAACACCAAGTTCTTCCAGCTTCCAAACTCTGGTGAGTCCTCTTCACAAAGCCAGAAGTTTAAATGTTCATAGTTTTTCTTTAATCTACTATTGATTAAAATTCCATATTTAATTAACTGTTCCCTTGAAATCATTAAAATTCTTGTATTTCACTCATTCTTCTCTTCCACCATGAGCCTGAATGCCAGGGTGGTGACATATCTGTCCCTGCTTGTGTGTTCAATCACCATGACCATCTTACAGTTATTTGTTAAGAACTTCTTTGGCTGTATATTACATAGGCAATGAAGTCAAGGATTCTGTCTCCATTGTCCAGTGCTCATGGAGACACTTAGCAACACAGGAGGAGTACATTGGCTATGTTGAATTCCAAAGATTTCATTGTGTTATAGACCCCCAAGCATGATACGAATCTTAGCTACTCAGGGAAGGACCTTCAAAGAAGAAGGGGATTAGAGAGCATTGCAAGACCACTGGGCACTATGCTCTGACCTAGGTTCTAGAATAAGAGAAAGCCAGTTCCTATCTGGCTGAGAGATTCATTAGCATACCTCTTCTGCAGAGATGACACAGAAGAGAAAGCCAGAGTAATCAGCAAGGCTTCGTGGTAGGAGAGGGAGCCAGGAGCTGGGACTGGGTTATATTTGCACCTACAAAAATAGACACTCCTAGAGTAAAGAGCAACCATCAGTCTAGAACCAATAATCATTATGGCTTGGGAAAAGCAATACACAGTCTTAAGTCCATCCTTATAAATTCTATAATAGTCAAAACAGACACGAAGAAATGATACCTCCATTTTCCCTGAGATACTGACTTTTTTTTTATTATGGAGAATTAAAACAAAAAGAAAAAAGAAAAAGAAAAAAAGAAGCCCAGCAGATTTTAAACACAGAAGGGAACTGGGCAATGTGCAGGTGACTGCTTTCGCTACACATGGAAAAAAATAATGTCAACTCTCAGTGCCAGGGACAACTCTCTCATGGAAAAACTGCAGCACAAAGTTCAAGGTACACCTGGGCAGCAGATGGGGGCTTTCGGTTCGGAGTAGCCAAGAAGAACCTGCCTAAGTTAACCAAAATGTGGGTCTGCCAATAAGAGATTCTAGGAGCAGGGCTAGAGCTGTAGCATTTAAGAAGCTTCCTTCTGGCCTGAGCTGTAGCGGAACCGGCCCTTGGTGTCAGCCCAACCTGAGAAAAACATTCCTGAGGTTTCGTCCTATACGTTGGCACCGAAATGAGACGAGATGGATGCTGCACGGACTGCGGGGTGTGAGTGCTGTACAGTAAGCATTACACAGAGCGGAATATGAGCAGAACAGGGCAGCGGCAAGTGTGTGCCCATGGAAGGGGAGACTGGCCGACAGGAAGGCAAGACTTTAACTTCGAAAGTTGGCACTGGTAGATGTTAAGTAACTGTGGCTGTTGCCAGATTGGCGCCACGGTGCCATCTGTTATACTCCAGAGTTAGGGGAGAACTGTAAACTCACATTGGCACCTGAGCACCATCTTCTTGAACCCTAATCTTTGCAAACTTAGCTGTAAGGGTTATAAGACCGGACTGACCAAGGCGGTCAGCTCCCAATTCCATCAAAGAAAGAAAAGTGTTCTTGCTTTATTGCCTCAAAATGCGTCCCGAGTGGCTAGTGACGCTGTTGTATGAGGATGAGAGCTGGAGCCCCGAGGTGGGAGTTGATGCTGCCCAACTACTTTTCCGTAGCTGTGACCACACCCTGTCTACCCACTTCCACTCTACCCTTCCCTTGTCGGACTCCCCTCTGTCCAGGTGGGACCAGCGCCCGCAGGATGCCCCAATCCATTTCATCCCTTCCCCTTTCCTGCATATGTGGGCGCCCCCATGCCTGTGCTCCAGGATTTCCCCCATGGTCAGGATCAACCACCAATAGGAGTTAGTGCCTTTGTCTCCTGAGTGGCGGCTAAGAAGAGTACTGAGTCCGGTAGCAAAAAGAAGGACCCAGTGGGAAGAGAAAAAGCCATGTGTGCTATGAGTTCCAAGGCCTCCGCAGGCCAGTGCAGAACGGGAAACACAGATGCTACCTAACACAGGCCTTGAGGGATGCACAGGCAGTGGCTGGGCCTTCCATGCAAGCTCTGTAGGGGAACAGGACCTCATGTGTGTAGACTCTACCCGATGAAGGGCATTGGAAAGTGGGGAAAAAAAAACATTTTTTCTTTACTGTGACAAGAAACCTCACAGAAGCAAATGAAGGGAGAAGGGTTTGCTTCGGCTCACAAACCCAGAGAGTTCAGTCTATCATGGTAGAGGTGACGTGGCAGCAGGAGCAGCTCTCCCTGTGGTGCTGAGAACATACATCAGCTGTTCACTTCATGGTCAGCCAGGAAGCACAGCTGGGGCCAAGGTATAGTGTTCAAAGGCTCCTAGTTACATACTTCTACCAATCAGGCCCCTCTTGCTAAGTAATGCACAGTCTTCTAAATACAGCTATACGCTAGAAACCAGATGCCCCAAAGGAGCATGTGGGGGACGTTTCAGACTTAGTCTGTAATGGTCACTAACTTTGTATGATCTCCGGGACTTCTGACAATGCTACAAGAATTACTGCACAGCAGTCTTACAAGAGTTTAATTTATATCTCTTAATCCTTTTCAGAATAGCATTGCTTAGATCAAACCTCCTCATTTTTTAGGCTTAGAAGTAAAGCCTGAAGAAATGAAATTCATCTGTCACTAGGTCTGTGTAGTACCTGTACAAAGGTCATGGCCACCCATAGCCTCCGTCATCATATTCCTCTTCTACAGAGGGAAAAACAAGGAACGTGGGGGAGAAAGCCCCGGACCCAGTCTCCAGGCAACTTCATCAGGCAGGAGGACTGAATGTTCACAGACGCTTCACCATGGCTCCCATCCTGATCTCCATAGCCTGGTGGCTTTCCCTATTTTGGTCATTCATTGTGTGCTCATAAATGTCACAGAACTACTCTGAGGCTACAACAATGGATAGCCCAATGTTCCTGCTCCCAAGGACCTGATATTCTGATGGGAAGTTACAGACAAAATAAGTCACTTTTAAGTGAGATGGTATCAGTAGCTACGAGCAAAATGAGGAAGAAAAAGAAGCTGCATCACACAAGGGAAGATGGGATGGCCGCTGGAGAGCCGCAACCTGGGAGGGTGAAAACTGAGTATTTGAACACCCTGGGTAGATAGCATCGGGGAGCAAAGGGTCGCCAGTCACTCTCAATATTGTCAAAAACCAGCAAACGGCCTAGAGGTTAAAGAAATAGGATATGCTAAGCAAGAAGGAGAATAAAAAACAAGAGAGAGCATGCGACCATGGAAAGCGCTTGACTTAAGTAGAAGGATGATGTGATATCAGCCTTACAGGGACCTGAACGTGCCTGACATTTATAGGGACCATAGGTGACAGTGCCAGGGACGGAGAAGGAAGATGTGTTCTTACGATACTGCCATGACCAAGATGGAAGATGATGGTAGTCAAACCCAAAGCGACACAGTAGACCAGGAGTTCCAAAATGACTCCACACAAAGAGTCTTCTTCTGCGTCATAAACACTTACTAACCTTGCAGATTTCTCCCATCATGGCAACACAGTCTTAGGGGTATGGATGATGGAGCAAGCACCAAACAATTCCTCAGCTTCTGTACTCCAGGTGTTCGTGCATTTGAAAGAGTTGTACACAGAAATAGTGATTTTCTTTTGTTACCCCAAAGTACACACTGAGACTTTCCTCCTTCCCTGTCCTCATTCCTTCAACCAGACCAAGCTTTGTTTCTTCAGCCTCTGTGTTAGGATGGGTCCAGGGAGCACTCACACTCCGATACCAGTGGGTGTGAATGATAACCAAGCACAGATCAGCAGCCAGAATCGATCCCTAAGTGGAAATCAAGAGATCCAGGATCAGCCTGAAATCATAAGCAAAACGGGCCAGAGTATGCACGCTGAGGTCAACTTTCATTAGATTCTCAGGAACTAAAAAAATGGGGGTAGTGTTAATACACACGGGTGTAAAGAGCTTTCCCACTCAGGCACCATACACATTTCACCAAGAAAGCACAAGGTGAAGAAAGACAGACGCTTAAAGCCGTAGACGTCAATTCACCCCAGGCAGGAAGGGAGCCACAGTCTGCAGACGAAGCACTGTTCTTATTCCACAACATGGCTTTCTTCCCCTCCTAAAGTCAGCCTTGCATCCCAACTATAATATGCTCAATAAGAATTTGTGGAATGTAAAAACACCATGCTAGCATTCCCATGTGAGAAACAATAGACCGGCAGAGTATATGTACCACAAGATAATTCAAAATAAACCTGCATGCGTGAGGAGAAGATATATAAAATTCCGAAGGCATATAGCCGATAGCGGTATGTTACCCTTGGATAAATCATGAGTGGTTTAGAGGTAAGGAAAGTTACAATGCCCCACTTCACAGAGGGGCGTGAGGGCTGCAGCTTGTGGTGAGGTAGAAGCATTTGCATGGTATAATTATGCACCCCTTCAGCATCCACGCTGCCTTCCATGCAATGTAAAACAATGTGTCATAGTCCCGTACAGTCAAAGCAGTAATTTACAAGAGTCAGCAACTCTGCAGGGCAGGTAGGCCATATTTCAAAGGGGGAAGGGGAGTTGGGGGAAGGAGTGGGAAACAGCCAATCAATTTCCAAAGACCCTGCTTCCCTGCCACTCTGCTGACCTTTCGGGCAAGACCTAATGCCAATTAGCTCAGTTATAAAGTCCATAATTCTTGTGGGGAAGCCTGTGTGTAGCACATGATCATTTTACAACGGTTGTCCTAATTTGCAGCCCCCAAACATGGACTCCTGGGGCCGCCAGGTGGGGGTGGGGGGATTGTTGGCAAGCGACAGGAGCAGCTGGAAGGGATCACAGAGCACAATTACTGTCTGCGCACGGCCACATCTGGAAAACAGCTCTGTGCTGGCTTTAAAACGGCATTAGTGAAGAATAGGACTTTGTGCTGGGGATGACTGGGTGGGGAGAAGGTAAGGGGGAAATACGGGGTGCACTTCTACCCAGTGTGGTGGGGATGAAAGGACTGTAAAGAGAATGGCAGGCGGGGTATAAGAGCGAGAATCCAGGGACAAGTGGGTGTTGACAAGAGCAGGCTGCAGAATCACTGTTACTGCAGGGGCATGGCTCTAAACCCCTTCATGTGTGCCACCTTGAAACCTGACCACCATGCGGAGCTGGTCTCTTGCACACTGAATTTAGCTGACATTTGTCCATCGTGTGAGATGTTTGTGGTACCTGGCAGTTCCATACTAACAGGATATACGCCAACAGAACCTACATTCCCCAGGTCAACATTCAATCCCCTGGTTGGAGGATGCCTTCCCCTTAGATGGATTTGAAAATGTAGATGTGTTTATTGCTTTTAGGATGCTGGGCACATAGAACACACTTAATAAATAATTGTTAAGTAGACCGAAACTGAGTTAGGTGAAAGAGTCATTTGAGACGCTGATCTAATTAATGAATTAATTCCCATCTTTGATTTCTCAGCTATGAGGACTGCATAAGGCCAGAAAGATTCACTTGTAAGTACAAGTACACGTGGTAGAATACAAGGTCCTTGTAAAGAGGTATTAAGATCCCAGTGGACAGGGAGATGGGGTTATTTATAGTTTGAAAACTAACATTCAGTAGTATACTATATTGTCACATTTGGGAATGCTCACAGTCTGTCTTTAACCCACCCGCCCCCAATGCAAGCTATGGATAAAGGAGCTGAAGAGGATGCATGCAGCATAAGCCAACCAAATCCAAAGGGGCTCTTGATCCCTGTCTCACCAGAGCTCCGGGCATATCTGGATCTGCAGAGGAAGGAAGGGGATTTATCTTATCATGGGTTGAGAAGAGCTGCAAAGGCGTGCCTGTTGATGTGCACCTGCAATTCCAGTGCTCAGGAGGCAGAAGCAGGTGGATCTCTGTGAGTTCAAGGCGAGCCTGGTCTACAGAGTGAGTTCTAGGACATCTAGGGCTATATAATAGAGAGATAAATCTCTCAAAAAATACAAAAGAATGGAAGGAAGGAAGGAAGGAAGGAAGGAAGGAAGGAAGGAAGGAAGAAAGGAAGGAAGGAAAGAAGGATGGAAGGAAGGAAGGAAGGAAGGAAGGAAGGAAGGAAGGAAGGAAGGAAGGAAGGACAAGCTATGAAATGCTGACAATGGGTTTGAGACCTGTGGCTCTAACCTAGTCCCTTTGTCATTTCATTATTTCAGATCATCACCTGGGTCCCCAGAAGCTAGGTTCTGCAAAGGGACACCCAGGACAAATTAAAGAGAAAAAAATGATGCCAAGGTGTAGACCATCGCCACCCCTTTTGCCCTTGTGCCCGACTCTGCCTGCACAAAGCTACCCCTATGCATTACTAGTAGTTTGAAGGCTTAGTCCACTCAGACTGCTACAAAAAATTATCATAAGCTAGATGGCTTATAAACAAAATAAATGTATTTTTGTCAGTCCTAGAGGCTAACCATCTGAGGCCAGGGTAGGAGATGGTAGGGTTCTAGGATGGGCCCTGGGACATACAGTATCATATTTCCCTCCTTGTATCCTTATGCAGCATCCCTATTATAAAGACACTTACCTCATTCACATCCCCACATGCCTAATTAATCATTTCCCAAAGTTTCATCTCCTGCAGCAGTGGTTTTACTACCTGTGGGTCACAACCCTTTTGGAGTCGAAGGACCTTCTCATAGGAGTTACATGTCATATATCTGCATATGGGGTATTACATTTTGATTCATAACAGTAACAAAATTACAGTTCTGAAGTAGCAACAAAAATAATTTTATGGTTGGGGGGTCACCACCACATGAGGAACTATATTAAAGGGTTACAGCATTGGGAAGGTTGAAAACCACTGTCCCAAAGCCATGACTTTGAATGTGGACATTTCAAGATATGGACTTGAGAAAAGACAGCATTCGAATACACCATATTATTACACATTGTAGATCAGACCATAGAAACTGACCCCTACATCTGAGGCAGAAATTCTCCCATTAGTGTCCCTGATAGATGATCCTTCTTGCTATGTTAAGATACCTTGCAGCAGACAGCAGAGGCTAAAGCCTTCGGCCAAACTATGGTTGAAGTTTGACCTCAAGCAATTACCAGCAAAGTCATCAGGAACAATTAATATTTCTGCATGCAAGTAAGCAAATTTTTTCCTTCTCTGTGAAATGAAGATAAGAACACTCAGGTTGTGGGATTCATGTGAGGAACAATGAGGCAGTGCCTGTCCATGGGATTTCCCAGCTTCCTGGACTCTACAGTACAGTTCTATGTGTTACCAATGACCTTGTATGCAATGTATATGTAACTAAATTCAAACACTAGTTGATAATCTGCTCCCAGTCTGATGTGGGCATTTGTTTTTTAAGACAGAGAACACATAGAAGGGCACATTGGGATTTTTCTGCTTCTGAGGGCATCATTCTTACCTTGCTAGGGTCAATAGTACATATAAAAACTTTATATATACAAGTTATCTTTAGTTAGCCATTCCTGTGTGTTCTAAATTGGTATGTCTCAAACATGGGTTAGTTAGGTTTCTACCACGATGCATAGATAGCATCAGGTCCCACACATGCAAGAGCTTGGGTCAGAATGGAAGATACCAGCACAAACAGAGCCTTTGCTTGGTAAACTGTCTTCAATGACTGAGAAACTGTAGCCGGCATCCTGCGCTGTTGTTTATCTTAATATTTTTACTTTTAATTGTCACAGTAATTGTACATACGTGTGAACACAAGTTCACCATGTGGGTGGGTCAAGGTGACCGGTTGTCCCTTCTCTCAGACATTTATGGTTTCTTAGTGTTGGAAACATTTGAAGTCCTCTCTATTAGCTACTTTGAAATGTACACTTAACTGTGGTCACCATGAGCATCTGACTGTGCCACACAACACTGGTCCTCCACTTGACCTCACAGAAGTCTCCAAATTATCCTAGGCAGCAGGGTTGAGCCTCACTGCTGACAGCTTACAGCATGCTTGACTGTCCACTGCTGCTGTTCCAGCATTCCGGCCCACCATCTCCCCCGTGGTTTAGTTTCTTTCTCCTATCAGTTCCTGCAGTCAGTTCCTTGGAGCCTCTGACCTGGGTGACCTGGATGGTCTCTGGTTTGCAAGGTCTCTGAAAAGATACTTAGGAGGTGCCAAGCCCCACTGAGGTATCTAAGTGACATTTGTGTCCCTGGGAATCCTGTCATATGGCAGGCTCAAAGTTTGTAGCTATAGTCTCTTCGACTTTTGAATATAAATTAATGCATTTGGAAATAGCATTAAATGACTAGGTTGGGTCACATCCCCCTAACACCTAACCAAAAGGTCTCCCAATCTCACCTCTTTCAGAATCCTCGTTCCTGGCTTCTCTGAGGCAGGTTAGAGCTTTGAGAAGTTCTTCCTTCCATGTCAGACCTCCAGACATGACAGAACCCTCAGGTTTGGGGATTGAGGTCATTAAGAAGCCCTGCCCCTAGCAGAGCCTCTTCTCCGATGGCTACCCATTCTGTCTAGCAATCACTCTTTCCTTATTCTTGCAGAGATTGTGGCAGTAATTTCTTACTACTAATTACTTCTGCCTAAGGTCTATTCGAAACTCTTAAGCCGATAAGTTCTTGGGAGAGATCCCTCCTGCACAGGCAGGTGTTTGGACTAGTGAGGATGTTTTCCCTCCGACTCCTGATCCATTTACACTCTGCCTGAGGATTTTGACATTTCCATGAAAGGCATCGGTATGAGCCTACTTGGCTGTCTATCCAGCCTCAGGGTAGGCACTCACAGACACTCAGAATCTTCCTCTAATCTAAAAACTTCTGACTTACTGTGAGCCTTCCACGATGTCTTCCAGGTAACTTCCCAAGCCATGGTAGTTCCTGGCCCTCCTCTTCCCCTCCTCCCCCTCCTTCTCTTCCTTTCAGCCATTGGTCAATTACTCTTCTCCAACATTCTTCCATCTCAGTTTGACGTCTTCCCCTTCCTCCTTTCCACCTCAAATCCTACTTGTCCTCCAAGTTTCAGATCAAATGCCATCTTGTCTATATACCCCTGATTCCGGCTAGAAATGAAGCACTCTCTCTCTGACAACCATCATCCCCTTATGGTTTCATTCTGTGATGCTGATGTATCTAGCCTATGTTAACCACTTATGGTGGATCTATGACAAAATTCCAGACAGCCTCAGCCTAAGGAATGGAGGGGCTTGCTTCAGCTCATGGTTTCAGGAGGGTCATCCCATCTATCCCATCATAGCCAGGAAGATGTGGGAGCAGCTCCAATGCTGGTGGTGGGGATGTGGGACAAAAGCTGTTCCTATCACAGCAGATGCTAAGGCAGAGAGTAAGACAGAAATAAGGTAAGAAGTGGGTGTCGACCCCAAAGGTCCTCTCTGAGGGGCCTATTTCCAGCTAGCTGTTGCTTGCCACAATTTCCAAACTTTCCCAAAACAGTGCTGGGCAGATAAAAACCTGTGGGAGACATTTCAGGTTCCAACCCTAATACTGCCCCATTGGAACCATGGGAGTTCAAGTGGCGGGCCCAGTGCAGAAAGAGCAGAAAATAAGAAAACAAGGGCTCTGGTGACCAGAGCATCATGGGAACGTTACTGTGGAATGTGAGTTTGTGTCCCAGGAATAGAAGTAACGTGGAGCAGAAAAGGTGGAGTGTCGAAGAATCCTCAAAAGCATCATCCCCACAGAAGAAAGGGAATAGAAATGAGTCTAGTTTCCCTGGGGGGAGGGGGGATATGGAGATGAATATTGAAGCTAGCATTAATCATCTGTTAAAGCCTGTACTTTGGAGAGCATGGTAAGTTCTAATCCCACAAATGTCCACTTGACACAGAATACCAAGGGACATGTGTCACTGGACCACTAAGGACTCTCTTCCTGACTAGTTGAAAACATTTGAACTGGAGAACACAAGGAATTGCAGGATAAATAAATGAAATTAGTTCCTGGTGGCGGGGGCTCAAAGTATGACAATAAAGGGAAGAGACAATGAGGCAGTTGCAGTGTAAGGGCAAGGAACGGGTGAGGAGCAGCTAAAGGAGGGGACAGGGGCTTAGAACACGGAGATGTTAGGAATTGCAGCCTGAAGAACAAAAGACATAGTCAAAGTTAAACCTTTGAGTCCGGTGAGGAGAAAAGATTTGACTGGGACCCTAATGATAGGATAGAATTGGCCAGAAAAAGAGGAACAAGATGTTTTAAGATAGGCTGGCAAATGCAAATAGGTTTGTGCAAGACAGCCAAAGAGGAAGAAAGCACCAGAAAGGCCTGCAGACTTTCTGGAAAACTCCAGCGTCCAAATAAAATGCTCAGGCTTCACGGGCCAGGACACTGGAATGTTAGGTGCCTCAAGGGGACAGTTCCCTATGGTGTGGAAGCATGTTGTCCTCGCCCTCGCTCACAGAGACCTTCCATCTTGGACGTGGATCAGTCTTCCTGGATCACCATTTTGATCCTTTTGTCACTTTCTAAGCATGTAGTTTGCACTTTCTGTATACCATCCGGCTAAGCCAGCAGACACTAGATCACTAAAAGCAGAGGGACTGCTTGGCTTCCCGTGTCCTCTTCAGTGTAGACTCAAGTTTAGACTCCACTCATTAGGCCAGAATCCAAAAGATGTCCGCCAGCTACAAGTGATGGGTTTCATCCCAAGGGCTCTCTTCTGAGAAAGAGGATATGTTTGATGTCTACCCTTGAGATGATAAGAGATCTACTACTTTATGGTCCTAGGGTAGAAACCTCCTGAGCACGAGGCCAATGCCGTATCCTCTAGATCCTGTCTCTGCCCCCACAGCCTTACCTTGTACCCCTGGACCCATGTATAAACTGTTCCCCTGCTCTGGGAAGCTCATTCCTTCATCTCTCCACCTGCTTGCTCATTCCTCTAAACTTTCCTGCATTCACATGGCACCCGCTGTGCCAGCCACAGACATGGTGTGCATATTTAGCAAACACTCGGTGGTTGATGAAATCTTTTATGTGTTTTATTCAGCAATCTAGCAAAGTCTTATTGTTCGCTTTCTAAAAACACAAAATCTCGCTCTCAGGGAGACAGAGTGCTTTGGCTTGAGCCAAAATCTCAGCAGCTGGCTGCTGCTACCACATATGATAGTCCCTATCATTAACCTCCACCCCAAGGCCCCCTTTTCCATTCTGGATCTACTTTCTATCCATAAACCTCAGGTATTTGACCTGGTTGTGCCTAAAGTCCCGAGCCCTAGATCCATTCTCACCGCAGAACCTTTTGCCCTAGGATAGACTGGAGATTAGTATGTTGACTCTGAACATCTCCTCCTTTGGAATAACCCCCCCAACCCCCGTGCATTCTATAGGTGCTTGTCTAGAGTGTCCATAGAGGGATGAAAAGTAGGAACAAAATATGTTAAGTTCAGGGGGTCATGAGTTTTGAAGAAATGGTGAACAATCCTACCTGGAACTCACTTTGACCCCTCCAAGATGAGGATGGAGCCTATCTTCTCCCCTTCAGCTCTCTGGCCTCCACACCCACGGCCCTCCTCTCTTGATCATATTCACGACACCACTCCATTTCCAGTATTGGACCTACTCCGTGCCAAATCCCGGTGTCCCCCCACCCCCCCACCCCACCCCCCGTGTTCTTTTTCCATCGCCCCTTGGCGGACACTGAGCTCTGGACTCCCCGTGTTTTCATTGCTAGCATTCTTTACTGTTTTTCAAGGCACACAGTTCTTCCTCCAATACAGAGAAATCTTGAAAGCCTCCACGCCTCCTCAAATGTAAGCGTCCATTGGGTGCAAAGCACCGAACTTGATTCGTGGAGTAATGTGAAGGGTATTCGCAGAGGCGTCCTTGCCTGTGAGCAGCTTACAGTCTAGGTGGAATGAGCCAATCGCAGAGCTGTATGTTGAGCAAGATCTCCGAGACAGTGCCCGGAGAGCCTATATGTAACTACGAGAGAATGACGTGGCTTAGCATAGGAGGGTTGACGCTAGTTAACGGAGAAATCCGCATGGGCATAAATTTTACTGGGAAATCTTCCTGAGAGCTTCAAAGACAATGTAAGAATCAAGTGCTCGGTCTTCAGAGACTGGCACCGAGGACATTCTGGAGGTTAAAGGACATTCTGGTGGACAGAACAGCAGGAACAAGAGCCCTGGGGCAGGACTACGCATAGAATCTGAGCTATCTGATCTTCCAGGAGCTTCTGGCTGTGATGAACTTGAATCTATGCTCTAGTTTTCAAAGTTGAACGCTGGCCCTCCGCAGAGCAAAAAGGTGTCTTGAGGCCCCAGGCAGCCCACCCGGGTGGTATTTTTCCATTACTCTGGGAAGTAAAGGTCACTCACTTGTTGATAGCAATGTGACCATTCAAGGAGAAAACAATTAGAGATGCTGAGCCTTGGCCCCGCAGAGGAGGGAGGGAGGGAGGGAAAAAATCCTCCCTGAGGGAAAAGGGCCGAAAGGGAAAGATCCAAGAGGGTAATTGGTAAATATTATTGTTTCATTCCCAGTGCCGACTCTGCCCGGGTCTCTCTGCAAGTGGCACATTTAAATCTCAGTCTGACTTTGGCAGATTTAATTGAGTCGCCACTGAAAAAGAAATTATCCCTGTGCTATTAATTTTTATAGTTCCTCCGGGCTTTTAAAAAAGTGTTTGGATTTTCGAGGTCTTTGAAAATGAAAACATTAAATTTTATTAAAAGGAAATGTAAGGGGGCTGGCAGGGACCTGCCAGGCCCTGACAGGATGGTTGGTGGAAAGGTGTAGGCCCTCTCAGGTAGTGTGACAAAAGTTTTCCCCTGATAGACTAAGAGGCAGGTGGGTCGTCAACGATCTGTGATCCCTCCCAGAAGGCTCTCTGCCAGCTCCGAGTGGGCGGTGCCTGGTGAAAGCGTCCCAGACCCTGTCCTCACGTCCCAAGCCCCTGCTGGTACCCACAGGCCACTAAGCAGCTCGCAGAAGAGGACACTCTCAGCAGAGGCTGAACAAGCAGAAGACCCAAATTTGCAGGGCCTGAAGCTCTCGGGTGGCAGTGAACTTACTTAAAGAAAAAATAATTCAAGATTGCAAATACTAAATTATGTCAGAAAGTGAAATTTTAATGAGAAAGAGGAAAGTCACAACAAACTGCACATTTGAAAAGCTGACAAATTCCTCAGGCACCACAAACTTCGGAATAATTGGCACACATCTGTAATACTTCTCTCTCCGCAGCCTTTGTCAGCAAGCACTTTGATCATCTCTTTAAATGGCTATAATCTTTTCAATATTATTTTTAAACAGAGGATATGAAGACAATTCAGTCTCTCGTCTAACAAGTTGATCAGATTTGGTACTTTATTATTCAGGGTTTGGAAAAAAACCTCTCTTTCAGCCTCTCAATTCTTCACTGGAAATGCCGTGTGAGTTTTCAGGACTGCTATTAACTTTGCAAAAAAAAAAAAAATCTCTGTCAAGTCTCTTTCATATGTGAGCTATGAGAATCCAGGGCATTTTAACTTTTCTTTTATAGCAACAAATCTAAAATGCTCTTTGAATTTATGAAACTTCCGAGCCAGATTGTCATTGATGTCCCCGCCTCAGCGGCGTATAACGAGTTTCGTGGTATCTCTGTCAATGTCGGTATTTCCTGTCAAATCAGCAAGACATTTAAACACTGGGACTCTGATAAATTCTATGTCAGTAATTCCCATCAAAAAAAGAAGAAGCAAGATGAACAGCACAGTTGTAATTATGTTACTTTGTGTGATCGAATATATTCTTGACAATATATTCTTGACAACTTGGATTTTGATGGAGCGATGAAGACAAGCAGCTTGACGCTTTCTGTACCTGACGATGGGAAGGACGGCCCACCAAGTGGCTGGTTTCTCTTCTGTCACCCATGAGCTTCTGATGCGGGCCACTGTAGGACATACACACACTTGGGCCCCCCCCATCAACTCACTCCCCTACAACTTAATACATAGGGTGTCAACACAATGAGTTTCGGGGGTGTGCTTGAACACTGAAATTTGACAACTGATGACAGTTGTCAAAAGAGATATACCCCCCAAACTCAGCAGCTGTTTAATAGTCTCTAAAATGCTGTCTCAGTGCCAGCCAACATGAAGGAAGTAGCAAAATCAGAAGCACCAGGAACCATGCCTTAGACTATGGCTGAAAGGCCTCACCCAATGCATACAAGCTGGGTGACGGTGTAAACACACCGTGCTAATTCACGTCTACACTCGCACGACGGTCTGGAGGAAAGACCTTTGAACACAGGCTATCTGGGAATTGGCTGTATTTGTATTTTGGAGGCAAAAGTATCTCAGAACTGTAAGCAACCTATACAAAACAAACAAACTGAAAGGTTCTTGGGGCTGAAGGTCAGATAGGAGGGTAATCAGGACTATATGAGAAGGACCAGGAAAGCAGGAGGCAGAGCTGCAATGTATATGATCCAGACTGCTAAGGAAGAACATACGTGTGTGTGTGTGTGTGTGTGTGTGTGTGTGTGTGTGAATGCACAGGGTTCATTCATGTGTGTGGCACATCATATATACATATATGTACCCCGTACATACATACATGTGTGCATACATATATGTTGCATGTACTTGTGCATGTATGGGGAAGAGAATTAAGGGATGAGTATGAAGTCACAGTAGAAATGCCCTAACAGTGGGCATCAGCCTGACAGACAGGCAGGACACGGAAGCCCAGGAAATTTTCCCATTTCCCATTTGCTCAGTGACTGAGTTCAAGTGGCTCCCTGGGCCAGGGGTTCTCAACCTGTGGGTCACACCTTTCATGGGTGGGGGAGGGGCGGCGAGGAGGGGTGCAGATCAGATGCCCTGCCTATCGGGATATTTATATTTCAATTCATACCAGCAGCAAAATCACACTTGTGAAGTAGCAACAAAATAATGTTATGCCTGAGGATCAGCGCGGCATGAGGAGTTGTATTGAAGGGTGGCAGCATCAGGAAGGTTAGGAACCGCTGCTCTACCCACTCTGACGGCAAGCTCTGTGTGCCGTATGTGTCCGTTCCCACAAACAGACGACTTCCGGTTGCCCTCCAGGGCTGTATCAGCATAGTCCCCACACAGAGCCAATGAACCTGAGGGATAACCTCTCTACTCCTTCAGAAAGGTCATTCGGCTCCGACAGCTATGACTCTTTCCTGGGCCTTTTATCCTGATCCCTTAGCTCCAATGCTGTCCCCATTAAACGTCACAAAGTACTACAGAATCAGGCAGTGAGATGAGGGAAGAAAAATGTGTATTTTGCTTCAGTGGCCATCTGAATTGTGCTTGCTTATGGAAAGCGGGGGTCGTTTGAGTCCCGTCGGCTGCAGAAATAAGAACTCTAGATGATTTCTGCTTGTTTGGGTAAGGACAGACATACAATAACTGTCCAGATTTTTAAAAATCGAAGGATAGATAGTCAAAACAGATGTTCTATGCTGGGCGCTCAGCAGTCCCAACTCTAAAACATCACTCTTTCAGATCAGGCCTATTCGCTAAAGCTTTTTAGGGTTCTAGGGTTGGACATAGCTGGGAGTATCAGAGTTTGGGGGCACAGATTCAGACAGTTCTAAACCAAAATGGTGCGCTACCTTCCACAGAGGAGATGGGCTGATTCCCCCATGTGCTCAGAACCCTAGCTAGACACCCTAAATAGAGACTCTTTTAAAGACCCTCAAAGTTGAAAATGAATAACTGCTCTCTCCCTGTGGTTCCCGCAACATACATGTGCTCACAAACTTACACACATATGCATACTCTTTTCACTGTCACTGCTATGCCTCCCCTCCCCCAAGCCTTCTTCCCCCGGCTGTGTTCCCTCCTTGTCTCTGTCCCTCCTCCCGCACTTACCACTTCAGCCAGCTGGTTACCGATCTCTGGTTTGTATTTAATCTCTACATAGACCTTCCATATTTACAGTTCTTACCTCTCAGTATTTCAGTGTGTTAGAGGAAGAGTTGGGGGTGAGGGGTTTTATGTTCACCAACAGATAACTGCCAGGCACTTCCAGCTTTGCTGAGGCTTGTGAGGTGCTCCGGTGAGGGATGGAAGAAAAGGGGGTCCATGGTGTGTGTGTGTGTGTGTGTGTGTGTGTGTGTGTGCGCGCGCGCGCGCGCGCGCGTGCGCGCACATGCGTGTGTGGATTCATTGAAGCAAGACTTAGAGATCTACAAGCATGCCCCTCTGTCAGCCAGGCTCATCTTATGGCCGCACATGTAAACACATGTTCTGCATGCGTGTGAATGTACATGTGCAGCTCACGGGAGACAAAAGGCCAGAAAACATCCCCACAACGAGGGCACCGGCACTGAGTCATCTTTCTCCCTAATTCTTTACAGCCAAAGAGAGACCCACTTGCTCTTCAGAAAAATAAGGCCGAAGCCTCCTCCCAGGCTGAACTCATAAACCTCTAGCCTGTGGGAACAGGGCCCACCCTTCTAAGTACAGATAGGCAGACACTGGCCCAGACACAGGGTGGAAACTTCCACTGCCCTGCCTTTGACCTCTCTGCCTCCCAGCTTTCTGCATCTTAAAGGGACCCTGGCTTCTAGAGGACAAGCCTGCTAGACAGCTCAGCTCTGTCTTTTGATTTCAAGTTGTTGTCCTTGGATAGAAGGTTATGTCTCCGTTTTAGTTAATATCTGGGGATGCCTAAAAATTTAGGAAGGAGTCAGAGTGCCCCTCGAGTTCAGAAGCCTGGGGTTATTTTTGTTCTGTTTCTGAAGAAGCTGGTATATGTCCAAGGATTACAGCACCCTGAGGAGCATGGGGAGGGGACAGCTACCCCCAGTCATTAGACCCCTGCATTGAGTAAACTGCCTGCCTGACCCTCGCTGTCTCACTTTTTCTGGGGCTCAAAGTAACTGGAGGCACTAAGGGGTATGTGGTGTTGATGTTTTTGTTAAGCTTTAAAACTTGCTTAACACGCCAGTACAGTTTCATGGGGGGGGGGGGCAGACAGATCAAGAGAAAGGTATAAACATAGAGCCAGAGGAGGGCAACCTGGCTGCTTACAGGCCTGGGGCTCTGGCTCAGAGGAGCTAGTATAGGTTTCACCTGGCACGGCCTCACCTTCTCTGGATTCTACCAGGTTCCCTGCAATCCAGTCGACCAGACGTTGAGCTAACCCAAGGCCAGTAGTGGAAATGCCCCCTGTCCAATCCTGATGAAGTCCTTGGACATTTGACAAAGCACCATCAGCACCGAGTGGGCTGTCCCTGTATCCTACAGAGTGATTCTTCATATCCACACCCATTGCCATGATTCTCTCGGTCTACCTAACAAGTGCCAGGTCCCGTGGTCTGGGGACAGCACTGATAGTCACTGTAATGGCACTGCCAATGTGCCACTACCTTGTGGCCAGTACTCTGTCTGCCTAGCATGGCCACAAGCAGGAGACCAATGTGGTCCAGTCTTCAGGGACTACGTTTGTATGGTTAGAAAAGCATGGAAGCCGTTTTCTACTGGTCCCGGAGTGGAGCATTTCCACTGAGGTTAAGTGGCATCTCGACAGTATTCCCAGCCATTGAATTGAACAGGAAAATATCATGTCCAGCTGATGAGGCGGCTCTGTGCTTACAGGAGGACCTCAGGTCAACTCCTGAACTCAAATAAAAGGCCAGGTATGGAACTACTTGCTTACGATCCAAGCTCTGGGACAGAGGAGGCACGCAGACCCCTGGGACTCACTGGGCACGCAGTTCAGCCTGTTTGATGAGCCCCAAGCCATAAGAGACCCTGACTCACAAAGTGAAGTAGGAGAGCTCCTGTATGTGACACACATACATTTACCTGCATGAGCATAAACACACACGATTGCCCCATACCTAAACTGAAGCATGCAATTGCTGAGACAGAGCCTCCTGAAAGCACTAAGCGTTCTCTTTAGGCCCTTATCAGCTGGAGTCCCCGAATGATAATATAATCCACAGCAGACATTCTGGGCGAGCAAGTTCTGAGGCTCGGTCATTAGAATCCACAGCAGCATCTAACCTCTGTGTTGGAGGGAGAGCTCTGACGCAGGTAGGTGCTGTGGATAGTCACATTCCAGATGCTGGTAAATGCTCAATATGACAATAGCAGAGGCGCCTGTTATAAGTAGCACGGATTGATAATACTCCCAGGAAACTGTGGGAGGAAGTGCCACCTTTCTTTTTTTTCTCTCTGGACATTGAGTGCTGATAACAACCTGAATTGCATTTGAGACATTGTGCTGGTTAGGAAGGGATCAGGCAGTCGAGTCCCCTCCCCATCACACTGCACCAGACCATTGAGTCCCTCCCCCATCACACTGCATCAGGCAGTTGAATCTCTTCCCTATTACACTGCATCAGGCAGTTGAGTCCCCTCCCCCATCACACTGCATCAGGCAGTTGAGTCCCCTCCCCCATCACACTGCATCAGGCAGTCGAGTCCCCTCCCCCCATCACACTGCATCAGGCAGTCGAGTCCCCTCCCCCCATCACACTGCATCAGGCAGTCGAGTCCCCTCCCCCCATCACACTGCATCAGGCAGTCGAGTCCCCTCTACATCACTATATCTCAGCACTCAGCTCCCACATCCCTCTTACGGTTTTCTTTTCGTTCAGTGTAAGCAAGCATGGTGCCTGATCCTCTCCGAACCCTCCACTCCCTAATTTCCCCTAGTTGAAATAAAACCCATCACTTAACCTTGGACCGACCCCTTTCCTCTGCTCTGATTCATACATTAATATACTGACTGATTCTATGATTCTTACAACTTTAGAGTCCGCTAGGAACTTCCTCCTTGGAAAATAAAATTCATAATTTAGGAATCTGCCGCGATTAAAAAGCAACCTGACGTGAATTTACTTCAGACTTCCTATCTCATCCCTGGCTACTGATTACATCTCGGAGCCATGTGTCTGGGAAATCAATATTCTGTGAAATAGAGATTTCAAGGGGAAAGCTCATCCTGACTGGCTACATATGGATAATTAGGCAAGCACTAATGACAGCGAGCCTGTTTTACTGTGAAATACTCACGCCGTTATAGAAAAAGTGTTTGACTTACTAGATGGCTTAATTGCCAAGAGGATAGGCACACGCCAATATGGCTCCAAGTGGCATTGAAAGACAGCCCTTGGATGGACAGTCAGCCACCCTTGGGGCTTTTACTGGCTTTTTCTGTTACCTCAAATAAGTCACAACCCTCTTCAGTCTTCAGTGTGCCATCTACAAGCCTCTACTCCATCAGAAAGGGCCCTCAAGGCAAGATTCTTTGACTCTTGATCATTGTTCTTTTTCTGTGCTAAATTATAGAGTTGCCAAAAATGAAGAAAGCGTTGGACCTATATCAATTTATTCCTGATAAACAGGAAAAAAATGTATTTGGCCTTTAGCAAGTATGTGCTCTTGAGGAGGACCAACTGCCGAGGGGGTTGCTGTGAACCGGTGCAAGGTTGGCCTTTAACAGAAAGGCAGTAGAGAAAGAGGGTGGCCCTCTGCTCTAATCCGAACCCAGTCCTTAAGAGCTCCGTGCCTTCAGCCTGCCACTTAACTATTTTGGTTTCTAAAATTCCATGACATATTACCTGCTCTCAAAGATCCAGGTTGCTGGTTCCTCAGACTCTCGCTTTGAACTAAAACCCTTCCTGGACTCTGTGCTTGTTGTTTGACCCAAACAGTAGATCGTAAAGCATGCTAAGTTCATTCGTAGCTACACGCGCTGAGATACTAGTGCCAGAGAGTGATGCAGGGCTAAGCATTTGAAAGAAACCAAGTTCACAGGCAGGGAGCCGCTGTAAGAGGGAGGCACATAGGGTTGGTTACCTTTCTTATTGCTCTGACCAAACACCTGAGCGGAAATCCTAAGGGAGGGAGACGTTCCTCGGCCTTACAGGTTCAGAGTCATTGCTGGGTTGGCCCCACACATATTACAGAACTTTATGGCGATCCAAGTGTATGGTGGCAGAACTTCCTCACCTCGTAGCCAGCAGCAAGTAGGGAGGATGCCTGCACAGATGTTGTTTGACTACATTCTGGGAGTCCACTAGCATACAGAACGGTGCTACCCACATTCAGGATAAACCTTCTCCTATTATTTATTCCTCTCTGGAAACACCTTCACAGATACAAAAGAGGGCCCTTTCTTCCAAACAAGACTACCTGCCTCAGGAGGTTCAGTACATGAAGGCAGCCAGGTATGGACTGTGCCCATCTGGGTGTACCAGGAACACCATTGAATACTCGACAAAGCAGGAAAGAAGTAGGAAAGGTGTTACTGAATTGCCTTGTTTCCGAATCAGACATTATGGAGTTTGTGTCTCCACCCACTGAGGCTACAGACAGTATGAGACTAGGGTCTTTAGCTGTTGTTCTGAATCCAGTCCCAAGCACCTATACTGGAGGTATGTACATAGCAGGTACTTGGTAAATCTGTGATGAATGTATGGATA
Organism: Apodemus agrarius; assembly: GCA_964023405.1. Classification (NCBI taxonomy): domain Eukaryota; kingdom Metazoa; phylum Chordata; class Mammalia; order Rodentia; family Muridae; genus Apodemus; species Apodemus agrarius. Next base: position 69,079,584 of record OZ030021.1, on the reverse strand, counting down.
TATGGATATATAAATGGATGGATGGATAGATGGACGGATGGACGGATGGATGGATGGATTTTTAAGATAGAGTTGAGACATTGTGTAAATAATTCATCATTAAAAGCATGCCACTTTAGATGTGTACCTCTTCTATACCTCCAAGAAACTACCTGAAGATTTATACACCCCACTTTACCCAGGATAAAGTAAGCTAGAGATGAATAAATAACACAGTCAATGACACATAACCCCCAGGAGTGGAAACCAGACAGAACACATGTCAATATTAACAAGGCCTTATTTGATAAATTCTGTGTGCTGAGCATTCTGTTGGTTCCATTTTTAAACACAATAGAGATACAAGGACTCCATCCAGCTGGCTCTGGGCCATCAGCTCTGCTCTTTCCTCGGGAAGGCTGACCCCACCCAGGCTGTGTTTGGAGTCCTTCCCTCCAGAAACCGTGCCACAAAAAGCCCTCCAGTTTTCCTTCAGGCCCTGGCAACAAGCCTGCTGTCCTTTTGTAAATCCAAGGATTTACTGGTAGCTGCTTTTGGGGCTGCAGAGGAGAGTATAAAAAAAAATAAACATGTGATGGCTATGAAATTCTAAGAAATCAGGCAATGTTTTTGGAGACCTGGTCCTAATTTGCAGTTCTTGGTTCCTTGCTGGGCATAAGGTCTTCAGACACTGCCCCCAGAGTCTTCCTCCACTGGGAGGCTCACAGTATGCTTTCTTCCCTGGGTCTATATATTTTTAATGTTCCCACAGAGATTAGCTATGTCTTCCAGGTTTCTCAGCCTATCCAAATCATGTCAATCTGTTCTGTGAGCTGAAGAGCCTACAAAAGTCAGAAGCAACTGTTGTCTGACATAACAAAATTGTTTCCTGAGTCAACAGGGCACAGTCTGTGTTCAGGTGCCCAAAGCACATCTTATATCCACAGTTATATCTTCTGGACCTGGTTGCACATCAAAAATCACATGATTTAGGGGCACCTTTACAATTAACCATGTATGAACCCCTGAACTAATTAAATCAACCTCTGTGGGATAGAAACCAGATGTGGATTGTTGGGTGTTTCTTTGTTTAGCTTCCAGTGAGTCTAACATACATAGCTTCAGTGAAGAACAAAGACAATGGTAGGCTTGCTTCCATCACTCCAGGGCATCTGAAACATTGTGCTTGCACTAACCTTTAAAGCTAGTGGACATTAGTTAACATCTGGACATTCAGAATGGCAACACTGAGCAGGCCAAGCAACTCTCAAGTCACATTTACAAGGGTTCAGATCTCATGTGTCTCCTTCCTGAAAGCTTGAGGTGAGATACTTCCGGACACCAAAGTAACTACCCCCGGAAACCCCGGTGCTTAAGATATCTAAAATACAGCCAGTATCTCCTAGATACCAGAATATCAGTACCAGCATTCTCTCTTAGAGTTTTCAGATTCCTTTGCTTACCGCCAAGCCACCCGACATACACACCCACCCCTAATATTTAAACAGCTTACTGTTCCCACTCTGCATCCTCATTTTAGTCTGAATATGTAAGCTCAGAGTTCATCTACTATAAATGACCACAAAACCACTTAGGATGATCATTCATCTCTCCATAGCCTATCTTGAAGTTCCAGTCCAAGACTCATCTTTGGTATGTTACCTCCTAGGTGTGACCACTACAGCTCTTGAAAGTCCTTTCCTCTTCTGAGACGTTGTCTGTTGTGGGTACCATTTATTCAAGCACTTCAGTTATATCTTGTAGCCAAATAGAAGCGCCTCCCAACACTACATGTGGTAGAAATCAAGATGTTCTAATTGTGCCTCTTAATGTAAAATCATGAAAACGCAGGCTTCTTTGGTTTCTGGTTGGTTAAAAGAAAATTCTGTAAGGGTGGGCAATGAACTATCTGTTCTTTAGAATAATGTTGTGAATATTAGTGTGGTTTTCACAAGTTAAACAGGTAAAAATTCTAAAAGCAAAATCATTGTCCCTAAAGACACCACCCTAGAATATGTATGAGGAACTAAGACTTAGCTAGAGTCACACACCAACAGCAAAACTCAGAATGTACATCAGTGGTTCTCAATCTTCCTAATGCTGTGACCAGTTAGTACAGTTCCTCATGTTGTGGTGACTCCCCAAATCCAAAACTTGTTTTGTTGCTACTTCGTAGCTGTAATTTTGTTAATTATGAATCACAATGTAAATATCTTGTGTTTTTCCAATGGTCTTAGGTGAAAGCATCTTTCAACCCCCAAAACGGGTCATGACCCATGGGTTGAGAACCACTGATCTGTACTGAGAACTCAATGTTCTTTTGACTGAGGGCTTCTTAGATCTAAGCATGCATCAAAATCACCTGCAGGGCTTGTTCTAATGGCTCTGAACTGGATTATGATGATTACATTTCTAAGAAGTTTCTAGGGGTTGCTAACATTGATGCTCTGGGGACCATTTCTTTGAGGACCACCACTCTAACACAAGCTGTTTCCTAGAGAAACTGGGAACTGGAATGTTATGCCTTCTCAGAGAAATGTTAAAAAAGCAAACCAAATGTCATATGGAAATAATAAGAAACAAGAAGTAGCTGAACCTATTCGTTTCAACAAATGTTGTCTAAAGGAGTAATTTGTTATAAATTACAAATAAAATCTTGTAAAATAGAAATCATTCTTGGTAAGAATTCAGACTCAAGTATCAATATGTTCAAGACATTTATATAAGCCTGGGCATGATAGATGCATAACAGATTAGCAATAATCCAGTGGGATGATAAAAAGTGGCAGGAAAAGACTAAAAACCAGACCAATATTCTCCGAAACATCTTTTATGTGGATGTGGGGCTAACACTAAATCAATCAGTCCCTCCATCAATCTGCCTATCATTGAATCAGTGGGTATTTACTGCATATCAGCTTTATATCACTAAATTCTCTAATGGCTGATGAATAGGAAGAAGAGGGAGCCCCACAGAGCACCTGCTTGTGAGAAATATATATCTACCTTTTAGAGGCAAAATTTACAACTGGGAAAATTTGGAAAACAGTGCTGAGGTTTGGTTTGAATCTACAGATAGTAGTTGTTTTATCAAATCCAAATTGAAAAATAAAGAACAGAATGAGCTGAAGTAAGGGGGAAAAATGTCTTTCTATCACTAACCCGAGCTAAGTATATGTCAGAGGGTCAGTTAGTAGACATTGTATGGTTAATGAATGAAGAACCAATAGATTTAAGATGGGCATGATTGGGGTGGATATGTAAGAGGGAAAATGGTACTCAAAGTGTCAAGAGTGAATTGTGATGAAGAAACTTAGTCACAACATGCACACACGTACGCATGTGTATATGCGAGTGCATACGCACATGTATATACATGCTTTCAGTGGATAGGGAGGTTGTTGTAAGGGAAAACAATGTAGAGGAACATGGAGTTATGCTAAAGGAGCACTGAAAGCTCATGGAGAACAGGGTACAGTACAGTTAATCCAACAATGACTGACTGAACCAGAAAGTCCAAGAATCCAGTAGTTGTTCAGTCCACAGGGTTGGATGTCTCAACTGATCTTCCGTATATGCTGGATCCCGAAGGAAGTGGGTTCTAATGGCAGTGAAGGAATGGATTTGGCTGGCAAGGTGAGGGCAAGCAGCCAAAGAGCATTACATAGGCTTCCAGCAAAAATGTAACTCAGACTACAGGTCTGTCTTGCACCTCAAGATCTGGATTAAAGACCTGTGACCTCATAACTCAATGATCTAGATTAGAATAGAATTGGATCTTTCTACTTCAAATTAAGCAAAAAAAAAAAAGTCCATCTCAGATCTGCTCTCCATTTGCAGTTTTAGTTCCAGATATAGTCAAGTTGACAACCAAGAAGTGTATCACATTGGATTAAGAGCATAAATTGCACCCAGAATGTTCTACATGTCTTCAAGGATTTTTCTATAGAGTAGCCATAGTCCAACTCTTAAACACAGGATGTTAGGGAAGAGAGTTGAGATCGGAAGCAGTACCATAATACAAATACCATCCTACCCTGAAGGAAGAGGAAGAGAGAAAGGCAGAGCTCTCTGCAGGCTTTTACGTAGAGACTAACACATCTTACATAGACCCTTCCCTAAGACTTGCAGACCCGGGACACCATATGCAATTACAAATCAAGATGACAACTTTCAAATGTAATTTTCTTCATCCTTCTTCACTGATAAGTAAATTCAAGTTTTCATTTCTATTTCTCAACATCCTCTGATTTCTACCTGGATCTCTGTCTCTCCCTGTGTCTCTCTGTCTCTGTCTGTCTGTCTCTCTGTATGTCTCTCTGTCTCTGTCTCTGTCTCTCTCTGTCTCTCTGTCTCTCTCTCTCTCTCTCTCTCTCTCTCTCTCTCTCTCTCTTTCTCTCTCTCTGTTTGTATGTCTGTCTGTCTCCCCAGACACACAACTTGGCTTGAGATCACATTTTCCACACATACATGTAACAGCAGTCCCCATCTGTCCATGTTCCTCCACATCTCCTGTAAACCGCCATCACTTGCCTACCACCTGTATCTTGGAATATGAATAAAATCTTCCCAAGAAGTATTGACAACAGCCATCTGCTTAGGGAATCACTTGTCTTTGGGTACTCCTGGCAAAGGTTAAAAAAAAAAAAAAAGAAGATGGCAGTCTCCAAATAAACCCATCTTCTTAGCCGTCCTGAGTTTGAGCCGTTGAGAATGCAGAGCAAGAATGGACTTAAAGTGAAGGGTCTAGATCAGAAGCTTACCTCTACCTGGAGAGAGGATGATTCAGCCACTAAGCCACAAGACACAGGACGCTACTACCAAAGCCCAGGGCAGCCAGACCCTATACCCCTTCTGTTCTTGTCGCATAGCCAGTCCCTCCCTTCTAGCTGCAGGTCATGAAATGAAAATGCCAGTCTGGTTTTTCAGATAACCCCTTTGATGGACAGCTCAGGCCAGGGGAGCCTAGCCAGGCACAGCGTCCTGCAGGGGGTCCACCTGCAGAGATTACATCCATCCTTCACTGGCTCCCTCCCCTCTTGCCACAGATGGAGAGCCTCCTCGGAAGCTCATCTCATCACTTCCTTTTTAATCTCCGTGTGAGTACTTGTACCCTCCTTCAAGGGAGCCAAGGTAATTTTAAAGAACACCTCATTTTGCTTTCATTCTGCGCCGGCCTGGCCTCCCCATAAATCAAGGCTGAGGCAGAACTTGAGAGAACGAGGCTAATCAAGACTTCAATCTCAAGAAATGTTTAAATATAAATCAAAAGAGTCGAAGGCTCTCCAGATCCTCAATTTTCTTTGAAAGCCGGATTTGTCTTGTTTTCTTTCTTTCTTTTTTTTTTTTCCTCCTTCACTTTTTTTCTGATTGGCCATGCAGAGCTCTGAAACCCATCATGGTGCCCTTAGAAATATTTCCAAATAGTTTTAGATGTTTTCTTTTAGGCACTGGCCCAAGCGACACAAGAGAGCTATTACTAGTGCACTTAGTGGGGCACTGAGGCAGGCTACAGCATCTTGTTAGACCTGGGGGGTGGGGGTTCAGTTTTAAGTACTAACAGTGATTTGGCATCAAAGAAATGGGACCCAGATCTGCAGAATTTTAGCACTGATTGTCTTTCCTGTTTTAGATATTTATGGCTGCCTAACAAACTCTCCAAACTTAGTGTGAAAAACAATAGTTCTTTATTTCAATTGTTTCTGATGGTTCCAAGGGTTGACTGGTAGTTCTTGCTTGAGGTTTTCAGCTGCAGTCCTAAGAGTGGCTGGAGTGCGTGGTGGTGGGGATCTGCCTGAGACTCTCCTGATGGATCTAGCAGCCTGGCTTAAAGGCTGAATCAGTGGTATTCCCTCTCCACTCTCCTCCTCCCTGTGCGTCCCTTGCAGCACACACAGCCCACACTTGCTGTTTTAAAATACGGGTTCCCTTCTTCAGAGATGACTCGCCAGTGATCCCCAGTGAGCCAGAAGACAATTGCCACTGCTAAAATTTGTTATGCTCTCACATGCTAAGTGGAGGCTCTACCACAATGTGTAGAGCCAGATAAGGGAGCCATGGTATCAGAACTGGGGAAGGGGGTGTGTTCGGAATGTTAGTCTTCATTATATCTACCTAGAAAGGTATGCAGGCTAGAGAGTGGCTTGTTTGAGTAATTACATTTGGCTCTGCCACATAGGGGCTAGCTCAAGTTAGCTGATTCTCCTAACACAGTCCTGGGCTATCATGGGCGGGTGGATAGAGTGGCCATGGGTGTGAGAGCCCCGTAAAGGAGATGGTCAGGAGGATGCATTCATGGTTGATTGCTTGGCCCACATGAGAGGCACACTCACCAGGGCAGGGATCTATTACTCCTAGGAATTAGCTAGCAAAGATCACCATGGCCTCAGATGTCAAAGCATCAAAACACAGAAAATAAAACATGGCCAATACGCATGGCATATTGAGCCCCATGAGTTTCTCAAAGCTACAGGAGAACCAGAAGAAGCTCTCCTGTGTTTTATGAGCTAGCTTCTGAGTCCCTCAGTACTACTTTTTATTACTGTTTGTAACTAGCAAGTCACTAAAGCCAGCTAAGAGGAGGTACCTGGATTGCATCTGTTGACAGAGATGTGTCAAATGAACATATTTTAAATCAGTACCTATCCCATAATGATCTCTCTAGTATGCCTCTGATGACTAATGAATACCCCCTTCCCTGGCACCTGCAGAGGTCTCGAGGCCACAGGCTTTGTGGGCAGCTCTCCTTCCTAGAGACTGCTTTCCTACCTCAGAGACCTGTCAGAGTGACCTCGAGTCCACCTACTCCCGGGTCATTTATGACTTCTTCAACTGCTGTTGTCTTACCCATTCACATTATTAAGGTCTCTTTGTAGGAGTGAAGACAGTGGTCTTCCCATCTCATAGACAGGCATCAAAGAGCAACCTCACCCTGTCCTCTCCCCAAGGCAATGAACGCGTCATCTCACATGTAGGATCCCTGCTCTTTTATATAAGTAGGTTCTTCTGTGTGTTGAAAAGGTCCTTCTGACTGATAGACGGAGACTATTTTTCAAGATGCAAAAGAAGGAAAAGACTGGCAACTATTGCATAATACAGATGACCCACACCGTGGTTTTGGACCAGGCTGTGGCCTCTTGCCCTGCATGTGCCCCAGTACAGCACAAGCTTGTCCACTTCCCAAACCATTGCCCTTCCATTAGAACAGCAAGGTCTCTTTCTTCCATCCCTCAGTCCATAAGCAAGTTTGCCAGAACCCTTTGCCTATTGCTAACTGAAGTGGGAACCTTATGTCATGAGAAAAAAGGTAGAGAAATAGCAAATGGAATTCTGCATCTGTGCTGGCTAGTTTTATGTCAGCTTGGCAAAATCCCTCCACAAAATGGAGCTATAGGCAGGTCTGTGGGGCATTTTCTTAATCACTGATTGATGGGGGAGGGCCCAGCCCATTGTGCCGGGTGCCATCCCTGGGATGGCAGTTCTATAAGAAATCTGGCTAAGCAAGCCATGGAGAGCAAGCCAGTAAGCAGCACCCTTCCACGGACTCTGCATCAGCTCTGCCTCTACGTTTCTTCCCTGTTTGAGTACCTGTTCTGACTTCCTTCAATGATGAACAGTGATAGGGAAGTGTAAGTCAAATTAATCCTCTCCTCCCAAGTTACTTTGGTCATGGTGTTTCATCACATCACCAGAAACCCTAAGGCAGCACCTTTCTTTATCAATTTAGAAAAGTATAACAAGGGTGGTAGTGGTGGTGGTGATGGTGATGGTGGTGGTGGTGGCGGCGGCGGCAGCGCACACCTGTAATCCCAGCACTTGAGAGGCAGAGGCAAGCAGATTTCTGAGTTCGGGGCCAGCCTGGTCTACAGAATGAGTTCCAGGACAGCCAGGGATACACAGAGAAACCATATATATATATATATATATATATATATATATATATATATATATATATATAAAACAAAATGTATATAAATGAGAGTGAAGTTGTTAGGAAAACAATATTTACTCTGATTTAGTTTTTAGTTATGCATTCACAGTAGCGATACCTTAATGTTACTGATTGCACATGACTTACAACCTAGCAAGACACATCACCAGTATACAACACTAAGGATAGAAAGCCCCTGCAGGACACTCTGGAGCACATGGTGGTAAAATATTTCACCTAACCCTCTGTCTGGTTCCATCTTCTTTTCTCATGGATATGACGATAGGTTCCTAAGAACCAAGAACCATGTCCTCATCTTCCAGGCGATTCTGTGCCCACACTCAGTGGATCAGTAAGCAATGGTGGAGGATCTAAGACACAGAAGCCTAGGTCTCAACGCCAGCTGTGCATGCCTGTGCCTGTGAAGCTGGTGAGCCAGGAGCGACTTTTGGAAGGCAAGTGACTCCGGCTCGCTGATGTCCCAAGTGAAAAACCAGTTTCTCAATGGGTATATTCCCAGAGCAACATGGGTAGGGAAAGCAGTGATTGCAGGCACAATGACAACTGTATAACGGCAGCCCCACTCCTCACTATACTGAACTAACTCCTTCATCTCATTGCAATGTTCATATCTATTCGAGATGTAGGCCCCAATGGCATTATTGTCCCTATTTTATAGTAAAACAAGCAAAGCCAACATTTTAACTATGTTGAATGAAAGGTAAGGGCTGATTGAAAATTCTAAGTTGGTTCTTTCTTACTCTTGAAGATGGATAAGATGAGCTAATTATAATAGTTGAAATGTTTTCCTTTTAAAAAAATTTTTTTTGAACTTTTCTATGTTGCTTGAGAGGACACTGGGGACAGAAAAAGCAGGGAACAGGAATGCGAATCTGCCTCCATAGCATTGTGTGCTTTTTGGTGTTGTTTAAAGTCTCTGAAAGGGAAGGAACTGGGGCTGGCAGGGAACCTGTAGGTTCGTGGTCCACAGGAGGATATGGCCCAAGACTAGAAGTCAGCAATCAGGGACACTGCAGGATACTGCAGCCCTTTGGGAGCAGCTGTGCTGGGTGGCCTCTGAGTTTCCTCCCAAGTCTGAAATTCAACAATTCTCTGCACAGAGAATGTGGCATCTGGGTTCACTCCCTGTGAAACCAAAATCAGTTTCTCCTACCCACTTGGCTTAGAGCATCTCCTCTCTCCAGTGAGCTCATCCCACATCATAATGGCCTACGTGATCTCCATCCGAAGTATGGAATTAGAAGTGGTCTCAAGCCTTGAGCCACGTGATTTCTGTTGGACCCATGAAGCACCCGATCTCTTGTGAGCATAGCCATACAGTTCAGCTGTCAGAGGGGTTCTCTAAAATGCCTCTTGAAGAGATCTCTGAGGAGAGAGCTGGGCACTGCAAACCTTTAGTTAAGGCAACTTTGGAAGCCAAGGATAGACTCTACCATCCCCACTCTACAGCCCAATATGTTCATCTCAACTATAATTCTATGATAAAAAGCATAGACTTAACCTCATTTCTCCCATTCTGGTGATCGAACACATTTTTTTAAAAAGCCCTATAACTCTAAACCATAATTCTTTTGCAGCAAAGGGGAAGACAGGACAGTCACGCGTGGTTTGGAGTGAGAGGGTTGTGGGGACAGGGTGAGAGGGAGAGCGACACTGCCTTAGTTGTAGCTGTCCTCTCTCATTTTGAGTCGGTAGGCGGAGAGTGTGACTTGTGAAGTTTGATGATTGAACAAAAGCAAAGGGAAAAGAAAGAATGTGGGGAGGGGGGTGGGAAACCAACCCCTCAAACCTGCAGTTTTCTGATACACAGAAGGGAAACCCAAACGGCGCTCATTATGGCGCATATTTATGGCCGATCATAACGTTAAATTACAGCTCTGAAGACTCAGCCAGGACCACGGAGTTCTTCCCATGTGCTTCCAATTAAGTGTGTTTGAAGTCGCTCTGGATATTTATTTGTAGAGGATTTACTGCACAGAACGATTAAAGTTTGTTCTTGTTAGGAGTTTGGGGCTAGTTTGGGGATGGGTGAGGGGGGGGGAAGGAGGGGAGAAGTTAGCCAGAGAAAGAAAGGGGGATGTGAGGGGACCCGAATGAATATGTGTGTATGTTTTAAAACACGAACACACACAAGGGCTCTTTGTTTTGAGCATGACCGGGGGCCAGCATCCCTGCCTGTGATTTTGTTTATAGGAAATCCTCTCTAAGGCACGGTCAGTGCTTCCAGATGGAGCGCCTATAGGACATTTCCCTACACCCTCTCCCGTCTCCCCCATCCCTGGTTTGTTTTCTTGTTTTTTTGTTTTTTGTTTTGGTTTTTTTGTTGTGTGTGTTTTTTTTTTAAATTTGGATAAGGCAAGAGAAAAGGGACTGTACATTCCAAAGATTCATAGTCATTCCGGATCAAATTCAATGGATTTTGGCAAGACTTGAAAAACCCAGATGCAGGGTTTCAGCCTCCTGCTGAGCCGTCTCCAGCTGCGAGTGTCTGGTGGAGGCACTTTGTAAAATCATGAAAACCCTATTAAATTCATGAAATACGATACACTGTCGTTTCAGACTAAATTTCCAGTGAACTGTCCATGAAGGGAGAGTTTGGTTAACTTGCCGAAGAAGGGGGAGGTGGTGAGTGCGGCCGGGGAAGGAGGCGGAGATGAGGTGCTGTTGGGAATTCCAAGAGGTTGCAGATTTGTAGGTCTGGATCAGAGAGCACAGACCCACTAACCAAGCTTCGTCGGGGTCCACCTTTCTCTAGAGAACAGGGTTCTGGCCCAGGTTGGAGAGCCTCCTGCTGCAAGGGCTTCAGCTGCTGAGCCGATTGGCTTCAGAGCCCAGGAGACTCCAGCAATCCTTGGCAGGCGTGTAGGCTCCACCCTTTCCTCCCCTTGTTTTATAGCTAAGGGATCAAGGGGGTGGCAGGCAAGGGGGGAGGGTTGTCCAAGGTCCAGCAAATTGAAAACCCAGGGCTTCTGGATCCTAATTTGGTTCTTCCCCCACGAAACACACCACTTCCCTGAGTAAGCCAGATGGAGCCCTTCCCTGTGCCTCGGCTCAGAGCTGCTGACAACATCAGTTCTTGCATGAACTCCCAAATCCAGACTTACCTCACCGCACCAGCTCTGAAACAGCCCTTCCTAAAGAAGTTGGGCACACTTACTCGTTTCCTATTGAACCATAATTCAGATCATAAAACTATTACATGTTGATTTTCAAACAGAACAGTGTGAAGAATTCCCGGAGGGGAACTGGTTTTGCCTTCTGGACACTAACACAGGACAAGGGCAATTGTGGAGTGTGTGTGTGTGTGTGTGTGTGTGTGTGTGTGTGTAACTCATTTTGAAGGAAACCAAGTGTGGCCCCTCCTTCTCTATGACATGATCTACTTGTCCCCCATATAGTGGATGCCACCCATTCTTACATTGGCGCCATCTCTGATCCAGCCATCAGGGGTGGTCTCATGCATGGAGTGTTATCAGAATGAAGGCTGACACTGAGTGCTTATAACGTGTTAAGTCTCTGTTCTATGGGCCAGACACGAATTAAAACATTTCATTTTATAAATACTATAATGTCATATCATAATACTCATGCCCGTTTTGCAATATGAAAACTGAAGCAAGCTGCCTGAGGTCTCACGGCTGGCTAAGGTCACACAGCTGACATAAGTGTCAGAGCCGTCTTTGAACCTGAGTCAGTGAGCTTGAGTCTGACCTCCTAGAGTCCCCACTGCCATCCTCACCTCCACCCCAAATACGCAGATCTGAAGGTCAGACACCAGCCACCCAAGTCTTAATTCTTCTACTCCTTATGCCTATTGAAGGTGTTTTTGTTTTTTCTTCTGTTAAGCACTATACTCCCACCTTCCCTTTTTGATACATAAACCCCTCTGTGCACAGTAACACCTAAAGCCTCTAATAACCTAACTCAAAGCTTCTCCAGTTGTGTGGGGGTAGGCTGTGCATTCCTAGAAGTCTTGCTGAAAGGCAGATTTGGCCTGTGGAGGAGCATGATTTTAACATTGCTAACAAACTCCTGGTACTTCTCTTGGGCTATGCTACAACCTAGAGAGGCCAGGCCAGAAGTGTCCCCAGGTGGCTTCCTACACAATGTACCACAAGTCCTGGACATCTACAGTGTGGAAGTCAACTGGGTGAATCAAATTTATGCAGCCCATGTCACAGTTGTGGTTGAGACTAACCTGACTGCCATCCACCAATAGGTCTACTATGTTCTTAAATTGGAAGTATCAGGTACTGGGAAAAATGAAAATGGTGTATACAGTCTTTGAGAATGTTAGCTTCCCTCTTGATATTAATCTTTGCAGCAGCAGAAAACAGCCAGACAACACAGGAACAAAGAGTTCAATATCTACACATACTTGGCAGGGATGGTAATTAATAAACAGCTTTGAGAGGCCAAGAACAGTCAGCACCGAAGGCCTCTCTTAAATCCTGGAGGAAGAGATGCTGACCAGCAGGCCTTGGCTGGCTGGTGCCATTCCCAACCTCTTGCTTGTCAGCTTGTGCAGACATTTAACCTCTCTGGTGCCATTTATTTGATAGTAAAACAAGATTTTGAGATGATTTTTCATCTTCACTCCCTTTTCCTACCCTGAATTATGAGTACCTAAAGACCTCTACGATAAATAAAATGTAAGCAATTGTCTGAATGTCTAAAGACTCCGACGTTGCTGGTGCATGTGTCACATCAGGCTAGTACATGGAGACAGGGTCTGTTCCAGCTGGAGGCCAAGTACCATAAAAAAGCAAGCTTCCACCCAGTCTGGGTTATCCCCTGTCCTTGGGGAGCAGATATAGGTGGGGTGGTTCCCCTGCATGCGGGTAGAGACCTGAGGCTTGAAGGTGAAACTCCAAGCCCCTGGGTCTTGCTTCCTAGCCAAAACATACCACAGTATAGTCCTACCAGCTCTGAAAGCCAAAAGAAACAAGCAACTGGAAGCCAGAGGCTGCACTTGACCCTGCTCGGCTCTGTCCGGCGGATCCGTCAGAAGAATGCAAGACACTCTGCTCTAATGAGAGCGAGCTTAGCTCAGGGACAGTTCAAGTTCAGCACAGTTGAACTGGGTCCTTGCCATCCCGTCTGCGGGCTATGGATGCTCAACCTCGGTGGGTTTTAGCACTTCTGTGGGTGGGGTTCCTCATATGAGTGGTCACTGAGCAAGTGGGTAACGACACAAAGCTATTCCTGAGAGTTTTCAGTAACTAGATTTGCTCTCCACCCTGCTGGCATCCAAATGGACCCTTGGAACCTGTGTTATCAAACAACAAAAACCTGTGTCTGTGTGTGTCTGTGTGTGTGTGTGTGTGTGTGTGTGTGTGTGTGTGTGTCCCCTCCACTAGATACAGACAGAGATATGGATGTATGGATAGATAGATAGATAGATAGATAGATAGATAGATAGATAGATAGATAGACAGACAACAGATAATCAGAGTTGCTATATAGCCCAAGCTGCCTGAAACTCAAAATCTCAAAATCCTCCTGCCTTGGCCTTCCTAGTGCTGGAATTACAGGTATATAACACACTGTCTGGCCTCCTATGTTTCTCTTCTTCCCTCTCTTTTTTCTTTAAAGTTGAAGCATTGAAAGTTCCCCAGTATAATACAATCTAGCTTCAAACTCTACACTTTTACCGCTACAATAAACTAGCCTTCCATTTTGCCATTAACTAAACTGAAGCACTCAGACCCTGAATGAATTAATTAGTTATCACCCAAGAAATAGAACTCAAGTGCCCTCCACTAAGGCTTTTGCTATGACCAAAAACAACTTAAGGAGAGAAGGATTTCTTTTGGCTTGTGATTTAAATACCATCTATCCTGGCACAGAAAGTACAGGAGAGTTCATGGCATTTAGATCAGCTAGGACTCCTCACATCTGGGCACATCACAGAGCAGCGAAAAGGGTGAGCTGATACACTTCTGCACCTATCTATTCAATCCAGGACTCCAGTGCCTGGAAGACTGCAGCCCACATTCAGGATGGTCTGCTTTCTTTAACTAAACTCCCTGTAAATGCCTTAACCAATACACCAAGACTTCTATTCCCGAGGTGATTACAAATCGAATCAGATTGACAATGAAGGCTAACCATTATACTATCCTCCCAGTCTCCATTCTGCCCACCCATGCTGAAGCCTTGAACATCCTTAACCAGTAACAACTGACCAAGTCAGCTGCTCCAGTCTATCTATTAAGGAGTCAACACACATGCATACAGAATCCATGAATCAGGAAGAAATAAGGCAGAAATGAATCTTGGAATGAACTCAGGCTTCTTAGAGCCTTTCCTGCTGAAAGGTATAGAGGCCATCCAAAACAAGAGTGGTACCTATGGTAGACTAGATGGAGATGCCTGCCCATAGGGACCATCCCTCTCTGCCCATAGAACGCCCATCCTGACCCTCCATTGAACTGCGGCCCAGTCATCTTGCCATTATAGCATAAGGCTAAATTAATTAATGTGGGCGAACCATGTGGACACGTCTGCCTTGCCAAGTGCTCTCCATAAATTTGGAATAGCATTAGAAGCAGTGAAACTTGGCTCCGCCGCGTAGAACAGCATTTGTCTTGCCCCCCAGGACTCGTGCGCGGGATCTGGGTTAACGGAGGCATGAGCAGGATCCTCATTCAGCACGCTGATGGTCTACTTCGAACCCTTGAAAGGGAGCAGAGAGGTGACAGAGCTTAAAGGGAAGGGACGGCAGCCAGAATGAGCGTTTCCAATGAGTTATTGACCCCAAAAGGAATCGCCCAGGAGTCGGACAAGAGAACGAAATAGGAAACTTCTAAAGTATTTGGTTCTGGTTCCTCTGAGAAATAAGAGTGAATCCCCATCAAGTGTGCACGTTTGCATGCACTTCAGCACCCAGAAACCTCACCCTTCTCTTGCTGTTTGATCTTCCACAAGCTCCCCCACACTAGAGTAGCAGGAAGTGATGTGACGAGATGAATCCAGGAGAACTGGCCAGTCAGGGACTGGGTTTGGATCCTGTCCCAGTTGCTATGTAATCAAGGTCCAACCCAAATCACAGAACCAGTAGGAAAGCTCTGTGGAGGAGGTTTCCTGGAAGGACTGGGCTTGGACAGTGGGGGACAGACAAGGCGAGTGTGGGATCCACTAGCAGCTCACCAGGGAGGGTAGAGCCGCTGTCCACAAGCAGGTTTCTTCTCTTGGGAAAGCTTCAGCGCTGTCTTCAAAGTCCTTCCAAGGATCCAGTCAGGTCCGTCTTACATCACCATGAATAATTTCCCTTTCTTCAAGCTAGCTAATCACCTTACACATTCAAGATTCTTTCCCACCAAAACCTGAGAGTTAGCAGTTAATCATACAACAGGGTATTGGGGGAAACCACATCCCACCAAGATTACACATAAAACTGACACCAGAGAGAGGGGATTTTTATCATTACTGATCCTCACGTGAATTCTCAGTGTCCCCTATAGAATGACCCTAATGTTCTCTGTATGCTAACCCTATACAAACCTCAAACAGCTCTCTAAGAAAAGTTGAAAGCGTGTCGCCTTAACATTAGCACTTTTCAGCTGATCAGTAGGTAAAGCCTCCACCTTGGCCTTCTCATCCCCAAACCCACGAGGCCGAGGGAGGCTTTCTAAGCTTAAGCTACTGATCCGATGAGTGATGTCTGCACCAAGGCCCCTCCACGGCTTCCCACCCACTTCCAAATAAACCACTTGCTCTTCAGAACAGCCTGCAGCCACATTCTCCCCTGACACCGCATTTACCCCTTTGCTGCAACGACCGTGTGCTTTTAGGGTTTTTAGAAACTGGCCATACAGCCGCAGAACTCAGCACCAAGGTTGGATACTACTCTGAACTTCAGTCCTGCTCCTTCCTCTCCCTGAGGATAGGCTCAGAACCCCCTCCCAACCTCTGCCTCTGACAACCCGCCTGCTGTGCACCCCCTTCCAACGACGAGCACCACTCCTCCGCCCTTTGTAACAGCCCCTCCCTTGCATTCATCGGGACTGCAAGAGTTCTATGGATTCCAGAAGAGACTGTGGACAGAATGTTTGTGGAGAACTGATCCCAGCATCCCTTCCTTTGCCGGCTCCTCTGACCACTCCCTTGCTTCTCCCTCCCATAGTGCAGTCTGAAATGTATTAAAGAGAATGATTTTGCCTCCCCCCCTTTCCTTTTCCTGTCAATTTGAGGAGTGGTTTCAGCAGTAACCATGTCATGGTAATTTATGATCTACGAGTTATGTCTGTGGGAGCAGAAAAGGTTCAGGCTGGCTAAGATATGAGGGCAGCCCAGGGCAGCAGTTGGTACCCTGAGGAGGATAAAGTGTGTGAGTCACCCTGAAGCCATGGGAGCCTCTGCAAGTATCTGCAGGGGAAGGTCTGACCCAGGTATGTCTTAGACAGGAACGCTTTCCAAAGGCAGCAAGACCACGAGATGGGGAAGCCAGACGTTGGGTTGTTCCAGGGCCATGTCTGCAGAGCTCCAAGGTTGACAGAGATAGCAAGAGGCCCAGAAATTCCACGGTGAGAATGGAAAGCCTGCCCATTGGGACAAGTGTTGGAATGGTCTTAATGAACGGCAGTCACGGTCTTGCCTGTTTGTTCAGCAAACATTACTTGATCAAGTCACTTGACACAGGCCCTGAATGAAGAGTGAGACACCATGTCTCCTTCTTGCCAGTAGCATGGGATAGGGTATCAGGCAATAGCGAGTGCTATAAAGGAGTAGAAAGGCTTGGAAACTGGGGAGAAAAGATAGGGATATAATGTGGTTGAGGGGGGCAAGAGACAGCCTTTCTAAGGAGATGCCGCCGCAGGACTGACCCACAATAGGAATGGTATTCTAAGCAGAGGGAACAATAGTTATAAAAGGTTCATCTCAGTGAAAGTGACAAGAGGTAGGATATCAGAGAACTAGCAAGAGACAGGCAGTAAAATCTGGTAACTCTAGTTTCCAATCTACGCCGTGCTGTGTCTACATAGATAGGAAGTCCCTGGAGGGATTTTAAGCTGGGGACAAAGGTGTGCTACGTATCCAAAGGGCCAGGTTCCTTGCTGTGTGGACATCAGAGGGAAGGCAGGCTCCAGGAGAAGGAAAAGAACTGGTCTAGAGGCCACTCCCACATCTGGGAGAGAGGGACAGTGTCTGAAGCAACTTGGCCTCAAAGATAATAAGAAAGATTGTCTTAGGGCTTTATTGCTGGGAGCAGACACCATGACCAAGGAAGTCTTATAAATGACAACATTTATTTGGGGCTGGTTTGCAGGTTCAGAGGTTCAATTCATTGTCATCACGGCAGAAGCATGGCAGCATCCAGGTGGGCATGGTGCAGGAGGAGCTGAGGGTTCTACATCTTTATCCAAAGGAAGCCAGGAACAGACTGGGCATGCTCAGGCATCTAGGAGGTAGATCTCCAAGACCATTCACACAAGGACAAACCTTCTAACAGTGCCACCCCCGGGACGAGCATATACAAACCATCACAAAGATGATGATATCATTGGAGATCAGCTGGTGCATTTGGGTGTGGTGGAAAGAAGCTCAAGCAGCTAAGAAGTGGAGGATCCTTTCTTAAGACCGGGGGTCTCCTGAGAGACCAGGTTGAAAGCCAATCCAGATACCCCAGTTGGACGTGTGCCCTACACTATGACTACATGGAACTCTCTGTGGGTGGGCCGCCCACCCACATGTGCTCCCCACTCGCTTGTCCCCTGTGGTCCTCTACCGAGACCCATAGCATCGTCACAAGTCTTTTGATCAAAAGTGCATCAGGGCTAGCCACCATGCCACATCCCTGTAATCCTAGGAGGTAAGAAGAAGATTTAGGATTGAGGCCAGTGAGACAGTGTCATAGTTTTGGTTGTGTGCCTAGCCTTTAATGGCTGAGCCATATCTCCAGCCCAAGACTTTGTATCTTAAAGTTGGGAAAGTCAAAAGGAAAATGAGGTGAGCGAGGCCAGCAGAGCCTCTACACTGAGTAGGCATTTGCCAATATAAGTTATCTATGGGACTTTTCACTCACCCATCTTAATGGATTGCACCACAGGCCCCAATTCCCTATTTGAAATGGTCTCTCTGAAGTTGGCGAGAAAGACTTTTGACCCATGCTAACTTAACTCAGAGACTCTAACCCATAATGCCGTCTATAGGGGCCAGCTATATCCCCTGCCACCCTTATAAGTAGCCTATGTCATCAGGCCTACATATGTCTTGTGAGGAACCCCAGACATTTTGCTTTTTGTTGGTCTTTTACTCCATAAATAAATATTAAAAGTTGTACTTTATATGGCTTCCTTGATATCAAGACAAATATAACATGATTTGGATTCTATGCAATTTTCTTCTGGTTTTAAAAAGAAAATAAAACATTTTCATGGGCCCCTAGAAGAGCTCTGGGCTCCAGACACGATGCTTGCTGCACGCAAGGGCTCATAGGGCCTATGTGTATGTATATATGTGTAAGTGTGTGTGTGTGTGTGTGTGTGTGTGTGTGTGTGTATGTGTAAGTGTGTGTGTGTGTGTGTGTGTGTGTGTGTGTGTATGGGTTTGGATTAGCCATACAGAGAGGCCTGGCATCTTGTCCTGACTTTCCAGCCATTTGTTCTGAGATCTCTGCACAGCCTCCACCCTAAGCCACTGAGTCTCAGCCCTCTAAAGAGTAACAAGAGGTGATATCCCCCGCTCCTAACAGACACTTTCTAGGACCCCCTAAAACACATAGACACCCTCGCTTTATTTTTCAACTTCCCCTCCAAGGGAAGACTTTTCCCCAGTTATCGAATTAAACTTATTTTCCTCTCTTGGATCCTCTCCCCTCATCAAACCACAGGCTGGTGTGCACAGCCACTGGCTTCCCACCAGCAGCCATAAAGCCATAATGAGCGGGAGGAGATACCAACGTGAAAATGACAGAGCCATAAACATTCAAATAAATATATAAATATAAACAAGTCTATAAATGAAACCCTGGAGGTATTTTCAACACATAATGCAGCATTTATATCTCTTACTTGGCACCACGGATCTTTCAAAGGAAATTCATTTAATTCTATTGCTCACGCCCTAACCCATCCAGGAAGAATTACTAATAACCGGCGCTATTACTGCCTCTCCCAGTTGAGGGTTCATTTCAGAAGCTTGTTCTTGAATTCATAATCGTGCTGGCAATGAAGCAGACAGCACAGTGGATATGGCTGTGGGACTACTGGGTTCAGTCACATGTCTAACACAGGCCTCGCCCAACTTCTCTCAACACTGTAGCAGTGCTTTCTTCTCTAGAAGCAGAAAGAAACTGGGCATGGCAGAGGAAGATGGCAGATAATCCTGGCTTTGATGAACTGTCCCCATAGACTGTGGGATAGCCCTCCCTTGGTATGGTGAGGGAAGCAGGCCAAGCAGCTCTGGTTCCGGCGGCAACTCACATCCTGTGTGGAGATTGCAAAGGACTTTCTCATCAAATCCCCCAAGACGTTTCATGAGGTAGACACTCAGAAAGGTACAGCATTCGTGAGGAGCAACAAAAAGTGAAAGCGTGGGGCACCTGTTGAAAACTCAGGGAGATCTAGATGTAATTAAAGATGCTAAACTATAAAATTTTACATATGCTTCTCCCTCATATAATTTTCTTTCTCCGTATATCTGTTTGTCTGTCTGTCTGTCTGCCTTTCTCTCTATCAACCCTTCTTTTGCTTACTCCCTGTTATAATCATCTTACTTACTACTTAATGTTGCATGTCTAGAGCACAGAAACATTTCCCAGGTCCATCCCCTCATGTACTCGCAGGGCTCCACTCTATAACAGTGAATTTGCAAAGAAGCCACAGTCTCCCAGGCTAGCAGGATGTGAGTTGCTGCTCTCACCATGTATATGCTTGTTTGTATATGCTTGTTTGTATATGCTTGGCCCAGAGAGCGGCACTATTTGGAGGTGTGGCCTTGTTGGAGTAGGTGTGTCACTGTAGTCATGGGCTTTAATAGCTGCCTGGAAGCCAGTTTTCTGCTAGCAATCTTCAGATGAAGATGGAGAACTCTCAGCTCCTCCTGCACCATGTCTGCCTGCCCTCTCTCCTTGATGATAATGAACTGAACCTCTGAACCTGTAAGCCAGCCCCAATTTAATGTTGCCCTTATAAGAGTTGCCTTGGTCATGGTGTCTCTTCACAGCGGTAAAACCCTAACTAAGACATGCCGTGTGCATGTTCCATAGTCACCTGGTAACAGAAGATATAAGTTGTGCCTTCCACTTCTATCTCATGGTATACAATACACAACCAGACCCAAGGATGCACAGGGAGCAAACAATAGATAAGATGCTACAGGGTACATGTGTCCCATCTTGTCTATTCCCTGATGCCTATGTACACTTGTGCATGGAGAGAGAGAAGCCATCTGGATGGGAAACAAGAAATAAAGACTGGTCTGGATCCTGAGGGCCAGAATCAGAGGACTAATGGAGAACTAGGAATAGCAAATGAGGCAGAACTAAGGGTTCAGTGACTCATGTTCTACATAAATTCAGGATTTTTGAATAATTGGAAATTCTGAATACTTTTGAGTTGATGGTGACTTGCACATAAGGCCATATGTAATCATACTGGCTGCGTGCCCACAAAGCTGACCTCAGATCAATTGTCTTGCCAGTTATCACTTGGCAAATGGGAGAACAGAGCCCTGCAATCTGCCCAAGATTATGAGGTTGAGATAGGAGGAACGTGTCTTGGTATCAGTCAACTGTCAGTCACCAGAGCCTTCTCGCAGAGTGACATGCTGCACTGAAAGTCCCTGTGCCAAAGCCAAACCATATCCTGCCAGCCTGTGCCACCATGTTGATCCAGCCACTGCTGGTCACCTTTAGCAAGTCACTTAATGCCTCTGAACTTTAGCTCCACCTGCCACATGGAGGAACTGTGGGTAAAAAGCTCACCGGATCATGAAGGAGTGTTTACAGTGAAGCATTTGATGTCTAGCTGAGAATCCCTACTCAGGCAGGACTCCGACCATCAGACATCCTTCCAGGTCTCTTCCCAGCAATCTCCAGGAAGCTGGCCCAGGACTTGGCCCTGGTTGTCTAGAAAGGATGGTGAACATGTTATGTCATAGTACTTCCCTGTCAGCACAGAGTAGAAGAGCAAGGGATTGGACCAGTTTACCACTCAAATGCCTGGGAACTGTATTTCCCATGTCTGTGTGTAACCACTTCAATTTCATTGTCCTTATTCTGGTAGACAGAGCCTCTGTCTGGCTAACAACCTAGCTTTTTCCATGAGTGACCTAGAAGGTAACCCCTGTATTCCCTAAACAGAGACTTGCTGAAAGAGTGTCACTAGGGAACAGCCTGCCTAGCCAGGGTCTTTTCTCAAACCAATGGATCAGATTGGCCCATTAGTAGGCACTGAAGTGAGGTCTAACCTTGGACCCGAGAATGGGGCGACCCTGAACGTATACGGTTTTCCTGTGATTACTACTTCCTTGAACAGGATAAGGAACATCTTCAATGGTTTTATGCAAGAAGCTTTGGCAGGACTGACCAAAAGAGCTGAGCAGGCAGAGAGTCTTTGACATTACTTTAGCTCTCATGATTGGAAGGTATATACAGCTCTTCAAAATGTCCAGGTATCATCTCCTCCTTCTCTTGCTCCTCCTCCTCTTCCTCCTCCTCCTCGTCTTCGGATCAAAAAGTCCACCAGAGTTCCAGCTCCCGGTGTGAGCCAAGGAAATTTATTTCATGAACTACCAAAGGCCTTCTGACTCTCGGGGGATACAAACGCTAAATGGCGTACTAGAGACAGTGCTCAACACAGAGCCTCGAACGCTGAGGGTTGGCTGGTGCCAGTCTTTAACAAAATTGTGATCGCAAGCAAGAAGGGTGAGCAGAGTGATTTGTCCTTTCCATAGTATCGGCCCTGGGGTCGAGCACTATGAAGGTGCTATGTATCATAGAGAAGGTGGAGAAAGAGGAAAGAGAATTAGAGGCAGGGTGAGGTGTCAGAAGCAAAGACTGTAGAGAACTGGAAAGTCCTTTGTCTAACACATGGCTCATGCATGGGCCGGCCCCACCCTAACCCCCCCACCCCACCCCCCGACCATGAGGCTAGTGTTGAGTCAGTGGTGTGAAGTGGAAGCTATGGTCACCCTTGTTCACCCCACACCGCCAACTGCCAACAGGGAACCATGAGGTAGATGATCAGAAGATAGAAGAAATTCATTCAGGTTTTTCCAAAGAACTACCCCTTTGCAACATATTCCTTTCTCTGTGTGCCTCACTGCAGCAAGACATTTTCCTCATCATAAAGCTCTCTGTCTACTACTCCAGAGCAAAACTTTGTTGACACTCCCTGCTGAGAGCCTTGAGCATTTTGACTGAACTCATTCAAATTCCCATCAGTTTAGTCAATGGTGTGGTATCAAACCCCCATCCCACCACCAGCCAAGTCCATTAGACACCTGGTCTTTCAAGGGAGATAACTTGTTATTTCCCCCTACACCACACCACCCCCAAAACAAAATAAACCAAGATAAAAATAAACCAAGATAAAAAATAAAAAGATAAAAATAAACCAAGATAAAAATAACCCTTCAATTTAGTTAGCAAGTGGCTGATAAATTCTATCTGAAAAAGTACATTTTGTCAAACAGCTTTGATTCCTTTCTTGCCTGGATCCATTGAAATCATCAGCTGCTGGGAGGGGTGGCACTGAGCAGCAGTTACCAGAGGGGGCAGCACTGAGCAGTTGCAAGTGCTTGCTAGGGAAGCTCAACCCTAGGGAGGTCAGACAGGATGCTGCTGCACTCTCTGATCTCAACCCTCAGGATAAAAAAGGCTGGGGTGGAAGAAGGGGATCATGAATTCAAAGCCAACCTAGCCTACATAATGGCCTACAGGGAAAATAAGTTCCAGCATGCCCACTGCTCAGTCATCCTCGATAACAGTAAAACCTGGGATCTTGTGACATACACAACAGGTAACCTTTCTGATCATAGCCGTTTTGCACATCGAAGACCATTTTTCTATTCTTTTAGGGAATTCACATTCCCAGGATCCTAACGCTGGCCCAGAACACTGCCAGGGTTTCATGTAATAGGCAGTTACACTAAACTATCATGAGCCCGATGTGCGCCGTGCAGGACGCATCCTCTTTTAAAGGGAATAGAAGGAAACTTAACAGGTGAAAATGGCGCACCAAGGCTGACCACCTGGGTTCAGTCCCTGGAACCCACATGGCCAGAGGAGCAACTGCGGAAATCTGTCCTCTGACCTGCACATGAGGGCTGTGGCACAGGCACTAGGGCACATACATAGATAGATAGATCAAACATAGATAGATAGATGATAGATAGATAGATAGATAGATAGATAGATAGATAGATGATAGATAGATAGATAGATAGATAGATAGATAGATAGAGTAGTTGAAATGTTTTAGTTCAAAAGAGGATAGAGGTGAGAGAGAGTTCTATGTCAGCCCAAAGCAGTGAACCACTGATGGTATAACTTGATGTATCAGACAACTATCTGGAGAGGGTTAGTAACAGGCAGATGTGGTTTTGATTGGCATTTGAAAAGCCATATCGCTTAGAGAAGCAGAAAATAGTCACTCTATTTATGTGGGATTAAGTGGCCCACTCTTGTACAGTTCCACTGGTTGACTTTCTCTACCGGCCCCAGACATTTCTAAAACAGGAATAAGCCGGTTATTTATTACCAGTCACTAGCCACCTACAATTCACTTTTCCAATTTTCTTCTGTTGCCTATACTATGACACTCCGTCAATCCCTATGGTTTATCGACGGAGTTCTGGTGTCTAGGAAAAACAGATTACTTCGAGAGTGACTTGTGCAGAGGGGCATTTCTTGCTGGTTTCTGCATGCTGAGACTGGTCCTAATGTCAGAAGGCAATTGGCCATTTTATACTGAAGATTACCATAACCTGCCCTCTCCACAACATACTTTTAAATGGCATATGACACTTAACTATTTTTGTTGTGCTAAGTAAATATCTGACAATAAATATACAGATTAAACATTCCAAATCATTTTTCAGTCAAAATATTCTAAATTATAACGTATGTCTCGTTAGAGCCCACAGAAAAGGTGCTGCATGGAAACAATCTATATAAATGCATCATGTGAGCTGGGCTGTGGTGGCACACACCTTTAATCCCAGCACTTGGGAGGCAGAAGCAGGTGGATTTCTGAGTTCGAGGCCAGCCTGGTCTATAGAGTGAGTTCCAAGACAGCCAGGGTTATACAGAGAAACCCTGTCTCGAAACACACACACACCACACACACATGCACACAAAGCATCATGTGCATCAATAACCAAGGAGCCCATATTGTTGTCTTACACCAAAGGATACATGTTGGGGAAAGCCCCAGGTACAAGACCAATGGCGCTACTTAAGTCTGTGTCTACATACTCTTTGCTGTGTAATTCTACCAGAAAAAAAAGGTATTTGATACATAATTTTCACTCTAGCTTTGCTTCGTACACTGTCTGGTGATGAGCACATAATCAAAACTGAGTACACAACCTCACAAATTTCTTGCAGTTTGGGGGCTTACATTTGTCTTCTTAAAAAATTGCAGATTATCCACTTTAAGTAAATCCTTCTGAACCATGATATTTCCACACTCTCCCAGAATTGTCGTCATACAAATATAAGGCTATTAACCAACAGAATGTATTGATCCAGGCAGTCTGGTCCAGCTCCAGAGTGAGCAAAAGCTCCAACCATCCTCTTAACTTACAATACTCATCTTGACACATGATAGACAAGAACCATATGTGACAGAGGAGTATCTAAGAGATGTTCCAAGCCAGGACACCTTATAGGAAATGCTAGTACGACTTGACCTATTTCTTAATCTTGAGATAGAGATAACACTGAACAAGCTGCTGGTTTCTACCCACACCCCACCAGATCAACTTATATACCTCTTGGGATGAACTCTCTGACTCTGGGTTTATAACCCCTCTGTAAGAAAAGCAGGGAGTACCACTGAGGCAAAGCAGGCTGATCTGGAGGTCTGACACTCCAGAGGTTTGCCACACTGCTCAGGAGATTTGACATACTAAGGCTCCTGGGAAGCATTAAAGAGAGTCTGAAAGGAAAAATTATATGAACTGACATGATTTTCTCAAAATTCCTCCAGATGTCCTAAGACCGGATGGTGGAGGACACAGAGAAAGCAGAAGTTTCAACAGCAGAAATGACCATTGTCTGAGTTAAGGTTGTGGCGTTCAGCCTGGAGAGAAGCAGGCAGATCCACAAGATCAGTACATTTGCTCATTAATTAAACTTTCCCAAGGTCATCCTGCTAAGAGCTAATAGGCAGCAGAGCTAAATATAGATCCCACGTCTCCTCACTCCTCAGGCAGTGATTTTTCTTCTGGTTTGCTGTGTCAAAGAACACCTGGTCCCTCTGGTTTGCCATCCCCCAGGGAGGTAGGTGATCAAGAAGTGCAGAGGACAGCAGTTCGTGGTCTCCAGCAGGGTGATGAAGGACGGCTTCGGGAAGGAGATGGCACTGCCTTTCCAGATGCATCCATCTTTGCAGGATCCATCTGGGGGCGCCACGACAATGCACCTTCTAGGCTTTGAGATAACTTGCTTCCCAGTGACAATAAATGGGGATTCAAGTTGGTTTGTTGTTGTTGTTGTTGTTGTTGTTGTTGTTGTTGTTGTTGTTGTTGTTCAAGTCTGGGTCTTAATAAAATCCATAGCCCGTTCAGCTGGAGATGAGGAAGCGCCAAGTGTGGAGAAAGGCTCGTCTGTCGTTCCCACTTGGGAACTCTCATCTGTCCGTCTGGGATGCTTGAAATCTATATTCCCTTATCCTAAAGAGTGTTGTCCCCACCCCCGCCAGATGCTTTTCTAATCATCCCTTCCTCCCATTCATCTCACAAAGCACCTTCCAGTCTCCTCTCTCGGATCCTATCCGTCAGGATTCAACAACGGGAAACAGAAGCCACTGTAGGTATTATAAGCAGAAGCGGATTCTGGGTATTTAAGGGCTTAGCAAATTTGAAATGGGTTTTGGGAAGCCGTCACTGATTTGCTGCACTTAAGTTCCATCCAATGTATTAGAGAACTAGACAATCAGACTCACTTCCTTAAGCCCACAGAGCCAGTGACTGTGTGTGAGATGCAGGGAAGTGTCATGTATCCAGGGCTTTAATGTCACAAGAAAGGAGAAAGAACAGGAAGAAGCCTTCTGCTTTGTGGCTACTCTCTAAACTTTGCCTGTGCAGCTAGATTCAGGCCTGGAGAGACTCTGAGCCATTAAAAGAACTTGCTTTGGTGAGGACCAGAATTTGGTTCCCAGAATACTCATCAGTGGGCATTGATGCCTGTGACTCAGCGATCTCTTCTGACCTCTGAGGTCACACAAACACAAACATACATACATACACATACACACACACGAGCACATACACGGACATGCACACACACATATGCACACATACACATATATTCACACACACACACACACACACACACACACACACAGAGTAAAGTAAATCATTACACACCTATACTGACAAAACTTGACCTTCTTCTTACAAGCTACCTAATGAACTTTAAAGACCCAACCCCAGAGTAGTACAATATATCCTAAAAAGAGACCTGAATAAACCAAAGAGTCTTTCTACCACAGGAATTTTCCATCGAATACATTTTATGTCACGCCTATGTATCTAGCTACCACTACAGCAAATTCATGGCCAGATGGGCTACACTGTCTCAAAATAAAATTACTTCAAAACAGTTCATATGGCATGATCCTCTCTCTGGAAAACTATGCTTATCTGTCTACTTCTCATGCGACTTGGACTATGAACAGGGAGATGTCTGAAAGAAAACTCCCCAGTGTTTGTGGTGGCCAATTCTGAATTCAGAAGACAGTAATGAGTTTCATTCTCTTTGTGTCCTCTGAAGGGTGGACGGGAGAACAATAACGCCACTCCTTGGTGGGTGGCACTGTCACCTTTCAGTTTGCATCCTCTAGAATGTCTATGTCTTAAAGCCACAAGTGTCAACAGAGATGTCGTAGATGAGCCATCTGTGCAGCATGCAACGCTCTGTGTGCAACTGGTCTCCCTAAACCCAAAGAGGGTGGGTTTCTACCCAATTGGAATGCAGGTCTCTGCCATTTCCGAGACCACCATCCTTACTCCTGGCTGGAGCTGGAGCACTCTTAGAGGAACGCCATTGATATCCCCTCCAATCTCTCCTGGTGGAATTTCCACTCTCCTTAGTTCAGAACCAACCGCCTCAGCCTTGACTGTGAAGGAATTAGGAATATTACTAAATGACAGGAGAGTCATAGGAGGAAACACCCTGGGAGCCCATCAGGACTGAAAAATATAGATAAATAGGACACAAGAACCTTTTATATCCAGTCAAAGGTTCTCTTAAAAGCTAATCTTAGGCTAAGGATATTAAGCACTTTTCGATAGACAGCTTCTGTTTTTCTTCTGTCCATACTTCTGTTACAGTTTCTCTCATTGTGGTGGCTAACCTTGCCAGGTTGATCATATTGGGACGCACCTAGGAGACAATGAAGCACACCTCTGATGTGTCTGTGAGTGTGTTTCCGGGGACCAGCAGATCTTGAGGACTCTAACCTAAAGAATGGCGTCACCCATTGATGGGTTCAAACTCTGAGAGTCTATTGGAGCGTTATGGAGCTGTGGGAAGTGGGGTCTGGTTGGAAGATGTAAACTGGAAGGAGCTGGTCCTTAGGAGCTGCAGGTTCCCTGGTCCTTCTCACTCTGGTCTGCCTTCCATGCTGTGATGTCTACTTCCCCTTTCCGGTCACGATGCACTGAAACCTTGGAAAGTGTTGAGTGAAATATACCCTTCCTGCTTTCCACTGTCCCTGCCACGTGTTTTGTCACTACAATACAAAGACTGACGACATATTCATTCAGAATTGTGAACGTGACAATCTTTTGTTTCACAGATGTAGGCGACATATTGCAGAATATTTGGCCTCCGTATGTTTGGGCAAATAGATACTAGTGATTATCTCTTAAAATGTCTGTCTACCTCCATCTCCTACCCTCCTCCATCCACCTGTGTGAAACATTGCAGCGAAGGTGATTCTTCTCGCTCATTTTTAATTCCTTGTGATTGGCTCATTTAATAGGTGTTCAGCAAACACTTTTGACTGACTAGTATCTAACCCAGGATTTATTATGGAGAAATCGGTGCTTTAACAAGATTAGCCTTCCTAAATATTTATTCTAGCAAATCCTCTCATTAAATCTTTGTAGCTGGAGTCTTTAGAGCTGGTGAACAATCCCGGGAAAGGGCAAGATGAGGGTGTCAGACACTTGGGCCTCCACACACTTCCTCATGAGGTAGTTTTCAACATACTCACTTCACAGACCAAGAGGGATCAGAGCCCAACATGACCCCCATAGTAAGCCGTAGAGCTGACTTGGCTGTACTCCTGGCTCCGTGTTCTTTTTATTTCACTACTATGACTATCCCAGTGGGTTTGCTCACCCTCCTTTTAGAAAACGTGTATTCAAATATTTTTAACACTCGGTTTATTTTCAGTGATGTCTAGATTAATTCCACCTTTTCATAGCCATTGATAGATAAATATAGGTGACTTATCAGGCGTATCTGAGAGGCTAGATGACAAACCCATTGGTAAAGGTCTTTAGAGACCTCCAGAATATAAACAACCCTTAATTCATAACTACTACAACCCAACCCTAACCAGGTTCTTCAAAAAGCTGAAGGAAGCTCACTTTGGAATCTGGTTAAGGCATAAAGGAGAAGAAGGGACTGGATAAGACTGAAATGTTAGGTCTTCAGCCCCATTCCTAGTCTTCGATTTCCCCCTTTGGGTAAGTTGGCCCAGGATTGTCTATTTTGGAACTGAGCTGGTTTTCCAGGAGCCACGGGGCACTGGGAGCAAGGACTGACTATTGCTGTGGTCAACACACTTAGTAGAGAAAGAGTCAGAAGAGAAGAGGTGACAGCCTGGGAAGTCTCAGCTCGAAGGTTGCTGCCCCTTAGAGCAGGACACAGGGTTTGGGGACAGTCCTCCGTGCTCCTACACAACCCTTCTTAGCCCAGCTCCTTTCCTTCCCAGCATACCCTCCAGCAGCACTCCCAGTTCTGGGAAGCGCCTCTCCACTGTCTTTTCTCTCTTGTCTTTTATACAATTCTTGTCTCTTTGTTCCTTATTGACTCTTTCTGTGAGTCTCCCATGCCTCCTTCATGTCAATTCTAACTACACTTCTCTCCGCCGCCATGATGGCCTGTTCCACTCCAGATGGTCTTTCTCTCCTCTCTCTCTCTCTCTCTCTCTCTCTCTCTCTCTCTCTCTCTCTCTCTCTGATATTTCACAAACTCTGTCTGACTACTAATGATCTTAACTAATGTTTCTCCATCCAAGTCTCCAGCATTCCTTTGAGGTTTATAACAATGCTCATAAAAATCACTCTGCTGGTTAGATTTCTATCAACTTGACACAAACCAGGGTCATCTTAGAAGAAAGCACTTCAGTTGAAAAAAAAAACCCACCTTCCTACGATTGGTCTGTAAGCAAGCCTTGGGTGGGACATTTTCTTGATTAGTGATAGATGGGAGAAGAGCCCCACCCACCGTAGATGGTACACCCCCGAGCACGTGGTCCTGGGTTATATGAGAAAACAAAGAGGCCAAGCAAGTCATATAAACAAGTCAGTAAGCATCACTCCTCTATGGTCTCTGCTTCAGTTCCTCCCTCCAGGTTCCAGCCTTGAGTCTCTACCCTGACTTCCTTCATAATGGACTGTAACTTGTAAGCCAAATAATTCCTTTCTTCTTCGCTAAGCTGCTTTAGTTCCGTGTTTTATCTCTACACTAGAAACATCACTAAGACGATCACCAATTTTGATTCCCCTCAACTTAGGTCCAGAGGAGTGTGCATCTGTCTTCCTCAGGGCTAAGAATATCAAGAAACCACATGTCTCCTCTCCCTGACTGCATCTGGTTTGCAGAGCAAAGGGAGGTCCATAATGGAATATGTGAATTACTGACGGAGTCCCATTTCCATAAGATGCACACTTTATCTCTGAGATTGCATGCTAGCTTCCTTGGGAGCCTCCTGTCAATGTGACCCTGAGAAGGCTGTGAGGGAAGCACAATTTAACTTCCATGGACAATGAGGAATACTAAAAATGCTGGGGGTGTTGACACCTTCTTTGATCTGGAGACAGAGAATGTAACCAGTCTGTACAGTCATGAACTACATTTTTGTTGTTTTGAGTTTTGTCGTTGCTAAATGAAATCTGGTTTTGCTTACTTTCTGAATGACTTGACCACTAAGCATACATTCGGGAATCCATGAAGATTGCTTCCATGTCTCTCCCTTCAGCCCACTTCCTGTTGCTTGGGGTTCTCTCCACCTCAGTGGCAGCTATCCCAGGTTACACCTCAACACCTGTGAGAATGAGCCAAGGGATAGCCTCACCCCTTCACATAGATCTTGCTCCTGAGGTAGGGCTGAGGACCTACCTTTCTACCCTACCAGGTAAAGCTGAAATTCAGCACTCAACTGGAGCAGGCAGGCAGAAAAGCGTTTGCAGCCAGAACGAATGAAGACATCAGTCAAGCTCTTCAGACCTGATTGCGCATTAGCATGATCTGTAGTGCTTTTAAGCTCCACCCCCTCCCAGTGCCCTACCTGAGAAGGCCCATTAAGTCAGGATCTCTGGAGAAGAGGACCTGATCATTATCTTTTGTTAAACAATGTTGATCAATATTGAAGATTTCTCTGAGAGCTTGAAATAAGGAGCAGTCACATCTAGCTGGTGAGCTTCCGTTCTCCTTGAATGGCCAACAAAAGACATTTGGGACCAGCAGAGACCGTTAAGTTCTATAATTCTGTTGCTCCCTTGAATTGCAAGCTAGCCAGGTGAGGCCACACACGGTTGGCATCTTTCTCTGGAGGTCTAATCTCCTCCACCGTGGACTTCTGGGTACCTTCAGATCATTATCAAAGCCACAACCTCTCCTACTAGTCACCTGCTGTGCTTGCCACCAAGTCAGGCTAAGTGGATGATTCAAAATCATTGAAAATGCCACCTGAAGCCAATTTTGAAGAACTGTAGGTTTTGTAGGAAAATCCACTGCCTAGGAGGACTCCTGCCGAGGTCATATCATGCTGAGACCTGCTATACAAAGGCAACGAGGAAGTACAACCACTGGATGCTGTGCTAAGTTAATCAAGCCCTGCGGCTCCTGCTGGTACTTAAGGGGAAACCTGAGATTTAACACCAAATCATCGGCTGCCTCCCTCAGTTTACCAAACCGGACTAAAGCCATTATAAGCACCAGCTTGCTTCCTGCAAGGAGACCTTCAGAATTCATGTCTTGGGTGTCACCTGAATGAGAGGGCCCTAGAATGGCACCTGATAAGCATTTCCTGAAGCCCCTCCTTCTCACACTGCACAGTCATTGCTTTTAACATATAAACATCTGTGCAGAAGAAAGGATCAATGGTTTGGGGTTGGTTAGTTTGGGTTTGGGTTTTGGTTTTGGTTTTGGTTGATTGGTTTTAAAGTAAAGGTGGTACTGTTTTGTGACTTTTCCTAGGGAAGATGCGAGACACACACACACACACACACACACACACACACACACGCATACACATATACACACTCCAGAAAGAAAAGGAAATCCATAACACATCAAGGAGTGATTCTGACAAGCTTCAGTGTGGTGAACCAGTATTTTCTTTTTTAATTGGTGTTACTAACAAGGGTGTGAGGGGGGACTTACTTACAAGCACTCCCAAGCAATTTTGTCTCTGAGACGCCCACTCCCACATGACGCTCACAAGGCTGTGTCCTGGAGTACTCAGGCAGTTCAACAGTCTAAGAAACCTCTGCTTTCTGCAGCCCGGCCACGCAGAATTGCCTCCCCAACGGTTACCTGCTATTCTTTCTCTTGCTGGGGAGTGGCCCTCCAGACTCCTGCAAGTTTCTGTAAGACATTTTGACTACCTCCTAAGTCCCATGAGCCCTCTCCTTGACCCTCAACGGGATATTTCAATAGGAAGGAGAACACCAGACAAGTACTTAAGAATGAACAACGTCCTCTGG
The DNA here is from genome assembly GCA_964023405.1 of Apodemus agrarius. NCBI lineage: Eukaryota > Metazoa > Chordata > Mammalia > Rodentia > Muridae > Apodemus > Apodemus agrarius. Next base: position 69,047,537 of record OZ030021.1, on the reverse strand, counting down.
CCAAGTATAAGGAAACTGAGCCCCTGCCTGGGGAAAGGGTTTTGTGCATGCATAAAGCAGGCTTCTCGGTGTGATGAGGAGGAAGCAGGTGCTCTTACCTGAAATCCAAGGTCACACACTTCAACTACACAAAGTCGGGCTTCAGAAAGCATCAAAACCCCATGATCTCATAGTCACTGTATGAGAGACATCTTCAGGTAAGGATCCAGGATCCACAGCAAAGGAGTTGATGATGTCACTATAGAGAGAGCCTAGGTTTGAGCATAAGGTCAGTTCAGGCCCTGAGACAACTTCCTATATGACTTCGAGCAAGTACTCTCATGTCTCTAGGCCTGTCAAATGAAAAACAACTCTCTCTCTCTCTCTCTCTCTCTCTCTCTCTCTCTCCAGCCACTACCACCCCTGCCCATGTGAGGAAATTGTAGTAGGGATGACTTGAGAAAACTTCTGTGGGGATGGACAACTTGATGCCTATGAGGATCCGAAGACAGTCTAGGATTTGGACAGTCACAATCTCCAGTGGGTACATCATCCATCCTGCCATTCATCCATTCAGTATACTCATTATGTGGACGACGCTGTGCCAGAAGGAAACTGTCCCTAATGGCGCCCTAGCTGTCTATAAGAGATGACATACAAACAGCAATGGCAGAGAGAAACCCCAGTGGGACAGGCCCTATTGTGTCTGTATCTCATGGATGAAATGACCAAACTGAGGCAGAGAGAAAATGGGGACCTTTCCCAAGTTGTGAACTAGTCTGTCTCTATACATCTTCTAAAGTCAATAACACTAGCTACCCAGAGCCACCTGGGCGCAGCTGAGAGTACTGGATTGAAGGAAGGAGAGAAAAAAAGAAAAGGAGGGAGGGGAGGGGGGAGATTCTTCCGAATATACCCTAAGCAGCACCCAGACCAGACGAGGTTTGGGAGTTCCCATGGGAACTCAGAAAGGGAACTTGGCAGTGATGAGCTAGAACACGGTGGGGGGGGGGGGCGGCAGAGGTCTGGGAGGTAAAGGAGAGCCTCACATCAAAGGAGAGCTCAACTGGGCCTGGCCCGGCTCAGAGGAGATCATATGCTAATACAGGCAGGCAAAGGTGGAGAGAAACCTGATGGTTTAGTGATTGCCTCCGTCAGGGTGCAGTGGGGTACTGGTGTGATACACAGAAAGAACCCTGGGGGGTTACCCCAGTTTAAAAGTATCAGCTGAGAAGGGTGCAGACACTCTCTGCAAATGACCTTCCAATCTCATCAGTATCCCAGGAGAAGCAGCATGCAGGGTTTGATTTCTGCCCCCTGCCCCCCCGGGGGGGGACCACAACCAGAGTTCCCCTGCCAGCCCCATCACCCCAGCCCAGGGCCTGCAGGCGAAACCAAAAGATAGGTCATAGGCCTCCCCGTCTCTAAGTCCAGACAGTGGGCAGCTGGCCCGGAAAGGCTATGCTGCTTCTAACCCCGGTCCTCCCAGCCTGAACCTCTGGCCAGTGAGTCAGTCTTTCAGTCCAGATTAGCCTTGGTGGGCTGGAGCTGCCAAGAAAAGCTCAGAGCATCCCTAATAAACACAGAACCAAGCTAGCCTCTTACACAACCCACTCTGAGAGGGGTATAGCTCACCCCGGTCCAGGTATTAAACTGTTCACTGGCTCTAGCTGCCTGGTCATCGACCTGCCTGGTGACCAACCAAAACGGCAAGGTTTGGGGCCATGTCTAGGAGGCCAAAAGAAAACCAAGAGGGTTGCCTCACACACATACACACACACACACACACACACACACACACACACACACCGCACCCCTGAGAAAGGAAGGCTTAGGATCAATCAGTCCTTAATTTCTCTCTGAGTAGAAATGTTTTATGTGTCAGCTCAGCGGACAGAACTTGAAACAGAAAGGGCGAGAGCATAGCAGGGGGGTGGGGATGGAGAGGCCTGTGTTAGCCTCCTAGATCCAAGGGTTTCCACAAAATGGGCCATTCGCATTAAAAACCAGCAGCCTCCCGGGACCTGTGGAATCTTAGCCAGTAGGAGAAGAAGTGCTCAAGATGAAAGGGCAGCAGGCACCCCGACCCTGGATCCTAAGACTGTAAAGTCGTATGGCCCCCTTCCCCGCGTGGATCCCCAAACCAATCCATCCAATGCATATTAAGAATGAGCCACTGATCACTCTTCCCCCTTCTGAGCTTTGGTGACCCCAGAACAGTGTAAATGGACCATCTAGAGACCCTGATGGGGAGAGAACGCTGACTGCACACTAACCCTCCCAGACCAAGCCCAGTCCCACAAAGGGCAGCGGGAATATTCTGGATGGAAACTAGCCTGGCCCCTTTGGCCATGGGGTATGTTTTTGCCGTTCTGTGAGGAACGAACAATCTTTTAGAGAAAAGAGCCAAAATAAGACTTCACAATTAGAGCAATAGAGTAGGAATCACACTTGCTAGATGCTGGGAAACGAACTAGGGTCTTTTCTGTCCTCGTTTTTGATGGGGACACCTCCCCATGGGCCACCAGGGAATTCCTGCCGCAATTCAGAGATTTTTTTTCCCCCTCTGGAGTATGACTTGATCTGGAGTATGGTTTTCTTACTTTTCCATGAACCCAAGACCTAATATGAACACTGGACCTCTATGCACCTAGCTGGGGAAAAGCAAGCTGGCCAGGCTTACCCTGAACACCCTACCCACCCCCCTTGGCATCCACTACCCACTGCCCATTCCCCACCTTTCAAATCCAGGTCTTCTTAGACAGGCCTGGGAGTCACAGTAGGTACCCAATAAAAAGGGCTCTTGCAAAGAGAACGGAGAAGCCAATCTGTTCGGGAAGCCTGGCATTCTAGAGCGACATGGGGCTGATCCAAATAGCCTTTCTGTCGGTACTTCTGAGGGAGAAGAGAAGGTATGGGGCAGCCAAGGAGGGAGAGAACACGCCAAGCAGATCATTATGTGTTCTTGGAAGCCAGTTTAATGGACTGGCTGAGAGCAGGGCTGGGAACGGGCTCTGGGGCCCTCAGTCAGGACGTGGCTGGGACAGAGATCCACATTCAGCTCTCCCCAGCGGCGACGCCTTACGGAAACTATCGAAAGACTCGCTGAGACTCAGAAACACAAATATCCCGTGTTTTCTCTCAGATGCAGAATCTAGATTTAAATATATCCATGAAAGTAGGAAGGGGACTATGAGGGGGGAGGAAGGAAGACAAAATATTACATTTCCCTTCATGTGGAGCGTGTGTGTGTGTGTGTGTGTGTGTGTGTGTGTAACAGGAAGGCAGAAAGTGGACTATTTGGGAAGGAGCTGGGGTAGGGAAGAACATTGGAGTGTGGAAAATACAAGCAAAGTATAATGATACATATGTATGAAACTGTCATAACGAACCTAATTGTTTTGCATGCTAACAGCATAAAAGAAAAGAGGGAGGGGGGAAGGAGGGACGAAGAGAGAAAACGATTCAACTTGAGAGCGCTTGAAGGATAATTAAAAACACAGGCTGCCTACTGTGTGCCAGGAACCGGGTCAGCACTTTTATTGTCCTAGGAATCCTAGGTTGCCCTTTAAAGAAGCAGCATGGAGGCCCACACAGTGTAAGTGGCTAGGGCACGTTCCTTCTCTTTAGAAGGCCTTTTTTTTTTTTTTTTTTTTTTTTTTTTTTTTTTTGCCACACATCACACCACTGCCCTCAAGCCAAAATTCCCCGTGTTTTAACAGGATAAACATTCCCACGGCAGAGGAACGCTGTGTTCCCAAGAGGAGATGCAAGCATGTTGTCCCCGCAGAGGCCATGTGGGCTTGTGAAACTGAGAGCTGGGTTGAGGGCGGCCGGGAACAAAGCAGGGGCTCAGAACCAGCTCTGCAGACCTCAGCGAGGTCCCCCAACAAAGCAATGAGAGGGACAGGGAGTGCAGGTTGGGAACTAGATCTACTCTTGGCATTGCAGCAAACTTCGGTGCTGTGAGTCTCTACTTTCTGTAGGTACCGCAGTTAAAGGGGTGGGTTCTCTAGCAAATAGAGATAGCACTGTAGTCACATGCAAAACAAATATTGTTATCTGTAGTTCTGCAGCTTGACTTTCTGGGAGAGCATTGTCTGCAGACAGCAGAGGCTTGGGCACAGAAGAAAACGCCTTTTGGAGAGTACCTCCCTTGCGTGAGCATCAAGCAAGATGCGTATAATCATTCTTATTGGCAGCATTTTCTTCTTTTTTGGTGGAATGCAAAATGATCAATACTATAGTTGGTAGTGTCCTAGAGTCAATAAAATGTAAGGTTTAAAAAAAAAACTTACTATTATTATTCTTCCACCTGGCCATTAGTAGATTTTGTACCCGTCTTTCCAGATGCACAATGGCTCTCACGTCTGGGCTTCTCTCTGCCTTGCTATTGTTTCCATTGAAATTTTGACTAAGGGCCCAAGGATGCTGTATCACCTTTGAGCCACTAGAGGGGGCGAGAACACTTGGGGACAGATATCTTTGTCCTTGCGCTCTCTCCTAAACTTCTGCTTTCTTCCTAAACCAGCATGCCTCTCCACAGCAGTGTCTGCTTCTCAGTGGAAACCCATCTGTAGAGTCAGGTCAGGGAGAGGACCCCATTCCAGACCGACAATACTATCTACGCAGGCTGAATTTTATGTTTGTAGAGCCACTTAAAACTCAGCTCTAATTTAATGAGCTGATTTTGCGAGCACAAACAGGTACTAGACATGGCCAGGCCTCTGCCTGCTTCAAATGCAGAGCTGGGGGTAACCACCCTCTTCAAGTCATTCAGAAACTTCCAAGATCCACCAAGATTCGTGAAGCTTTCTGGGGAAATGTACTCACTTTTGCTGTCATGTGGAATCTTGCTTAAAATTCTCTTCTTTCCCTCTTCGTTCCTTTCCTCCTTACATTGGCGTTAATTACTGAGTACCTACTATATGCTGAGCACTGTGCCAGGAGCCAGAGAACCAATCACTCACTGTCCTTATGAATCTTGAGCTCTGGGATATTTATACAAAATCCACACATATATAAGGAAAAATGCTGGGCCCCACCAGTATTTGTTTCTACATAAAACTTTACAAATCCTTGTGGACTCAGGAGTCTCCCAATAGCTTAAGAGAGTGGCCACCCTCCAGCTGTGCCGTTTCAGAAGGCAGAACCCCCTTGTCATGATTGGTGGCTGTTTCCACTCCAAGGCGGATCTGAGAAGGCTTCTCTGACAAGGTTGACACAAGCCCCACCAATTAAAGAGTAAAGGACAGACAGACTTTCCAAAACCACAGGTCTGCCCTTACAGTGTCACTGCGATTAGAAGGAGCTCAACACCATCCACCAACCAACAGGAGTCCTGCTTGGAGCCCAGAGCCATGGGCCAGAGAAGCTTGAAACAAGCTAAACCATGTGACAGTACATGGCATAGATCCTTGCTTGTGTTTTGTTGTTGTTGTTGTTGTTGTTGCTGTTTGTTTGTTTGTTTGTTTTTGTTTTTGTTTTGTTTTGCTTTTACTTTTTCCAGACAGGGTTTCTCTGTGTAATCCTGGCTGTCCTGGAAGTCACTCTGTAGACCAGGCTGGTCTCGAACTCAGAAATCCGCCTGCCTCTGCCTCCCAAGTGCTGAGCTTAAAGGCGTGCGCCACCACGCCCGGCTCCTTGCTTGTGTATTAAAGATGTGAGTTTTGATCTGAAGTCATTTGAGGCCTTTTTGAGGGAGGAGGTTAATAAAGTTGGTTGGTTAGGTTTTGTTATTTTAGACAGCCTGGCTGGCCTGGTAATAGAACCCAAGCTCAAAATCACAAGATTCCTCCTGCCTCAGCCTCCCATGTGCTGTGATTGCAAGGGTACATACATCACCATGCCTGGCTTCATTACAGGTTTTAAGTATAGGGCTGCCCTTGGTAGATTAGGACATTCTTATGAAGCTGCCCTCTAGAGAACAGCTTGAAGAATCAAAAGGAAAACAGGCATGTCTAGGTGGTGATGACTAGAGAAGAGGCAGGAGATGATGACAGCAAGCTGATAGTGACTGGGAACTTAAGGACATTTTTAAGGACGGAATTGCTGTGTTTGGAGGGTAATAGAGAAGGGAACGGTAAGTCTGACTCTAGGTTTTCTGTGGGAGGGCTAAAATAAGAAGTCTTTGGATGGAGGCACCTTTGAAGGAGGTGAGGATCTGCGCACAGTGGGGTTTTGCTACTTGAGCATCACTGAATGGGAGAGAGAGAGACATCGAAATGAAACAAGAAACTAGGAGCCTCCAGCAGAGCGCGTTCCTGGAACAAGTCACAGCACAAGCCCTGGCCTTCGCGGTGAGGGAGAAAGGAGGCCCACATGGAAGGGAAGGGCCCTCATCCTGATCGTGCACAGCTTCCAGTAGAACATGCCAGGGCTTTGTGCTTCTGTGTCACTCTGAGAAGGGACAAGAGGAAGGAGACAAGAATAGTCACAGGGGATCCAGAAGGGTGGGGATTCGACACCAAGTGAAACCACAAGGTTTCCCTAGCAACACAGAAAATGAGTTTCTTTTAGACCCCCCATCCAGTGATGGGTTCTGTTTACGTTTACCGTGGCAAAATTACGTTTCCAGCTGACGACCACATTGAGACGGCATAGTGGACAACATGAGTGGTGGAGACAAATATATAAATGATAAGATTAGAGACTGCCTAGGTGGTCAGGAGAATTTTTACAACATAAAAGGACTTTGTTCTCGGCGTGGAAGAATGGGGATCCTTTGAAGGTAACACTGTTAGGAATGGAGGACAGTCTCAAGATCCTCTAACAGCCCAACCTGTAGGCACATGACGCCCCACCCGGATGTGGGGAAATAGCTCAACGGGTAGCAGCCTCACCACCATCCTCACTAGCCTTCTCAAAACACTGGATCACGTCCCTGCCACCTCAGAGCTCAAAGCATAGGAATAGGATGATTGGGAGTCCAAGGTCATCGTTGGCCAATTTCAAAGCCAGCCTGGGTGAAATGAGATTCTGTCTCATAAAAGAACTACATACCCATGCCCATATATGCCACTGCTTGCCCCTCCAGGCCAGGTGCTGTGCCTCCTCACGCGTCCATCTAGCCGTAGCCAAGTCCCTCGTGCACACCCCCAAGCCTTCTCTTCTTTCCCATTCTCTTTTGCCAGTGACACAGCAGATGAGTGACCACGCCCTGAAGGAGATGTCGGACAGCAACCGCAGCCCTCTCTTGCCAGAGCCTCTTTCCAGCAGATATAAGCTGTATGAGTCAGAGCTCAGCAGCCCTACTTGGCCTTCAAGCTCCCAAGATACACACTCGGCCCTTCCCCTGCTGGAAATGCCGGAAGAAAAGGTGAGCTCCGACCCCACGAGGGTGGGGAGTCCGAGGCCAAGGCGGTGAGAGACGGTTTGAGTGCTGAGACATTTTTATAGATCGAATTTTCCATTTCTACAGAAAAAAAAAGAAAGATGACTTGGGTTTTGACAGGGATTATATTAGCTCTATAGATAAACTTGGGAAATACTGTCATTGTAATAAGTCTACGTTTTCCAATCCATGAACCTGGGATGTCTTTCCATTATAGACCTTTCTCAGTGACGTTTTGTTGTTTTCAGTGAGCAACATTTACACAACTTTGGTCAAAATTATCCACAAATATGTTCTGCTTTTTGATGCTGTCATGAATAAAGTTGTTTTCTTAATTTTAATTTTAGGTTTATATAATGGCATGACATAAAAATAAATTTGATTTGATCTTTCATTCTGTAACTTTTCTAAACTTATTTATGCCTCTAGTAAGAACTTTGCGGATGCCTTAAGAATTTTCTATACAAAGGGACATGCCATCTGCAAATAGAGATGCACTCTGTCTTTAACCATTTTCTTTACATTTCACTACTTTTGTTTCCTTCCCTTGCCTGTTTGCCTGTGCTGGAACACGACGATGAGTCGCCACGGAAGGAGCAGTCACCCTCATTTGTGCTTGATCTTAGAGAAAGAGATTTCTACTCTTTCACTGTTATATGTCACGAACATGGGTCTTTAGTAGATGTCCCTTTATCAAGCGTGGGAATTTTCCATCTCTTTCTAGTTTATTAAAAAAAAAAAAGCCACTTTTCAAATGTTCAGAGCTGCCTTTCTTATGAGCTACCAAACTGAAAAGCACAGCTTTAGAGAAGTCTTGACCAAGATGGCCACATATGAAACCGCGAAGCAGATGAACTGGGAGGAGGGAAATAACCCATCGTTACATCTGCTCACCTCCAATGGACACTAGCATTTACTTCAATTATGAATAGCACATGCAGCGAGTCAGACAAGTTAGTGCCTGAGATCCCCATCCAAGCTGTCAGGAGCCAGACTGCCAGGGCTTGGACTTTCACATGATGATTTGGAAGTGAGAAGTCCGCTGGGCTGAGCTCAAAGATGAGGAGGGGCAGCCGGAGCTTTTCAACAGTCGCAGGAAAGGCCATGGTTGGTCTTGCGGTGGGCTTGGGATCTGAGATAGCCTAACAGAACTGTCCTGGGTTGGAATGAGGAGGTCCCACATAACCGCCCATCGCTGATTCAAATTTTATTGCCGTGTCACAAATCATTTAGAAAACCTATTGTGTAGAACCTTCAGTAGTCCTGGAAAGGGCAGATTTACAATGGGGTACAGCTTTAGACCACAGGACTCTCATCTTCTGTCTCATGATCCTATATCTCTGTCAAAAGTCCTGACCAATGCTCTCTGTTCCCAAATGTTCCTACTATCAAAGAGACATAGCATTTGAAGCCAAGTTTGGTAACAAGTACCTATAATCCCGGCAATCGGAAGACAGTAAGGTGGAAAGGAAGCACAAGGTGGCTTACCTACACTGGACAGAGTTCAAGAACAGTCTGGGCTACAAGGAGACCCTGTCTCAAAGAAAGAACAATAGGCGACAGGTATATTGTTTGGTATTTTCTCCTGTCTATTCCTCGAAGGATCTCCGATCGTCCGATGAAGACAGTCACATAGTGAAGATTGAAAAACCCAGCGAAAGGAATAGACGGAGAGAAAGCGAGGTGCCCCGCCGGGCTTCTGCAGGCCGGGGAGGCTTCAGCCTCTTCCACGCTGTGAGCTATCTCACCGGTGACATGAAGGAATGCAAGAACTGGCTGAAAGGTAGATGTCCTGAGCAGAGCGGGGGACAGGCCAGGCCGGAGGCAGTCTTTCCTCTGGCTTGGACAACAAGAGGCTGCTGCCCCGCCCCCTCGTGGCAAGGATTGACAGGGTAAAGGGAAGCTGGGCTGACCCCAGGTGGCCGTGTACCCAATTAGCCTGTCATTCCCTTTCATAATTAATACATTTCATTAATTTTTAGTCCTTTGCCAATCGTTCATCCCTGTGTGGAATCGATAGTGGGCAAACAAATTAGTGACATGCCGGTTCCCGAGTAAGCTACGAGGCCCTTCCTGCGTTCCTTCCACGGCCACTCATTGTGCCTATTATGGCCAAGGAAGGATCAGCATCACCCTCTCCAGGCCCCGGGGTTCTTTCCTTTCAACCTCTTTCTGAACTTGAATGCTTTAGCAAACCCCACACTCTCCCCATCAGTCCCTCCTTGCCCCCAACTCGCGTGGTTGCCCTGGAAACCAAACCAGAGGCGGCAGAACGCTGGCCCCTCTCCTACACCTGGCTTCTTCTGGGCCCCAATTCAATAACGATTTTCGCAGCTGGGCTCTTTAACAATTTCTTTTCCAACATCCTTTCTTGAAGCTACTCTCTTTGCTGCTCAGATACCAGCCCTCAACTGAGTCACGCGGCACTACACAAAGCGAGAGGGACCTCGCCTCCCTCCCCGCCTCTTCCCGTGGACCAATACATTTCCCATGGAATGCTCCTTGCCAACCAAGCCAACGGCTGGGACTGCTTTAAATTAGTCTCAGCGTGGTCCCTCAGTCTGCATGGCAAAAAACTACCACCCACTGTAGACCAATTGCTAGACCACTCAGAGCCTTGGGCTGGGTGCCAACACCTACTCCCAACCCCGTCACACTCCCACCCCAGGCCAAGCTGAATAAAGAGAAACACCCTGGCTGGGGCATCCCTGTGGTCTAATACGCAAGCTGTATCATGCTGATGGCTCTATCCATCTCTTGCAGATAAACCCCTGGCCCTCCAGTTCCTAGACTGGGTCCTACGGGGAGCAGCTCAGGTGATGTTTGTCAACAACCCCCTCAGCGGACTCATCATCTTCATAGGGCTGCTGATCCAGAATCCCTGGTGGACAATCACTGGGGCGCTGGGGACAGTGGTCTCAACCTTGGCTGCCCTTTCCCTAAGCCAGGACAGGTAAGTGCTCTCTGTGGGCCTCTTGTAGGATGTGGCAGATAGGCGAGGTGTTTTATTCAGTGCTCAGCCAACCTTATCCCAGCAGTCACCTCAACGCTCCGTCTTAGTAACTCATCTATCACTGTGCTGGTCTATCACCCACGGAAGTCAGGGCAGGAACCTGGAGGCAGTGCTGAGGCAGAAGCCACAGAGGAAAACTGTTGCTGGCTTGCTCTAGTGGTTTGTTAAGCCTCATTTCTTACATCATCCAGGACCACATGGCCAGGACTGGTATATGCCTCCAGGGAGCTAAGACCTACGGGCCTGCCTACAGCCCCATCTTATAAGGCATTCTCTCAAATATGGTTCCTTCTTCTCAGGACAGTCTAGCTTGAATAATGTTGACCATAGATAGATAGATAGATAGATAGATAGATAGATAGATAGATAGATACGTAGATAGATAGATAGATAGATAGATAGATAGATAGATAGATAGATACGTAGATAGGTAGGTAGGTAGATAGATAGATAGATAGATAGATAGATAGATAGATGATAGATAGATACGTAGATAGATGATAGATAGATAGATACGTAGATAGATAGATAGATAGATAGATAGATAGATAGATAGATAGATAGATAATACATAGCCTGGGCAGCTGCTCTAGTGTCAACTTTGAGAAGGTCAATAAAGATTGCTACAGATTTAATCTTCCCTAGCTCCTGACAAAAGCATCATGTTAGGTTTGGCCATGGAGCCTTCTGGAAATACTGCTTTTAGGAGGCAAGATTAATAAGCCATTAAAAAGATGGCATACAATGCAAAGCGCCATGAAGACTGACAGCCAGACATCTCTGAGTACTGGGAAGCACAGAGAGATGCGTATTTTGTATGGCGGCCTGGAGAGGAAAGGGAGGAGGGTGTGGGAGGGGCAAGAAGGATTTGGGAAAACAGATTCAATAAGAAGGAAGCACAGAAGCGGAGCTGACTGGTGGGAAATCGAGTAATCCTGACAAACAGCACTTTGTAGAAGCTGACTCTCTGTAGGCTTTGTCATGTGTTGTCCCAGCATTCCCAGAACTTTCCTGATATTCAGAGCCACTTAGGTGTGACCGAAGAGGAACAGTTCAGTTTCCCTCCCATCCCTCCTGCCTCTGAATATCCTCATTCAATGGATCTGGTGACAGAGCAAAAAAAAATGCACCAGCGGATTTTTATTGAGTACTTAATGTGTAAGCATGTTTTTATGACATTTATATCTACTATTTGAATACTTAGGGTTTATTTTATTCCAAGTAACGTCTGCAAACAATGGGAGGCATTGGTGTGTTCAGTTTTACAAGGCACATGCAGACCAAGAAAGGAATACTCTTCACAGAGGAAATCCCCAGTGTGCCTGAGTCCATCACAACAGCACCGTATCCTCTGGTGACAGTCGCTGTGACGGTCTCCCTGCCTCTCTTTAGACTCCTTCGCTCTTGCTAGAAGAGATTTTTATCTTTTACAGTGTGTGTGACTGTGAGCCGTGGGTGCACATTTATTACGTTTTGGAAAGAGACTTTTAGGAACTTCTTACGGTTCAAGAATTAGGAAAAATAAGTACTGGATTACCCCATATCCTATGCTTTTCAATGAGGCAATTGCAGATCATGATCTGCAGCAACAGTTTTTAATCAAACCACTAAATAAAATACAACTGATAGAGCAGCTTATGCAACAGGGAAGTAAATATTTTATGAAAATGTTGTTATATTTGTGCTAGGAAAGCTAGGTCATACAATGAAATGTATTTCTTTACAATGGGTTTCTCAAGAACAATTTTGGCCAGCATGCCAAGATATTTGTGACTCTTAGTATCATGCCCAGAAGCAGCCAGTGGATAAAACAGCCATGTTTTTTTAATTGAGGGACGAGTAGGGGAAGAATCAAGGTGCCAACCTAAGTTACCATGCATGGGTGACGGGATACAGGCTTGGCCACCCCATGAAGTTCCTTTATGCTCAAAGTCATGCTGCCATTGTCACTGGTGCTGTGCAATGTGGCCTGGACTTAGGGTGGAGCCCAGAACAGCAGTACCCAGAGTGTGCTGAGCTATAATCACATCACGCTTCCCCTAGCCCCAGCTAACATTCCATAGTCCACTGAGGCAAATCATCCGTCAGCTTGTCCCCAAGAGGCTGTGGAGGACCACTCCAATCCTATCAAGCAGGAAAGCCACTGGATGTATTCTTGCGTGTGCAGGTCTGGTGAGCTAGTGGATAATATACTTCTACCAAGATTTGGTGCCTGCTTCAGCAAACAGGCCTCAGTCCTCTCCCCCACGTGCCTACCATTGCAAGAGCAGCTGGCCTAGAACTCCTGCCTTACTGCTTGTGCTGACTAGTTTCACGTCGACTTGACAGAAGCTAAAGTCTTCTGAGAGGAGGGAACTTTGTAGAGCAAATGCCTCCCTAAGATCAGGTTGTAGGCAGGCCCGGATGGCATTTTCCTAATTAGTGATTGATGGGGGAAAGGCCCAGACGATTTTGTGTGTTGCCATCCCTGGGCTAGTGGGTTTGGGGTTCTATGATAAAGCAGGCTGAGCAAGCCCTGTGGAGCAGGCCAGGAAGTGGTACCCGTCCATGGCCTCTGCATCAACTCCTGCCTCCAGGTCCCTGTCCTGTTTGGGTTCCCATCCTGACTTCCTTTAATGATAACTATGATGTGGAAGTGTAGAATGAATAGACCCGTCCCTACTCAAGTTACTCTTTGGTCATGGTGCCGTCACAGCAATAGAAACCCTAAGATACTGTTTTAGCAATATTTACTAACACTGACCTTGAGGTCATTCAGCCCATTGCTTTCCTCACTAGATAAACTCACACAAGCGTGCCCTACCTAATACCACCACTCTTTCCTATAGAAATCTATGGCTTATAGCAGATGAGCTCAAGTCCCAGTCCTAGTCCCAGATTTTCCTTCAACCATAATCTGTCTATTAGCAAACTTCAAAGAGTCACTTCATGGAATACTGTTTCCACCAGAGAAGACATACGCACCAGGCCTACCTCATCCCCCAAAATACTATGATTAAGACTCAAACAAAGGAACATCAAGCAAAAACCCCAAGCCCTCAACTTGACCTCTGAAGCCTTATTCAATGCCACCCTCCTGCCAAGTGTTTGCTTAGCGTCACACTTGCCCCAGTCTGCTCCTGCAGTTCCCAATACCTCCTATCTCTGTCTAATCCCACCAATCCTCCACATCTTCCTCCTCCAATGTGCCCTCCCTAACTACTCTCCAGAATTTTGAATACTTAACCTCTGAACAACGGCAGAACATAAACTATACTAGATTGTCCTTTGATTTTTTTTTTTTTAATTCTGTACTCTTCTCTCTGTGGACAATAAGTCTTTCAGGACAGAAAGTTTATTTCAAAGAGTCTATACTTCATCATACCATCTAAGAATGATCCAAGCTTCCTTGGAAATATGTGGATACCTGGTTCTTCATTATAGGCTCAAGGCCCCGCATCCTCCACATAAGCATGTGTCTGCCCTTCTAAAACTCCATCTCTGTCCACAGTCAGCGAATGTTTGGCATGTGTGCATACCACATAGACATACAAACATGAATGTAGGAAGGGGGTATGACATGGTTCAGTGGGTCAGAGGGCTTGCCATGCGAGTCTGATGACCTGAGATCAGTGGAAAGACCCACAGTGGAAAGAGAAAGCTACTCCCAAGACTTGTCCTCTGGCTTCTACATGTGTGCTGTGCTGTGTGTGTGCACACACACACAGGATGGGGGTGGGGAGGGACAACAGAAGAGAGTGAAAGAATGCATCATTCATGAAAACAGAAGGAGAACCATTGAGGGGTAGTCAGCAGACTGAAATGGAAAGAAAGAGAAAAAATGAAGAGATTTGTAAATAATCCAAATAAAGCTGAAAAGGGTCATTCCATGAGTACTGGGTAATTACATTGCCAACGGAACGTCTCTGGGTTATCTCCCTTCCCCCACCTCTGATCATTCTTCTTGCTGATCTTTGAGCAAAATCATTCATTTTATTTGTTGTTAGGGTCATTTTAGGAGCACCCCAGACTATAAGGTTCAGGGCACTTACAATTCTGTTACATATACATCCCGGCTATCATCCATCTGTCTGATGTGTATTTGGGAAAGATCACTTTCCCATTTGAAGGCTGCTTCTTCCCTCCTGTTATGCTTTCCTTTGCCAAGCAAAGGAAGGTTTTGAATCTTATGAAATCCTATCTAATCTGTCATTTATTAAGGTTGTTCCTGTGACATTGGGGTCCTTCTCAGAGAATACAAGCCTATATTTTAAGGTATTTTACCTATGTTTTCGTCCAGTTGTTTCAAAGTTGCATGTCTCTTTGTTAAAATATCTGCTTGGAAGTGATTTTTATTTGGGGTAAGATATGTGGATCTATTTTCATTGGGCATGTGGAAACCCACTTGTCACACGCCATTTGTTAAAGAAGGTTTTTTTCTTTTTTCAAATGAACGTCTTAAGAACCTTTGTAAGTGTGCAGGTTTGCTCCTGAGTCCTTTGCTCCATTAATCTGAGTGGTCATTTGTGCTGCTTTGTGCCATGTCTCTGTGGTGTAGAGATGTCCTGTGGTTCCTCCAGCATCATGTCCTGTGATGCCTACACCACTGTGCCCTGTGATGTCTACACCACTGTGTCCTGTGATGTCTACAGCATTGTGTCCTGTGATGCCTACACCACTGTGCCCTGTGATGTCTACACCATCGTGTCCTTTGATGCCTACACCACTGCTCTTTCTCTTCTGTGTCCCTTGGGTGATTCTCTGCCTTTTAATATTCCATCTGGAGGGTTTTTTTTCCCCTCTGTGTGTCAATGAAGAGTGTCATTAGAATTTTAATGAGAATTTGCTTTGAATTTGTAGGTTTCTTTTGGTAATTTAGTCATTCCACAATGTTAATTCTGCTAATCCATAAATATGGAGGATTTTTTTGATCTTCTATTGCCTTCTTCGATTTCTTAATCCACCGTTTAAATGTTTTTGCTGCAGAAATGACCACTTCCTTGGTTAGTTTTCCTGCTAGGTCATTTTTAACTTACTGTGAATGAGATTAGCCCAAGTTTCTTTCTTCAGTAATTAGTCATTGGTGTGTAGAAAAGCTCCTGAGGTCTGTGTACTGGGTTTGGATCCTTTAGCTTTGCTAAAAGTATTTATCAGCCTCAGGAGTTTGCTGGTATGATCTATAAGGTGATTTTTTTTCTAAATTTTTTGTTTACATTCAAAATGATTTCCCCTTTCCCAGTTCCCCCCTCCCCATAAGTCCCATAAGCCCTCTTCCCTCCACACTTTCCCCAATCAACCCCCTCCCATTTCTCTGTCCTGGTACTCCCTACAATGCTGCATCAAGCCTTTCCAGGACCAGGGCCCTCTCCTTCCTTCTTCTTGGGAATCATTTGATATGTGAGTTGTGTCTTGGGAATTCAGAGCTTCTGGGCTAATATCCACTTATCAGTGACTGCATTCCATGTGTGCTCTTTTGTTGATGAGTTACCTCACTTAGGATGATATTTTCCAGTTCCAACCATTTGCCTAAGAATTTCATGAATTCATTGTTATTAATTGCTCAGTAGTATTCCATTGTGTAAATATACCACATTTTCTGTATCCATTCCTCCATTGAGGGACATCTGGGTTCTTTCCGGCTTTTGGCTATTATAAATAAGGCTGCTATGAACATAGTGGAGCATGTGTTCTTATTGCATGCCGGGGAATCCTCTGGGTATATGCCCAGGAGTGGTATACCAGGGTCTTCCGGGAGTGTCATGACCAGTTTTCTAAGGAACTGCCAGACTGATTTCCAGAGCCGTTGTACCACCTTGCATTCCCACCAGCAGTGGAGGAGTGTTCCTCTTTCTCCACATCCTTGCCAACACCTGCTGTCTCCTGAGTTTTTAATCTTAGCCATTCTGACTAGTGTGAGGTGAAATCTCAGGGTTGTTTTGATTTGCATTTCCATAATGACTAATGATGTTGAACATTTTTAAAGGTATTTCTCAGCCATCCAAATTTCTTCAGGTGAAAAGTCTTTGTTTGGCTCTGTACCCCATTTTTGGATGGGGTTATTTGGTTTTCTGGTGTCTAACTTCTTGAGTTCTTTGTATATATTGGATATTAGCTCTCTATTAGATGTAGGGTTGGTGAAGATCTTTTCCCAATTTGTTGGGTGCTGTTTTGTCCTTTTGACAGTGTCCTTTGCCTTACAGAAACTGTAATTTTATGAGGTACCATTTGTCAATTCTTGATCTTAGAGCATAATCTATTGGTGTTCTGTTCAGGAACTTTTCTCCTGTCCTCAAGGGTCTTCCCCAGTTTCTTTTCTATTAGTTTCAGTGTGTCTGGTTTTATGTGGAGGTCCTAGATGCACTTGGAGTTGAGCTTAGTACAAGGAAATAAGAATGGATCAATTTGCATTCTTCTGCATGCTGACCTCTAGTTGAACCAGCACCATTTATTGAAAAGGCTATCTTTTTTCCACTGGATGGTTTCAGCTCCTTTGTCAAAGATCAAGTGACCGTAGGTGTGTGGGTTCATTTCTGGGTCTTCAAACCTATTCCATTGATCTACCTGCCTGTCACTGTACCAATACCATTCAGTTTTTAACACCATTGCTCTGTAGTACTGCTTGAGGTCCAGGATACTGATTCCCCCAGAAGTTCTTTTACTGTTGAGAATAGATTTAGCTCTCCTGGGTTTTTTGTTATTCCAAATCAATTTGAGAATTGCTCATTCTAACTCTATGAAAAACTGAGTTGGGATTTTGATTCGGATTGCATTGAATCTGTATATTGCTTTTGACAAGATTGCCATTTTTACTGTATTAATCCTGCGAATCCATGAGCATGGAAGATTTTTCCATTTTCTGAGGTCTTCTTTGATTTCCTTCTTCAGAGACCTGGAGTTCTTGTCCTACAGATCTTTCACTTGTTTGGTTAGAGTCACAGCATGATACTTTATATTGTTTTGTAGCTATTGTAAAGGGTGTAATTTCCCTAATTTCTTTCTCAGCCTGCTTATCCTTTGAGTATAGGAAGGCTACTGATTTGCTTGAGTTGATTTTATAACCAGCCACTTTGCTGAAGTTGTTTATCAGCTGTAGGAGTTCTCTGGTGGAGTTTTTTGAATCGCTTAAGTATACTATCATATCATCTGCAAATAGTGATAGTTTGACTTCTTCCTCTCCAATTTGTATCCCTCTGACCTCCTTATATTGTCTAATTGCTCTAGCTAGAACTTCAGGTACTATATTGAAAAGATATGGAGAGAGGGGGCAGCCTTGTCTAGTCCCTGATTTTAGTGGGATTGCTTCAAGTTTCTCTCCATTTAGTTTGATGTCAGCTGCCGGTTTGCTGTATATTGCTTTTACTATGTTTAGGTATGGGTCCTGAATTCCTGTTCTTTCCAAGATTTTTAGCATGAAAGGATGATGAATTTTGTCAAATGCTTTTTCAGCATCTAATGAAATGACCATGTGGTTTGTTTTTTTTTTTTTTTAGTTTGTTTATGTAGTGGATTGCATTAATGGATTTCCGTATATTGAACCATCCTTGCATCCCTGGGATGAAGCCTACTTGATCATGGTGAATGATTGTTTGATGTGTTCTTGGAATAGGTTGGCAAGAATTTTATTGAGTATTTTTGCATCGATATTCATAAGGGACATTGGCCTGAAGTTCTCTTTCTTTGTTGGATCTTTGTGTGGTTTTGGTATCAGCGTAATTGTGGCTTTGTTGAATGAGTTGGGTAGTGTTCCTTCTGTTTCTATTTTGTGGAATAGTTTGAAGAGTATTGGTGTTAGGTCTTCTTTGAAGGTCTGATAGAATTCTGCACCAAAACTATCTGGTCCTGTGCTTTTTTTGGTTGGAAGACTTTCCATGACCCCTTCTATTTCTTTAGGGGTTATGGGTCTGTTTGATCCTGATTTAATTTTGGTATTTGGTATCTGTCTAGGAAATTGTCCATTTCCTCCAGATTTTCCAGTTGTGTTAAGTATAGGGTTTTGTAGTAAGATCTGATGATTTTTTTAATTTCCTCAGTTTCTGTTGTTATATCTCCCTTTTCATTTCTAATTTTGTTAATTTGGATACTGTCTCTGTGCCCTTTGGTTAGTCTGGCTAAGGGTTTATCTATCTTGTTGATTTTCTCAAAGAATCAGCTCCTGGTTTTGTTGACTCTTGTATGGTTCTCTTTGTTTCTACTTGATTGATTGAAGCTCTGAGTTTGATGATTTTCTATCTCCTACTCCTCTTGTGTGAATTAGCTTCTTTTTGTTCCAGGGCTTTCAGGTGTGCTGTTAAGCTGCTAGTGGATGCTCTTCTTTAGTTTCTTTTGGGATGCAGTCAGGGCTATGAGTTTTCCTCTTAGCACTGCTTTCATTGTGTCCCATAAATTTGGGTATATTGTGCCTTCATTTTCATTAAATTCTAAAAAGTCTTTGATTTCTTTATTTTTCCTTGACCAAGGTATCATTGAGTAGAGTATTGTTCAGGTTCCATGTGTATGTGGGCTTTCTATTGTTTTTGTTGCTATTGAAGACCATAGTGATCTGATAGGAGGCATGGAATTAGTTCTATCTTCCTATATTTGTTGAGGTCTATCTTGTGACCAATTATATAGTCGATTTTGGAGAAGGTACCATGAGGTGCCGAGAAAAAGGTATATTCTTTTGCTTTAGGATGAAATGTTCTACATATATATATATATATATATATATATATATATATATATATATATGTTAAATCCAATTGGTGCAAAGCTTCAATTAGTTTCACTCTGTCCCTGTTTCATTTCTGTTTTCCTGATCAGTCCATTGAGGAGAGTGGAGTGTTGAAGTCACCCACAATTATTGTGTTAGGTGCAATGTGTGCTTTGAGCTTTACTAAAGTTTCTTTTATGAATGAGGGTGCCCTTCCATTTGGAGCATAGATATTCAGAATTGAGAGTTCTTCTTGGTGGATTTTTCCTTTGACCAGTAAGAAGTGTCCTTCCATGTCTCTTTTGATGACTTTAGGTTGAAAGTCAATTTTATCTGATATTAGAATGGCTACTCCGGCTTGTTTCCTGAGACCATTTGCTTGTAAAATTGTTTTCCAGCCTTTTACTCTGAGGTAGTGTTTGTCTTTGACCCTGAGGTGTGTTTCCTATATGCAGCAAAATGTAGGGTCTTGTTTACATATCCAGTCTGTTACTCTATGTCTTTTTATTGAGGAATTGAGTCCATTGATGTTAAGAGATATTAAGGAATAGTGATTATTACTTCCTGTTATTTTTGATGTTATTTTTATATTTGAGTGGTTATCTTCTTTTGGGTTTGATGAGAGAAGTTTACTATCTTGCTTTTTCCAGGGTGTAGTTTTCCTCCTTGTATTGGTGTTTTCCACCTATTATCCTTTGTAGGGCTGGGTTTCTGGAAAGATATTGTGTAAATTTGGTTTTATCATGGAATATCTTGGTTTCTCCATCTATGGTGATTGAAAGTTTTGCTGGGTATATTAGTCTTGGCTGGCATTTGTGTTCTCTTAGAGTCTGTATGAGATCTGTCCAGGATCTTCTAGCTTTCATGATCTCTGGTGAGAAGTCTGGTGTAATTCTGATAGGTCTTTCTTTATATGTTACTTGGCCTTTTTATCTTACTGCTTTTAATATTCTTTCTTTGTTTAGTACATTTGGGGTTTTGATTATTATGTGAAGGGAGGTATTTCTGTTCTGGTCCAGTCTGTTTGGAGTTCTGTAGGCTTCTTTTATATTCATGGGCATCTCTCTCTTTAGGTTAGGGAAGTTTTCTTCCATAATTTTGTTGAAGATATTTGCTGGTCCTTTAAGTTGTAAATCTTCACTCTCATCTATACCTATAATCCTTAGGTTTGGTCTTCTCATTGTGTCCTGGATTTCCTGGATGTTTTGGGTTACAAGCTTTTTGCATTTTGCATTTTCTTTGACTGTTGATTCAATGGTTTCTATAGTATCTTCGGCATCTGAGATTCTTTCTTCTATCTCTTGTATTCTGTTGTTGATATTTGCATCTATGGCCCCTGATTTCTTCCCAAGGTTTTCTATGTCCAAAGTTGTCTCCCTTTGTTATTTCTTAGTTGTTTCTACTTCTTTTTTTAGATCCTGGATGGTTTTTCTCAATTCCTTCACTTGTTTGTGTTTTCCTGTAATTCTTTAAGAGATTTTTGTGTTTCCTCTCTCATGGCTTCTACCTGTTGACCCACGTTCGGTATTTCTTTAAGTGATTTTTGCATTTCTGCTTTATTGACTTCTGTCTGTTGACCCATATTCTCCTGAATTTCTTTAAATGGTTTTTGTGTTTCCTTTGTAAGGGCTTCTTCCTTTTGATTTATGTCCTCCTGTATTTCTTTAAGAGATTTATTTATGTCCTTCTTGTGTTCCTCTAACAGCATCATGACCAATGATTTTAAATCCAAATCTTATTTTTCTGATTGTTGGGGTATCCAGAACTTGCTGTTATTGGAGAATTGGGTTCAGATGCTGCCATATTGCCTTGATTTCTGTTAGTAACGTTCTATGTTTGCCTTTGCCATCTGGTTATCTCTGGTGTTAATTGGTCCTGTTTTCTTTCACTGTCTGGTGCTTGAACCTCCTGTAAGCCTGTAAGGCTATTTCTGCATGACTGGGTTTCCCCTGGCACAGACTGCTGATGTGCTGCCCTACTCTTGGGTGCCATTGGAGCCCTGGTGTGCCTTGCCCCAAGCAATATTATACTCGGTTGTCTCTGTGTACCCAGTTTTTCCAGTCTGGTCCGCCTGGGAGTGAAGACAGTAGACACTGTGGGAACCCCCTCTAAGTGCAGATCACTCTGCAGGGCAAACAACCCCTGACAGGGCTGGCACACAGATGGCCCACAGAACTGCCCATGCCCTGGGTGCAGGCAGAAGCCTGGTGGGCTATGTCCCAAGTGATGTTAGACTCAGGATATCTCTGTGTCCCTGGCGCTGCCAATAGGAGCCAAGATGGTGGAGGGCGTAAGGTAATGTCTTAAGTGTAGGATTGTATCATCTTCTAATTGGCAGAATTTACTTCTTCCTTTCCTGTTTATATGCTTTCTATTTCTTTTCTTATATTATTGCTCTAGCTAAGACTTAGAGCACTATATTGAATAAAATTGGAGTGAGCAGACAATATCCACTCATTTCTTATTTTTAAGAATGCTGTTTTCCCCATTTTGTATAATGCAGCCATACTTTTTATGTAAGCAGTGCTTATTGTGCTGTGTATTTTTCTGTTCCTAGATTCTACAAAGCATTTATCATAAAGAGGTGTTAGATTTTGTCAAAGTCCTTTCCTGTAGCTATTAAAATTATAATGTGATTTCTAACCTTAAATCACTACATGATAGTACCTGTACTTATTTTCATACATTGAACTATCCCTGAACAGCTGCGATGAAGACAAATCAGCCACAGTGTGTGCTCTTTGCAGTGTGTTTTGGATTCAGTTTGCAAGTCCTTTATTGGCAGTTTTCATACGCGTGTTCATCAGAGGTATTGATCAGAGTGTTGTTATTGTTGTTATCGTTGCTGTTGTTGTTGTCATCGTTGTTGTTGTTGCATTATATAGTTTTGGTATGAGGGCAAGGCTGGCTTCATAAAGTGAGTTTGGTAATGTTCTTTTCCTTGACACTCTATGCAACATTTTGAGGAGCATGGGTGTTAGCTCATTCTATTTGATAGATAATTCAGTGGCAAATCGTTCTGGGTCTATTATCTCAGTATAACTTTTTCCAATTCCATCCATTTACTTGTAAATTTAATCATTTAATTGCTTAACAGCTGAATAATATGTCATTATGTAGATGCACCGCATTTCCATTTCACCCAATGAGTACTTGCTGGCCACCCAGGCTGATCCTGCTTCCTAGCAGTTGTGAGAAGAGCGGTGTCTCACACGGATGAGCAAGTATTTCTAGAGTAGGACACAGAGTCTTTGCGCATATTTCCATACATGACAGAAATGGGTCTTGTCTTAGTCAGGGTTTCTATTCCTGCACAAACATCATGACCAAGAAGCAAGTTGGGGAGGAAAGGGTTTATTGAGCTTACACTTCCACACAGCTGTTCATTACCAAAGGAAGTCAGGACTGGAACTCAAGCAGGTCAGGAAGCAGGAGCTGATGCAGAGGCCATGGAGGGATGTTACTTACTGGCTTGCTTCCCCTGGCTTGCTCAGCCTGCTTTCTTATAGAACCCAAGAATACCAGCCCAGAGATGGTACCACCCACAAGGGGCCCTCCCCAGTTGATCACTAATTGAGAAAATGCCCCACAACTGGATCTCATAGAGGCACTTCCCCAAGTGAAGCTCCTTTTCCTATGATAACTCCAGCCTGTGTCAAGTTGACACACCAACATATCACTATTAAGCCTCAACCCTTACTTTCTTATTCATCCCCAAGATCTCAATAATGTAAAAAGTCCCACAGTCTTTACATATTAAAAATTCAAGTCTCTGAACTGTGGGATCCACTAAAATACCTTCTTTCAAGAGGGAAAGATATCAGGGCACAGTCACAATCAAAAGCAAAACTCAAACTCCAATGGTTCAATGTCTGGGATCCAACTCCCGATCTTCTGGGCTCCTCCAAGGGCTTGGGTCACTTCTCCAGCTCTTCCCATTGTAGCACACACCTTGTCGCCTAGACTCCCGCTGCCTGTACTCCACTGCTGCTGCTGTCCTGGTGGTCATCGCATAGTACTGGCATCTCCAAGCCTCAACTCTTTTGCATGACCCCTTCAGTCCTGGGCCATCAATTACAACTGAGGGTACACTTTCACCAATGGCCTTCCATGGCCTCTCAGCGTACCAAGCCTCAGCTGTTCTTCATGATGCCTTCATGCCTTCAAAAGCAGTACCACCTGGGTGACTCTTACACAGTACCAAGTCCTGCTACAGCACGAGGCACAGCCTTGGCTATCTGGAACACACTCTCTGTGCTCTCAGAAAACACATCCCAGAAGATTTCACCTCAGTGATGCTGGTCTCTTCTTACTCACCGCTAATTTCTTAGCTCCAGCTAACCAGCATCAATAGTCCCAGTAACACAAAGGTTGACTTTAATGGTTTTGGTATCTTGTTACTCACAGCTGATTCTTCAGCCCCAGCTAACCAAAACCACAGAATCTTCATGGCCCTGATAAGAGTCTTTAATTTTCCCTCTGAAACTTCACAAGCCAGGCCTCCATCTTCTGCCTTGTTCTCAACATTATCTTCCAAGCTCCTATACAATGGTCTCACAGAGGTCTCATCACTGAATGGACCATCTAGCCCAAAGTTCCAAAGTCCTTCCACAGTCCTCTCCAAAACATGGTCAGGTTGTCACAGGAATACCCCACTACGCTGGTACCAATTTGTCTTAGTCAGGGTTTCTATTCCTGCACAAACATCATGACCAAGAAGCAAGTTGGGGAGGAAAGGGTTTATTGAGCTTACACTTCCACACAGCTGTTCATTACCAAAGGAAGTCAGGACTGGAACTCAAGCAGGTCAGGAAGCAGGAGCTGATGCAGAGGCCATGGAGGGATGTTACTTACTGGCTTGCTTCCCCTGGCTTGCTCAGCCTGCTTTCTTATAGAACCCAAGAATACCAGCCCAGAGATGGTACCACCCACAAGGGGCCCTCCCCAGTTGATCACTAATTGAGAAAATGCCCCACAACTGGATCTCATAGAGGCACTTCCCCAAGTGAAGCTCCTTTTCCTATGATAACTCCAGCCTGTGTCAAGTTGACACACCAAACTAGCCAGTACAGGTCTTATTGGAGATCTCTAGCCAGCTGATTTCCATACTGTCTATGCCATTGTGACACCTACCAAGCATGTCCATGGGTTTTCCTTTCCCCACATCTTTGCTAGCATTTACTGTCATTTGTTTCCTTAATCTTGGAAGTTCTCGCTGTGGGTAAGGTGAAACCTCAAAGCCATTTTAATTGTAATTCCCTGCTAGATAAAAATAATGAGCACTTTTTAAAAAAAATATATCTTAGCCTTTTGTATTTCTTCTCTGGAGAATTCTCTGATCAGATTTAAACACCCTCCCCCTTTCTTTTAGAGTAACAAGATTTTATTAAGCTATAAAATGTATTTTTATATAGATAGATTTTAATAAGGATTTCCTGGCAAACCATATTCTTAATATATACCTATATATAATATTTTTATATAATTGGTAGCATAAGATTCATGACTTCATCAAAATATTCTTAATGTAAAACTTTTAAAAGTACTGTTTTTTTGTATTAAGGATGATATGTATGTGTGTATGAGATATACATACATACATACATACATTAATACTTATGTACAAACATACACATGCATGTATGTATGTATAATGTTTACTTGGACCTCTTTGAAGGCTCTAGCAAGCCGAGGCATGGCAAACATGTAAGCCCTTTTTGTTGGAATGTTTTCTTGATGTTTTGTGGTTTTAGTTCTTTGTATAGTCTAGATATTTAATCCTTTATCAGATGTAGATCTGGCAATGAATTTCTTCTGCTCCGTGGACTTCTTCTTCACTGGGCTGTTTCTTAGGCTATACAGAAACTTTTACACTCATGAGGTCCATTTGCCAATATTTTTCCTAAATCTATTGCAAATAGATTTTTTTCATACAGTGTATCCTGAATATAGTCTCTCCTTCCCCTACTCCCCCCAGTTCCTCCCCTCCTTCCCTCCTATCCAGACCCACAGGCATCTAAGGAATAATATTGCAGTACAATACAGTACAACAGAGTATAGTACAGTGTGGTGTGATGCAATACAATACAGTAAAGTACAGTGCAATACAATACAATACAAAACAACACAATATAGTACAGTACAGTGGGATGCAATGCTATACAATACAGAAAGAAAAATAATAAATTGGAATAGGCAAATGACCAAACAAGAAAAAGAACACCAGGGAGGGAGGATCCAGGAAAGGGGAAATCATTTGAAATGTAAATAAGGAATATATCGAAGAAAAAAAAGAAAAAAAAAAGAACACCATATGCAAATATAGCAGAGACACAGGAACCCCACTGTTTGTGCTAGTTCCTAAGAAAAAGATTTATTCAGAAAGTCCAAACCTAGGGTTAAGGTTAAGGGGTTAGGATTAGGGCTTAGGGTTAGGGTTAGAGGTTAGGGTTCGAGTTAGGATTAGAGGTTGGGGTTAGGGTTGATATTAGTGGTTAGGGGTTAGAATTACAGGTTAATGGTTAGGGTTATGGTTGGGGTTGGTGTTAGAGTTAGGGGTTTTGGTTAGGGTTATAGCTATGGGTAGGGTTGTGGTTTGAGTTAGGGGTTTTGGTTAGGGTTAGGGTTAGGGTTAGGGTTAGGGTTAGGGTTAGGGTTAGGGTTAGGGTTAGGGTTAGGGTTAGGTGACTCTTTATGGCTGTCCTAAGCCAACTCTTATTATGGGTCTGTGTCAGTTTTTATGTCCTCTCGATTTAATTATAGTAAGTTGTGTGTTTAAGAAGGTATCAACTCCTTTTATATTTTCCAGACCTATATATATATATCTGGATATATATATATATATATATATATATATATATATATATATATATAATATTTTCCAGCAGCTCTCTGGATGTTTTGACACCTGCAGCAGCTGTATCTCTGCTATTACCCTCTCTCCCTTTGTGGGTTGGGTTAGCTGGGGGTTGATCCATCTTGTGTTTTCCAAGGACAGACTCTTTAGTTGAGTCTATGATTTTGTTCTTAATTCCCATTTCACCAATCTCTGCACTGATCTTTAATACTTCTTGCCATCTTCTGGTCTGAGGTTTGACATCTCTTGTCGTTCGGAAGCCCTGAGCTGCATCGTTGGGCTTCTTACTCACGAGCTCTCTGACTCTTTTAATGCAAGCAACATGGCCATAGAGTTTAGTGTAAGCATCATGGCCATAGGGTTTAGTGTAAGCATCATGGCCATAGGGTTTAGTGTAAGCATCATGGCCATAGGGTTTAGTGTAAGCATCATGGCCATAGGGTTTAGTGTAAGCATCATGGCCATAGGGTTTAGTGTAAGCATCATGGCCATAGGGTTTAGTGTAAGCATCATGGCCATAGGGTTTAGTGTAAGCATCATGGCCATAGGGTTTAGTGTAAGCATCATGGCCATAGGGTTTAGTGTAAGCATCATGGCCATAGGGTTTAGTGTAAGCATCATGGCCATAGGGTTTAGTGTAAGCATCATGGCCATAGGGTTTAGTGTAAGCATCATGGCCCTAGAGTTTCCTCTTAGAACTACCACCTCAGCAGCACTGCACGAGTTCTGAGCAGTTCTTCCTTCATTTTCATTGGATGCTAGGGTTGTTTTTAAATTCTTCCCCAGTTTCTTCAGTGACTTACTGTTCATTCAGCAATTTACACTTCAGTCACACAGGCTGGTGCTGAGCCTGTGTGCTACAACTGCTATAACATCTGTCAGATCTGTCCTTATTTTACAAGTATCCCTTGTTTCTTTACCTCTGCTAAGTATTTGTGCAATTTCTTTTTAAAAATATTTTATTTTAAGTAGTAATTTATTTTATTATAATAATTAATAAAATAATTTAATAATTATTTTATTTATAGTAATTTATTTACTTTAATCATCTGTGTGTGTACACACACACACACACACACACACACACACACTCACACACACCAGCGCTCACAAGACCTGATTCATTGGATCTCACAGAGCTGGAGTTACAGGTACTTATGAACTACTCAGTGTGGGTCCTGGGACTCAAACTTGGGTCCCATAGAAGACTATGTGCTCTTAACCACTGAGTTCTCTCTATTCTCACCACCACCACCCCCAGTGTGTAATTTCTGTGGCAACTTTCTGTTGATTCATTTTATTCTACTGTGATCTGTTAAACTGAAGAAATTATTTCAACTCTTAAATTTCTTATGACTTAATTTGTGACCTAGGAATTTCCATAGCACCACAGCCTCATGAGTATTCTATAGCTGCTATATGGTGAGGTGTATTTCTTTGGACACTAAAATAATATTTTTTAGAGATGATAAAGTAAAACTACAATGAAAAGTATAGTAAAGGGCTGGGTGATGTAGAGGAGGTGAGAAGGGAAAACAACATTAAAAATGAGGAGTCTGGATGATTTTTTTGCTATATTCTTGAAAATTAGAGACTGCTGTGCACATGCAGGGGGTGGAAGAGACAGCTGAGTTTCAACACTCCCCTTCCTTGTGATTGATGCTGGTGCTGAGCCTGGGTGCTATAAACACTATAACACCCGCCACAGCTGTCCTTATCTTACAAGTAGCCCTTGTTTCTGTACCTCTGCTAAGTTTGTAGTCTGTGGATTATACAAGCTCTTCTCAACTTCTGGGAGTCCCCAGTTCATAACCACTGGGGTAGCTAATATTCTAGCTGGAGGATGTGTCCATGTATTTTGAAGGTTGGAAGCAACTGCAGCCTTAATATCTATAGAAGCAGATCCATTGTTTTACTTTAAAACCCACTAAGTAGTCATCATCTCACTAGTGAGGCGAGAGCGCAGAACGTAAACATAAACACTGTGCTGGAAAGTCAGGATGCGGGGACACTGCTCTGAGGCAGTAAGCCACACAGCGGGCAGGTGGCACCTGCCAACCTGAGACTCAAAGACCAAAATGACTCTCAGTCAACTAAGTATGGTCGCTCCAGACAGTGTGATTGGAGGACCCTTTCCATAAACACACCTCTGCCTTCGGAGAGTCCTGTTGACTATCCTGTTGACTTGCGTCACCCTCCTCCTGTTACACAACTGTCTTGTGGGGCTGGAGCTAGGACAGATTCTGTTCTGACTCTCTAACTTATGATCATTTTTTTTTTTGTCTATAAACCCCTAGGTCACTCTGTTGTAAACAATGGGTTTCCTCTCAAGATGGCACCCTGAATAGGCCCCTGAGGCAGAAACCACCTCTCTACTGCTGGGCCTCTCCTGCCCGAGAGGTCATTGTCAGAAAGAACTACCACTTAACCTTGGCTATCCGGACACTCTTTATTTCTGAAGCACTTCCTCTCTTTCTTTTTGGGCATATTTTCTTTTCTGCTCACCCTGATACTTTGCTTCCACCGGACCGCATACAGGTGGCTTCCAGTCTGCCATCTTACCCGGGGTTTCACTTTTCATCTATTATTAAAGGACTCATTACACAGATTCTAGCGTTCTGAGAGGAAAGAGTTCAACATGTTCAACTATCAAAGGTTAATGCAAAGTAACTTCTTCCCCAACCCAGGTCAGCCATCGCCTCCGGACTCCACGGCTATAATGGGATGCTGGTGGGCCTGCTGACGGCTGTCTTCTCCGAGAAGTTAGACTACTACTGGTGGCTTCTGTTTCCTGTGACCTTCACATCCATGGCCTGGTGAGGAACCTCTCTGTTTCTGCTCGCCGAGATGCTCTTTGGGTTGGGATGAGACATGCACACTTGTGCAGCCCAGTGTCTCCATAAACAGAAAATTTGGTCAAGCAAGACGCCATGAAAATCCATAAATTCATGACTTTAAAAGCAGTACAGTGGGGTTAAGTGAAGATATGGATTACCAGAGATCTGTTGAAGCAGGAAAAAAAAAACCACTTGTCTTATTGAGTTGATAATCTTTCTTCATAAGTAATAAAGGCTGACATTTATTGAATAGTTTGTAAGTACCAGGCACATTGCTAAGTGAGATAGGATTATATTTATTCCCAGTTTGCAGAATAAAAGACTAAGGCATAGAGAAGGCGCATTTCAGGTCATACATTCAGAGTTTTTGAGGCTGGCTTTCTGATTCTAGAATCTGCATTATTAAACTCCAAGCTACGTGGAAATTACCCACTGCCTGGCCTAACTAAGCATTCTAATCTGAAAAGGCACACAATAGAATCACAAGGCTTCCGTGGACCGGGAGCTTTGTATGCAGAGCACAGCCTTTGAACTAGAGCTGTCCATTGAGAGCTTCCTCAAGAGGAAAGAGAGTTAGGAACAAATATCCTATTTGAATACAGAGTGCACTTAGCCATTCGCACATATGATCTTAATTTTGTTTAAATCTAAAGCAGGTCAGTAAAGTGTCCAAAACGCCTAACAGTACGCCTACTATGTTATGAACCTATGTCCTCCCAACATCTCACCTCGCACATCTCTCCCACCGCACTCTCAACTCCTCTCAGACATGGTGATTCATTCCTGTTCTCAGCAATAAATCAGACAGAGTGATTTATTTTTAACATCTCCAAGAAGTAAATGTCTTTCTTAGGTTTCAAAGTCTGGAGTTCCTAAATCCAGTTAGTTCAATTTAGCTTAAGTACTGTTTCATTACGCCTTTGTGGTGCTTGCAAATAAATTACTGCATTAGGCATTCTGGGCAATTTATTTTTCTTCTTGGGGGTTTCTATCTTCCTTGATGCATTGGGACAAAAATAAAATAAAATGGTCATTTCTGTGGGGGATTTCCTTAATGCTCCCCACATCCCCCCCCCCCAGGGAGGAACAGAGCTCACCCTCATTTGCATTTGTTGTTGTATAACTACATAGATTGAATCCTTCTACACAGCCTCTCTGCCATATGGCACTGGATGGGAATTTAGAATTCAACAACTCCAATCCCATTTCTCAACTTAAAAGGCGGAAAACACTGGGTCCTACTCTGGGTGGAATTCTGCACTGCCTCTACTCTGGGGCATTCATTAATCCAGCCAGCCAGCCCTTAAAACTCAGTCTTTTTAGCCTGGGGATTATACTGCTATTTTCAAGACTCATCCAATAGACAAGAGTTTGCGTGCCTGAGACTAGTCACTGAGCACAGGGACTATTGATAAGTGTGGCTAAGGAGAAACTGCTGTCCTCTTGAGTTTATGGGTTTTTTTTTTTTCTTATTAACTAGTTTATAGGAGGTAAACTTATAAACTAGTAAATAAAAGTTCTTTCAAGATGTGTTTAACGCTTTGGGAAACATGAGAGTGTCTCTAAACGTGGATGGTCATGAAGAAACCCATGGCAGGTGGGGAATTTGAGTTGTTAC
This sequence comes from Apodemus agrarius, assembly GCA_964023405.1. Taxonomy (NCBI): domain Eukaryota; kingdom Metazoa; phylum Chordata; class Mammalia; order Rodentia; family Muridae; genus Apodemus; species Apodemus agrarius. The sequence continues at coordinate 69,017,233 of OZ030021.1, read as the reverse complement.
TTATATGACAGGAAGTCGTGCCATCTAACAGCCAGGGTGAAGGATGCCTCAGGTAGAAGACTCCAAATAGAGGATGGGATGGATCCAAGAAATAGAGGCAGAGCCAGAGAGGCTGAGACCCAGAGAGTGACAGATGTAGCAGGCAGGGAGAGTAGATGAGAGGCCCTAGCACCATATGTACTCTATAAATATTTGGGGTTTTATTACATCTGTAGTAAAAATGGAACACGGTTGCAAGGTTTAGATTAGAGCAATGATGTAAACTCAAACCCGAGTAAGCGTCACAGCCTACAAAGTGGAGAATGGGTTAGGATGGAGCAGGAACAGTACAGCATCCTAAAATTCACGACAAAGAACCGCAGAAACAGGAGCGCTTGGACATCTGTGAATGTCTCCGGAAGATTCCAAGTTTAGGGGTTTGTTTAAGGGAGACGAAGGCTGGGACAAGAAAGGAAGTATTCGATACACTGCTGTAACTTGCCTGGGTGTGTGGGCTATGTAGCAATCTATGAGCAAAGCAGGGAGCCCGAAGCAAACGAAACCTCTCTCCTCAGTGCGTGTTAGAACCTCCACACACACAACACACCAGGTGTTGAGGACTGGCAGCTGGGCATAGAGATCTAGAAGAATGATGGAGTCAAATCTGAAAGGCAGAAGCGTAGAGAAGGTGTTTCATCTAGGGGACTAAAGAATATCACCCAAAGCAGAACACTGAAGAGAGATGGGATCCGAGTCCGAACTGAGGAATCTCCCAATAACTAGGTATCTGGCAGAATGAAAGGATAATGTCATGGCAAGGAATTTGAGACGGAGTAAGCAGAGTAATCTAAGAAAGTTCCATGTCCTGGTAGCCCACACAGAGAGCATTTCCATACTGCGCCAGATTCCAACTTTAATTTAAGAGGAAGGGAGTGACTGTGAACCAGCCAAGTGAGATGTCATTTGGTGAATTTGACAAGAGCCATTTCTGTGCTGTAATTGAGAACACATAACCTGACCGGATGGGGCTCAGGGATGATGGAGCAGAACAGTCGGATAACAGATCACCACTCCTTCCAAGGAGGGCCACTGTTAAACGGCAGACGTGGGAAAGGAGTGCATGCCAACGGAAACAGAGAATATCTGAAATTAGACACGGCAAAGTGTACCACAGTCTGGCAAGGGTGACCTGGAGGGAAAAGAGATGTACGCTACAAAGATTATTATAAGACTAAAGCCCTTGAGAAGAATCCAAGCCTAAGAACAGGGGGAGACTTTACTGTGATCGAGGAGCAGGGGACACTTTCATCAAATGTGGGAGGCAGAGAGGCCGTGTGGACACAAAGTTGGCAGGGTGTGGGTTTTTTTATGGTCTAGAAAATGAAACATGTCTCATCACCTCACTTTTTTATGAAGTAAATAAAACCTTGTGGTTGACCCAGACAGAAAGGGACGCAGACGGAAGAAACCAAAGAGAAAAGCAGGCATGAACTAGCTTGCCATGTGTTAAACTCAGGCAGGCTTGTATGCCCACGTGAGACCCGTGGCCCCTAATTAAAGACAGGCTGTGCAACCAGGTTGTGGAGTTTTCTGCCTCTGAGGGTGAGAGGTATGTGGGGTATCTAAAGTGGCTGGTCCCTTCTTCTGGTAGAAGATGTAGCTGAGAGAAATATATGTCTTAACATTGTTCACTTAGCCTATAAGTTATAGGAGCTTGGATTTGTATTCAGCTCCATTTGTATCCAAAATCCGTGTTCTTTCCAAAAACTAGACCAGAGACCAAGGAGGTAGACTGTGCAAACAGCTGAGTATTTTCTTTTATCTGGAAGTCCCCAGAGTAGATCCAGAAAGGCCAACTTTGTTCACTGCCTACTTGCTATAGTATCATCTGTCTAGAAAGTCAGACCCTACAAATGCTGTCCCAGCCCCAGGCCACAGCAGGTACACATCTGAAGGAGCCAGAGGCAATAATGACATTTTATAAGGCTAGTGTTCTGTTTGGTTTTCTCTCTTAAAAGGGGGAAAAGAAGTATTTAAACTATTTCACAAGGTAGCCCATTCAAATTATTGTGGTTTTAATTTGCTTTCTCAAGTGGAGAATTTCTCAATCCCAGATCAGTGAACCACTAGAATCCCGGGGATAGCAGATACTCCTGTGGCCAGAGATAAAGCGTGAGCATACTCACTGGGATTAATTCTTTGTGTCTTCTTGCTGCAGTCCAGTTATTTCTAGTGCCTTGAGTACCATCTTCACCAAGTGGGACCTGCCCGTCTTCACACTGCCCTTCAACATTGCCTTGACACTGTACCTGGCAGCTACGGGCCACTACAACCTTTTCTTCCCCACGACGCTTGTTGAACCTGCGTCTTCGGCTCCCAATATCACCTGGACAGAGATTGAAATGCCTTTGGTAAGTTACCCAATGGCAACGAGTCGAAAGCCCTGGACTCTGCTATGGACCCTTTAATTCACCCGCTTAGAGATTAACCAGGTTCTGTCCTTCAACAGAAATCAGATGAGGCTGGTCATGGCAGTGTACAGATTTAATTATGGCATTCAGATGAGGTATATGCAGGTGGAACTCTGTAAGTTCAAGGCCAGCCTGGTCTTCATAGGGATCTCCAGGCCAGCCAGGGCTATATAATGAGAACCTGTCTCAATTCAAAAGAGAGAGGTGGAGGGAAAGAGGCCAAATGATTGGACTCCACACAGACTAGAAAGTCTTGAAGGCACATCCATACATTCAACAAATCTCTACTAGATAGCTATCACATTCTTGAAACTTTCAGACACCAGCAACATACCTGAAAGAGGCCAGTCACGAAACCTACATTCTACACAAGAGCGGAGACAACGCACAGCGAAAAATGAGTGTGAAGTCGGTAGCTGCCCTTGAATGGAAAGATTAGATGAGATGGACCATTGGATAAGTCAGTAAGAGACTAATCAATACTTTAAAGTAGTATTGAACTGGGTATTATCTAGAGAAAATGGGGTAGATTTTTTTTCTCACATGATCTCTATCAATAGTTCTCAAGCAGGGGGTAATTTTACTCCTTGGAAACTTCACTAGATGTCTAGAAATATTTTTTTATTGTCAAGCATGACCAGTGGTGAGGATATGGCTCTGTTGGTCCAGTGTATGCCTAGAATAGGTAAAGTCTGGGATTGGATCCCCAGCACCATATACACCAAGTGTAGAGGCATACGGCTGCAATCTTACACACATGGAAGATGGGAACAATATGACCAGCTAATCCTCATCTACCCCCACACATGTGCTGTGGCCCACAGGTACCCACCCTCATACCCATCATGTACATGTACACACATGTACACCCATACATACACACAAACACAGGCATGCACATGTGTGCATAGAGATATTGATAGAATAGAGTGCTAGTGTCTAGTGATGAAAATCCAGGGACACTGTTAAATGTCCTACAAAGCACAGAACAACTCTCTTTCCACAGCACAGAATTATATAATTGAGATGCCAATAAAGCCAGAGTTGAGGAATTCCACTTATAACCTGCTTGCAAATGTGTATGCCTATTTACTCTCTTGATCTCTAGACATTAAAGATTAAGAGGTATAATAAAAAATCTACCATAAGATTCTAAAAGTATATAGAATTGTAAAGTCCCAGCCTTGTTAACAAATGTATAAATAGCTGCAAATGAGTACTTTAGTATCTTGTACAATATTTCAGTGTTGTATAAGTGAAAGCTGGTTATCCTATACCTTTATTATATCAACTCATTTCACCCCGAAGGTACTATCATTACTCTCAACTTACAAATGAGGAAACTAAGGCACAGAAACAGTTGTCTAAGAACAACACACAGCTAGTGTCTAGCTTAATACCCAGGCAGGTGTTGCAAAGTTCTAACTGAGTCACCATCTCTGACTCCCAGGCAGGAGGTGTGCCTCAGCTTGGAGCAGTCATTGGATGCTGAACCTTGCTTCCAAGACTCTTTTTCAAGAGTCCACCTCTCGCCAGGTCCCTTAATCATAGGCATGCTCTACATGATGCATGTAGTCCTTGGCAACCCATCCCCCTTATATTTACCCTACGCTTCTAGCTCTGCTTCCTAGAGCACCTAGGATTTGACTCTGTCATGATCTTTTCAGTGTTTGAAAACAATTCAAGTCCTCAGATATAAACAGGTTCGACTTCTGAGTCCTCACTGCCCGGCCGCAGCGGCTGTGTATACCTGAGTCTCGGCGTGGCTCTCTAATGGTGCTCGGCTCCCCCACTCCAGGGTCTTCCAGGGACAACCACACTCTAAACCTGAGCCTATCCAAAGAGAAGTACTTCTTCCCACTTCCTGTGTATCAAATGCTAGGTCAAACAATGTGAGAGATTTTGAAGTCGTTGGGATTTTGAGTTTATCAACACTTGGCTGGCTGTCAAGCCTTCCATTGCATTTTTCATGAATACTTATCCAGAAAGAAAGTGCCTCTTCTTGCCTTAAGACAGAAAGTTTTCTCTCTTTAAGTTTTGTCTTTTTGTAGGGCTAAGTGCAGCAAGGGCTTAGAAGTAGGGTTGAGACCTAGACCCAAGGAGACGGAAAAACCAAAGCCCTGCCTTTACAGGAAGGCTTGGCTCCAGGGACAAAATAATAGAGGAAAGAACAGGAAGAAAAGCTAAGCCTCACTGTCAAAGGTCAGTCATCTGACAGGCAAAAGGGACAGAGCCCCTGTCCACTATCTGCCACAACCTAAGAGAGAGGCCTCGGCTTCTACACAGATGCCTCAGTGCTGTGGTGACCAGTGTGTTATGGGTCACAGAGAAAAGATGCCAGACTGCGCACAGAAATGGTTGAACACAAACCTGGGCACCCTGAAGCCCAAGCTCACCCTCTCGCCTGCCCGGAACGCCACTACTCTTGACAAATTCTCTCCCCCAACACGATCCAAATCTGTGTCTGGAAGACCCTTTCACTTTTACCCTGAGAGAGCGGGTGGACCGGCTGCTGCTTTGTGCGAGCAGCCTGTGGGTACCTGGGAATTTCGAAAGGGAGGCAGGTGCTCTGTAAATTTCCACTGTCCACCTGACTGCCCTTTACCTCGGTGTCTGCAGTCGCCTGGCGGGGCTGTGTGGAGTGGCAGGAGTACACAGTGCGCAGGCTAAGATACGGATCCCTGCAGGTGAAGGAGCTTTATTCCAAACACGGGCTCTCTCCAAGGACACTGTCCCCAAATTCCTCTCATTCTTGACTGCTTGGGCTCACAACCTGTCTTTCCAGGTGGAGAGGTGGAAGTTGGACTCCGCATTCCACATTCCTCAGATGTCCCCATGTCATTGGACACCTGCTGAGACTCCCAGCCCACATCTTCCCGGTCCTTAAAAATAAGCTGGGCCCCAGGCCCCACTGCTACTATTCCTTCCATAGCTTGTAGCAAAGTTCCTTATTAAAGGAGAACAAGAGATTGCAGCATTTGAAAGTTCTCTGGGTGTCAAAGACTGCTCCCTAAAGAAGTCAGACATATTCTAAATTCAAATTCTATCAATAAACACAAAGTTCTGAAAAGGACAAAGTGGGTGATCTATGAATCCAGGAGACATCTGTAGCAGGAACAGCGGGAGAGGGGTGGGGGTGGAGGGCCTCTATGTAAACGCTGGGGCCTGCACAGCCTCAAAAGCATTTTCTTTTTTCTTTTCTTAGATATTTGCTTTATTTACATTTCAAATGGTACCCCTTTCTGCATTATCCCTCTGCTATCACATCCCCCCCCCTGCTCACCCCCACCCCAAGTTTCCTGACTTGCATTCCCCTATTCTGGGAAACCAGTTCTTCACAGGACCAATGGCCTCTCCTCTCATTGATGTCTGAAATGGTCATCTTCTGCTACATATGTATCTGGAGCCATGGGTCCCTCCATGGTGGTCCACTCTTTGGTGGTTTCGTCCCTGGGAGCTCTGGGAGTACTGGTTGGTACATATTATTGTTCCTCCTGCAGGGCTGCAAACCTCTTCAGCTCTTTGGGTCCTTCCTCTAGCTGCTCCATTGGGGCCCTATGCTCGTTCTATCCACACTTTGGTCTTCACTCTTCTTGAGCTTCATGTGGGCCGTAAGTTGTATCTTGAGTATTGCAAGCTTTTGGACTAATATCCACTTATCAGCGAGTGCATACCCTGTGTGTTCATTGGTGATATCACTCAGGATGATATTTTCTAGCTCCATCCATTTGCCTAAGAATTTCATGAATTCATTGTTTTTAATTGCTGAGTAGTATTCCATTGTGTAAATGTACCACATTTTCTGTATTCATTCTTCTGTTGAGGGACATCTGGGTTCTTTCCAGCTTCTGGCTATTATAAATAAGGCCACTATAAACATAGTGGAGCATGTGTCCTTATTACATGTTGGAGCATCTTCTGGGTATATGCCCAGGGGTGGTATAACTGGGTCCTCAGGTAGTGCTATGTCCAATTTTCTGAGGACCTGCCAAACTGATTTCCAGAGTGGTTTTACTAGCTTGCAATACCACCAGCAATGGAGGAGTGTTCCTCTTTCTCCACATCCTCTCCACCATTTGCTGTTGCCTGAGTTTTTGATCTTGACCATTCTGACTGGTGTGAGGTGGAATCTCAGGGTTGTTTTGATCTGCATTTCCCTGATGATTAAGGATTTTGAACATTTCTTTAGATGTTTCTCTGCTATCCTCAGCTGAGAATTCTTTGTTTAGCTCTGTACCCCATTTTTAATAGGGTTATTTGGTTCTCTGGAGTCTAACTGCTTGAGTTCTTTGTATATATTAGATATTAGCCCTCTACTGGATGTAGGGTTGGTAAATATCTTTTCCCAATCTGTTGGTTGCTGTTTTGTCCTATTGACAGTGTCCTTTGCCTTACAGAAGTTTTGCAATATTTTGAGGTTCTATTTGTCAATTCTTGATCTTAGCGCATAAGCTATTGGTGTTCTATTCAGGAAATTTTCCCCTGTGCCTATTTGCTCCAGGTTCTTCTCCTCTTTCTCTTCTATTAGATTCAGTGTGTTTGATTTTATATGGAGGTCCTTGATCCACTTGGACTTGAACTTTGTACAGGGAGACAAGAATGGATCAATTTGCATCCTTCTACATGTTGACTGCCAGTTGACCTAGCACTATTTGTTGAAAATGCTGTCTTTTTTCCACTGGAAGGTTTTAGCTCCTTTGTTAAAGATCAAGTGACCATAGGTGTGAGGGTTCATTTCTGGGTCTTCAATTCTATTCCATTGATCTACCTGCCTGTCACTGTACCAATACCATGCAGGTTTTATCACTATTGCTCTGTAGTATAGCTTGAGGTCAGGGAGGTGATTCCGCCAGAGGTTCTTTTATTGTTGAGAATTTTTGCTCTCCTGGGTTTTTTGTTATTCCAGATAAATTTGGAAATTGCTCTTTCTAACTCTATGAAGAATTGAGTTGGAATTTTGATGGAGATTGCATTGAATCTGTAGATTGCTTAAATAGAAATAGATGGAACACTCCCCAATTTGTTTTATGAATCCACAATTACTCTGATACCTAAACCACACAAAGACCCAACAAAGAAAGAGGACTTTAGACCAATTTCACTTATGAATATCAATGCAAAAGTACTCAATAAAATTCTTGCCAACTGAATCCAAGAACACATCAAAACGATCATCCACCATGATCAAGTAGGCTTCATCCCAGGGATGCAAGGATGGTTTAATATATGGAAATCCATCAATGTAATCCACTATATAAGCAAAGTCAAAGAAAAAAAACCACATGATTATTTCATTAGATGCTGAGAAAGCATTTGACAAAATCCAACTCACTTCATGATAAAAGTCTTGGAAAGGTCAGGAATTCAAGGCCCATACCTAAACATAGTAAATGCAATATACAGCAAACCAGAAGCAAACATCAAACCAAATGGAGAGAAACTTGAAGCAATCCCACTGAAATCAGGGACTAGAAAAGGGTGTCCACTCTTTCCCTACCTGTTCAATATAGTACTCAAAGTCCTAGCCAGAGCAATTAGACAACAAAAGGAGGTCAAGGAGATTCAAATTGGAAAGGAAGAAGTCAAACTATCACTATTTGCAAATGATATGATAGTATACTTAAGTGACCCCAAAAATTCCACCAGAGAACTCCTACAGCTGATAAACAACTTCAGCAAAGTGGCTGGATATAAAATTAACCCAAACAAATCAGTAGCCTTCCTATACTCAAAGGATAAAGAGGCTGAGAAAGAAATTAGGAAAATGACACCCTTTACAATAGTCACAAATAATATAAAATACCTTGGTGTGACACCAACCAAGTGAAAGATCTGTATGACAAGAACTTCAAGTGTCTGAAGAAAGAAATTGAAGAAAATCTCAGAAGATGGAAAGATCTCCCATGTTCATGGATTGGCAGGGTTAATATAGTAAAAAATGGCCATCTTGCCAAAGGCATTTTCCCTTTTCTTCCTTTTTTTTTTTTTTTTTTTTTTTGAGACAGGGTTTCTCTGTGTAGCTCTGGCTGTCCTGGAACTCACTCTAGAGACTAGGCTAGCCTCGAACTCAGAAATCTGCCTGCCTCTGCCTCCCAAGTGCTGGGATTAATGGTGTGCACCACCACTGCCCAACGCCAAAAGGATTTTCTATAGGAGTACCTAATTCAGGACTGCCTGAGAGACCAAGGATTGCTGGTGCAGACAGTGTCAGCCAATCAGGAACTGTTGTTTAGGAGAGATACTTACTTGAGACCAATGGGGTGGAGGGTATTAAAGGAGCTTGCAGCAGTGCTCAGATGAGCTCGGTACAGCATTTGTCACCTGCTCCAGAGTCTGCGTCTTTGAGCCAACTTGCTCCCAACCTCCAAGGGCAGGTAGGGTCAGGCAGCAAGTAGCCCAAGGCACAGGCAGCAGACATCAAACTGTCAAGGGCAGCCAGGGAAGCACAATGTTTTCTTCAGATTCCCTGTGGAGAAGCCTGGCTAGGTTTGTTGTTGAAGGCTCCCATGAGGTTCCAGTGAATAGAAAGTCTGAGAGTCCCTAATCAAACATTGTACAGTTGTTAAACACGTGTTTATGCTCACCCACAAAGGGCTCTCATCTCTTACAGTCACATGATCTGCTAATGCAGAAAATGACTACAGGATTTTTTCTAAATCATGAATTTTTATTTATTTTTCTTTGTTTTCTTCTTTCTTTCTCTTTTTAATAGATTTTGTTCTCACCTAGTGTGTCCTGATTATGGTTTCCCATCCCTCTGCTCCACCCAGTTCCTTCCAAAGACCCCTGTCATCCCAACCCACTTCCTTTCTGCCTCATATCAGAAAGCAAACAGTCTTCTAGGGGATAATAATACATAAATTATCAGATAAAACAAAGCCTAATACATTCAGAATGGGACAAAAACATCAGAAGGAAAAGAGGCCAAGAGAAGGCACAAGAATCACAGATGCACTCATTCCCACACTTGGGAGTCCCATAAAAACGCTCAAGTGGAGAACTCTAGTCTACACAGAGGACCTGGCACAGACCCATGCAGGCGCTGTGCATACTGCCTCAGTCTCTGTGAGTTCATATAGGCTTTGATCAGTTGATTTAGAGGAGCCTGTTCTCTTCCCTCCATCTCTTCAGGCCCTTATACTTTCTCCTCTTCTGTAGGGGTCCCTGAGCCATGAGGGGAGGGATTTGATGGAGACATCCCATTTAGGGCTTAGAGTTCCAAGGTCTCTCTCACTCTATGAATATTGTCTGGGTCTCTATTTGTTCCCATTTGCTGCCAAAGGATGCTTCTCCAATGATGGCTGAGGAAGGCACTGATCTATGAGTATAGCAGAAGGTCATTAGGAGTCATTTGATTGCTACATTTTTTTTAAAACAATAGTATTTGGTTTTACCCTAAGTCCCTGGGTCATCAAGTCTCAGACTCTTGGTAACTCAATCAGTGTTGGATATGAGTTCCATCTCATGGAGTGGGCCTCAAGTCAAACCAGATATTGAGACACTGGTTGGTTAGTCCCACAAGTATGTGATGCCATTACACTAGCAGATCTTGCAGGCAGGGCACCACTGTAGATCCAAGGGTTTATAGATGGGTAGGTGTCTATGTTTCTCTTTTGGTAGTGTGCAGAGTACCTTTCTGTACCCAAGACACTAGAATGTAAGGATGGAGGCTCTACGTAGGCACAAGCTCAACTCAAATGCAATGGGTTGTGTGGGTGTTGTCGCCAGCAATGGGGTCTTGCTGTCAGTTTGTGGAAAGCAACCTGTGGTCTTGGCAACAGCCAAGTTTGTTTTTTGTTTGTTTGTTTTTGTTTTGTTTTGTTTTGTTTTGTTTTGTTTTTGAGTGGGGGGTGTTGTTTGGGGATTCTCATGGACCCTTCTGACCAACAGTTCAATTAGATGTAGCTTAATCCTGATCCTGGAAGCTTCATTTGGTGACTAGAAATAGCCATTTGGGATTCTCTTCCCCCCATTATTTGACAATTTCATTTAGACCACCTTCGTGTATGATATATATTTTAGAAAGCTTCTACTCTACTAGGTTTTCATACATACAGTTCTAGCCATCACTATAACTATAGAATTATTTTAATTGTTTAGATTTGTTAGATGTATATACTCCATGTACATGTCTAATGCCTGTGGAATTCAGAAGAGGGTATTGGTTCTCAAGGAATAGGAGCTATAAATGATTGTGAACTACCCTCTGGATATTGGAAACAAAACCCAGGTCCTCTGCAAGAGCAACCAATGCTCTTAACTGTTGAGACATCTCTCCAGCACCCTGGGGCTACAGATTTTTTTCTCAACATAATATTTGTGTTGATTATTTGGGAATTTCACATCATGCGCCCCATCACACTCACCTCCCAGTTCCTGCAGGTTCATGACCTGCTTGTGACCTCATGCCCTGCCCCAAGAAGAAGAAGAGACACAAGTCCAATTTCTGTTGCCCAATTTGGATTATAGCATTTTAAAGCTGGAAGGCCATTAGCTAGGCCAAGCTCCCCCGATGAGGACAAGTCAACAGTGTCTTGATGCAAAGGCAGGAAGGGGAACAAGGACTCTTAGACTAGGAGTCACGTTCAGACGCTCTGCACTAACAGTCATTTATCAAATCATCCGTGAAAACAGCCGAAAATATTGACAATATTCCTAGACCATTTCCAGGATTTCAGAAAGTCTTTAGGAAATACCCCAGAGGGAATCTAGGAAGGAGGCATATTCTGGCCCTCCCAAAGATTCTCCTCTCAAAGTAAAAGCCATATGTTCCTCAGAAGCGTTCGTGCCCAACGCTGTGGGAGGGGCCGCACCTGGCTGCATGATAAACGCTGGATGCCTGGGATGTGGTGGAGTGAAGAACTATTAGTTCCAGCCTGTGCCTCCCCCTCTTCTCTCTCACTGTGGAGGGCACAGCCACCCTCCTGTTTCTCTTCATTGCCCACTGGCCTGGGGTTGGCCCTGCTGCCTAGAGTTTGTATTATCTACCTAGTGACTGCCATTCTGTTGACTTTGCAGCTGTTACAAACCATCCCTGTTGGGGTGGGCCAGGTCTACGGCTGTGACAACCCCTGGACAGGAGGCGTGATCCTGGTGGCTCTGTTTATCTCCTCCCCGCTCATCTGCTTGCACGCAGCCATAGGGTCGATCGTGGGGCTGCTAGCAGGTGAGACAGAATCCCAGATCTGGGGGGTGGGGGTGGGGGGGGGAATCTTTAGGACCATTTTTTCTCATCCCTTTCTCCTCAGCTCATAGAAACCATTCGAAACTCTTCTTCACTGGAGTTTTAAACGTCGTCAGGGGGAGAAAGATCTATTTTCCCCTTCCTTGAGACTCCTCCAAAGAGAGCAGATTGAAGTAAGAGAACATGTGGAGAAATGCAAGGGCCCTCACTGTGGATCCCAGCAGTGGAGGGAGTTGGCGGGCCCGAGCAGTGAGAGACCAAGCTGGGCACACGTGGTCCAGCACTTGGACGTGTTAAACAAGCTACAAGGAAAGATTCCCTAAAATTGGATTGGCATTTTCCAAGCATAATTTCATATTCCTACACATATGTATATGTATGTACACACATTTATATATGGATATGCTCTTTCCCATAATAGAGTCAGAAAATAGGGTAGGGGACCCTGGGAGTACAGGACTATTTTTGAATTAATCTAATGTTTTGCAAAGACTTTTAGAAACAGAACTTTCTAAAAGAAAAAAAAATGTAACTGGAAATGATTTTGAATTCGCCAAAGCCTCATCACAATAATGCAAGAGGCACTGATTTCTTTACCCATGTTTACCTGCTGTTGACACCCGCCCCTGAGGCTCCGACACGCCATTCGTTCTCCACATCCATGTGTGTCTGGGCATAATTGTTTCTCAAGCCTCTGAAACAGAATTGAGATGGTTGACACTGCGGCAGCTTGGGGTGAAGGAGGGTACTGACGTCCCTCCCTGGCTGCTCCTTAATCCAGACATCATCACACGTGTGCACACACACATACACACATACACACACGCACACACACACACACACACACGCACACGCACACGCACACCACACACACACACACACACATGCACACCACACACACACACACATCATGCATACACACCACACACACACACACACACACACACACACACACACACGCACACACACACACACATCACGCATACATGCACTTCGACACTCACACATATGCATACTCCTGTGTGAACCCGGGACTCTCTTACCGTCTGGTTTCCTCTGATCTTGTGATATTTACAGAGGATATTTACAGAGGAGGCCTCTCTGATAAGCAGAGCCGGGGGGATATGGTAAATGAGGGGACAGAGGCCACCTTGAGGCCTGGCAGCAGCCATGGGAAGGCCTTTCTTCTGTGGTCCCAAATTACCCAGAAACACCACACCTTCTCTTGTAGCACTGACTGTGGCCACTCCCTTTGAGACAATCTACCTGGGCCTTTGGAGCTACAACTGTGTCCTCTCCTGTGTGGCCATTGGAGGCATGTTCTACGCACTCACCTGGCAGACACACCTGCTGGCCCTTGTCTGTGGTAGGTTTTTTAGGAAAGTGACAACCGAGCCCTTCTGGCTGGCCTTTTATTAGCTCTATGTCTGTGCTAATCCGTTATCAAAATCAGGAGGGGGGGACAAGATGAGGACACCCCACTCTCAAAGTGAGGACTGTTGACCCTTTGAGAAACCATGATGAATGTGCAAGAGGATGAAAGGATGTGTGACCTTTGACCTCTGCCCTTGGCAAGTGCACAGTGGTGGGAGGGTTACCTGAAGAGTACGGAACCAGGTGGGGTAAAGGCTGGCGCCAAACACCACGGCCAGCTCTGGGTCTGGGCCCCTGCTTTGCCCAAACAGTAGCTGAGGAAGACAGGCTCTGGGAAGCTGACTCCACTGGTCTTGTTCCTCCACAGCCCTGTTCTGTGCATACATGGGAGCGGCCCTTTCCAATATGATGGCAGTGGTAAGTCCAGACTGAACACTAACCTGAGGTCTTCCTCCCCTAGCAGGCACTCGGGGTCATATAGAAGACTGAGAAAGGGTGTAAGGGTCATACAATCCTGTCCATTACCCAATGTGTGTGTCAAGATTTACCCATGATTATATCCAAAGAATTTTGAGCGTGGAGTTCGAGGGTGTGTGGGTATGTGCATGTGCACATGTGTCGAAGGACAACTGTGAAAAACAGGGATGGACAGATGGCCCTCTAGTCTGGGTGTAAGACCCATTCAGGCCCAGCATTAAAGGATTCTAAGTGTGCGCTGGAGAGATGGCTCAGTGGTTAAGAGCACAGATTTCTCTCCCAGAGGTCCTGGGTTCAATTCCCAGCCACCACATGGTGGCTCACAACCATTTGTAATGGGATACAATGCCCTCTTCTGGTGTGTCTGAAGACAGCTACAGTGTACTCACATACATAAAATAAGTAAATCTTTGGAAATCAGTGAGTTTGGGGCCAACCTGGGTATTCTGAAACCCTATTTTAAAGAAAGAAAAAAAATACAAAATTAGAACTGAAAACAAAAAAGATTCTGAGTGTACCCAAAGAGAGCAACACCTCAGTTTCTTCTGACTCTGAAGCGAGGCCTACTAATCCCTCCATCTGGCAGAAGGCGGGGCTCTCCGTTCTCAATCCCTATCTCATCCTTCTCCCCAGGCCCAAGACAGGAGCCTAGCAACGTCCTTCCATTTCTGGTTTCAATTTGCAGGTTGGCGTGCCACCAGGCACCTGGGCCTTCTGTCTCTCCACCCTCACCTTCCTCCTCCTCACAAGTAACAACCCTGGCATCTACAGGCTCCCGCTCAGCAAAGTCACCTACCCGGAGGCCAACCGCATCTACTTCCTGACAGTGAGACACGGTGAAGAGGAGAAGGCCCCCAATGGTGACTAGCTCAGCGCCAAGCAGAAGCGCTCTTCCTCCCGCATCCGCACGGTCCCCGCTCTGGGCCAGTCAACCCGGCACACACTTTCCTTGCCTCTCTTCACACCTGAATCAAATCAAACCCGCTTGTTCCCCCCTAACCCTGAGGCTGATTCCTTCCCTCTGCCCAGATCTTTATAAACTACCCATGGTGGCATTAAAGGAAGTTGGTATGCCCTTGCTGGGATTGGAATTGAGGAGTCTGATTCGCATGTTGCTGGTGTAAAACCAAACCATTCCTTAGTCTTTTGAGGAATGGGTTAAGGGGTGACAGTGACGCATCTAGATAAAGGATGCTGTGTCAGTGACCAGGCCGGGTGGCTCCCAGGCAGACATGGAGCAGAGACACGTGAGGACACGTAGTAAGAAGGAAATGCACCCTGGTTTAGGGCTAAGGGGGTGGTGGGCACAAGGAGCTTTCCACAGGAGAGGGCTTCGGCAGTGATGGAGGGGGGAGCTGGAGCCCTGGATACCTTAATAAGGAATCTAGAACCCTGGAGCTCTCCCTGCCAGGAGCCGCTAAACGGCTGTTCCCAGCACTCGGTCTAAAAGCCCACGTCTCCGTTACGGAAAACCAAGTGACCTATAGCTCATCAGACCATGCTCCGTCTCTCCCAGGCCGAGACACTAGAGCCTTTCTAGACCTCCTCCCTCGCCCTCAGCAGCGGGCACGTCCAGACTCGGGGTGCTTCCCAGCCCAGGTGTTTGGAGCTGTTTATTATTCTTACTAACATGCCTCTTCCTTTTGCAAGAATCTATACTCAGCCCCGCCTCGCGCCCTGTCCTCACGCCCGTCCGTCTGTCCTCGCGCCCTGTCCTCGCGTCTGTCCGTCTGAGTTCACTGAGCACTGCCTTTGCTCCCCTCTCCTTCGTCCAGTCTTGCGAGCTCCACGTGGGCTCACCCGTGTGCGCAGCTTCTTCAGGACTCTTCCCTGAGGGTTTGCTTCAAGACCTGAAAGAAGGCTGGTGATATGTTTTCCAACTCTTTGCATGGCCACAGAGTCTTGTCCCTTGTCACAGATAAGTGACATCTTATCTGGTCAGGGGGTGCCCAGATGGCCATAAATGCTGTCTCTTCACTCCCTATTTCTATTTCAAGTGAGAAACATGATTCTTTTTTTTTTCTTTCATAAACAACCTTCCTAGATGTCCATGTTGTATCTAAAGTTGAGCCTGGTGCCCGTTCTCGGCAGCCTGCCTTTCCACACATAAAAAAGCCTTTGCTCCACTCAGAGATTTTGCCCTGACAGAGATTTGACTCACACTTTTCTGCCCTCTCTCCCCCTGACCCTGGAGCATCTCTCCACCCTCCTCGGGGCCTCCATGACCTCGGTTCTAAGTGTCTTGCCTTCCCCTTCACGGTTTTCACCGTTTATCTTTTTGCTTTGAGGTATTTCATGGGTTCTTTTCTGCAACTCAGCAGATGCATTGGATTTGGGGGTTCAGAAATCATAGTTGGGGGTAGGGCTGTGCGCATTTTGTGTCTGTTTCCTCTTGCCTTTGAAAGGTATGTGGCCCCAACTTCATCCCTCCCACCCCTTCCCATCTGGGCTCTCACGCTGGTGACCACGTAGCCTCGGCCAGTGCCCAGAGCCAGAGAATTCTCCCTGTAGGCTGACCATCTTTGTTCGCTCACGCAGAAGATTCCTTTATGTGGAACTGTTAATAGGTTACTCAACCCAGGGCTTGACAATAAACCAGGAAAGAGTCAGCCCCGGCCCTGCCTTCAAGGAATTTATTTTATGGTGATTTGCCTGGCCAGCTGAAAAGTCTCACCTCAGATGAGGATGCTGACCAGAGAGCCCGAGCGAAGATTAGCTCACTGCACCAGTTTTCATAACAAGGCAGTTACCTGGTTGGGTTGATCTTCCGATCAGGAATTGTCTCAGGAATGATTTTAAAGACTCCAGGAAATTTTCTATGCCTCTTCTCCTCCTGTCCCCGTAGCTTTCCCGTAGCTGCTACCCGAGCGTTCCCAGACATCCCTTCGATTTAAGGCTTGGAACCTGTTAAAATATAAACAGCCCTGGGCTGGTAACGAAGGAGGCATGGCCGGTCACTCGCATCTTCGGTGGTAGGTGTCATTTATGGGAATGGGTTTGATTCTAAGAGGAGGAGAACACTGAGAAGCACAGGCGGCATATTCTGAGCCTATGTGTGACAGGGGCCGAGATGTGGCCAGGTTGGGTGGATGTTCTGAAGGATCCTTATCCTGCTAGAAATGATGGTGGTATGCCTTGGGAAGAAAAAACGAACAGCGCCTCAGCTGTCTTCAGTGGATGGCTCGGAAGCACAGCACAGAGGTGACGGAGGCATGAGCCCGTGAAGAGAGCCTCTTTGTAACAGTTGTCCAAGCAATGGTGGCTACTTCGACTCAGTTTCCCACTCGGGCAGTGCTGAAGCAACGGAGACCCGTTGAGGCACTTTGCTTACTGAGCAGAGGGCTAGGCCAGGTGTCCACTGCAGTGTCCCTTTCTAGACTCAAAGTAGCCATGATTCTGTGACCCTGAGCCTGCCCTGACGGGTCAAGAGGAAGCTAATGTGGCAGAACCTCAGAACATAGATCTTCACTAGAACATCAGTCACTAAAACTACGCCACTATTACTTTGCAGATTTTTACAAAGTTTGACCAATCGGCCATCTGGTCAGTTTACCAAGATTCTTGTGCTGGTTTCTTGAGAGCATCACTCACTTGGTCTCTCCCCTAGCCTGCCTTTCCCCATATGCTTCCCGCTAAACGTTCTTCCTCTCTTCACCCTCTAAGATCCAGCCTCTATTTGGTCTTCTTGGACTGCATTTGTGACTCTCTCCACCCAGCACCCCCCCCCATATGCCAGTGCACATCCTGTGTGATGCTGAGCCTTTGCGCCCTCAGGTCTCAAAGGCTGTGGAGGACTTGAGACATTCTCATTTTAAACCAAGTGGAACTGGCAGCTTCGCAGGAACCAGGAGTCCCAGCAAAGCACACAGTCTTATTTGAAAACTCCTTCAAACATAACCACATTGGGGGGGGGGTACTTTTTTTTGCCTCTAGCCATTCCAAGGAGATAGAGGAATTCATGGGGGACCCATTCCACCTGGAGTGGATCTAGAAGGGACATTAAAAACTGAGGAGGGAGGGAGGACTGCAGGTCCCCTTGAAGCAACCCTTTACAAATGATAACTCCAAGCCTCCAGCCTGTTCTTACAGTCGGGCGCAGAGGGGATCTGTGGAAACGGAAGGAAGCCAAGGAGATAGACACACTTTGGAGCACAAGTAGCTTGAACTTAAATTTATCCAACAAATAGTATGGCCCTTTCCTCCAAAGAGTCTGACTACTGTGTAGGCCCTGGTATTGATTTCACCCTCCTCCCTCTTCTTCAAATATGAAAATGCAGAGCTGAAGGAAGCCAGGGCAGTCTGAAGAAAACTTCCATTTGAAGTGGCTTCTGATTACGCCCTCGGGGCCTAAAAAGACTAGGTTTCCACGCGCCCTTGGTAGTCCACTCCAGCCTTTGCTGGGACCTGACAGGCACAAGACTCCACCATGTCCTGCTTTCTAAGGCAACTGGCTGCCTCGCCCTAAATACACCCCGTGGACAACACGTGTGGCCGAGAGACGCTGTATTCCACCATGGTTCTGGTTAGCTCTTGAACCCAGTGTGACATTCCTGGATGACTTCTTTATGGTGACTTCACAGGCGACTCTTCCCTCCAGCTTGGTAGCACATTGTTGTCCATAAGGAGCATCTCTGCGCTGTGTCTGAGCCCACCAGGGTGAAACGTTCAAGAGCCCTAGAGGAGCCAGAGCAAGAGGGCAAGGGGCATCTGAGATGGAGCTGAGAGACTAGACAGCCAGGGGGGACGAAAGCGCGAGGCTTGGGTCTGAGGAGCAATCCGTCGCGGACCCTGAAAGGAGGGCCTAAGCGGGGAATTAGTCTGCTCTCAACCAGCTCCCAACCTGTCCCTGGAATGTGAGGGCACCTGCGTGCCCCCACCCCACCCTCTTGTTTGCCTTTCAATCTCCTTGGTCAAGGCCCTTCTTTGGGAATCCCAAACACCTGGTGTAGGAAAGGAACCTTTGACGTCAGCAGGAGAGTTTGTCTACTCAAGTGGAGCTAATGTCCTCGATGTGAGGTATCATTCTGATCCTGGGGACGATGCCCCCTTCCACCCCGAAGTGCATGCTGGGAGCAGTATGTGAGTGCGAGGTCGATGACCCATAATACTCTTGAAGTCAAGCAAAGCATGTTTTGTTAGCCCCCCTCCCTGACAATGGGACTTGTGAGAGCCAGCCTCCCTAATATATAGACCTCAGGGTGTATTTTGGCCATCACGGTTAGGTCATGTCCTTCTTAGTCTGAGCTACCAGGAGACCCTGGTCAACCAGAGTTAGGGGAAAAGGTCTGAAATTTTCCACAGAAAGCCCACATTTAGTATCAGGCTGTGCAAACCTTTCCATTGAGTCCCTGATGGCAAGCACTCGTCTCCAGGCTGTGCCCTGCCTGCTGGGGAATTAAGTGCACCTATTGAGGTTGGAAGGCAAATTGGTCCCCCAAGGAGACAAGGCTTAGGTCATCGCTTCCAGACAAATACTGGAGCTAGAATTCTAATGAGAAGTGGGTAATGCCTGAGAGACAGCAAGGAAGCAGCTAGACAGTTGCAGGGCTGCCCTGTCAGGGAAGTTACCTGATCCAGCTGGTGGGGAAACCATGAGAGCTAGAATACACCTTCCCTGAGGTGCTTAGGAAGTATCTTCCGTCAGGAAGGCCCGGGTGCAGGAAGGCTGCCGAGAGATGTTTGTCTGTCGTCTTCTTCCTCAATTGGCAGACCTGTGGCAGGCATGGGTTCAGGGGTAAAACTTGATGGATTTACAAGAAGTTGACAAGAGGAAGGGCAGGAAGATGCAGGGCAGTGAGAAGTTTCGGGCATAGGAGACTTCACAGCGCCTACAGCTGAGGACCATAGACGTTGGCAAGAAGCTTCTTCTCAAGCCTGACGGTCTAGATTTCTCCAGTCCTATCTGGGAATCGAAAGAAGCCCAGGTAAGAGACACTGGGGGGCAGAAGGGAACCAGGTAGATGTCAACCTACAGGACCAGCTGGCTTTTCAAAAGAAAACTCTTCTTTCTTTCTTTCTTTGAACTGGGGAAGGCAATCATGGGATGGGGAAACCTATTAAGAATACTAGCAAAAAGAATCTCAGATCCTGGAAGATTAAAGCTACAAAGGCTCTTAAATATGTATAGTTCTTGTTCTATAGATCTCTTGTTTTATAGATGAAGAAGTCTCGGCTAGTCCAGAGACATAGCCCAGTAATAAATGAGCAGAGGCTGAAGTTTGGGTGTTCAAATTGGCCGCCTGAGCTGGCCTGTCTTGCTCACCATGTGACAGAACCAGGGTAACAAGTCAGCCCCAGATTTCTTTTCCCCACTCTCCTGACCACTGTGTGGGTCTTGTGTGGTCTGTCACCTTTCCCACACATCTCCAAGCCTTAGAGCTCTGATATCCAGGAGTCTTCAGGGAAGCACTGTGTTGAGATGAGCTTCTGGGATCAAACTTCTGCCTAATGAGATAAAGTCAAATGCCTTCATCCGGGAAGTCATTACCCGCCGCAGGCTTGACTTACCTCTGTGTCCTGTCCCCTTCTGCGGACATGCCAACAGAACTGGCTCATCCTGCCCCAGGTGCGTCTACACATCCCAGCTCCTCAGCAAGCTACTTCCTTGGTGCCCTCAGATATATCAATTTCAATAGCATACAAACTTAGTCTACATAGCTGCAGAAAGGGGTATTTCTGGATGGCAGAGACCATAAGGGGCATTATTCCAGGATATAGAATTTATTTGATCCAACCATGGACAGCCTTACAAAATATGTGATCTTCCCAAAGACAAAAGCATAGGGTTAAAAGTATTTATCATGCAAGAACTGAGGTGAGTGTGTGTGTGTGTGTGTGTGTGTGTGTGTGTGTGTGCATGTAGATGCACATGTATGCATGTGTGTGGAGAACTGAAGTTGACATTGGGTGACAATCATTCTACATTTATTGAGGCAGGGCCCCTCCATGAACCCAGGTGTCATCATTTGTAGCCAGTCTGCTAGCCAGCTTGCCCCAGTCCCCTGTCTCTGCCCCCCAGGTGCTGGAAGTACAGGGCTCCCACACCTGCCTGACTTCTCTGTGGGTCAACGGATCCAACTTTTAATCTCCATGCTTTTGCCATAAGTGTTCTATCTGCTGGGCCAGCTTCCCAGATCCAACATAAAAGTTTTACTACAAAGTTCTAAAAATTTTAAAACACAGTGGATACATTCTCAGAGAGAAAGAGAGAGAGAGAGAATTGCCTCCCTGAAAAAGAATCGAGTACTTTAATATCAGGTAAGAAAAGTGACTAGGGTGTACCCCGTGGACCATTTGTGTCGGATCATATGTGAGTAGACAGGAAGTAGGTAACTCTGCCATGGTAGATAGTAAATTTGATAACTCCATTCCTCCTTCCAGGGTTGTCCATTTCAGGTGAGGTACCAGAGGTCATTGGGGATTGGGCTATCATTGCCTTTATATGACTTTATAATCAACTGTGTCAAGCTCGGTGCAGTTGGAATCTGGTTGTGATAGTAAAGAAGTTTTCATTTTATTTGGGGCACCCTTTTTTTTCTTATTTCTAGATCTGCCCTGGCAGATCAACAAGGTCAAATTATTGACAAAGGGCAAAGGTCTCTTTCTTCTGGAACTACTTAGGAGCTGAGGAAGAGCAGCAGGGAGCCTTGGTTGGCACTGCTGCTCTGCCATAGAATCGCAGGAGCAAAAGACACAACAGCTTGAGCCTCGTCGTGAAGGAGGTGGCATCACGGAAAGTTGAAGGTCAGGTGGGAACGTCACTTGAAGGTCAAGCGGGAATCGGCGTAAATAGCTATCCCACAGACAAAGTCATCTAGAGCTTAATGATCTATAACCTGGAAGGTACCAATTATACCAGAATGTGAAGCAAGGAGGGGCCCATGAGACAGAGTGGAATTAAGACAATAGGAAAGGGGCTACAGACAGTAATCAAAGGATAACGAAACCTATAGTGCTTACAAGTGGCTAGAGTGATTTGGGGAACACAGATGGGAAGTTTAATAGTGATTATGAACCCTGGGAGCCCTGTGCCCAGTATAGGGCCCAGTGATGTTCAGGTAATAGGAGTTACAATTCAAGTCATGAGCCAGGCCAGTTGGTAAATTAGATTCTAGAGATATCTGAAGGTAGACCTCACCTGGAGTTAGGTGGAAAGGGGGCCTCTCCAGGTGGCTCACGGAACAGGTTGCTTGAATTTGGAGTGGGAGGACAACCTTAACTCTGGGTGGACGAATCAACAGCCACGGGCCTTGCAACTTGGTTACAGTTGAAGACATTAGGAGGACACGATAGATAGACTCCGGTTCAGACAGATCCGAATGGCCTTTTTATCCTGCTGGAGGGTTAGAAGATGGGCGTAGTCTCACAAGCGAATGGCCTTTTTATCCTGCTGGAGGGTTAGAAGATGGGCGTAGTCTCACAAGCTAGAGTGACAAGGTGATCCTGGAAATATGCTTGAGGCAATACTTGTCCCGGGTCTTGGAGACAGCCTGGATTTTTCTGTCTTTGGTGATATTAACACAATGATGGAGGTCATGACCCTCTGGATCTATTACGAGGGCTGTTGAGAGGAAGAACCTGCCATAAATGTTAGAGTAACCCTTTGGCCTTCCCAGAAGATGGAGGTTAAGAGACTTGCATAAATAATTCTTAATTTTCAGAGCCTCACTCATTTCCCGAGTGAAATTGGAAATGAAAGTCAGGTCAGACCGCAAGGACCAAGCGAACCCGGGGTAAAGCCGCTGCATCCCCCACCGCTCCGGGGCCTTTTCTCCCTTTGTGAGGAGTGCTCCCTCTACCCAGTTAAGGCGTGCACTGGAGCTAGTAGATATCTCAGTGCCTCGCATGGGGAAAGATGTCAGTGACGGCTGTTTGCGTCTCCCGGCATAGTTCTCCTACTCTTGACAGGCTATAAAAGGAGACGGGGCCTGACAGCTCCTCTGGGATTTCCATGACAAGTGGGACACACTTTGGAAATAGACTACGTGAAGAACGCCTGTCTGTGAGAGGAGACCCAGTTAGAATTTGGAGAGCTTTCGCCTTCAAATGTGTAGTCTGATGGCGGTTGTGAAGTCTTTTCCATTAGAGGCATTGAGGGAGACAGAGCTTGTTTTCTGGAATCTGTGGCCGCCCCTCTGGAGGAGCTGTAAGGCCCTGGTCTAAAGCCTGTTGAGCCTATCGAGGTGACATATTGAAAAGGGAGGAAGAATACCGAGACCCAAGGCAGGCTTGAGTGGAAGCTGATTCCCCTGTTTGGCTTGTTAATCAGCTCAGCTTTTATGCAGAGAAGTGTCAACGTGGTCTTTATGGTGGACCTTGCAATACAGTATACATAACAGCCATCTGTGTTGGAGGCCAGATCTCTGTGAGAAAGTTCCAAAATTCCAGGGGCATGTCTAACTGGGTATTATCAGCAATGAGAATGACTGTTTCCGGGTGGCTGCATGACTGCGGGTATTATGGTATGAGCAAGGAAAATCTGTATCGATATTTCTTCTGATTTCTGACCCTAAAAACTGTCAGGGTCTTTAAGGACTCCGTGGCAAGATTAGATATTAGTGGACACAACTTCAAAACACTAGGTAGGAATGAAAGTAATGAGGAAAATTTGTTGGGTAGTGTAGAGGTCTCAAGTAGAGACTACAGAGACAGTCTTTAAGGCTCCAGATGATTCTGGACCATAATGGGACAGGGACAGGTAGAAGAGCCGTAGAGTGTTTACAGTCCCAGAAACTTAGAAGAGCCTCCAATGTAGGGATGATAGCTCTACCTGGGGAAGGAATTTGGGACAACCAGGAAGGATCATAAGGAATGAGTAGAAGATACTTTTTATCATGCAGGTTAAAGGAGATAAAAGCCAAGCTGGTTGGGGGACTGGAAAGCCAAACTGGATAAGATGGTCAGGGCTGAAAAATTAGCCCCAGTATCAGAGAGGAATGTGATTTTTCTCCCTGCTACATACAAGGTTATTCAAGGATCATCCACAGACCTAGAGAAGAGAGGAGCTTGTACAGCCTCAAAGTTGAATATTCCTCAAAGGGAGGATAAGTCTCCTCATTGAGACTTTGAGGGAGGTTGGACTCCTCATAGTCAGAAAACAAAATTGGGGGCATTTATGCTTCTTTGGCTTTGATCTCTCACTAAGGGAAGAGACGATCTTGTATTCAACAGGCCTCTACTTTGTGGATTAGACATGGCCTTGGGTGAGACTTGTATCTTAGTAGCCCTAGGCACTGTCAGATGAAATGTCCCAGCTAGCCACACCAAGAGCAGGAGAGAGTCTTTTGACCTGATCATGTTGCTACTAGACGGGAGCCCTAAGATTCCCTGAGACGGGCAGGGAGGCAGTTGTCACCACTACTGCCACCACGTGCACCTGCCTCTTATCCCTTACTTCTTCTAGCTTGACCCTTTTGGCCAAAGGTCTTCTCCCACTTATTAAAGAATTTAAAATCCATGTGTGCCTAATCACTAGAGGATGGCTACAGACCCTGGTCTAGCGTTCGAAGCTTTACAATCAAACGTGGAGAGTCTTAGCTTATAAAGCTACTTCTAGGATAGCTTGGCCCTCTGGACTCTCAGGATTAAGACTGGTTTCCTGTCACACAAGCTTCAGTTGTTATAGACTGAAAGAGAGTAGGGTGCGCAGAAGACCCTGTGTGGTGACTTCCCATAGCTTATAGTTAACAGCTGTGACCATGGTCCTTTCCAGAATGGCTATATGACTCAGGGGGAAGAGAACTTGCTGCACATGCTTGAGATGTGAGTTCAGAGCCCCAGAACCTATGTAAAAGCCAGTATGGTTGTACATGCAAGTAACCCCAGTACTTGTGGGGGGGGCAGGAGCAAAGACAGGGCTTGCTGGTCAGCCAACCTGCACCCCCCCCCAAAAAAAATGGGCACTCTAGGTTCACTGAGAGACCCTGTTTCAAGGGAATAAGGTAGAAGTGATAGAGGGATACATACACACATGTGTCCCCCACCAACACACACACAGGCACACAGACATACCCACAACACACATTCAAATCCACCCATATATGTACATACATGCATATCTCTCTCTCCCTCTCCCTCTCCCAACACACACACAGACACATACACACGCATAGATACACATTCAAACCTACCCATATACACACTCCCTTGCTCCTTTTCTCTCTGTCGCTGTCTGTTTCTGTCTGTCTGTCTATCTGTCTGCCTCTCTCTCTCTCTCTCTCTCTCTCTCTCTCTCTCTCTCTCACACACACACACACACACACACACACACACACATCTTTTCATCCTTATCAATAGATAAGCAGTAGGTTTCATTCAGTCCTTCTCTTTCATTTCCTACACCAGTGGTCCAATAAGAGCAGTGGGACCCTGTGTCAGGCACAGTAACAGAGCCTAGCCAGGCTGAATTTGTTTTCAAGTATGAGCCTTAGCTGCTCAAATGCTTGCTAGAGTCCAGACACAGGACCTTTCCTTATTCGTGCATGCATCATGGGGTCAGGATGAGATAGCTATCCCTGCTAGGTTTGTCAAAGGTCACCGTGGGCCTTTGGGATCTTGGTTAAAAGATCCTAACTTGGACCATGTCTGGGAAAAGTCAGACATGGAGGAGGAACTCTGTACGCAGAGGCGCCCGCGTTCCCATCAGCCTCCCATGGAGACGGATGTTCTGCATCGAGAAGGGCTTGCTTTTAAATGCTCTCTGAATTCCCCGAGTTACTTTCCCTGTACAGAGGGAGTGTGGGTACAGCCGCAGAGGGTGCTACTGGAGAAAGCTGTGGGTTGAAAAGAGAGGGAACAGAACAAGGAGGAAAGGTCAGAGGAGCCATCAGAAGCAGCTACTGAGCAGAGGTAGGGCTGGAGGCAGCAGAGAGGCCAGCTGCTGTGCTTGCTGGTGCAAGAAAGCGTGGCTGCCCCCTGGCCTCTCAGAGCAGGAAGTCTGGCTTGGAAGGAAGACTGCATGCGCGAACACCACCATCGGCCACACACGGCTGCTCTCTCCAGCTCTGTGGTGTCGAGTGGCAGACACAAGACAGAGTGACAGGAGACAGGAATGAAGGCATCCTCACCATACGTGTAAGCTCATGCCAAACAAGTTGCCACTGTCCCCAAATCGCATGCTGAGAGTGAGGGGGATCCCAAAAGGAAGAGGAGCGGCCTCTCACCCTTGAAAACTGGCTAAAACGAGCTCTTAGCTCAGACCCTAATGGGTGACAGCCATGTAAAGTCTCAGCCCAGAAACCTTTGGATCTCACTGAAGAACAGCCCCAGACAGAGGTTCTCAGGTACCATGGGCCACTCTGCCGACCACCGTAAGTCTCCAGGTGAAGAGAAGTGTGAGAAGATGAGGAAAGAGCTCCCTGGCTGAGCCAGCAAAGTATCCAGCCAGGAAAGGGAAGCCCAGGGCTCAGGGGTGGTAGTGTTCACCAGACCGAGCCGACAGAAAAGTTTTAACAAAGAGCATGCAGTGTGAACAGAAACACAACAGGCAAACTCCGAGAGACAGAGCCGCTCCACTCCCCTAAGGGACGACGGGGCACTTTGTAGCCGGTTAAGAGGAGTTATTGGCCTTTCCCGGTGGGTTATTTGTCTTGCAAGTCATATCTGAGCAGATAAGATGTGAATAGCTCATTATCTTGTTAGGTAGTAAATTTTATAATCTCATTCGTCCTTCATGAGGCCGGCTATTTATAGAGAAGCTCCAATCGTTGTTAGGAAATAGGTTGTAAGTGTTTACATAAAATATCACAAGTCCACTGGGCCTAGCTGCAGGTGGTTAAAGTCTTATTAGACAGTGGGGGATTTGGGGGTTCTTCTTCTCTTTGTGTATTGGGGAGGGGGGCTTTTTTATCTCTATGCTGGGGACAAGTCACCCTGCAAGACTTAGATATATCTATTTACCTGTGGCCTCTGCCTCGTGTCAGTCACATACCTTGAGATAGCCCTCTTCTCCAAGATATACAAAACCCACCTCCTGCCGTAATGGTGGAAAGAAAAATTTTGCCCTCAAGGGCCAAGTCTGGCTGATTGGTGTTAGATCTTTGGGGCATCGTGTTAAGGATCCTGAGGCTGTATCTAAACTTGTTGGTAAAGGTCTACAATCAATTAGCTATCTGTGTCATAGATAATCAGGGGAAAGCATGAAAGAGGGTGTGTGGAAAGGCAGGATGGAAATATGACGTCAGGGAAGGGCCAGCAACAGTGACCCAGGGCAATTTGCTTGCAGTGGGGATGTTTATCTTTGTAACTTTTTGTTATTCCTTCTGATAGATGAACTAATTTATGCTTTCATTTAAAAGTCATGTGCCCATAGATTTCATGTGAAAAGTTCCAGCTATCTATAAAACATCTATACCCTGGGAATAAAATTCAAAACAAGATGTCAGTTAATACCTGGCTTCATAACTGGTAAGGCCCTTCTTTCTGGACCTCAGTTTCTTTCTGCCAGTGCCGAGAGTCAAAGGTTGCTTGGTTATGGAGTAATCGGTCACTCTAAGTAGTTTAATTGGGTTGGGAAATATTTGTCAAATATATTTCACATGTGTTGCAACTATGACAACTACTACTATTCTACCATGAACTGAGATGATATGTGCTTATGATCTCAAGGCACAGAAGGCTAAGGCAGGTGGGATGTAAACTTAGGGCCAGCCTGAGCTACATTAAAAACCCTGCCAACAGCCTAAACTCCCAAAACTGTAGCTCAGAATACCTTGTGAACAAGCAATAAGAATCCAGAGGATAGATGGATTCACGTGACCAAAGAAGCCAAGAGGAGGGTCGGGGAAGTTGTAGAGCACAAGCTAGACAGAGGGGTGGACAGACCTGAGACAGAGGAGGTGGAGGAAGCACTGGGGAAAAACAGTGACAAACTAGCATGCCATGGCAGAGAGCGGGTGTGTTAGAAGAAAAAAATATAAGGCTGGATAATTACACTTGCTCTGTTATAGAATACCTAG
The DNA here is from genome assembly GCA_964023405.1 of Apodemus agrarius. Taxonomy (NCBI): domain Eukaryota; kingdom Metazoa; phylum Chordata; class Mammalia; order Rodentia; family Muridae; genus Apodemus; species Apodemus agrarius. The sequence goes on along the minus strand of OZ030021.1, from coordinate 68,989,793 downwards.
GATGCAAGGTGGAGGAGCTGGGGCCCTGTGGATCTAGGCAGATTATTGAATTGGTATATAGTTTCACAGTTGGGATATAGAAGGGACTGGGAAAAGACAGATCGAGCTCAGGAAGACTGGCAGTGCCGATGCACAGTTGTGGGGTGTAGAGCGGATGGGAAGACAGCACAACGTCATTCTCAAGCAACATGAGCCAAGAATTACCTAAGTGATAGCTGGCCTTTGACTCGCTAATCTCATTTACAAGATTGTCGTAAGATTTCATGAGTTTAAATGAGAGATCAGCTCACTTATACTTACTAATATCTTCCTCGTGGTGTGAGACAAAAGGATCACAAGAAATCAAAAGTTAGGTGAGTCCATTAGCTAACTAATGAGCTATCCGAATGGAGAGATGGCGCTCAAAGCACCAGCTCTTCATAGAAGGCTCGCTTACCTCGCGGTTACAAAGAGCTCTACCCCGCCTTCTCAGAAGACAGACCACTGGTTGGTGTGTTAAAAAGCTGAGACCCCTGGAGTAGAGACTCTATCCTCAAGAACCAAATCCTCTTTAGTCAGTTCACCTCTCAACCCACTGCCCAGTCCAGAAATGGCAGGAAGATGTAGGAAAGGTGTTCTCTTGAGAAAATGGAAGGAACAGTTAAAAGAGCAACGGACTTTAGAATGCCTAACGCAGGCCATCACATTCTGAAGCAGAGTGGCACTGACAGAGCGAAAATAAAACACCTGTAGGAGTCAGGATGAGAAGACAAGTCTCAGACGCCAAACGCAAGACAGAGCGCCTGTCTGCTCGTGGCCCTGCTAACAGCTTGGCCACTGACAAGGCACGCCATTCCTGCAAGCTGAACTTCCCAAACAGTGAAATGAGAGGACCACGGAGTCTCGAAGTTCTAATTTTTCTTTTCCAGTTCTAACATTCAAGGCCTTGATGTATATAGAATAATCCCTGAGAACATTACCGTCCGTTTACACAGCTTTGCTCTACCACCCCTGGGTATTTACCCAGTGACTAGAAGTCACCATATCGTAGCCATGTGCACACACCCTTGTTACAGCGCTGCTCTCAATAGATAGATTGTAAGCATCTATCAACAGAGGAATGACATAAGAAATGTGGTATGTGTTCTCATATACATACACTTATATCTATACATTGTACAATATATATACATGTTGTCACAATGAAGCATAAAGTAATGTTGCTTACAGAAAAACAGATGCAAGTACATATAATCACACTACAAAAATTGCATCAGTTTCAGAAAGACAAATATTACGCACTCTCCCATTTGTTCCTAGACTTTATAGAACCACAAAAATCATATATGTGCCATCTAGAAAACCAAAGTGAGTTTTGGGAGGCTGGGGCAGAAAGGGAAAGGGTCATGGGGTGTGGTGAAGAGAATATGTTCAAAGCATTTTGTATGCATGAAAACAACCTTGTCTGACTGAGAGTGATACAAAGTTTAGACATAAGATGGGTCAACAACAGGAGTGCTATCTGCTCTCCCAGAGGACCTGAGTTCGGTTCCCTGGACTCAGGTGAGGTGGTTCTCAACTGCTCATAACTCCAGCTCCAGGTTGTCTAACGCCCGCTCCTGACCTCCATGGCAAACATTTGCTATACAAAGAAATAATTTTAAAAAGAAAAGAAAGGCGGGCGTGGTGGTGCACGCCTTTAATCCCAGCACTTGGGAGGCAGAGGCAGGCGGATTTCTGAGTTCAAGGCCAGCCTGGTCTACAGAGTGAGTTCCAGGACAACCAGGGCTACAAAGAGAAACCCTGTCTCGGAAAAACCAAAAAAAAAAGAAAGAAAGAAAGAAAGAAAGAAAGAAAGAAAGAAAGAAAGAAAGAAAGAAAAAAGAAAAGAATCATCTCACTTACATACACATGCAGAGAGAGAGACAGAGACAGAGACAGAGAAAAAGAATGATCTCTAGCAAAGAAAAGTCCTACAAGAAAACATCTGTCCAAAGTATAACCAAAGTGTGACCAGTAGTAAATAAACAAACGCACATTGTTTATGATATAGTACTACAAAAACAGCCACTCTGGCATTCTGTCTAGAGAATTTCCCATAGTGCACTGGGCAAGTCATAAGAGCGTGAGAGCCAGGGAACGGGAAAATGACAAGTGGTTCATGTTGGTATCAACAGGCAGCATCAATCACCTCCGGGAGAAAGGAAAACTGCTTCAGAGCTGAGGAGGGCAGCTTGCAGAGGGACCCAGGCAAGACCACCACAGGCTGATTTCAGAGGCATGAGCCACTGTGGGTGACTTAAAAAGACACGCAAGATGAATTTCCCTCTTTGAAAAAAAAATATCAAAATTGGCTTCAGATTTTTTTTTAAGAGGGGTTTTGGATCCCTCAAAGAAATTTCAATAAGGTAAAAGTTTTACTTCACAGTCAAGTTCGTCTACAAAATCTTTGTTACTGTCGTGTGTTTGATGTCTTTAGAGGCAGGAGAACTGGAAGGTCACTGCTGCCCCAGAGAGAGTGATTCTGAACAAATCCCGAGAGCTCCAAACTGTTTTCCTTCTACATACCAGGAAGAAGGGGCCACTAAAGAGTTACCTTCTAAAACATGAAAGGTAGCTTCTTGAGGGCATGGACCGTGTCCCTGGAATGGTCCTAAATAGCCCTTGCATGAACATGTGTGTGCACTGAAGTGATTAATAAAGCTGGTCAATGGAGGGGGGAGCAGCCGTTCTTAGCCCAGGCTGCGTCCCCAGGAGTTATTAGCCTGCTGGCAGTGACACACGGGTCACCAAGGACAGAGCTTCCCAGCCACATGTCACACAACATTTGCAGCTGTGCTGATGGGGCAAAGCCAGTGTGCTTCTATACCAATGGGGACATGGTCATCAGAGCCCCTGGGCTCAGTCTCTGTTTACTACACCATGATGGGGGGGGCAGGGAGACAGGGATGGAGACACTTACTGAATAAAATTTACTGTTGAGTTATAGCCGGTGAGGTCTCATCTCCAAGCAACCTGGGCTTCGTGGTCAGACAGGATAGATCTTGATCACATCCAATGGTCAAATCACATCCTGTCAGAGGTCCCCCTTCAGTGGCCTGTTTTCTTTCTCTTATTAACTGAGTTCTCCGGCCACTTCTATAGGACTTCTGGGTTCCTAGTGGGTTGGTCATCGATGGCCAAGCAATGATAGAACCATCTGTAAACCACAGTGATAATTATGGAAATGATCACCTATTCCCTGTAACATCCAAACCTCACACGGCCCCGCTATAGCCTTTGCCAGGCAATAAAAACCTGTCACTTCTAGTTCAACATTTATAAAACATTGAACATTCAACATAAAACACATCATTTTTTAAGTTTTTATGGGTTGTGGAGATGACCCGGCTCCGTAAAATGCTTGTCATGCAAGCATAAGGACCTGAGTTCGATCCTCGGCACCTGTGTGGGGAAGCAGATACCATGGCAGATGCCTGTATTCCCAGCACTGGGGCGTGGTGGGCGTGGGGGGAGCTGTGGACTGAAAATCTCCTGGACTCTCTGGTCAGCCAGCTCAGTCAAATTGGCTCAGGCTCAGGCTCAGAAGATACCCCGTCTCAAAAACTGTGGTGAAGAGTAATGAGGAAGAAACTCAACATCAACCCCTGGTCTCTACACACAGATGCATGTGCACGCACACAGACACACAGGCACACACACACATGCATGCAGACACACACATGCACATATACATGAGGACCTACATATAAACAAACACACATACAAATATCACACACCCTGGTATGGCCATTGTTTCTTTATGTCATTCAGAAATTAAAATGCATAGGATAATCATCCCTCGTTAACTTATTTAACAGCATTCTGAGTGTTTACCATCGATGTACCAGATGTGTGGTAGATGCTGGAGGTGCTGGAGGAAATCAAATACCTCACCAGTCAAGAACATGTGGTTAAACCAAGCTAGGCAAGAGTCTGGGCAGGTCGGTATAAAATCGCAGCTGTCCCCCAAGGAGAAGAAACCATCCTGCCTGGAGGAGAGGAGCCCTGTGCCATTAGAGAGAAGTGTCCTCCCTGCGGACATGTCCCTGTTACAGTATTGCAAAGAAGCAGTAGATAGATTCCAGATATGTGTCATCATTTACAGGTCAGGATGGGAAGGGCAGCCCTCCAGGGGCTGTATCTTTCTTTCTGGAAGAACTACATCCTGCCGTTAAGGAAAGTGTCAATGAGAGTACATGATTTGCAAAATGCCAAGCAGGAAGTAATGGCCTCTGTATTCCAGACGGTGCTTTTGCTCCGTCTTTCCTGCCACTCCACCGGTATGTCCTGTTTCTACGGTAACGATACAAGCGCTGCCCTTGACGCTCCCTTCGTCTCTCAGAGTAGTCTACCAATGCTTCCCCGGGTCCACGAGTGGTTTGTTCTCGCTTTTTGCTCTGTTTTCAAGACTTCGGAAGTTGGTTGCTTCCTGATCAGTCTTTTGTTGTGGCATCTCTTCCCACCTCTTAGCAGCTGGAGCTGGAGCTCAACAGCTAGGAGATGTGAACCACAGGGTGCTGGTCCTACGTGAGAGGTGCTTGACATTTTTGATTTGCTGTGATTGGGCCATCCGCTCTATTACACAGAGTAGCCTGACCCGCTCACTTTTCTGCCTCTGAGCCGGTGCAGAATCTGGTACTAAATACAAGGAACCCAGGTCATCATAGGCTCTGCCTGATAAAAGAGCCCATTCTTATCCGGCACCCCTCAGCTACTCAACCTGAAACCAGTACCAACGTCTACCTCCGTTCCTCTGACTGCTTAGCCACACACACACACACACACACACACACACACACACACACAAATGAGCATCATAACAAAAACATTCCTGTTCATATTGCTTGTCCCAGACACATGTTCCTTTGGCTTCTGCACCGTCTTTGTGCATACAAAAAAAAAAAAATAGCACGGGTTAGTACAAGGCATTTGTTGTGAGCTCTGATATCCAGGATGAGGGAAAGCTCTTTTCTTGTACCAAGCAGGCTTGCACTACTCAATACAGTGCAACGGGGAGGGTGGGGGAGACAGTGAATTGGGAGTCGTGAGGCTTGATATAATCCCTGACTTTTCTATGGTTCATGAGCAGTCTTGGTGAGTTGATCCCTCTAGACAAGAAAGGTGGCATGACCTTGACATTCTCATCCAGTTCTGAGTTTATGATGCTGAGGTCAATCAATATAAACCTTGGCCAAGGGAAGGGCTGGGGTACCAGCCCTGCTCTCTGAGGAAGGAGGAGCAGCTCGGACAGAGAAGATGCTCTTCTGGCTGGATAAACGTGCACTGTGGATAGACAGACCTTGCTTCGTCGAGGGGTGAAAAGACATACCTCTCCGGTCTCACACTGTGTGTCTTCAGAGATGTCCCAGGGCAAGCTAACATACCAGGAATCGCTGCAGGGCAGAACTAATGGGCACTTCTCATCCTTGGGAGTGGGGGGGCGGGGCAAAGCTGGGCCATGGACACCACGCTAGCTCACTGGCTGCTCTTCCATCTGAGCTAGGGAGAGTCACCGCTCTGTGTTCCCTTTTGATGTGAGAGGGCACAGACAAGATGTTCTTTCCTGCTCACACATGCCCCACAGCCCCTGTTCCCCTCTGAGCATTGCCTCTGCATGAGCAGGAGCGTATCTGTATTTCCAAGGTTTCATGTTCATGCAAATTAACAGAGGAACTCGTTAAAATGCAGATTTTTTTTAAAAAAATGCAGATTTTTAAGTTAGTACTTTTGAGATAACACCTGAAATTCTGTGTCCCTAACAAGCTCTCTCTCGTGGAATCCGTGAAGCCGGTCCACACACCACCTCGTAAGTAGAAAAGACACAGAGTAAAGGATTGGAAGCCAAAAGGCCAGTAGTTCACTTTGTGAGATGCTACTGAATTCACCGTAAGCCTTGATTTCCAGCTCTGTGCAGTAACAATCCTCGCCCTTTTCATTTTGAGATGATTCTAAACGGGACAAAGTGTGCAGACGTTATAGTGTGGACGTTCCACTTTTACAACCAGCCAGCGCACCAAACCCCGCTCTGGCTGCCCCAGAACCCAAACAGAGCATGCCTGATCTGCATGCCCTGAGATGACCAGAGCCTCCCACTGACGACCGTGGCTGGGCCCAGGAGCCTGCGCTTTCGTCACAGCCCAGGTGGCTCATTCCTATCTGTTCTCAAGCTGCACCATGAAAAGTCTTCTTCTTGATGCAAAAATACTCTCCCCATAGTATGGCAACTGAAGACGGTGTGGTACAGGAAAGGCTCTCTTGTAGCCAGTAATGCGGTCCAGACATTGGGCCCCTCCTGTAATGGAACTTGCAAATCTTTGATACGCAGGTAACTCAAGCAGGAGGTCCTATTGAAATTCGGACCCGGGGTCCACCTGAAATTATGAGTTTCTAAAAGAATCTATATCATGAATTATTCTCGAGGTTTTGGTTTTGTTTCCTTTTCAACTGGTCTGGGGTGAGGAGGGTTGTTTAAGCAGCCAGACGGTCTAATACACAGCCACCATCCTGTACAAAGACTAAGGCAGGTACCCCTCCAGCATCGAGCTATCTCTCCCGCCTTCCCTCCCTCACTCCCTCCCTCCCTCCCTCCCTCACCTCTCGCTTCTGGGTCTTCTTCTTGGCTCCAAAGCTTGACTCTTGCAGATGGGAACCAGGTGGCATACTGACTTGTCTCTTCTTGCCCCTGGCTAGGTGGCAGTGGAGAGCAGGCACACGGGACAGGCCAGTGGAAGGCAGAGGAGAGCTCTGAGACCGTGCTCCCCAGGCGCAGGAGTGTGTTCCACATCGAGTGGTCATCCATCCGCAGGAGGAGCAAAGGTGCGTACACCCTCTCCCTCACGCCCAGGCCCCAGATTCCTCTCTCAGAGCAGACAACAGACTACGCAATGGCAGTGCCCACCACACAGTGGTGCTTCAAACACACGACCACTGCCCAGAGCCACAGGTCTCCGGTATCCGGACACACCCAGCGGATGGGGAAGAAATCCGGAACAAGTGACAGGCTTCTCTGTGGAGCCAGTGAGAGGCCTCAGCTTGGCTCTGGGATTACCTACAACCCATTCACAAAGATTCAGATTTAACCTATCAGGAATACAGCCTGGGCCAGTAGCCCAGATCTTTTAGAGCTTCTTCATGAGATTCAAATTTGCCACCAGTTTATAAAACACTGGTCATGCCACACAAGGTACCACTGCCGCCAATCTCAACATTCAGGAGGCTGAGGCAGGAGGATAGCCAGAAGGAATCTCTCTCAAAACAAGCTATCAAAAATCCACCTGTTCAGAAGGCTGATGAAAAGTTCTCACTGTGACAGTGATCAGAGGGCCAAAGCGGAAGGGGATGGCAGAGAGAGAGGAACCAGAGGTCAGCCAGGGCCGAGCAGAGGATCCTTGGACCTAGAAACCGAGGTCAGATCCCAGCCAATATCAAGGATTCTGGATAGCCCCAGTCAGCTGAGGGACGGAGAAGCCTCTAATCAGACGGGAAAGAGCACAGCTCCACCACAGGCCCCCAGAGTAGAAGCAGAAATGGCAGGGTCACACAGGTGAGCAGCTGGCCGTGCAGGGGCACTGTGTGAGACAGATCTGACCCCTGGGTTAGTGCTCCTCAAGTCGCACACCTCCTGGAAGCTGCCTTGGTGTCTGTCTGTCCTGCTGAAGTTTGCCCAGCCTCATTCATTCATACCCAAAGTTAGCCAATAGAGCAAGGGCCTAGAGCGGTTATGGGAAAAACTTGCAGGTTTCTGAGAAAGGTCCGGAGGTGGGGCTGGGGGCGGCAGGGGTGCAGCCCATGCAAAGGGGCCTGGCATGGAGAAGGCATAGGGCTGGCTGAAGCCTGGCAGCCTGTTCCAGACAGAAGCAGAGGGTCAGCGAGTGGTTCAGAAGGGAGGCCACACGTACAAGCCTCAGGTTCAGAGGCACCCTCTCTGTTTCCCCTTTCCAAAGCTTCCAAATGTTATCCATTTCCCTTAAGTCAGCGGTTCTCAGCCTTCCTAATGCTGCGTGCAACCCTTTAATACAGCTCCTCATGCTGTGGTGACCCTCCCCCCAACCGTAAAATTATTTCATTGCTACTTCATAACCGTAACTTTGCTACTGTCATGAATCGTAATTTGTTTTTGCCAATGGTCTTAGGCAACCTCTGTGAAAGGGTCTTTCGACGCCCCCAAATGGGTCGCGACCCACAGATTGAGAACCCCTGAAGGACTTCCAAACGGCACCAGTGCTTGTAGTCCCTACTTCTTCACAAGTAGGAGCGGGATGCCTTTAACACCCCTGCTAGTGTTTAAACATCCTACACACACACACACACACACACACACACACACACACACACACACACACACACACACACACACACACGGAGCAAGAGGAATGAGAGCGAAGAGGAAGGCGAGCCCAGCCTGCCATTCTCACACTTGACCACAGGAGGGCACCAGAGTACCAAGTCCGACGCTTCTGAGGCCTGCTCTTTTCCAAGAGGCGGGAAACCAAAAGGATCATCCTTAAACATGAGCCCGCCTGAAAACGATGGAAGATGATTAGAGTCACATTGCAAGAGTTTTATAGAATTACCAGGGCAGAGGGACATCTCAGGACATATTGAAAGTGACTACATGGTTATGATCTGTCCTGACCCAACTATTAAAATGCTAAAATTCAAAGACAAAAAAAAATTATTAAAGAATTTTCCTTATTTTCTGAATTTTACTAGCATTTCTTGCCCAGGTGTGGTGGAAGGTTATTTACTAGAAGAGCAGGAACTTGGTAGTTAGGCCGCAAAGTATGTGTGGCCATCATTAGGTTAAAAATAAATATCATCATAGCTGGGCATGGTGGCTCTTACCTTTAATCCCAGCACTAGAGAGGCAGAGTGGATGTATCTCTCTAAGTTCAAAGCCAGTTTGGTCTTCATAGCAAGTTCCAAGCCAGCCAAGGCTACACAGTGAGACTTTGTCTCAAAATAATAATAATAATAATAATAATAATAATAATAAAAACCAGGAAAAATAAAAAACAAATACCATAATCCTAATCCACACAGGGAAGAGGAGAGTAAGAGATGGAAGGGAATAATTTTAAAACCATCTGCCTGAGGAGAATCAGTGCCAGGTTCAAACCCAGATCCTGCATGGGCTGGTTGCCCACGACTTTATGAAAAACGGACAAAGGGCATCAACATCCCAATGTCTTTCTTCTTAAAAGTATTCCTGCCGGGCGGTGGTGGCACACGCCTTTAATCCCAGCACTTGGGAGGCAGAGGCAGGCGGATTTCTGAGTTTGAGGCCAGCCTGGTCTACAGAGTGAGTTTCAGGACAGCCGGAACTACACAGAGAAACCCTGTCTCGAAAAAAACAAAAACAAAAACAAAAAGTATTCCTATTGGGACTGGAGAGGTGGCGCGGTGATTAAGGTCCTCTTACAGAGGTTTGATTCCCAGCACACACAGTGTGGCTCACGACCGCCTGTAACTACGGTTCCAGTGGATCCAAGGCCCTCTTCTGACCTCTGTGGGCACCCAGCACGGGTGTGACGTGCACACATAATTTGCGAGCAAACCCCCTCACACTTAAATAAATATTTGGCAACACACACACACACACACACACACACACACGCGCGCGCGCGCGCTCGCGCAAAAAAAGTAAATAAGTATTTAGAATGTTTTAATTTATTTAATTAATATATATTAATTGGTTAATTAGTAATTTCATAATGTATTTCTGTCATATATACCCTCAACTCATCCCTCAACTCCTTGCAAATCTACTTTCCACTCTATATCCCAACTTCATGTCCTCTTTTTCTTCCTCTCTTTTTTCTTTCTTTTCTTTCTTTCTTTCTTTTTGTAACCCATCAGGTCTAATTTGTACTGCCCATATAATCCCAGGTATGGGGTCATCCTCTGGGGGAATCAGCTTACCAGGGGCTATACTCTTAGGGGAAACTGCCTCTCTTGCTCCCAAAAGCCCTCAACTGTAGCTCCTCACTTAGGGGTGGGGTCCCTACCACTCTGTGCTAGATTGTTGATGTGCTTGGTCTTGTGCTGACCACCGCAGCTGCTGCTAGCCTGTGCCTGTAACAGCCCAGCCAGGCCCAGAAGGCACCATGGGCTCCCATCCTCCCCCACCTCTGGCTTTAACACTTCTGCCCTTTCTTCCTCCATAACTGCCAAGGCTTGGGGGATGGTATGGGATTCGCTCTCACTTGTGGGAGAGCACTCCTCTGATACTTAACGCTCTGCACTGGCCACTGGCCACTCCAGACCCTGTCCATCCTACACGTCTTCACGTGATACTAAGATCATAGAGAAGCCACCAACCCTCTAGACTGCTACTTCCTCTTCTAAAATACAAGGGCCAAGCTAAGTTGGGGCATCTTGACTAAGAAGAGGCACTGGGGTCTCTCAAGTTCCTATATTCCTTCGTGCCCTGTTATGTGAAGATTTACATTTTCCCTTAATAGAGGCCCCCCAAAAGGGCCTGACCAATAAAGGAATGAGGGGCTCTTAGCCATCAGAGTCCGGGGCTTTATCCTTCCTAGAGAAGAAACCAAATGGTCTAGCCCAAGTCTTTTGAGGAATCACCGTCATGGTGCTAAAGTGCGGGTGTCTGAAGTGGCGGCTCTCTCTCTCTCCTTCCAACTCCAGTGTTCGGGAGAGGTGATCACCAAGAGAGGCAAAGCAAGGAGCCGCTTCCCTGCCCCTACCGGAAGCCCACGGTGGAGCTCTTTGTGAGTATGGCGGTGATCCCAGAGCAGAGACAGCACCTTGCAGCCCAGAGCCCACAGCAGGCTGCTGGGGGGGGCGGGGGGGCGGGGGCGGTCCATCAAGGAGGCGTTGATTTAGGGAGCCATCTCTTGACTTCCTGTTTTCAGAACCGTACGTGGATTTAAATGTCTGTTTTCCTCGGTTTGCAGAGTTAAAAGCCATACCTTTTCATCTGGATCATTTATCATCCGTTTGCATTTGGGAAATGAGATTGTGCCTTTAAAAAAAAAAAAACCTTTGTAATTTGATCTCATACCTCTCTATTTAAAATTCAAAAACTTAACTAGGGGAAGATGAGTAATTTTTTTTTAAGAAAATCTAGACATCCGTAGTTAACTCTTCATTCTGCCATTTGACTTTGACCCTTGCAAAGGGGAACTTCTGTCTGCCCGAGTCCTCACCCACAGAATGAGAGCGGCCTTCTACCTCACTGAGGCCGCCTGTATCAAATGAGGTGGTGTGTAAAAACAGCCTAAAGAGATAGGAGATGGTTAAACAGCAATTTCACACAATCTCAAATGGAAATCTCAGCTCGCCCCCCACCCCCACCCCCACCCCAGAGAATTCAAATGTCACCTGCTGTGACAAACCATAACTTGTGGAAGATTCTTACCAACCTCTGGCCCCTGGCAGGACCTGGGCACCATGGAGGAGAGCGCTGAGATAAAGGTGGAATCCACCACAGCCAGGATGTCCTGGATTCAGAGCTCCATGATCACTGGGGGGAAGAGAGTCAGCAAAGCTCTCAGCTACATCACAGGAGAGATGAAGGAATGCGGCGAGGGGCTTAAAGGTACATTCCGTGACTTCAACCCCCTGTCTCCTCCCTCACCCCCTGGAACCATGACACAGGGCTTCTTTAAAGACCAGTCTGAGGTCTCTTTCTGGATTATCTCAGAGAAGTTACAGGTGTTGTTAACGCAGAGCATCCTGGGATAGAAACACCAGTCTTTGTGACTGTACTGTAAGGGTGGATAGGCGGGAGAGGTCTTACTTCTCAACAGAGAAGTCCTGCTGACCCAAATGTACCATCTGAATATTGCAGACCAGCACTGGGGTTTTGAATCCAGCATTCTAGACAAACACGTGCTGGGTGGCTTAGGGAGCTGCGTCTCCCGAGCCAGAAGGTTCTCTCTGGGGATCTCCATGTTGTTGCTCAGCTCATGGGTTTCGTACCCTCTGGGCAGCGAGAGAATTTTCTGGAAATTGTATGCCACTCTCATAGGAAGCAGAATTAAACTCACAGTAGGTACCTAATCCCCACCGTGGAAAAACAGCCTTAGAGACTAGTAGAGGCTGCATCTAGCTAGCACCGGCTGGCAAGTGCTCCGAACATTCAAATGCACCCCTGGGCTCTTTGTTTAGCCTCCTCTGAGAAGTGAAAATCCACACCGATCCCCTGAAGACCCTCAGTCCACCTGCCGCCAGGGGCCTGGGTCAGGCCCCACCTGCTCTGGGCACTGGCTGACTTTCCTCCTATCATTTCAGACAAATCTCCCGTGTTCCAGTTTCTGGACTGGGTGCTCCGAGGCACGTCTCAGGTGATGTTTGTGAACAACCCTCTCAGTGGCCTGCTCATCGTTCTGGGCCTCTTCGTGCAGAATCCCTGGTGGGCCATCTCGGGTTGCTTGGGCACTATCATGTCCACCCTGACGGCCCTCATCCTGAGCCAGGACAAGTAAGTCCCCAAGGCCCAGCATTCTAGTGTGAGGCCAGGAGGCCCCTCCCAAGGAGACCCGCCATCTCTGTCCTACCCTCAAACTTATCTAAACAATGGTGCTCATAACTAACTCTTTGAACTTAGGGAAAGTTAGACAGGTTATCTATCTCCCTAAAGGGTAAACTGATGGCTTGTCAGGTCCTGAGTTACAAAACTATGACTCTGAAAAAAAAAAAAACAGTTAAAAAAAATCACAGGAAGGTCCCCACTCCACCAGCACATCCTTGTGCCCCCAGGTCAGCCATTGCGGCAGGACTCCATGGCTACAACGGGGTGCTTGTGGGGCTCCTGATGGCCGTGTTCTCAGACAAGGGCAATTACTACTGGTGGCTGCTGCTTCCTGTCATCGTCATGTCCATGACTTGGTGAGTTTACCTGTGGGGTGCGCGTGTGTGTGTGTGTGTGTGTGTGTGTGTGTGTGTGCGCGCGCGCGCGCACACATGCCGGAGGGCAAGCACACACACATTCTGGGAATGCTAACTCAGGTCCAAAACATCCTTGGCATGCTAACTCAGGTCCAAAACATCCTTGGCATGGCAAGCACTTCACCCCTGAAGTCTGCTCCCGTGCGAAGTAGCATCCTTCTTAACCTAACCCTATGATTTTTTTTTTAACTTCCATTTTAAAGTGTTTGTTTAGCTTGAATGTCAGGAATACCGACTAGAGGCGGTTACTAAGGAACTGAGAGCATCGTGCCTGGTCACCCCTGTGCGGTATCTCATCAGCCACCACCCAGATTTCAAAGGGTTTCTAGTCTCGTCCCACCGGAATACAAAACAAGAAACTGCCCAGAGCTGTGCAGAGAGAGTCCTGCCAGTGTCTGGAAACCTCAGCCCTCCTGCTCTACCAAGATTTCCCCATCCCTTTGGCTGATGCTCAGACGGAAACAACCACTCAGCGTAGACCGAAGGCCAGCCATGAGCCAGGAACCTCAAAGTACCAGGCTTCTTCTCCCTCGTTTCCAGAAAATGAAGGGTAGTCTGCCCATGGAATCAGAATGCTTGGACACTCAAAATATATCAACGATTTTAACTCTGTCCCATTCTTCTCACTCCTCCTGCCTAGGGGATGGGGTTCTATGACTCTTTGAGGAGGCCCAAGGGTCTCCTAAAACCATCCTTCTGAGGTTGAGTGTAAAGCCCCAGTGTCTGTGCCCAAGAAAGAGAGCCAAGGAGAGGTAGAGAGCCAGCTGCGTTTCTCTGGAGAGAGTGGGGTCGTCTGTTGCCGTGCGGTCCAGTGCGGGAGTCGAGCAGCAGCTGACGGGTGCTTCTCGCGTTTCTCCCATCAGCCCCATCCTTTCCAGTGCCCTGAGCACCGTCTTCAGCAAGTGGGACCTCCCGGTCTTCACACTGCCCTTCAACATCGCCGTGACCCTGTACCTGGCAGCCACGGGCCACCACAACCTCTTCTTCCCCACGACACTGCTGCAGCCGGCAACCGCCACACCCAACATCACCTGGTCAGATGTCCAGGTGCCTTTGGTAAGTGTCACGAAGGAAGGAAGGAAGCAGTGTCCATACAAATCTGTGGTCAAACTGAATGTACTCAGTTTACACGGCAGAAACATCAGTGAATGGTGATTATTCACCATTATACGGTGCAGGGCAGTTCTACAGACGTATCCTGGGAGATACTGTCCTGGTCTCCTCGGAGCTAAACGTTCTGTTTCTGGTCCCACCCTGTGATCACAGAGGGATCCAAAACCAAGTTAAAATACCCATCCAAGGTTCCACAGTCAATTAGTGGACGGTGAAGTCAAGCCTAGAACTCTGACCCCTGGATACGTGGCCCTGTCTCTTAGCTGCTTTCCTTTGTTTGAAAGCCTTGTTGATACTTAAGCCCCACTTTAAGATAATTATTCTCCTGTGTATTTTCTTTCATCCATCACACTGACCCTTTAAATGACACACCATACCTCTCCCCACCGACTTAAGAAGTTCCCCGGAGATTATTCCCTCTCTCCGTGAGCCTTGCTTGTGCTTTGAAGCACAAGTTCTCCTCCATTAAGAAACATAGGTAGCAGGGATTCTTATCTTTTTAAAGTAGTTTACGTATAATGCCGAAGGCTGGAAGCTCGCCAAGCCAGAGAATAAGAAGCAGCATTAAAAGTATTAAAGTGGATGGGAAAATGTAGCCACGAGGTTTCTTATCAAACTAGGAACGCTTTTCTCCTCCCCCCAAAAAGTTCCTACTTTCCATTACATTAAAGGATTTCCCGTTCTGATCTGTAGCTCCTCCTTACTGGCAACCAGTCACCACAGAGCCATTAGAGGAACTTGCAGAAATAAGGGTACCTGGTGCCTCTCAGCACTCCGAGGTGTGTTGACAGACTGAGAATACACTGAGAGGCATCGCTAGTCGAGGAAACTTTTCAGTCAGTCTTATCCTTAGCCATTGTTGTGTCTACCTGAGGATCTTCGAGAGCTGGAGGCAAGAGCCAGCGTGATGATTCTCTTTTCCACTGACGGTGTTCATCCAGTCCCTATCTTTTGGAGGCAAAGTTGCTCGACTCAGTCTGCTGTGAAGAGATGGTGTTAGACCTCATAAGCTGTGTCTCCTTATATTCCCAACTGAAAATATTTCAAACTTTTATAGGAATGAAATATTTTTAATAACCTTATACAAACAAGCTTAGACCACACACACGCTCCCCATGCAAAGATTCAGAAAAAATAATTTTCGGCAGTTGTTCTTGAAGGAATAACTTCCTTCAGCTAACTATGATAAGGACTTGTGTGTTGAGTCTTCCAAAGAAAACTTGTACTTTGCCTTTCAAGAAAGTGAGTGATGGATGTCAGAGAGAGGGTCCAGAGGTCCCGACAATATTGAGTGAGCACTGAGGAGACTCCCCAGAGGGTACAACTAGGCGTGGATGAAACAGCCTACTGTCATTGTCTGTGTATATACCCCTGTCCAAAAAGAGTTAGTGCGGGGCTTCGGTGAGGAGGTGGGCGGGGCTTCAGCGAGGAGATGGGCGGGGCTTCGGTGAGGAGGTGGGCGGGGCCTCTTGAGGAGATGGGCGGGGCTTCGAGCGCCACCTACTTCCATAACAAAACACATGACTCTTCCTGCAGCTTCTGAGAGCCATCCCAGTTGGAATTGGCCAAGTATACGGCTGTGACAATCCCTGGACCGGAGGCATCTTCCTGGTCGCTCTGTTCATCTCTTCACCTCTCATTTGCTTGCACGCTGCCATTGGATCCACCATAGGGATGCTGGCAGGTCTGTGTCATCTCCTTTAATGACACCCACTTTAATGAGCCCCGGTGTTAGCACCCGGGGCTGGCTTCAGAAGGAAATAGTGAAGGTCTTTAACATCACGCCTCCCCCCTGGAAGCCCCTCTTCCCCTCATGCCTGCTTTCTGCCTTTTTGGAGCTATAGGGTCCTCAAGAAAGACTTCAGTGTGAGACATTTAATCCAAAGTATAAATGTAAAGTCTGAGAGACGTTTGTTCAAGAATGTCTTGGTCAGGGTTTCTATTCCCACACAAACATCATGACCAAGAAGCAAATTGGGGAGGAAAGGGTTTATTCAGTTTACACTTCCACACTGCTGTTCATCACCAAAGGGAGTCAGGGCAGGAACTCACACAGGGCAGGAACTTGGAGGCAGGAGCTGATGCAGAGGCCGTGGAGGGGTGCTGCTTACTGGCTTGCTTCCTCTGGCTTGCTCAGCCTGCTTTCTTGCAGAACCCAAGACCACCAGCCCAGGGATGGTACCACCTACAAGGGACCCTCCCCCGCCCCTTGATCACTAATTGAGAAAATGCCTTACAGCTGGATCTCACAGAGGCATTTCCTCAACTGATGCTCCTTTCTCTGTGATAACTCCAGCCTGTGTCAAGTTGACACACAAATCCAGCCAGTACAAAGAATATGTAAGGATGAAAGAGGGGGGTCTGTTCACAGTCAAGGCTTTGTGTGGAGGATTTTCAGGTATACAGCAAAGAAAGGACATTCTCTGCACTGTGTAATTCAGACCCTTACCCCAAGGATCTCTTCAACTCATAGCGATCATTAGCCACTATCATTCCTATGGTCCTGTGCGTTATTTTCTTTAGATGAATTGTCGTTGAATAACATTGAAATTCTCTCTTGACACATACCTGCCTTTGAGGGTATCTGATTTTGGCTTGAGGACAGAGTATGTTTCAGGACGGCAGATGAGCCCTGTAAGAACTATGCTTTTCCCCCTCAGCGCTCAGCATTGCCACGCCATTTGACTCCATCTACTTTGGCCTGTGTGGCTTCAATAGCACTCTGGCCTGCATCGCCATCGGAGGCATGTTCTACGTCATCACCTGGCAGACCCACCTGCTCGCCATTGCCTGTGGTAGGTACCACTCACAGAATCCCCTCCCGACCACAGAGAAGACCTGTGTAGTTCCCTGCAAAGAGACCCACTCCTGACAGTCCTGCTACTTGCTATTCCCCCCAAGATAACAGGCAATTGTCTCCTCGTAAAAGCTTTTGGTTGGTGCTGCCCTTTAGGTCTCTAACTATGTTAGTTACGAATGCATTGCTTGGCAACGTGGGGACAGGTATTTTTAGATGATATTGTTTCATTGTTGCTCAGAGACTGCCTCCTGGGATTGTTGCTCTCCTGGCTGCGAGGAGAGACGCATCTCTCCAGCGTTGGCCCTTACAGGTCGAGTTGGGCAACACACAGCACACACAGTGGCCAGAACTAAACGTCAGGCATTGAGCTCACCCCTGTGGATGAGCCCTCTTCCACATTGGTTCAGCATCACAGAAAGTTTGGAGGACTGTCGGAACTTGGCAGATTTATATACCCTCAACCTTGAACAGCTTTTGTTTTCCTGTCCTACAAATGGAAACAAAATAAAACAGAACTAGAAACAGAGTTTCTAGTTCAGTACAGCCATGGATGCTGAAATGTTTCCAATGAAGGTGAAAGGAAGGGAGGGAGGAAGGGAGGGAGGGAGGGAGGGAGGGAGGGAGGAAGGAAGGAAGGAAGGAAGGAAGGAAGGAAGGAAGGAAGGAAGGAAGGAAGGAAGGAAAGCTATCTTCTAATAAAAAGTTCCAGAACATTTTTTCTAATATAGGGAAGCTTTCTGGCCCATATATTCATACATTCGTTTCTTTCTAAAAGAGTTCGAAGAGACACTTCTCTTTTCATTTTATGACCACCACTGCAGAGATAGGGAAATGTATTCTAAAGGAGATGTGATGGGGAAAACTTCAGTTTTTCTTTCTATCTTCTTAAGAGTCATGTTCTGCTATACCAAAAATATCAATACAGGGTTGGCATAGTATAGCTACTTAAGAAATTGTAATTGTCATAGCAACCAAGCAAAGGCAGCCATTCACAAAGTACTTACATCAAAGACAAAGTCAACACTTTATCTCATTCTATCCCCAAAGTCTGTTATTATTCTGCTTGACAAGGAGCAGGGATAGGACAGGGTGACAGAGGCGAGGTGGCTTGAACGTGCCCAAGGCCTGGGTCATACAGGTGAGGACTGACAAGTGCCAGGCACATCCCTTACCATACCCAGTGACAATCTTGCCAAAGAAATTAAGTAGCTCTGTGTCATATGTGACCCAGTAGTCCTCAGCCAGGGACATTTAGCAGTGTCTGAGGACATTTTTATTTGCCACACCCAGAGGAAGGAGGGGGTGCTCTTGGCATCTTATCTGTAATCATGTTGAATATCCCATCGTGCACAGCACAGGCCAGACCCACAGCTGTGTCCTTGGAACCCGAGCAGCAAACACGGTGTATGGTTTCTCATTTACTCCCCCACTCCCACCCTCAGTGTGTCAATACTCTCACTGTCCCCATTTCACAGATGGAAAGCTAAAGGTAACAGGAACAGAGCCGACTGCCCAGCCAGGCTTGTAAAAGTGTGCTCCCTGCATGGCATCCACTCTTTCCCACGGTCCCTTCTCCCTCTTCAGGTGAAAGGCTCAGAGATAAAAATCCCTTTCCACAATTACACACCCACAGTGGGTTGGATGGGCAAGATGGAAGATTCATCCCACCACAGTCCATTCTGTGTGGGCCTCAGAACAGATGCTCCCCCGCCCCGCAATCCTGACAGGCTACACCAGAGAGTAGTGCACTCTGATTCTTTCTTTCACATACTCATCAACACCCCCTGTTCGGCCATCCTGCGACCACACACGAGCACACAGAAGACCTTTCAGAGATCTTGATATGATCAAGGTTGACTAAAAGTAAAATAGAAGTAGAGCTACAAGAACCTAAGAGTGAATCTACCCTGGGGATGATGCAGACCCTGCAGATGTCAGAGCAATCAGGTAGGGTTGGGCTCAGGAAGAGGCACTCTCAGAAGCCTCTGCTCCTCACAGGACAAGCCTGCAGCTGCCCTGTGGATCTCACATCTCCTCTATACTTCGGGGTCTCTGTGGTACCTGGGTTGTCCCTCCACTCATCTTTCTAACCTCATAGCGTCTTGAGAAGCTGCAGTCCTCAGTGGTCAGAGCTCCCTGCAAGAACCAGATGGTCAGGACTCTGCCAATGTCAGACACACGGTCCTAGGAAGTCACCTCAAATCTCAGTGTCCTACACAAACCGTGCTTCCTCTGTGCGACCACTGTCACAATGATGTTGGATGGATGACTGAGGCGAGAGCAGAACTGATATCTAGGGAGAGCCTGGAAGGTTTACTCCTGGTTCTCTGTTGTCAAGGAAAGGGTTTCAGGGACTCCAAGTCCTCTGGGAGAAGCGGTGGCCAGGAGGGAGAGACACAGGAAGCTTTTCCCTGCTTCAAACTCTATGTCATACAATCTGTTCGTCAACCCCTTCTGCTCTGCCACCCCAAATCTCTAGCTCTGAAGCAAAGGGCGGCTTCAACTCCCAGCCATATAGAACTCCATTATTACTTACTCTGTCTGGAGCTGTTTTGGGGTGCGTGCGTGTGTGCGTGCGTGCGTGTGTGTGTGTGTGTGTGTGTTGTGGTTAGTGTTTTTTCATTTTGGTTTTGAATTTTGGTTTGGTTTGCTTTGATTTGGGGGGAGGGTGTGTTTTATGGTTAGGGTTTTTTCATTTTGGTTTTGGTTTTTGGTTTGGTTTGGGGATTTTTTTTTTCTTGGTGTGGGGGGGTATGTGGTGTGTGTGTGTGTGTGTGTGTGTGTGTGTGTATGTGTGTGTAAAACCATTGCTTACCCAGAAGGAAAACTATAGCTGGTGTTGCCACTGGTTGGGCATATAGTACCTGTAATAAAGGTTAGCTCTCCTTAATATCTTAGGGCCAATTGGGACAGTCTCTTATGAGACTGCAAAGCCCAATTATGCTGGCCCATTTGCTGCCTTCCATTTTCTCCTGGTGCTTGGTTCTTCCCGGGAGTCAGCTTACTTGTGGCCTTCTCTGCAGAGCCCCAAACACAAAGCAGCAGGCAGGCTTGGTCTCCCCGAAACATACGGATGGGATGCCGTTTCTCCCTGGAAAGCCACGTTATGCTAACAGCTCCTGATGGAATAACAGGACAGGAAATTCCGAGACACGCTTGCTTTTGCTTTATTGTAAAAATTTTCATTTACGGCTTATGCCACTAAATGTTCCTTTACTGGAAAGCATGGTGGTGGGACCCAAGAGAACTATCACGGTTAAATTCTCCCCCTCCCCTTTTTTTTTCTTTTAACAAAGTTCATCTGCTATCTTAGCTGTGCTGGCATTTTCATGGAATTTAACACTTTTAAAGCTTCAAAGCACTGGGAATGAAACACAGTTCAGATGAGAGATACCATGTGAGGCATAACATTAATGCATTGGGAACATGGAGAGTGAGCTGTTGAACCTTTCCCGAGCTGTTTCTGGTTGTCTCTTTTTCTAGCCCTGTTTGCAGCCTACCTGGGTGCCGCCCTGGCCAACATGCTATCTGTGGTAAGTCACGTGGGCTACAAACCACATGTCCCCCCCCTCCAACCTCCCAAATGCTGCATCAAACCCCTCTGGTCTTTGGTTCACATCCTGCTAGCCACCTTAATTCTGCCAGGAAGGAAGTGGGTCTCAAAAGCTTATATATCAACTTTGGGCAGATCAAATCCATCACCAGTAGCTAAGTGGTCACATAAATCATCCACTCTCCTGGCTTGTGGATGGTGTACGTCTTCACCCCATAGCAGCTGGCACGGCTCATGGAGAGGTGGTTGGCAATGACTTCAGGTCATCGAAAGAGAATCCTAAGCGTGGGATTATGGGCACACATAGTCCCAGAACCTCTTCTTTGCCTTGGGCCCAGTTTAGGGTAGTGTGAAAAGCAGGAGCCCGCCCCTCACAAGTGTTCAGGGGTCACCTAACAAATCAATCTATCCTGCTCCACCTAAGATAAAAGTACAAGCAGAACTTCCCATGGACAAGGGCTATTCACTTGGGGGTCACGATCTGTATACCCCAAGAAGTCAAGTTCAGTCACCCATTCTTGAGAAGTGGATTTAACACAGCCAAATTAATAGCAAAAATGTAGGAATAGAGATGTGTTCCGTGTGGCTACACTGGGAAGAAGGGGAAAGAGATCCAGTGACCTTCTCTCGAGCCTGTCTCGGGGGGGGGGTCCTGAAGCAAGAGGGTCAGTGGTATATACACCTAAGAGTCCCGGGCAAGGTGTGGTCCTCCCAAATATTGGACCATTATTGTCCAGGCTTCAGCCTCACTCCATAAGGTAGTCCAACACGTTGCAAATCTCTCTCCTGGAGACAAGAGGCCACTTCCAGGACCTAGCCTGGCATCGTCTCTATTGTGAGATTCTTGAGGAATTTTCTATTTCTTGAGGTTCATTCTTTTACTATCCCAATATATCAGGAGACACACATGTCTCTTTAAAATATATTGTTCTACCAGGCGGGTTACACAAACGGGACACGTCACAGATTCAACATCTAGAGACAGTATAGCTATTCCATACAACACCTGTGTAGATTCATCTTTCACCTCAAGCGGAAGAGAGGGTGGGGCTTAGCATAGGAAGCCATATTAGCCTTCCCTGCTACCATCCTATCTCTTCCAGTGGACTGAGTCACTCAGATGCTCCCTGTCATGTTGTGCGTGCCTTCACCACAACTTGACACACAGCATTACAACAACTTCAGCACTCACCAGTCCTCTTTCAGCGTAGCCCACACGCTACGGCAGAACGGGGCCCCTCCATATTTGTGTCTTAGTCTTATACTTCTACAACAGAAGAAGAAAACAGAAGGGAGAGCTAAGGAGGGAACGAGGCCCTGAAGGAGTGAGCAAGCACCCCAGGGGGTGCTCAGGTGAGGGGCCCTCGGAAGCACTGCTAGAGACAAGGGGTATAGATCGTGACCTCTCAGGGGTCCATCCTCCCTAGGCTTTCGCCTTCAGCTCTGGAACCAACAATTCTCCTGATCCATCATTCAATAAACATACCGTGTGCTGCCCGCCTCAGATAATGCCCTAGAAGAGATGCAGGAAGCTCCGGTTCCCAGATCTTAGAGGTGTGCAGTGCTGAATGCCCTTCCCCTCAGCACAGAGAGGTTAAGGACTGTGCCAATTCATGTAGGCATGCCTCCAAACAGAAGAAAGTTGACTCGTTATGCTTATGATTGTCAGGGACACTAGAAAACTTCTGAAATGGCTATCAACTTGCCAAGAAGTTGTTTCCAACTTCATTGCGGAACATAAAATAAAAGCATTGAAGTACATTTATAAAACCATGCAGTGCCTCTTCAGAAAAGCCCTGTGAGCCATCCGTTCTCTGCCTTTCTAACCAGCACATGAGCGTGCAAGTCCTGGCCGCCAACCACGCTGCTATCTGTGTGATAATAATGACTGTGCCCGGAGGAGCATTTACTGGGGACTTGGCATGCCCTAAGCAACAGCTCTCTGAGTAGGTAGCAGCGTACTGTTGAGGGGAAATGTCTCAGGAAGATTCAAAAACGATAATAAGGAAATCAGAGCTGAGATTTGTCTACCGTGGGGCTTCAAGGGATTCTTCCCAGAGCACTTTACTGCATCTCCTTAGAGCTTTGGGAAGACTTGTCGGGCAGAATCCATCCCTCATAGAAATCCCCTACAAGCCTCGATTCTGGTTCTGTTCTGGTGGGTCCAAGGCTTGCTAACAGTGTGGTCTTTGGGCTGTCAGGTGGCAAGGACATGGCACCACCTGAGGCTCCAATTGATTGTGGTTAATATGCTTGGAGGGCAGAAAGACCGTGTGATCTGCCTCATAGTGGACTCTGTAGGCTCTTGGCAAACCATTCGCTCAGCTATCTCAGGGGAAGAATGGGCAGAAGTATTGAATGTTGCAGGGTGGCTCGGGGAATGCATGGTGGGTCAACGTGGTGAGGCGTGAGCGCGGAGGGGGGAGAACCCTCAAGAACACCAGTGGCTGGCCTTCCCCTCCCTCCGCAAGGACAAGCCTACCACTCCTCCGCTACTCTCCACAACTGCTCGGTGCCTGTGTCACCGTAAAAAGGTTTCTGCTCCACAGTTTCTAAGTGCCATCTACTACTGCTCGGTCCTCTAGTCCAGATCTGGAGCCCTATGGACAGTCTCTGTGCCCTTCAGTTCACTTTCTCCAAAGAGGCATTCTACTGCCTCATGCCAGGAGCCTGTTTGAATCAGGTGCCTCTCTTTGGTCCAATCAACTATGTACCTAAAAAATGGCTGTCAAATGCATTCCTTCAAAGGATGCTGACTGAAGAAGGCATGGGATGCCCATAGTTCCTGGAACTGGGGGCACAGACTGGCCAGGTTCCCCAAGACAAAACAAGTCTTGTACATAAAAATACATGAACAAAACTGGGCGTGGTGGCGCACGCCTGTAATCCCAGCACTTGGGAGGCAGAGGCAGGCAGATTTCTAAGTTCGAGGCCAGCCTGGTCTACAGAGTGAGTTCCAGGACAGCCAGGATTACAAAGAGAAACCCTGTCTGGAAAAAACAAACAAACAAACAAGCAAACAAAAAAAAAATACATGGACAACTCTGAAGGGTCCAGTAGCTGCATTTTGGATGGTGTGTGCTTCTCTGTCACAGGATAAAGACTTGATTCCATTTATGTTGTCTATCAGTTAAATATTTCGCCTCACCAATCAGCTCTTCCTGTAACCGGTGACAACTAAGGGCACGTTAAACAAACATTCACAGCCCACGTAACATAAATGTCTCTTATCTCCTCTCCCTCCAGTTTGGATTACCACCCTGCACCTGGCCCTTCTGCCTCTCGGCCCTCACCTTCCTCCTCCTCACCACCAACAACCCTAGCATCTACAGGCTCCCCCTCAGCAAAGTCACCTACCCGGAGGCCAACCGCATCTACTTCCTGTCCCAGGAGAAAAACAGAAGGGCGTCGACGATAACTAAGTACCAGGCCTACGACGTCTCCTAGGCTGCCCTTTCTAAAGTGCATCACGTAAACGCAGCCTCCGGCACATGGTCTGCACTCCAAGCCAAAGCTAAGGTCACTGCACCTCCCCTCTTTCTAATACACATGTGGCCACTGGGTGGGACCCTCCCTAAGATGTGCAGGACTCATCAAATCCATGCTAGTTTAGACTAAGTACCCACCGATGGCTCTTTGGGAACTCTCTTTGGGGGGAACTTGCAAGTCACCTCTTTCGATTATTCCGTGGAGCAAAGCATGATATCAGGAAATGCTCGTTAGCCTGCAAGGCAAGAGGGCCTGGTCCCCGCCCTGCTCTGTCACTAATGAGTTCCAACCATCTCAGGCCAGGCCCCTCCCTACCCCCACCCCCATCTCAGCCTGTATATTTTTTTGTTGCCAAAGATTTATGACAAGGAGGGACTCCAGAGTCCTTCTACCTCAGAAACATTTATTTCCATCTCCTGTAAACTAATCAACTCACCATGACCAGCAAGTGATTATCCTGACTTAAGAGTCTTATGGAATGGGTCTCAGAGGAGAGAGGAAAATGTTAGTGCCTGTGGAAGTTTATTCTTAGGCATGGTATATGTTCTCCAGACTTGGGACTAGACACCTGAATTCACTAAGAATGCCAATGTACCTTCTTTGCACCATAAAACCTCTTCCAGAAACATCATATGGTAAGAACTGATCTTTTCCAACATCCAATCATAGGGTAAACAAACATCTTTGCTTGTGTAATGTTCAAAATCAATACTGTCAATAAACTTGAAATATGCAAGTTGGTATCTGTGTTTTCTTAAAAAACGGGATGTTCCTATACACTCATATAGAGTGCACTGGGAGGGTTTCACCCAAGCATGTGTCTGGAAAGAGAAAATGGGCATAAGGGTGATCAGAAAAGATGTCTGTCTTCTTGTGGAGAGTTGTGCAGATGTGGGCGTGGCCACGCACGTTGCTTCCTGTGGCGCTGGTACAGATAAATTCCGTTACCTTCCAGCATATGTCTCTCAGCCTTGTGCACCAAAATTACTAACCCAGCCCTTCCTAAAGGCCAGTCACTTGTTACTTAGTTGCTCTGGGTGTGTCTCCCTGTGTGCTCCTGAGGTACAGTCATCCTTCATAGAAAGCCACTTGGCCCAGTATTCCAGCCCTTCTCCAGAGGAGCTCTTCTAAGGACACTGAGACCTAGACACATACTTCCAGTTCGGCGTGCTAAGGTGCTGAGGTAACCAGGGACTCAGGGCAGGGGAGACAGCTCAGTCAGTCAAGTGCTTGCTACACAGTCATGAACCTGAGCTCAGATTCCCAGGCACACATAAAGGGCACATGGTGGCGTGCGCCTGCAATCCTAACTGTTGGGCGAGGCAGGCAGAGTCCGGAAGCTGGCAGTCCAGCTAGCCAAATTGGTGAGCTGCTGAGTCCATGCAGAATGATAAAGACAGCCATCTTCTATTTCTGACCTCCACATGTGCGCGCGCACGTGCACACACACACACACACACACACACACACACAGACAGAGAGGAAAAATATATATGCATATATGATTGAGGGGGTAGGTAAAAGCAAGAAAACAGACAAGAAATGCATGTTTAAGGAAGAAAGGTGGAACTACATTTTATCAAAATCCATTTTGTAAAAGAAAAGCTAGTTTCTCCACCGATATTTTTTATTTCTGTGTATGCCAGAGGTCCCTGCCGTTTGTTACCAGCAGCCCAAGGGCACTGAGGTGCACATTTCTCCTCCAGATCCCATTCCATCCCTTATGACTTTCCCAGGAAAATAGAGCCCTTCTCCAAGCAGAAAAGCCCTCCACATGGGCAAAGGAAATGACTCACACGCCAGAGCCGCCTCTGTGCTTGCGATCACACCTCGAGGCCAAGGAGGTCCCGGGCTGCGTTTTAATGACCATGGAAATTATGGTTCTCCAAGGATTGAGCATTTAGGAATTTCACCCAAAGGCTGTTTATGCTCAAAGCTTACTCAGCTGCCCCTCGGCCACGATGTGACGACATCGAACGGTTAAAGAACGGGCCCCTGTGTATTTCCACCAGCGTTTTATAATCTGATTTTATTAAGAGTAGGAGCCCTTCCAGGCCTGTGCCATTTTGATTACTGACCACTAATAAAGCCCTTCAGCTGTTCTGAGTATTTCACTCGCGTCGCCTTTAAAGCAAGCTGAGTTGGCCCAGCATTCCAAGCAAGGTGGAAACAGATGGGGCCAGAATGCCTATGAAAATATACAATGTCTATGAGATCCCAGTGCGGAATCAAGCTTCACTCAAGCACCAGAAGTGGAGAGCTGGAGCCCGCTTCACCAAGTCCTGACCTACCAAAGTAGCTTTGCAGGTGAGTAGTGGTCCTTCAACAAGCTAGCTATCCAGTGACGTCATTTGAAAGCAGCCCGAGTGAAAGTTTTGTGTGTGTGTGCGCGCGCGCACACACACACACACACACACATACACCATTCACCATTTCTTAAGCACACGTACAAACAAAACAGCATATTAAACCATCGGATATATGGAACAGAATAAGGTATAAAATAAAAGATATGCACGCTTCATTCATTCACGAGAAAGCCCTTGCATGAACAATGACGTTGATTTACCCGAGGCTGAGACAGGTGATTAATTCAACTCTCTCAGAAATGACTCGGGCAGACACTGTCCTTTCTGTTGTCTCTCTCATGCCTCACACGAGCCTGTTGATACCCTGTGGTAGCTCTGCCTCGTTACCGGCTGACGCATATCTGCACCGCCTTGCCTTTGACAGCATCTGTTTACCTGTCCTGGATATCATCTGAATTCTGTTTTACACATAACAAACCCATATACGCACCCACAAGACGTCCCAACAGCCCATCCCATACAACCTCACTTCCAGAGCTTACTGCCCAGATCCTCCTCCTAACACATGTGTGTGGTATTCAGGGGACAACCTGAACCACAGTCCACACCAACCAGCCTCAAACTCATCATCAGCTTAAGCGCAGTAACTGTGGGCACCGTTCACGCTTCCATAACCATCCTGCCCTTACAGATTCCCGCTGCAGGGTGTGGCTCAGTGGAAAGGCACCAGATTCCCACTGATCCCCAATACCTTGGACCCCCTAAGTCATATGATAGTCTCGGGCAGACAGGTAGATGGTCAAGACCAGCTGAAGTCCAGCGTGTGTTGGGATTGGTTGGGGCTGCATATCTAACAGAGATGACTCCGGCCTCCCAGGATTTTCCAAACAAGATCCGGCCTCCAATAGACACTTTCCCTTTTCTGTCGCGCGCCGTGACGCATCAGCTGTACGTTGTTGTGTACCTCGGAATTCTCTGTGGAGGGTCCTCAAAGTACACACCCCTGAGCCTCAGCCCAAAAGATGTGGGTTCAGCAGATCCAGATGGAGCCAGGAATCTGAACTTTCCCACAAACTCTTGAATGGCACGGATCGAGGTGCTGGGCCAACTAGCAGCCCTTGGGGTCACAGCATAGGCTCATCAGGGAACTGAGCGTCGTTCAGTTCCAACACCATTCAGGTCCGGGGCGGGACCAAGCAGGTCAGCAGGAGGCATGAGCAAGGCACGCTCCTAATGCTCCCAAGGTGTCTTCCAGGACGCACCCAGGCTTACCAGCAGCCGTGGCTTCTGCTTCCTGGGCCCTAACCTGCTTCTAAGAGTCATTCCTGAGGAACGTTGAGCCCTCAATCCCATCCGCATGGGGCATAATGGGGAACACCGGGTACCAACAGGCAGGAGGAAGTGAGAAACTTCCAAAATGAAGTCTGCTTCTCAGTTAATAGTTGGGGGCTATCTCTGCACTCTTAACGGAAACAAAACAAAAGAAAGAAAGAAATGAAACCACTAACCAGAAACATCCGGCTTAAAAAAAAAAAAAGAAGAAGAAGAAGAAGAAGCAACGTTTAACATGGGCTCCAGAAGCCTGCTGAGTGTACTCAGTGACCCTAAAGGGAACGTGCACCCGTGGGGTAGTCTGAAGCCTCTCCAGCCACACTGCAGAGACACAGTGGAGCCCACAGAGGACACGGCAGCCGCTGAGAAACAGCAGGTGCACGGTGGGCAGGTAGGAATGGGGCGTTGTCCCAAGGGTGGGGCTGTAGAGATGCTAGGAAAAGGAGCCCACCCTACCGACTCAAGCATGGAGGAAGTCTCAAGTGGTATACTTTAAGATCAGAAGGAAAAAAAGACGGAGACAGGCAGGGCACGGGAGGCAGGGGGAAGAGCAAAGGCCTCTGGCCTTACAGTTCCAGAATAGAAAAAAAAAAAAAAATCGGGGAGGGAACGGAATTGTTCTAATATAAGAATGCAGGGGGGTTCCAGTTCCCCTGAGAGCTGCCTGGCTGACAGACTGCTGCAGAGATGAGGGTGGCTCTCAGTCCCTTCCCCTGCACTTAACTTCTGGAGGGGTTCTGTCCAATCACAGCATGACTTTTGTCAGGGGAAAGTAGTTCCTATTTCCGGGGTGAGAGAGGAGAGATGGCCCGTGATTACTAAAGGCTTAAATTCTGGATCTGGGCGTTTAAGCCAGGATCCTGACTGTCTCTGACAAGACAAGCAGAAAGGCCAGCATGGTGGTTGGTGCCTGCCTGTCATCTCAGCAACTGGGGGGCAGAGGCAGGAGGATCTCTATGGGATCCAGCCCATCCTGGTCTACATAGTGAACTCCATCACTTCACAGTAAGGCTTTGGAGAGACAGAGACAGAGAGGGACAGAGACAGACAGAGAGGAAGAAGAAGAAAGGAGGAGGAGATAAAGAGGGAAGGAGTGATGGAGAGAGGCATGGAGGGATAGAAGGAAGGAAGGAGGGAGAGGAGGGCGGAGAGGTCCTAGGCTGGCCCAGCACACCCACCGCTCTCCCTGGGCTTGCCAGTTCTAGGGGCTGCTTCCTCCTCCTTAGGCCTCAGCCCGGCCCCTGGACCCCAGCCCTAAGCTCTGGACATGAACAGAGTCAGAGAGTCCTTTGTGGGCAGGAGTGGGTTGCACATGCTCTGATTCCCTGTGCTGCCCCCAAGTGCAGCGAGGGAGAACGCTTCTTCACACTCACACCTCCAAACAGCCCTGCGTTCCACAGCCCTGGGCCATGGGGCATGAGGATGCGCTTGCTGTTTTGAATGCTGTTGGAGAGTCAAGGATGCTGTGTTGGCTGGCTTGCAGAGGTGCGAGCTTTGTCTGTTAGCGGGGGAGAGCTGGTTTGGGGGGTCCCGTTTTTACGTTAGGGGTCCTGTTTTATGTGGCAGTCCTACTTTTTTGCATTATCATTTTTAGAGGCTGAATGTTAAGCACCGTGTGGCGCTGTGTGGTGGTGGTTTCTGTTGTTAATTTTTCAGTCAGCAAAGACATGGGTTTCACTGTGACATCTTCATACTAAGGTTTATTTTTATATCATCGCTACATTTTGTTCTTATCTGACTTCTTACTGCCCTCCTCTATCCATCTTGCCCTTCCTGCCCACCCCTACCCCCACCCCCGCCAACCAATAAGCCTTCTCTTCCTTCTCTTCCTTTTAAAGGCGTTTTAGAATTTATTTTTGGCATATGTTATGCCTCTATGCCTCTGAGAGGGCATAGACACCAGAGCGCAGGTGGCCAGAACAGGACCCTTGAATCCACTGGAACTGGAGCTACAGGTCCCTACGAGCCCCCTGACACGGGCGCTGGGCCGAGCAGGGCCTCAAGAGGAGCAGCGAGCACTCAACCACAGAGTGGTGTCTGCGCCTCAAGAGTTCTCCCTTCCGCTCACACATATAAACAATGGCGTTCCCTCTTCCTCTTCCCACCCTTTACAGCTCTTTCTAAACACACACACACACACACACACACACACACACACACACACACAGGTCTACAATCCACATATGAGGGGGAATGTGGTATTTTTCCGAGTGTGGTTTATTTCATTCATGTAGCGTAATCACCTCCAGTTGTATCAGCTCCTCTGTACCTGCCGTTATTTCAAGGTATTAATATGGTTTAGTTTTCGAAAATGCAGTCCAAACCCACCTGAATTATAATCACTTAAATATGGTCAATAATACTAACTCCCGTAACCCTTTAAGACCAAAGAGCCATGGACTCTGGGGCTAGACCCCACCTTAAACCGCACCCCTAAGTCTCCGATGAGTCCTAGGTTTATCAAAGTTCAAGAACTGTGCTTATCCTTCAATCCAGAAGGAACCCAGTGTCTGTAGAGAGATGGAGACCGAGGTGACAGACACGGAGGACTAAGAAACCTTTTATTTTACCTAACCCGGCTCTGCGCTGTTCATTTTTCTATGTTGGAAGAGATGCTTCGACCTCCTAAGAAGCTACTACAATTACTGGGCTCGGACACGCAGTTTGCACTAGAGGGCGCTAAAGTGCCGTCAGAAGCCATTTAGAGGTCGGCCGCTCCCTGTTTGGGGAGTGCCTGTCAGTTCCCACTTCACTGATCCTGTGATTCTCAAAGGGACGCAGGGTACATGCGAGTGCGCAGCTGCCGAGGAACGCACTCGTTATCCCTGGGGCTGAGGAATCTACCCCTCTAAGCGGATATTTCTCCTCCGGAAAAGGATGCTCAAATCTACTTTATCTTCACAGCGAAATGAGGCCAAGGCCAAGCGTCTCTCAGGACAAGGCAGCGGCTTGCGCTGCGGAGAGCCCTGAAACCTTGAATCCCAAAGCAGTGTTAACATGTTTACTATTGGTTCCTTCTATCACAACAGTCATAATAGGGAGTGGGGGTGACGGAAGGAGGTGGTGACAAGGTTGGGGCAGACCCGTAAATGATGGACACATAATGGGGTGAGCCAAGGGCCCACCTGACTGGGAGATAAAGCCCAAACCCTTGAGCTTATGGGCAAGTTGTTCACACACACACACACACACACACACACACACACACAGTCGCAGCTCTCCATCTCGACACTCCTGCGCCTTGGTTTCAATACACCTTCATTTTCTTTTTCTAGTCTTTTCTTCTCTTTCTTATACTTCCCGTCGTAAATGCTTCTCCATCCATGGTCAATGCCCAGTTCACATGTAGCTAGCATCTTCAGTGAGAACTTCTCTGGCTCTCAAGGCAGAAACCGAACACCTTTCTTCACCCGCTTGTATACAGTTCATCTTAATGTTCTCTTGATTTGGCTTTTAAGAGGTTGATGGGATCTCCTTGCTCATCAGAGATGGCCTTTCAATAGACCTCTCCGAAGGTCATTTTAAAAACCTAGCAGATGCCTTGTGCTAATCCATCTCAGTCTCACATGTCATGCTAACCCATCACACAGTCTCACATGTCATGCTAACCCATCACACAGTCTCACATGTCATGCTAATCCATCACACAGTCTCACATGTCATGCTAACCCATCACACAGTCTCACATGTCATGCTAACCCATCATACAGTCTCACATGTCATGCTAACCCATCACACAGTCTCACATGTCATGCTAACCCATCACACAGTCTCACATGTCATGCTAACCCATCACACAGTCTCACATGTCATGCTAACCCATCACAGTCTCACATGTCATGCTAACCCATCACAGTCTCACATGTCATGCTAACCCATCATATAGTCTCACATATCATGCTAACCCATCACAGTCTCACATGTCATGCTAACCCATCATACAATCTCACATGTCATGCTAACCCATCACACAGTCTCACATGTCATGCTAACCCATCACAGTCTCACATGTCATGCTAACCCATCACAGTCTCACATGTCATGCTAACCCGTCACACAGTCTCACATGTCATGCTAACCCATCATACAGTCTCACATGTCATGCTAACCCATCACACAGTCTCACATGTCATGCTAACCCATCGCACAATCTCACATGTCATGCTAACCCATCATACAGTCTCACATGTCATGCTAACCCATCACACAGTCTCACATGTCATGCTAACCCATCATACAGTCTCACATGTCTGTCATGACAATCCATCACAGTCTCACATGTCATGACAATCCATTACAGCCTCGCATGCCTACCATGAGACTGAGCAAAAAGCAAGTTCTGTTCTGGACTTGGACAGCCTATGACAAAGGCTATCATTTTATTTTGTTTTTTGTTTGTTTGTTCGTTTGTTTTTTACATTTTATTAAAGTATGATATGTATCCAGAAAAGTGAACCCGTTGTAAGTGGAGCATTTTGGCAATAAATTCCCCATAAATGAATGTACCCGTGTAACCACCGCCCAGGCTGAGAAACAGACTTAACCAGGCAGATGTCCTGCTGTTGGCTATCTGCAGGCAGGTCCAGGCTGAGAGGAGAGAACCCCGTCCAGTGGAGAGACGAGTCTCTTTCTCTCTCTCTCTCTCTCTCTCTCTCTCTCTCTCTCTCTCTCTCTGGAGCTGAGCCAGATGGTGATCCTGAGATTAACCACCCCAGCCTCAAGTCTTCCAAAGCAGGAACTCATTTTATTGTATCAATCTTTCCTTTACAAAGGGCTGAGAGAGGAGGTGGGGGTTTTGCTGAGATGATATAGGGGGAGGGGGAGGGGGATGGAGGGTATGGGGTGACTGACAGAGCCAGCAAAGTTATTCCATGTCAGTGTTAGGTAGGCAAAGGCGGGCTTAAGCAGGTCATGCTGAGTCACCCCAGTATGGAAGTGACGGAGACAGGTCTCCAAACTCGAGCAAGGATGCAGGCCCCCTCACTAGACCTCAGTATCTGACTGAATAAGGCCCAACACCCTGCAATGACGATACTTACAGCTGTGTTTCTATTTAAACTTGCGATGTGGAAAATGAGCTATGACATTTCCAGTATGTGAGTAGATATATCAGAGTTGTCAGACGTGAAATGCTCTACCTACCTGAGAGAAATGGCTGGTGGAGCTTGGAGAACCCCGTGTTGATGGGAACAGCCCAGCAGGGGCTCATGGGAATGAGACTGAAACCAGCTACGAATGGTGGTCTGCCTGACAATTTTTGCTGGTCTCTGGGCTAGGGACCCCATAGGTGCTGTCTCTCTGGTGCCGTTGAAGTGTCCATCCCATTGTCTTAGTCAGGATTTCTATTCCTGCACAAACATCATGACCAAGAAGCAAGTTTGGGAGGAAAGGGTTTATTCAGCTTACACTTCCACACTGTTGTTCATCACCAAAGGAAGTCAGGACTGGAACTCAAGCAGGTCAGGAAGCAGGAGCTGATGCAGAGGCCGTGGAGGGATGTTACTTACTGGCTTGCTCAGCTTGCTTTCTTACAGAACCCAGGATTACCAGCCCAAGGATGGCACCACCCACAATGGACCCTCCCCTCTCGATCACTAATTGAGAAAACACCTTACAGCTGGATCTCCTGGAGGCATTTCCTCAAGGGAGGCTCCTTTCTCTGTGATAACTCCAGCCTGTGTCAAGTTGACACACACAACCAGCTAGCACACCATTTAAAGTAAACAATACTAAGGCAACGTAGAATTATCCTAATTCTCGTGTTATTGTGCTAAGAAGTCCCAGAGCCAGGACTTCAGTCATCCAGCATCTTCCTAGAAGGGACAGCACAGGCTCAGGTGGGGATGGGGACAGTTGTCCCGGAGCACGTCCCTCCAGGGAACTTGTAAAGTCTCACTGAGAAGTCACGAGAGTTGGGGATAGTAGAGTAGGAAGGTAGAGACCAGGCCCTGAACACAAGCCAACGCTGGACAGCTTCTCATCTACAGCAAATTACCTGCTGCAATCACCGCGTAAGGAAATGGCTGACCCCAGAGGTATCAGAACACTAAGCCACTCTACTTTGAGACCTGTAGAGACCTTTCACCCCATGATGGGCGAAAGGCAGAGACAGGGAAAGAGAAGAGGCACATTCAGAGCGCAGACTACAGCCGTGGGCTTCCTCCGGTCCAGTCACCCAATTGGCTTCCTTGCCGTTCTTACCCTTCCATGATGGTGGTGGGTACTCCAGAGGAGGCGCGTAGGGAAGCCAAAGGAGGGGTGTTTCTTCTGCACTTCTGAGACGCCCCGATGCTGTGCTGGGGCTTCGTAGTTCTCCCACCTGGTATTTTCCATTAGAGGAAATGTACGGTTTCTCTTGTTGGCACAACAGCCCAGCTGCCAGCGCCGCACAGGTGTTTAGGATGATACCCTGACCTTCTGACCTGACCCTGACGTGCTTACAAGCAAAGCACAGTGCTCCTCAAAGCTGTAGAACAAGCCGGCCTTGCCGTCAGGGCATATACAGCCTCCTAATCTCAAGAGGCTCCGTGCTTCCGGGAGGAGGTCAGACAGCATACTGCCCCAGCACTCCTCGGGCCGACCTTCAAGGCCTTTTAGTGGACTGGCCAAGCAGGCCAGGAACCCTGCTGCTCTAAGATGTCCGAACCTTATGGTCAGAGACGTCCTGGATGTGGAAGATGGGGGTGTTCCCTCACTCCGCTCCTCACAACCCTGGACAGTTCACGGGTCAATCATTCTTGTGTTCTTTCTTTGTTTCCCTCCATTTGTTTTGTTGAGACTGGCCTTGAACAGTACACAGAAGAGGCTGACCTTGAAGCCTGGTTCTCCTGCCTCTGCCTCCAAAATGCTGCGACTATAAACACGTATTTTGCCCAGGCTGTTCCCTCCACTTTTTAAATGCGAGGTTATCTTGCCCAGCGTGTGTGGGACTCTGGAGTTCATCCTCGCACCTCCACGGAAAATAAGCTGGAGGTGGGGACAGTGTCACCTGAAGAAATAAAAGAGCACCTACCCCATCTCCCCACGAGCTCTGCGGTCAGCAGGGTCCCGTCGATGTGACAGGCGCTGAAAAGGTCTCACACATGGCTGGCTCCTCAGCCCCCTCCTCCTCCTCCTCCCATTCTCATCTGCTTCTCCACTGCTCTCGGGACACGCCCCACACCCATCTACCCAGTCGTTCACTGCAATCGATAATTCCCCAGCTGCAGCGTTCGCAGCCCTCGAGTCTTACCCAGCCCAAAGCCATGTGTCTCCAATCACATGCTGGGGTCCCACCTGCCCGTCCAGGCATCTCAAATCAGCACCCCAAAATAGACTCCCAGCGGCACGTACACTATACTCCATGTTGATCCATCTTTTTATAAAGCGCGATAAGCCAGTTGCACCCGTCGCATGTAGACGGCCTGACGGAGATCTCTGAGCCAACATGCCCTGGAAGCAGCACCTGACTACAAAACAAACCCCGCTAGCAGCCCTGCGCCCCTTCCAATGGAGTCTGAACCTTGACTCCAGTGAGCCAAAGCCTGGTTTTGACCTTGGTATTAAGTGCAATCCTACAATCCCCGCTCCCCTCTGCCGCTGGCTGTTGTCACTTAACCTGGTGAGCTCCACTTAGCACCACTGAGCTGAGCGGGGCTGCAAGCCTTGACTGTCCTGCTGTCAAAGGGGTCATTATTTAGCCGCTGCATTGTTGAGGGGCATTTGGCTTAAGCCCCCTGTGGCTCTTATGAGCATGTTTGCACGGGCATTACTTTGTATAGACCTGCGAAGAGGCTGCCTGGCCACGGAGCACATGATGTCCTTTCTAACAGAGGCTGCCAGCCGGTTCCAAAGGCCACCACTTCCTCACCAATATGGGATGCCATTTTGATTCACCCTTCCTGTACCCTGTGTCTATCAATAGTTCTTTTCCGCCTGAGTTATCTCATGCTTGCAGTCCTTTCCCCTGAACTGTCTTGCCCCGGGGGGCTGTGGACCACTCTCATGTACATACACACACAGCATTCAACATCGCACAGAACCCCACTGCCCCTGGCTCTTTAGATCCAGGCCTGTTCGTTCGTCCTGTCTGACATTCTCAATAAACCCGCTCAGCAATCAAACTGACCCCGCCTCTCCTGTCAGGATTTGAGGCTTTCAGTTTCCCCAGTGTCTTTAAAGCCTCCTCTGGTAAATCTGGGATGCCAGCCCTCTTGGCGGGAAAACAGTTCCACTATAGAAGCAGTCCTTCAGAGGCGCCTCCCTCCCGGTGCACAGGAGAGTTAAAGGCAGCAGCCTTTCTGAGCTCTTGTTTTCACAGAAGCCTCGAGTTGTAAAGAACTTTTTAGAAATCCTAATGACTTGGCAAGTTCGTATTCTGTGGCTTTTTAAAAAATAACCCCTACTTCTTCATTAGTGGTAACCAAGTTTTGGTCTGAAGCCTGCAGAACATCCAGCATTAGCAGGGTGGGGAAAGAGTCAGTCACTAACAAAGAAAAATGTCAGACTCTCCCTTTGCAAACTGCTTCTCCATGGAATGCAACTCCTCGGCGGGTGCAGCTGCCAAACATCTTCCTGCCATTGGAGAAAGCCATGGAAATGGGGGGTGGGGGTAGAGGCAAGGGTGTTGGGGTAGGGGATGGGGGTAAACAGCAAACAAACTTCTCCTATTTCCACTACATTTTCTGAAGGCAGTCTGAACTGTCATATGGTTTGTGCTCGCTCATAATTTACTATGGTTATTATATGAGCAAATACATTGGACGGGGGACACCTAGGCATTAATCTTACCAATATTTTAGAATTTAGGTGAGCTTCGATACTTTAAATGTCCATCAAGGTACATACTTAGGTCTTTACTGTTGTGATGTAACATTTTGCTGTGTCTGTTTTTAATTTGATGCTGTTATTGGGGATGGGAGGTTGGGGGGTGGGGGGCTCTGTGCCTGGTGGCGATGTTGTCTCACCTGGCTGGCAGATGCCTCTGTAAACACAAAGGGGTGTTGCTTTCCTGTGGACACAGCAGGGACAAGATTCGTGGGCCGTGACTCACCTGACACACCCTGCAGGTTGATCCAGGCCGCCTGTGGCCCCAAGTTACCCTGCCTCTTCGGGCCTATCATCCGGTCTCACCAGGGAAGGCCTGCCCCTCTCCCGACACCTTCATTCCATGCAGCTCAGATGGGAAGCCCACATCTTCAGTATCCCTTCACCTCTTCGGGTGTTCCTCGTAAGACACCCTTTAACCCTAAATCCTACCTGCCCACAATACAGCGCATCATGGGTATTGTTTAAAAAGAACCTGGCCCTTTCTGCTTTAAGCTGGGAGAACAGACTTCCTCTTAGACCTTAGATATTTGAAGTCCTTCTGCGCTAGGATCTGTTCTACACGCAGACTAATCACCGATCATATACCCTTGGCTTTGACACACGGGTAACTGATTCCCCTGGCTGTAGCAGACACAAGAGCAAGTTTATACACGTCATCTCCTGGAGGCCAGAAAGACAGAAAACTAGGACAGGATGACGGAAGTGGCTGCTGTACGGTCTGCAGCTGAGGAGGGAGCTGAATCGCAAACACTGGTGGAGAGCTGGCCAAGGTCACGTGAATTTGAAGCCACAGCTAGGCTATTAAGGGAAGAGAGGTAGCCCTGCCCCACACTGAGACCTTGAGGATTCCAGGCCTCCTGTGTTTGGTTTGGTCTGTGTTTAGTAGCTGGGATTAAGACTATCATCACATTGATCTATACCAAGGAGGCTCTGCAAAGCCAGGTTTCCTTACTACCTGCAGTCCTCAGAATGGCCTAAAGTGTTTCAGGGCAGTCCTAGAGGCAAGCCTAAGTATTAGCACAATTGTGAGGTTTGAGTACTGGCTGCTTCTACCTTGGGCTGCTTGACCCAAGGCAGGGGCATCGCTCCCTAGAGGACATGTCTGTGGTATGACGCTGTAATCCCTTTCTTGGGCCTGTGATTGGGAGATGTACCCCACCACCCCCAGGCTTTGCTTCCTCTCAGTTCTTCACAAAATCTCTGCTAACCCTTCAAATCCCCAGAGTCATTCAGCCATACACTCCAGTGACTCAGCAAATCTGTTTCTGAGAACATCCGTGGCAGACACTGAACCCAATACCAGGACTAAGCAATGGCTAAGACCGGTCCAAACTCTGCCCTGTGAGGCTTGCAGGCCAATAGTCAAGCATAATAAAGTAAAATTGTATAACTGTAAATACTGATAAACACCATGGCAAAAAGGCGAGAGACGCTGAGTGGCCGGAGGTTGCAGCTGTAGCCTGAGGGCTCAGCCTGGCCTCCTGGGGAGCCCACACCCGCCCTGGGTGTCAGGGGGCAGCACCTGGGAAGGAAGGTGTTCTCTGCAAAGAGGAATTCAGCACTTCTATTGCTGTCATGTAGAGCCTCGGGGAATGAGCTCATGGCAGGGAGAGATTTTGGCTAAAGGAATAAAATACTGAGAAAGGGTAGGATTTACTGCAAGGACCCAGCATTGAGATGTCAAGAAATACAAAAGAGTGCCCAGGCGGTAGGGGCCTGTGCTGTTAGTCACAGCACTTGGGAGGGCAGAGGCAAGCAGATCTCTGAGTTTGAGTTTGAGGCTAGCTTGGTCTACAGAGTGAATTCTAGGACAGCCAGGGGGTATTCAGAAAAAGCATGGCTCAGAAAGATAGATAGATAGATAGATAGATAGATAGATAGATAGATAGATAGATAGATAGATAGATATAAGATATGATGGGCAGACAGGTAAAAAGAAAGGGAAAGAAAAGACAAAATCAAGAGTGGAAGCCACAGAAATACTTGGGGGAGATCTGAGAGCTTCTTGGGGCATCTACTGCAATTGCAGGTGTCAGTCCCGTGGGTGAGCATGACAGAGAGGCCTCTGAACAGACTATAGGAGCTGCTGCCGGGCTCCTGGGGCTGAAGGAAGCCTGCTCCTCTGCGTGTGAGCAGCCTCTTCCGTGACCTGTGGTAATATCTCTTGGTGATTGATGGCCCTGACACACACACCAAGCCTAACTAGGCAAGGGCGAGCGTGATGGGGACTTGATGAAGTGTAATGGGATGAGGGGTTGATGGGCTTTGCCTACAGCAAAGCCTTTCACAGGCGTGGCCCAAGCAAGAACAAGATGTTCCCAGTGCCAGCTAGTATGACTCACTGGGATTCGCCAGTGTGTCTCTAAGCAAGACATTGACATTTGTAAACTGCTACCACTACAGGAGCCTAAATTCACCACCACCACCACCACCACCATCACCACCATCACCACCACCATCACCATCACCACCATCACCACCACCATCACAAAAAAACTCTACCCCCTACCAAGTCTCAAGGATTCGAGATGTCCGACTTTCAAATGTAGTCACTCAGATTCCCTGGAGATATAGCTGAACTGCAGGTTCTGATCTGGAAGGCCTCTTGGGACTGAGAAGGCCATTTCCAACAAGTCCCAGGAGCTGGAGAGCTGCTCAGTGGTGGACCACGCTTTGCGTAGCAAGGATTGTGAAGACCGTTCCCCAGAATGAATGAAAACAAGCCTTCGTCCGTGTTCCACCGGGAGGGTTGGATAAGGATCTACCATTTTGTCCTCCCTAGCAAGCCCGTGCCAGCCTCTAATTTGTGATCCCCCTGTTTCAGCCTCCCACGGGTTAGGATCACAAGTTATGTGTCATCACACCTGGAGGTAAGCACTTCTTCTGAGCCTCAGAATTGATGTTTAATGGCAGAACTAAGGAAGCCAGAGTCAGGGACTGTTTTAAGGAGGAACTAATAAAAGTTACCTTTGCTCAAATGCCCATCATGAGCTTTGGTAGCTTGAAATCTTTGCATTTGGCAAGGTGGACATCCTTAATCTCCATTAATTTTATAATAAAGTTGAAGTTCATAAGCATGGGCTAGTTTCCCCTGCGGTTTTATTGCTGGCTGGAATCTGAACCTCTAATTGCGAACCCCTTCCTATCTTCCTATAACCTACTTCCTCGGTGCACCAACTGAGAAAGCAGGGTGAGAGAGATCCAGGCCCACATTCTCACTGTGGCCTGCACACTGGAATCACCAATACCTCAAACCCTCATACCTCAGACCAACCACAGGGGGCTGCAGCATGTGTTTTAAAGCTCTCCGGGCCATTGCAATGCACAGCCATGCCTGAGAGTCACCGATTTAGCCAGGCTGCCCTCTAATAAGCGAGGCCATTGAAATGCCAAGGGATGAACTGCCCAGTTTTGTCAGAGTCCAAACTAGTGCATCTCCATGCCTACCCTGGGACTCCGTCCAGCGAACCAGCTAAACAAAGTGATGTTGCCGGAGGAAGTCGGGTGGATGGAGGATGGGGGTGGGGTTGCCGAGGGGAACTTCGAAGGGACGGGCTGAGAATTCAAGCCAATATGAGTGACACCGCACATTCAGGAGCTGCAGGATTCAGAGCAGTTAAGAAGTTTGCCAACCCCAGACCATTAAAATTGAGAACATTCCACCCGTCTATGAAACCTCTGACACTTAGTCCACAGGACACCGTGGCGATGAGGAAACATAGAGGAAAAGGCAAATGGTGTAGATCTACTGGGCCAGCAAGCTTGCAAGCCAAGCGTAGAAGACACACAGGGACTGAGCAAAAGCATATCGACAGGACACTTTACCTCATACGGCACAACCAAAGCAGGGTAAGAGAAGCAGCCACCGCTAGGAACCTATGCTTCAAGGTTTTATTTTTAAGATTGGGATTATTTTTAAATAACAAGCTGGGCGGTGGTGGTGCACGCCTGTAATCCCAGCACTTGGGAGGCAGAGGGCAGGAGGATTTCTGAGTTCGAGGCCAGCCTGGTCTACGGAGTGAGTTTCGGGACAGCCTGGGCTACACAGAGAAACCCTGTCTCGAAAAAAACCAAACCAAACCAAAACAAAACAAAACAAATAAATAACAAGATGGACTAGGCCAACTACATGAACAGACGAAATAAGGTTTTTGAAGCAAAAGAAAAAAATGATGCTCTTCTAGGGACCTCGGGCATCGTCATTGCATAACTGAGTCAAGAATCTGCGTCTGAAACTATCTTCTCCTCCATAAATCACAGGTGTGAGCTGAGCAGGCCTGATTGCCCTGACATGCCCCACAGTTCCCCTCCTGTGACTTCACCCTTTAAAGACTGTCACGAACACTGTTTTAGAGGGAGGCTTTTCCTGCTTAGATATTTGAGATAAAAAGTTATCAAGAAATTGTTGAGCTTGCGTTGTAGTCAAATCTCTCTCTAAGACGATAAAGGTCTACGTTTCTATAACAGTGCTAGCTCAAAGGAGCTAACTGTATAAATGATGTTGGATATTCAACAATTTCCATGAATATAACAAAATACCTGTTTTATAAAGGTGTCAGATCACCAAAAACAGTGTGGCCGATCCAAGAACAAATGACAGGATGATTAGCCCTGTTTCAAGATGGCTGGAAGGCAAGAACCAGAATCATTTGCCTGGAAGTTCTGCTCTGGCCTTAACTCCACCCAGCCTTGGCTGATACCAACGGTAGGAAAGAAAAAGGAGGAAGAAGAGAAAGAGGAAGAAGAAGAGGAGGAGGAAAGGAAGGGCGGTAGGAAGGGAAAGAGGGAGAGAAGGAATGGGGAGGAGAAAGGGAGGGAGGGAGGGAGGAAGGAAGGGAGGAAGGAAGAAGGAAAGAAAGAGGAGAGAGAGAGAGAGACTTCCAACAACTATGAAGGGTCCTTTAGTTCAGGCTGCTCAGCCAGCACATCTGGAGTAAGTATGAAGAATCCAGGCCAGCAACTGCCTCCCCAGCCTCTGTCTAACCCACACCCTTCCCATATCACCCTGACTCCGGAGAGTGGCCCGGACCCCGGTACCCAGAGAGTTCCATTTGACTCACATTTTTCTCTTTCCAAATCAGCTGCCAAGTAAGGCTTCCTCAGCTGGGGACCAGTATCCTCGGGACAAGGAACCATCCCAGCGGCTGCTGAATTACCCACAAGACGGAGCTCTGAGGATGTATGGGCTGCTACTCCGGACCTTCTCTCTCTCTCTCTCTCTCTCTCTCTCTCTCTCTCTCTCTCTCTCTCTCTCTCTCTCTCTCTCTGCTTTGTCTAAGATTGAAAACATCCTCTCCCTACCCTTTCCCCTTTTGCTCCTCATTTTAAAAACATTTTCGAAACAGCATTTTAATCCTAGAAAACCGAACGCATCAGCAGGACATTGCTAGTCCTCATGTCCCCCTTGCCAAAGGCAGCCCAACACCCCTCAAGACATGTTATGCCTAGGAATTGTGTTGCAAAAAATACATAAATATCTAAAAGGGCTGTGAGTGACAGCCCCTTAGACCCTGTACATTTGTACTGTGTATAACTTTCATGGCTTTACTCCCTAGCCGAAGATGCCTGAGTCTTACACTGGCCGAGTTGTAATGAAAACGCCACTGGTGTGGGTCTGACAAAAGCTGTGGGTGGAGCTGAGGCTCCTGTAGTTTGGCTCTGTGCTCCTTGAGCTAACCACTGTACTGCACTGCAGTAAAGAGGAAAAGCTGCAGGTGCACCCGTGCGCCTGCCACCAGCACGCTCCCCTAGCGGAGGCAGGGACAGGCGATATTAACTTCAGTGAGACCTTTGCACTGTGAACCGGCTGGCCCCCAAACACCTTCCACAAAGGGAGCGCGTGTGGTGTTCTGGGTCAGTAATCGATTTAACTCTCATCTGATGCCTTTTTGCCTGACTGTTTACCAAGCCCAAATATCTTCAGATCCAAGCATTCTGCAAAGGAATATTCCACTGCAGCCTGTGTTTCTCTTGCTGTGCGGTGGGGGAGAAAGAAGGAGAAAGAATGTCCTTCCCCGCCCTTCAGGACAGCCAGCGGGGCTCGGATGCAGAGGAGCCTATAGAGGGATTCTCTGCAGAGTCTCTCTGTGGCCACCACCCCACTACATAGGTTACATAGGCATATTTCCAGAGCTAACTACACATATGATAACATAGGGAAATGTTACACAGTCCCAGGCCGGTTTTTCCCCCTCTTTCCATTTCGCTACCCAGTCCTTCCCTCCGCTCACATTAGATATCTAATGAACATTCCCAAAATCATTCTGTAAAGAGATTCATCATTAATAAAGAACCGCTGGATCCTAAACGTATTGTCCAGCCCGAGTGGGACTGGACAACGTTTAAAAGTCACGCGTGTTTGAGATAGAATCTAACTGTGTAACCCAGGCCGGCCCCAAACTCGAAGTCTTCCTGCCTCAAAGTCCCAAGGGCTGTGATCGTGGGAGTGTGGGCCCACACCCAGGAAGCATTTAGGAGACAATAGCCAGGAAGTATTTAGAAGACTATACCAGAGCAGTTGGGGGACAGCTGGAATGACTAGAGATAGTTTTAAGTTCCTGAGACTTCAGTGAGAAATTCAAATAGCTGTGGGCATTCAAATAGATATGGGCAAATTCAAACAGACGTGGGCTGGAAGAGACTAGAGAGAACTTCCTGGGGCAGAAACTCCAAGGTAAGAGGAGACCGGGAGAGCTCCATGTTGCTTGTGTTTGTACAGATGGAAGAGGGAAGTCAGATTTGGGAGCCGAGGTGGGAGTGGGGGCTATCTATCTATCTATCTATCTATCTATCTATCTATCTCTGGCTGTATAGACCACTATATAGACCAGGCTGTCCTCAAACTCATGGAAATCCACCTGCCTCTGCTTCCCCAGTGCTAGGATGAAAAGTATGTGCCACCACACCTGACAACTTCAGAATATTTGACATTTCTCTCAGAATTGCACCCAGTCTGAGATCAAGAGACCTATGGAGGATCCTGGAAGCCAAGTCAGTGCTGGCAGAGATGAGGAAGGCAGATCAGTGGTGCTCCGGCCCCCGGGGATCCAGGGGTCCCCTGTGTCATCCTTCATCGCAGTCACTAAAGGACGTAACTCACCCACGTCACAGTTCTGAACGGATGGCACATCTAAGGTCACCTGGGGACAACACCAGGATTCACACTCAGGTGTTGGTTGCCTTGGTTACACATATCCTTTGCGTTTGTCTGAGTCAGGGCTGCGTTTTGTGAGCGACACTTAAGGTGTGGGTAGCTTGGCAGGACTGGAGCAGAGGCCAGGGAGGAAGGGACGGTGCAGGGGAAAATGGCTCTGTCCAAAAGACCCGAGACGTGCTCCACCCACTCACTCCCCCTGATGACAGCCAGAGGGAGAAACTGCACGGGTGCCGAGGGCTCACTGCGTGAGGAACACACAAGCAGGAGCTGGCAATAGCGGACAGTGCTCGCACAGCCGACGTCCAGACTCCAGACAAGTGAGCCTCAGCTCTCAGAGGCTCGGCTTTCTCACTTGCAAAACAGGAATAATGACACC
Source organism: Apodemus agrarius (assembly GCA_964023405.1). NCBI lineage: Eukaryota > Metazoa > Chordata > Mammalia > Rodentia > Muridae > Apodemus > Apodemus agrarius. The sequence goes on along the minus strand of OZ030021.1, from coordinate 68,945,924 downwards.
ATATAGGGTTTTCTTGTATTGGGGGGGGGGGGTCAGCCTTGTTCCTTTGAGGGCATGAGGTTGCTTGTCGTTTTTCGTTTTTTTTTTTTTTTTTTTTTTTTTTTTTTTTTTTTTCAGTACTGGGCGGTAGAGCCTGATGAAAGGCAAGCGCTGAACCAGTGTACAGCCTGTCTTTCCATATAGGGATTTTGAGGTGATTAAATGTCTCATGCCTGCCAGGTGTTTAACACAATGCTGGCAAACAGAGGAAACTCAACCTCTTTGGGGTCATTCTTATCGTTTTTTTTATCACTATCATTTATCAGTATAATTATTAGAAATTGTGGTTCCGGTGCATAACGAACACCAGAAAAAGCTAGAATGTTTTCTTCCCAAGCTGGCCCCACACCAGCTGCAGGACAACCCAGGGGGATTCATCTTCTACTTATTTTACCAGAAAAAAGGGAAGGAGGTGTTAGAGAATTGCGGGGATCTCAAAGTTCTCACGGTGATCCTGGGCCCACAGGTTCCCTCTCCCCGGATCAGCCCTAAGCACCGCCTGGGCCCCCTGCAGAAACAGAGCGCAGCGGTCTGGCTTGCGTCCAGTGGGTGGAGCCCGAGAGTCCGAGAGCCCGAGGCCGCCTGAAGGAGGGCCGATAAGGAGAATCCGCTCATCAGCGGGGTGCAGGGAAGACTCTGGCAGCAGGGGGGGGGGGTTTCCTAATTCTTTGTTCACAGAGGTGCCCCGACTTTACTCTATTTCTAATATAAAGAAACAAGCCACAAAACTGAAATCGAAGAATGGGAAGGAAAAGAAAAGTTTTCATGTTAGAGTTTGCTCTGGGCATTTGTCCACTAACATTTTAAAAGCAGTGCAGTCCGCCCTGGGGTTTTTTTACCTGGAAGGAGGAGCGACCAGGGAAGCATTTGTGCTTTTGGTTTTCCTGCACGGGCAACAGGTAGCTAGTTTCCAGAAATAACTTGTATTCCCCTCGCTTTAAACGACGCTATGTGGATCCTTACAAATCTTTCCAGAAACATTTCAAGTTGTTGAGGGTAGGAGATGGCATTGAAGAGAAAAGGTGAGTTTGAGTTTGGTTATCACTAAGTAAAGACCCTGAGATGCTGTGCAGAAGTGACAAATGGTTGGCACCACATCAAGAGAGGAGAGAGCAAGGGAGAGACAAGAGGCACCGAAGCCAGGGGCCACCCCATCCCCCCACCCCCATCTCCCATCCCCCACCCCCATGGCATTGCTCTGGAGTCCATGGCTAAAGTGGGAGGAGAAAGCCAGCTGGTTCCCAGACCTGAAGGGCAGACTGTGGGTATAAAAGGGTGAGGTGCCTCTTCTGCAACAGCTCTCCACAGCACTGTGCCTTTTAAGAGAGCCTGACTGCTCTTATCAGACGCTGCCTTCTGCCGCCCCGCCGGGAAGCCAGCCTGAGGGTAAGTCCCATTCTCGTTTCTGCTGACTGTCAGCTAGTCCTTGTTGAGGGTCTCCATTCATCCTCTTTGGACTCACCCCCTCCCCTTTCTTTTCAAAGGGGTTTGAACTTAGATGTGCCTGACTCCAGATCCTATACTTTCTATTGTTGTTGTGGTCATTGTTATATAGTTTAATGTTACAAGTTAATGGACTTTACTGCAACATTGTACACGCGCACACTAGGATTGTGTCTCCATCGCCCTCCCCTTCCTTTCTGTCCTCTCTTGCCATCCTGTCCTGTCTCCAACTCTGCTCTCTTTTAGATGCTGAAACGTGTCTCTAATTGTTGGAACTGAGTAGCTGGAGATCTGGGAGACTAGAAGGCTATTCACCAAAGCCACCGTCCTCTTCCCAGAAGCTTAAAAGTAGTGCCTTTGTTAGGATTCCTGGAGAAGGTGGAAGCTGGGCTGGTGTGGAAGTGAGCTTCCACAGGGTGCCCACGCTGTACTAAATGGCCCTGACTAACCAGCACAGTTTAATCAGGATCTGCTCTTGAAGAACTAAGCAAAGCTAGCAACGGCATTTATATGACTAAAAAAAAAAAAAAAAAAAAATGTGGGTCCTGGGAACAGTGGTTCCCAGTTACCGGCTTAGGGCTCCTGTGTGCATGTGCTGTCCTGCTGAAGGGAGTGTACTGCGTCCCCACTGGGATCCCTGATCCATCCGTCACACGCATAGCCGGAGATCCGGTGGTTTCCTGCAGCACCCTCTGTCGCTCTTGTCGCTGCACAGTTCAAGGCTCCGAGGAGTGGCGTCTGCAGCGGAGGGAAGTGTTTTAATCAGGAGGGCAGGGTACCTGACAGCAGCTCTTTGTTTCTGATTACAGTTCGAAAGAGAACTGAGCAGTTCCTGCCGTTGTGATCAAAAATGACCTAAAATAAAGATTAGACAAAGTAGCAACTAAAAAAAAAAAAAAATGTCAGCACAGGAAGTCTTTTTATTATGACAGAACAGGAAAATGTTTCAAGGAACCCAGTTCTAACACTTGGTGTTATTTGAAAAGATACTCACAGAAGTAGAAGGCACAGAAGGTTGAGGGCTTCCAGGTCTCTCCAGTTGTTCTGATTACTAATACATGCTACAATTCAATGTTTCGTTGTGTGTGATAAAATAGGGAAAACAGTGGAAGTGAGACCTTCAGGCTGGTCTCAAATTAAAATATGAGCACTGCCTCGTTTCACTGGCGATTTGGGTTCTGAAACACACTTTCCAGCTCCTTCTGGGAGGCTTACCATGCACCGTTTCCAGAATATTCTTGGATGCTAACGTGTAGCCATATCAGTAATGCACAGGAGAGGCTGGCTTTGAGGAATTGCTGGTATTACTTTTAACAGACAGTATGGATCCCACAGAGGACACAGAGCCCTTTCTTTCTTGTTCAACCCCATAGCCCAGAGTTACTTCAAGGTGACTGAGTTCAGGCTGCCGTATCCTGCCACTCACGTGAGACCTTTCCATGCAGAAGCTGCTCCTGTCATTTGTTGGCTTCTACAAAATTCTGGATGACACTAACTAACTTGCCTGGCGCCAAACCAGAAGATAGAGAGGCCCAGGGCTCCTCAGTGCCTGTGTAAGCTGGCTCTGCCTGCCTCTGGCCTCAGACTTCAGAGGCACCACAGAGCCTCGGTGTCCTATAACATGAAAGTTTCAACCATGTGGTCTCCAACCCCCACCTTGCTTGCCTGTTTGTCTAGTTCTGTCTCTGAGACTATGTTGATTCTGAGTTTGTGGAGATGGTTCCATGTGCGATGTGTGTGGAGGAAGGCAGACAGGGAAAGGCTTTGAGGAATTGCTGGTATTACTTTTAACAGACAGTATGGATCCCACAGAGGACACAGAACCCTTTCTTTCTTGTTCAACCACAGAGCTCAGAGTGACTTCAAGGTGACTGAATTCATGGGACCTCTCCCCTCGTGTTTCTTGAGTTTTCCTTTTCTTTTGCTTTCAATCTTCTTTCTTTACTCCTTTTTCCTTTCTTGTCCCCTCCCCTGCCCTTAACACAGTATACGATCCTCACTGTGGGGCTGCGTGCTCTTCTCTCTTACCAACAAAAACTGTTCATTCTGCAAACATCAGTTTGGTTTACAACTAGCCAGAAAGCTTACCATGAGTATACACACACACACACACACACACACACACACACACTATTTTCCATAAGTTAATATCGGAAATATTTTCCACAACTGTGGATTCTTCAAGTCGATTTGGTAAAGTTTGCAGGTTTCGCTCCCAGTCTGTAGAAGAATATGAAAATCAAGAGGAAAGAAGAAGAGATAAATATCACACATAGAACATTCTAGAACTTCTGAATGAAGACCTGTTTTTCGGATGCAATGGAAAGGAAGAGGGGGAGGGAAGAGAATGGGAGGGGATGAGAAGAAAGAAAATTATTAAGATCTGACACTCTTATCCGATTTAACTCAGAATTGTTTCTTGTTAACAAACTGATATTCAGTATTCCATAATTATTACTCTTACTGTAAGAGAAATGGCATTTGTCAGTATTCCAGAATGAGCTTTTCTGGGCACGGAAAGTGTCGCTAGTATCTCACCACAGGAAGCAGAACTTAGGGGCTCGCTCTTCTGTCTCTTGAGAAGCAAGGCTAGGACACTGCCTCAGAGCTGGTCCCCAGCACAGAGCACAATGTTGCCTGAGAGCTTCAGGCTCTGAAGTCACCGTCCCTTTCTCCAGCTGGACTCAGATGGCCCCCCTCCTGCCCCTCAAACACAGTCTGAGACCTACTCTCCTCCTTCCTCTCTTCAGCATGGATTGCCACCATTTCTTAAGTAATGTAAAATAAATGTCACCCCATAGTCAGTGTTGTTCCTCCTTCCCACTGCAAGCTGTTCTAGGGGGCCAGGGCAGAAACAAAGAGGGCCTGTCCCTCTCCCCAAGTCTGGCTTTTCCTGTGATTCCCCAGAGCCAGGACACCGGCTGACTCATGTCTCCTTGCCCTTTGTCCTGTATGGAGAAGGAAGGATGAATGGACAGTCCTTGATTGGTGGCACTGATGATGCCCATCACGGCCCTCTTTGGATAGACCCTATCGGAAATAGAGGCGGTAAGGCAGCGCCAGGAGGCTTCAGACGGCTCTTGGCCCTGGCACACAGGTGGCAAGAACAGGTAGGCTTCCTCCCAGCAGCTTGCTCCTTGGGGAACCTGAGAGACGGCTCCCAGCTTGGTGTCTTTTCTGAGCAGAGTCTCGGGCATGGATGGTCAGCCGACTCCACTGAGGATGGTGCTGTGGCCTTAGCTACTCCTGCAGGCTTAGAGGCTGCACCACTGAGCTAGGGTGGTCGCAAAGCCTTAGGGGGGAAAAAAAACCAATGAAGCATGAGTCAGGAGCTTCCTGATTCTCCTACTTCTCTTAGATGAAAACTCTCTCCAGTGCTCTCTCTCTTTCATGGAAACGCAGTGGGCTGTTCAGGGGAGTGTGAGCATCAGCTAGAAGGATCCTCTCCTGGGCGCCGCATCCAAGTTCCAAAAGGAGACACAGATTTCCTAGCATGATAACATTCTAGAGTGAACTACATTTAAACGACTGGTTTCTCCTAACCAGCTCGTGGGCTGGAGTTCTGGAACAGGTGTCAGTGATCCCAGGAACTACAGAAAGATCGGCAGTTCAGAGTAAATGGCTCCTGAGGACTCTGGGACGTAGCCACTGTGTGCTCAGTCAGGAGGAGCCGTTCTCTGAGGTGTGGGGCGGTGGGGGACAATGTTACAGCCATGCAGGACATTCCAACACAGGAATATTGGAGCCATGGATGTAGGTTGGGCTGTAGATTGGACAAAAGTCATTTAGTCTTAACTTGGGGTGGTTCCACAGGGACACAGGCCATTCAGGTTCCCAGTCATGTCTGGCCAGTTATACTATCGTGTTTCGAATCTCTGGGGTGATGTGGTATTCGAAACTCCCTAAAATAAATACAGGCTGGAAGTTTTGAGAGCACGCACTTGTGTATTCTGGAGTTGATTTCTGTGGCGGATGGAAACTGCGACTTTCAGGGCTCAGTTGGTTCAGTTACAGCAACTTGGGACACTTGTCCTTTGAGCTCCTCCTCATCATGTCCTAACCCCAAAGCTGACGCCTCTTGTAACTTGGTATGGCTTTGAGAAAGGGTCACTGTCACCAAGACAGGCTAACTAGGCATATTTTCAGTCACGAGATCTGAAGAGGGAACAGTCTGAAAGAAGCAATAGCTGTTGCTTAGATAAAAGAAATTTTATTTACTTATATTTATTTATGAAATGAAAATAAATTTCTTCTAAGTGCCGTGTTACTGAAGCAGACCTGTGGATTTTTAAGAACAGAGCAGGACACACTGTATTCTGTGGACTTGGCTCAGGCTCCGTGTCTCCAGGAGTTTTCAGTGTAAAAAATTTCCAATACAAAGATTCTCCAATAGATTCAAAATGTCAGATAGAATGTTGCCAGGACAGAATGACCTTGGTGTGGAATGCATTGTAGAAATAGCTCCAACTTTGTAGGGTGATTAATGGTGTGCCATTGTTTAAAAAACAGGAAGATAGACAGGCGTGGTAGTACATACGTGTAATCCCAGCACTTGGGTGGCAGGGACAGGAGAAACATAGCAAGTTCAAGGCTAGCCTAAACTATAATGAAAACTAAAATTGTTATATAGTAATAAAACATAGATTTCTGTACTGGGGCTAACATAAGTCAAAATTAAAGACCAGCGTTTTTCAGACATAAATTTAAGTCAGGCAGCCGGGATGCACACCTTTAATTCCAGCATTCAGGAGGCAAAGGCAGGTGGATATCTGTGAGTTCAAGGCCAGCCTGGTCTACAAAGTAAGTTCCCAGACAGCCAGAGCTGTTGCTAGCTAGCTCTCGGATGCAGTGAGTAGACCACTGGTGGGCTCAGGATCAGCCAGAGGAACTCTGTCGGTGGCCTTGCTGTGTGGAGAGATGGCTGGCCTATGTAGGCACCTCTGGGTGTCTCCTTGGTCTTGCCTTTTGTGGATGTGGCTTCCACATAGTCCCCACTTTGATTTCCACATTGAAGGCTGATGACGGAGCTGCCCCACTTCCTTCTTACCTGTCTGTATTCTTTTCATACATCCTGGGTGGCTTGGCTGTTGTCCTTCTCTAAGCGTCTAATTCTAGGAGTGTGTCATTGTAGCTTTTACATATGTGATTGCCACCATCAACCCTTCACATTGCGTCATAGGGTGCCAAATTCAATGATATTAGTTCTCTCCGGTTAACATAAGAAGTAGCCAGCCCTGTAGTCAACACATATTATGATTGTAGCGCTTGTATTCTGACGATAATAATATCCTGTGCATTCTTATACTGTGCAATACACATCGGTGTCTTTGGCTTTTCACAGTGTTGTCCAGTTCTACCTGTCTCGGGTTCTACACCAATGGTTCTCAACATTGCCGATACTGCCGCCCTTTAATGCAATTACTCATGCTGCGGTGACTCCAACCATAGAATTTGTTGCTACTACATAACTGTCATTTTGCTACTTTTATGAATCATAATGTAAATATCTGTGTTTTCCGGTGTTCTTAGGTGATCCCTGTGAAAGGGTCATTTGTCCCTCCAAGGGACTGCTAAACGCAGGTTGAGAACCACTGCTCTACCCCTCGGTGGCTATCTTGCTTGCTTGTTTTATGCATTTACGGCAGATTCCAAACTGCAGACTATCTGAGACAAGTGGATGATGTAAGAATGAATTCAAACAATCTTATTCTTGGAGACTCAGACTCAGGTCACAGTGTTCTTAGGCTGCTTCGCCACACACAGACTACCCTAACAATTTCTCCCTTTTCAAAGAATTCTTAAATAAATTCAGTAGTTTGGATTTTTTTTTTTTTGACAGTTTGTTTTTCTGAGACAGAGATCTCATGTAACCCAGGCTATGTTTGAACGATTATGTTTCTGAGTCTAGCCTTAAACTCTTGATCCTCCTGCCTCCTGGGATTACAGTTATATGCTACCATGCCTGTTTATAACTGCTATTTTGTAAAGAAAGAAAAAAGAAAAGAAAAGAAAGAAAAAAGAAAGCTATGAATGTTAAGATTGCTTATTTTAACTCTGTCTTCATTATTTGACTTGTTCTGCTGATTTTGTACTTCTTTCTTCTCAACAACACTAAGTTCCTTGAGTGCAGTAAGTGGGTGCTCAACAAACATATGTTAAGCCGGAAACCAATCCATATGCGGGAATAGACAAGACCCTTCTCACAGTAGCATTAAAGACATCGAGGACAAAGGTCGTGTGGTGTTTGGCTTTGGATAATGAATTCCTCAGTGGTACTCCATGAAGAAAGAGTGTTTCAGACCCATGACACTGTCATAGCTTATTCCAGTGGTTCTCAACCATGAGTTGACACCCCTTGGAAGGTCAAATGACCCTCTTACAGGAGCCACCTAAGACCATTGGAAAACCAGGACATCTACGTTATAATTCATAACTGTAGCATATTTACAGATATGAAGTAATAACAACATAATTTTATGGTTGGGGGTCAGCACATGAGGAACCGTATCAAAGGGCCACAGCATGAGAAAAATTAAGAGCCACTCCTGTAGGTAAAAGCTTCCACACTCATCTTCTGTGGCAGTGACAGCATCCTAAGCCAGCCAACCGGACAGTTCTTTCTGGACCAGAATATTTACTAACCCTGTCCTTCCTTCAAGGAGGAAGAGATGGCCATGGAAGATAGTCCCACCATGGTTAAAGTAGACCGAGGTGAAAACCAGATTTTATCGTGCTGGGGGAGAAGATTTGGCTTCAGAGCACTTGGCTATGTCACGGGCGACATGAAGGAATTCGCCCACTGGCTCAAAGGTACGTGCATTTGCATCCATTCCTTGGGGAGACAGGAGAACAGCTCGGAGGACAACCTTTGCCTGTGCGTCTCCCGGTGTAGTTAGCTCTACGCCCAGAACGTCACTTTTGAACTTTCTGTTTGGCATCTTCTAACTTACAAGTCTCCTTACTCCCTCTTCACTGAAGTAGCTTGCAGGGGGCAGGGCCCTATTCATATGAAACGAAAGGACAATCTCAGTACTTAACAAAGAAAGTTCAACTGTTGATAATCCATCCCTTCGGGGTAGTGTGTAACCTCTGGGCATGGTAAACAGGAGCATGGCTCCCAGAAGGGACTGTGTGGACTGACTAAACAAAGGGGTGAAAGGGAGGCTTCACAAAATATCCCAGAGTGTCACCTCTGAGCGATCCTGGTGACTTTGCTCAGGGTAGACCTTGGTGTTGTTTAGTCTCTTCCTTAACTCTGCTCCTCTCGTCTCTCCAGACAAGCCGGTGGTGCTCCAGTTCATGGACTGGATACTTCGCGCCATTTCCCAGGTGGTGTTTGTCAGCAACCCCATCAGTGGAATCCTGATTCTGGTGGGACTTCTGGTCCAGAACCCCTGGTGGGCTCTCTGTGGCTGCGTCGGAACTGTGGTCTCCACTCTGACAGCCCTCTTGCTTAGCCAAGACAGGTAGGCAAGCCCTCGTAGACCAGCCCCCTCTCTGAGACACCAGCTGGGCAGGTGCTCCGGGCAGCAATGAGAAAGCCACACCCTCCCGGGTAAAACAACCTTTATTCCACAGAATGCTCTGTTTGCCTTTAGTCAGAGGGCAGAGAATCGCAGGTCGCCTCTTAGTCTCCTCATCTGAACAAGGAGCAAGTCTGAATACTAGCCGATGCAGCCAGACTCATCCATCCCCAGGAAAGAGGCCACTGAAGTCTTCTTTGGAGAGTCAATTATTTATTACACCTTTAAGCAAAACTGCCTCTGAGTTCCTGTAGACTTAGAGGCTTAGCAACCCCCTTTAGATCTTGCGATCACCATTAGTTTATCATGGTTATCTCCTTCCATAGGCAGGGCAAAGCCAACTCAGCTCCTGGGCTGATGAGGAGCCTTAAATCCTAGGATTAATCCCTCTTTGGGTGCTACAATGAGAGGTGACTACCAGCTGGGCATGCCGTTCAGTGGTGGAGCATTTGTCTAGCATGTGCAAGGACCTACGCTTCATTCCTGGTATCGGCAGGGACACCCTAATTTCCTTGGTGATTAGTATTTAGAAGACAGTTTTATTTTTTTTAAATGTTTATATGTGTTGCTTCTCAAGTTCCTTTTGCTTTTCTTGGTTCTAAAAATAATTAAAATGGCAATTCCATTCAAGTGACCGATTCTTCCTGGGGCTGGAACCGTGGCATCTCTGGTAGCTCCTGCCATTCTTTACCCGTGGACAGACACTATGGGAGAGCCCGTCTACAGAGCTCTCCGCTGTTGTCAGGTGTAACTTCAATTCCTGGAGGTTTTCTGAAGAAAGACGAATGACTTTGAAATCAGCGTCCAACCTCTGATATCCGCAGCCCAGGGAATAGATGTGACAGCAGCTTATTGGTTGTACCTGTGCCTTGGTGTACAGACATATAAAACGCCAAAAACTCTCACAGCAGCTACTGTGTGCTCGCTGGCTGCAGCCCTGCCCCTCAGGCCCATCTGATCTAACCAGCCCACACGACCGTGACCTTTTACCTCACAGGTCATGACCTGTGAGCGTCAGATGGGAAACAAACTCGGTTGTCTTTCATGATGTCATACAGTGCCAACTCTCAGGGTCTGAAAATGGGAAGCTTGCCAGACGAAGGGCTCATTCTACAGAAATATTCCTCTTTCTCTCTTGGGCTTCTAGTTCCCCCTATAGTTCCTCTCAGAGAGTCCTTAGAAGCTGACATGTAAGACAGTCTTTGGATATGAAGTTAAATGCCAAGCACGGGGGTGGGGGTGGGTGGGGGTGTGGAGGAGTGCCTTAGTCAGGATTCTCTAAATGAACCCAGGAGACAGACTGAACGCTTGACCGTCACTGAGGGGTTTCTACAAGAGACACTGAGTGCACATCATTAAATAGGTGCCTGGCAAGGTCAAAGTAACCATTTCTTCTGCAATAGCCTGGAGATGCATTAGAGATGACAGAATAGAATCAGAAGAGCATGGACATGTGCGCTAGGTTGACGTTGGACGTCCCTAAAGGTGCCTCGAAGAGGATTTGCCTTCCAGGAATCACGTGTCTCACTGAGACATCACTTAAGACTGGTTCAAATGCTGAAAGCCCTGTTCATAGCAAGGTCCTTAATGATTTAAAAGATGTAAGAATTTACTTAGGAAGCTGGGCGGTGGTGGCGCACACCTGTAATCCCAGCACTCTGGGAGGCAGAGGCAGGTGGATTTCTGAGTTTGAGGCCAGCCTGGTCTACAGAGTGAGTTCCAGGACAGCCAGGGCTATACAGAGAAACCCTGTCTCAAAAAAACCAAATCCAATAATAATAATAATAATAATAATAATAATAATAATAATAATAATTTTCTTGGGAAAGGCTGAACGAAGAGCAGGTTGTCTTACTCAGGCCCCCCTCCCTCACCAGAAGCTCTCCTTCCTGTGGCTTGTGACACAGCTCGGAGGGAGTCGTTCCATGTACACACTGCAGAGTGGCATCCACATAGATCTCAGTGCACAGTTTAGTTGTATCTGCATGATTCCTGGAAGGCTTTGAAACAGGTATGACGGCTCTGTAAAGTGGGTGTTATGTAGAAGTTACAGCTGCTGCTTACGTTCGAGCCTAAGTAAGCTCACCCAGGCCATGTTTGTGCTGTCCCTCTGCCTGCAGGTCAGCGATAGCAGCCGGGCTCCAGGGCTACAATGCCACCCTGGTAGGAATACTTATGGCTGTCTTCTCAGACAAGGGCGACTATTTCTGGTGGCTGATCTTCCCTGTATCTGCTATGTCTATGACTTGGTGAGTTCTGTCTGCTTTTCAAAATGCCTGTGGAGGGTAGAGGGAAGGCAGAGGCAGTGTCTAATGAGCACACTTTCCTAAGATGACATTCCAGTCGGTGACAGTGGTAGAACACCGTGAGTGTGTCCTTGAACGTTGAATAGGGCCAGCAAGTTGGTTCAGCAGATAAAAGCCCTCAGAGCCAAGGATAACAACCTGAGTTTCATCCCTGGAACCCAGATAGCGGGGGAGAACTGACCCCAAATCCTCCTCTGACCTCTGTGCATGCCCCTCCACGTGTACGCTCAACCACACAAACACAGGTTAAATGCAAAAAATAAAATGGAGATTGTTGAAGGGGGCCAGCTATGGCTAAATGAAGAGGAGGGCTGTAGGCACGAGGTCAGCCTGGTGAGTTCCAGGCTAATCTCTCTAGAGAGGCAAAACAACACCCTAGTAATCAATGGTAATTTTTATGTTCTGTTTTTAACCATAAGTTTAAAAAAATTACTTAAATTAGAACTAGGTTCTACCTTTGGTCATAGGAACTAAAGCAACCACTCTAAGAGGTGTGGATTTCCTTACAACCAGTTATCTGCCCATATGTCAAAGTCCACTGCGTGGACCCTTCACGCAGACATTCACAACCTCAACCGTATACTTAGCACACATGGCTGCTCTGGGATGTTGCCCTAAATGTGGAGGAATTTAAAAGTATAGCCCGAGGTAATCCTAAAGTGTAGCCGAAGGTGCCCACCCTCATCAATGGAATCATCTCAACAGAGCTGCTCTCTCTCTCTCTCTCTCTCTCTCTCTCTCTCTCTCTTTTCTTTTCTTCTAAATTAAATCCCATCTTTACAAAACCTGGACCTATAAAACTAACTACTATACTGACATCATCTTAATTCCTTTTCCTAGAAACAAATATGTCTTTCCATATTATATCTAAAGTATAAAGTACTAATATGCTCGCAGAGGAACTTAAGGGACATATACCACGGACCCTGCCTGCAGGGCACCTCCACCCTGGCTGCTCCCATAGGTGCCAGCCTCCCCCAGGGGGTTGGGGACTGCTTTGAATGGGAGAGGATCCGTGGCCATCAGGTGATCCATGCTCCCCCAACTAGGGATCTGTTCTGATCTTACAATGATGCTTCTCCATTGAGAGTGACCCAAGGGTCCAGGGAACCATCTATACCATCCAAAGCAAGTCTAAGTTTGCACACTCAGAATGAGGAAGCAGTTGTGTCTGAAGTCTCAAGCAAAGGCTCAAAAATAGACACCTTGTAAGACCCCTTTCCCCAGCCCACACCACCTTAGTTCTTCTCTTCGCCAAAACAGATATGTGTACAGAAGACATGCAGAGTAATGTCTTCCAAACTCAGGATGGCAGTGACTCAGGTGGGGAGGAAGGATCCCAAGATCCCAGGATCCCAGGATCTCAGGGCACTAACTCCGTAGATAAGAATTCACTTTATTAAGAACTCCAAATGTGGGTCTTTTAAAAAAAAAAGATTTATTTATTTATTTTATGTATATGAGTACACTGTAGTGGATCCAGACACAACAGAAGAGGGCACTAGATCCCATTACAAATGGTTGTGAGCCACCATGTGGTTGCCAGGAATTGAACTCAGGATCTCTGGAAGAGAGGTCAGTGCTCTTAACCACTGAGCCATCTCTCCAGCCTCCTAAAAATATTTTTAAAACCTGGATTATAACTTACTTTGAACTATCTCAGGGTGTTTTGCTTTGTGTGTGTGTGTGTGTGTGTGTGTGTGTGTGTGTGTGTATTGTTTTGTTTTTTCAAAAATCAAGAGTTGATTTTTGTGGTGTGTCTTAGAGTTGTCTCTGCAATAAAATTGTCCATGGGTTCTTCAACCCTCCACCCACCCACAGAAGATTTGCCAGCACAATTTCAGATGGATCCGGTTAGCAACTGCAGCAGGACACACACGCGCCTCCCCCGTGGAGGGGCTGGGTCAGTTGGGGTGGTGCTCCGTCTGGCTGCTCATCACTGACTCTCACTCTGGGGTTTCTGTTCCTTTAGCCCGGTTTTCTCGAGTGCATTGAGCTCTGTGCTCAGCAAGTGGGACCTGCCCGTCTTCACTCTCCCTTTCAACATGGCTTTGTCGCTGTACCTTTCAGCCACAGGACACTACAATTCGTTTTTCCCAAGCAAACTCTTCACACCTGTCAGCTCCGTGCCCAACATCACGTGGTCTGAACTCAGCGCCCTGGAGGTAAAACATCGGCTCCTTGGAGATTGGTTGCTGTGGGAAGCTCAGTGCTTGTTTGGGTGGGTGAGACCACCCTCGACGACGACGGTGGTCTCTCACTTGGGGTATAGCTTTCATGATCTGCATGCCCCAGTCAGAACAGGATGTGTACTTTTGGGGCTATGTAGAACCTGCTTTTCTGCCTCCGTACAGAATACAAACAGTAGCTTAGAGTTCTCAAGGTATAGCGGAGGCCTAGGAAACTATATCAACAAACTCCTCTAAACTGTACTGGAGGACAGAGAGTGAGATCTGCTGAGTCTTGGGTGTAGATATAATACATCTCCTTGCAGATATCCACAGAGAGAGTGTGTGCTTTCGAAAGCTTGCTTCTCCCAAGCTGAATTCCACCTCCCTCTTCCCACTGATGTTTCTAGAGGAAATGTGTGTATGTGTGCACGTGCATGCATGCAAGCGTGTGTGCGCGTGTGTGCATGCGTGTGTGTGTGTGTGTGTGTGTGTGTGTGTGTGTGTGAGTGTGCATGCATGTGTGCATGTACACACAGATTGCAATAGAACTCCTGCATGTCAGGCAAATGCTCCAACACTTAGCTGCATCTCAGCCCCTCAATGTCTCTGAAAATAAGATACTTGAAGTAAAAAAGAAAAACAAACAAACAGAAAAACAAAAGAGGCACTGCTGGGTTTGTGTTTGTTTGTTTTTAGACTCATGTGTTGAGATCTGATTGATAAATTAAGTTAAAGTTCTTTTTTTACAAAATGGTACGTGTGTTCCTCTTAGTATCAGAAGTGCCAATGTGATTTTTTTTTTCATTCATAAAGCTGGCTATAATCGCTCCTAAATTATGCATGAGATAATCTTGTTCAGCTCGCTGGCCTTTGAGGCTGGGCGGCCAGCTCAGTTTCGATAGTGTATCAGCAGCCTGTGGGAGGGCGTGGGTTGACTGCCAGTGCTGACGGGTCCTCAGAGGCAGCAGTAGTAAGATCACACCGGAAGTCTCACAGTGGCAAGGACAGAGCTAGTGAGAAAGTTAGGGAGCACAGGCGGTTTGGGGGAGCCTTGCTCAGCACGCACCAGTATTAGGAAAACACTGAGACTGATCTTGAAGGGTAAAATGTGCTAATTCTAAAATGTCTGAATTCCATACATGTGCATCTATAATTCACATTGCATAAGGCCGCAGTGGGTCTCTTGCCTTTTGTTTGTGTGGCTACAATTGTATACCTTCTGCTGCAGCTGTTGAAGTCCCTTCCGGTAGGAGTCGGTCAGATATATGGCTGTGACAACCCGTGGACAGGGGGCATTTTCCTGTGTGCCATCCTGCTTTCCTCCCCACTCATGTGCCTGCACGCTGCTATTGGATCACTGCTGGGTGTCATCGCAGGTGAGCACAAGACTTTCACCTAATGCGTCTTCTCCACACCGGGCGTGTCCCAGGCACGCTCTACACTACAGAGCTTTCTGGAGATGTCCGAGCAGCGGGAACTCTCGGGATGTTTCCCCTGGCCCCACCACTCATCACAGAGCATCCTGCTCCTTGTCCCAGGCTCTGACCGCTCTTGGTTTTGTGTGACAGGACTCAGTCTTGCAGCTCCATTTGAAGACATCTACTCTGGGCTCTGGGGCTTCAACAGCTCGCTGGCCTGCATTGCAATCGGGGGGATGTTCATGGCGCTCACCTGGCAGACCCACCTTCTGGCTCTTGCCTGTGGTGAGTATCCTACCTATGGTGTTGAAGAGGGCTGCCCACGAGGACCCCTTCAAAGTCACAGGCAAGCACTAAATAGTTACTTAAAGGCTGTAAAAGGATCATATGAGAAATTCACACTGGGATTGGCATTTGAGTTTATTACTAGCTAACTGTGTGAGCAGAGTAAGTCGTGTTCCTCCTCTGGTAGAACTAAAGTCATCTTTGCCTACTACACTGGCTATTATAAAGGAAGAGCCTGGAGTCTTGGTAGCCATTCTATTTGATATATATTTGGGAGAATAGATCCATGACCTGAACTGTGGGTTTGGTGTGTGTGTGTGTGTGTGTGTGTGTGTGTGTGTGTGTGTGTGCCCCCAAAACTAAAAATAAATATAAAAGCATGTTACTCGACCTTAGCATGTATCAGAACCACCTGGAATGTTGATGAAGACACAGACTGCCCCTAGATCTCCCCCTCAGCCTCGGATGCAGGTTTAGAGAGAGACACTTGCATCTCTGACTGGGAGTCCTGGAGACCACAAGCCAAGAACTAATTTGTGAGCCCTTTGTGAGCCCTAGTAGACCCTGCCTGTGGAGCTAGACTAGACCCTCAAGCCCACCCTTCTCCGTGAACCTGGGTTAAGGAAGTACCGAAGCACATCAAGTCCTAAGGACTCAATCCAAACCCAGATGCCATATCCGCACCCTAGGCTGCTTCCTGGCTGTAGCTTTCCAACCCTGTGGTGGCTCCTTAGTATAAGGTCAGCCTCAAGAGCTTTGGGCTCAAAAAGCGGGTGGGTTCTCTGAGCTGATGATGAGGAACAGGAAGTCTCCCATAGCTTTTGTCATCCCTAGTTCAATGAAGGTCAAAACATTAAAGATAGTTCTGGAGTGGAAGGAGTCCCCTTGGGGACAAAAAGATAAAGGAATAGTCAATTGTAGAGCTATTCTTTCTAGCCTGATGTCCTATATGTCTAAAGTCATTTTATCACCAGGCTGCTCAGCCTCAGCTATCTAACTAATTGCCAACTGGTAGACCGTTAGCTAGCCAGGATCTGGAGAGGAGGAGGTGGGCTGTGACCCGGGAGCACTGTTCAGTTTGGGTTTATGCCATGGCGAGGTTAGCAGATCTCAAGCTACTGTGTGCTATTAGATGTCTTTTTTTTTTTTTTTTTTTTTTTGTCATGGTGTCTGTAGGGACTCAGCTGAGCTCTGTCAGTATTTGTTACTCTTTATCTGTTCCCAAGTTTAGGGCTGTGAGGGTTCCCTGTCGGATCCTTTCAGTGTGATTTCCCCTTCTTTCTTTCCTTCCTTCTTTCTTTCTTTCTTTCTTTCTTTCTTTCTCTCTTTCTCTCTCTCTCTCTCTCTCTCTCTCTCTCTCTCTCTCTCTTTCTTTCTCTTTCTTTCTTTCTTTCTTTCCAGTCTTTTTTTCCTATATTCTTTGTTTACATTCCAAATGATTTCCTCTATCCAGTTCCCCCCTCCCCATAAGTCCCATAAGCCCTCTTCCCTCCACCCATTCCCCAATCAACCCCCTCCTGCTTCTCTGTCCTGGTAATCCCCTACACTGATGCATCAAGCCTTTCCAGGACCAGGGCCCTCTCCTTCCTTCTTCTTGGGAATGATTTGGTATGTGAGTTGTGTCTTGGGTATTCAGAGCTTCTGGGCTAATATCCACTTATCAGCAACTGCATTCCATGTGTGTTCTTTTGTGATTGGGTTACCTCACTTAGGATGATATTTTCCAGTTCCACCCATTTGCCTAAGAATTTCATGAATTCGTTGTTTTTAATTGCTGAGTAGTATTCCATTGTGTAAATATACCACATTTTCTGTATCCATTCCTCCATTGAGGGACATCTGGGTTCTTTCCAGCTTCTGGCTATTATAAATAAGGCTGCTATGAACATAGTGGAGCATGTGTCCTTATTGCATGCTGGGGAATCCTCTGGGTATATGTCCAGAAATGGTATAACAGGGTCCTCCAGAAGGGTCATGCCCAGTTTTCTGAGGAACTGCCAGACTGATTTCCAGAGTGGTTGTACCAGCTTGCAATCCCACCAGGAGTGGAGGAGTGTTCCTCTTTCTCCACATCCTTGCCAACACCTGCTGTCTCCTGAGTTTTTAATCTTAGCCATTCTGACTGGCGTGAGGTGAAATCTCAAGGTTGTTTTGATTTGCATTTCCCTAATGACTAATGATGTTGAACATTTCTTAAGGTGCTTCTCAGCCATTCGAAATTCTGCAGGTGAAAATTCTTTGTTTAGCTCTGTACCCCATTTTTTAATAGGGTTATTTGGTTCTCTGGAGTCTACCTTCTTGAGTTCTTTGTATATATTGGATATTAGCCCTCTGTTGGTTAATTCTGTGATTTTGTCCGCTTTTAATTTTTCAACAATCCTCTGTAAATATCCCTTTTCTTGCGGGTTACGTCTATGTGAGCCTTTCCATCGCTGTGGACTTTTTCTTAGTCGTTTCCCCTTGTTGTCCCTTCACAGGAGCCTCCATCTTTTGGCTCTCTTCATTATGCTCGGTCCTGTCAGCCATTGTGATTTGTCCTCTGGCTTTGATTAAGCTTCACCTGCAGTGTTTGGTCCCTTTGTATCTGTCTTTCCTGGCGCTTGCTTTCCTCGGATGTCACCTTTCCTTGTCCCACAAGAGCTTGTTTTCCTTGGGATTTGAACTATTTAAATGACAACTCTCAATGAGGATTGGAAGCCAGGGCCTTTCTCAGAAGACCATGGCTCCGCCTCTCTGGATGTGCGGCCTCTGCTGGTTGAGTTAATATGGAACCTTTAGATACCTTGTCGTGCTGAGAGGTAGTTACATTGCTCTACTTTTGAGCTGTTATAGACGCTGCTCCACTGAATGCATTTGGTATAACTTGCCAAATGTACATTATACCAATATGTCTGTAACCTTTCTGAAAGCAGAGCTGATGGTTTAAAGGGAATAGCAAGCCAGATGTCCATAGATGCGGAGTTCGTTCCCAGAGGGCTTTAGCAGGTCCTTCTGAGGTTGGCAGTTTGAGAGTATCGAGTCTGTCCCCACTCTGTCCCAGCAGACGTTTTAATAGCCACACGTGAACTCTTGGGACAGACCTCCAGCCCCTCTTGCAAAGCGAGCCTTTCGTGTAGAATGACACAGCAAGTTTCAGCTTGCCCGTGTTGCCCTGTCACCGCCAAACAAAAGTCCAAGTTTGTCTGCCAAGGTAAATAAATAGCAGACACTGATTACCGGACTGCTATTTTCTTTATTCCCCCGTGCGTGTCTCTATCAGGAAGAGGACTTGGGAGCCTGTGATGGCATCTGACAGGGCTGCCTTCCTCACCTGTAGATCAGGAGCCGTGCAGCCAAGCAGCAGCCTTGTTTGCTATGTTAGCTAAGAAGCTGTCAACCCATTTTGTACTACATGTCAATGGTTGGGTTACTATGGTAGAACTCACCCATGACAGCACACTTACAGGGCCATTGTCCATGAAATCCAGGCTCTTGCTGAGGCTTAAGAGCCTTTTTCTAATGCAATCAGGGAATTTGCCTCCACACCAACACGCAGTTGGTAGAAGCTTCCCTGGTGTAAGCCAGCCCAAGCCCTGCACTGCATGTATTAATAAATGAGCGGTCTAACATGTATTCATCTGAGTCTCACTGCAGAGAAGAGAGCAACTTGAACCTAGAGGTTCTTTCAAAGCGTATAACAATACAAAACCTGTAAGTGCCAGAGGCATGCTTTAGAAGTGTGTTGGGCCCTTGAAGGAGATAAGAGACAATAACTCCTGGTGTGCACAGAGATAGCGCTCAAGAGAGCAGCTTGTGCTAAGCAGAGGGCCAAGGGATACATGTTGAATGGGTGAGTTAGATCTTGGTGACTAGAATTGATAGAGGCAAAGAGGAGATGTCTTCCCACCTCAGCCATGAGCACCCTTCTTCTCAGGGTAGGATCCTTGCACCCTGCCAAGACGGGTGGGTTCTCAGTGCTCTGAGGGCACATGAAATCGCATTTGAGATTTCACTGTACTGCGAAGAAAAGGGGGCACTGGGGTCTGAAAGCAGAGCTGTTTCTGAAGCCCTCATCAGGCTGCAAAGCTAGGACAAGGGAGGGCTCATTGAACCATTGAAGGAACGAGGAAACGAGGTGCCAGGGACAAAGTGCTGATTAAAATAAGACAGTCTTTAGGGAATGAGGACCAGAGATCTCTCTCATCGTTTCTGCCCTACACCACAAGACAGCTCATGTGATTGATAGGTGATTGATCGATTGCTCGATTGATTTGGTTACTGTCTAACAGTGGCCAAAATGGCTCTGTGGACCTCACAGGAAAGTCATCCTTCAGTTTGACCCAGTAGAACCTGAAGACATCCCACTCCCCACTCCCCCTTCCAACCCCAGCCTCTCCTCAGCCAAGACAGAGAAATTGTTAGTAGGCTGGCTAAGCCCTTTGTTCCTGTTGCTTTGCATGTAAAAGACACACGTGTGAACATGCCCTTTGCAGTGTTTATTTTTCCCAAAGTAAATAAAAATGTCAGAGGCTTGTTACTGAATCTGCATGCCCACCTTTAGCATATGAGAAGGCATTTGTGTGAGGGAGGCTCTGCTTCTGCCCCGCTCCAAGCAACAGGATCCCTTTCTAGACAGCAGCAAGACTGTAGAGAACCCAGGTTGTCTTGTCTAAATTCAGTCGCGGCTATAGAAAATAGTGTGGCAGTTTATTTGCTGTGGAAAGCCTTTCCACTAAAGCATTATTACAACAATGGAAAAAGCCTGTGCCACACGACTACTTGTATTGAGCACTTGCTGTGTGCTGAATAAGTTACTTCTTCCACCCGCACCCAGCCCTGTGAAAGAGCTGCTCTCCTTACTTCTTCTGGACAGCCAAGGAGACAGAGCGTAGAGATGAGGCCAGTGAGTTCTGCAGGGATGGGCTGGGATGTGAACTCTGGCTGGCAGAATGTATATAAAGTCTGGGATGCGTATGAAAAGTACACCGACCAATGAGTGTCCTCTCCTCTTCCCGTAGCCCTGTTCACTGCCTACTTTGGAGCCTGTTTGACCCACCTGATGGCTGTGGTAAGTCTTCTTCATCTGTCCTCAGCCTGACTTGCCAGTACCCTGACGCCCACCCAGGCAGCGCCTGGTGACAGGGACCATGACCGTGACCACCACTGCTCCCCCACACGGTGGCTCTCAGTCACTCCCACCACCCCCCCCCAACATCACTGCAAACTCTGGTCCAAACAATATTCACCGGGCTTGTTACGAATGCCAGATTGCTCCGTTCAAAGAATAACTTTAACAATAGCTGTGTCAATAACTCAATACCTCGCTATCACATTCACGGCTGAGCTCTGGTGACGAGAAGCTGACTTTAGAATACAGTTTACTTATTACGAGAAGCACACCCATCGAGGGGTTGAGGAACCAGAAAAGAGCAGACAAGGGTAATTGACTGCAGAGACAGGTAGGCATTGTTCCCAATCCAGCCATTTTTTTTTTTATAGCTCCCGTCTTTGCACTCTCACCCATATATCAATAAGACTTTTCAAACCTAGGCCCTATTTGTATTATTTCTAGATGAGTCTTTGCTCTCTCCTGCCATACCTTCTCCTTAGCCCAGGCTGGCCTGAAACTCACTGTGTAGCTGAGGCTTGCCTTAAAATGGACTGTGGGTAGCCTGCTACTAAGCCTGGCTCCTTCCTTTCAACCCTATCCTCTGCCCTTTGATATTCTCCTGCCCCTCCTCCAAGAAGTCAGATATTCCCCGCACTGACCCTTTGCTTTCTAACCCTGAACATTGCTCTCCCGTCTCCTACCCTGCAGGTAATGTGGGGCTCAGCCATGTTCACGGTTGCCTGTGGGTCCCAGCAGCGTTTGACTCTCTCAGCAGTTCATAGAGATTTTATCTGAGCAGATGTTTATGGAGATACAGCATCTTTGTGGTGGGAAGTCAAGATTCTAGTGTGGGTCTGCACAGTGAGGGTCAGGGCCCACGACCATGATCACCAAAGCTCTTCCATGGGTGGATCTCAGCCACTCCGGCCTCTGATGTCACAGAAACTCTACTCCAAACTACACCCACCAGGCTTGTTATAAGAACTTTATGGAGTCCTTCACACCACAGCAAAGACAATACAGAGGCATCATCATTGGTCTGGGGACCAGAACTAGACTGATTCTACCCCTGAGTTAGAGAGGGTGAAAGGTTCAGATTCTGAGTCTCTCTCTCTCTCTCTCTCTCTCTCTCTCTCTCTCTCTCTCTCTCTCTCTCCCTTCCTCCCCCACCCCCCCCTTTGGTTTTTTGAAGCAGGGTTTCTCTGTGTAGTCCTGGCTGTCCTGGAACTCACTCTGTAGACCAGGCTGGCCTCGAACTCAGAAATCTGCCTGCCTCTACCTCCCAAGGCTGGGATTAAAGGCATGTGCCACCAATGCCCAGCGAGGCTCCATCTCTTGATTTGAAGATAAAGTTGATCTTGTGTAAGGATTGTTTGTCTTTCAGACTCCAGATGATTCCGATGTTCAGTCAGATTTCGGTACCCTATCACCATCGCACTTATGCGATCCATACAAAAGGCTAAAGCTAACCAATGTGATATACTCAGAAGTGTGTGGGTTGACATGGCACCTACCCCAGAATGTAAAAGTCTATGGAGGAGAGAAAATAGAAAGAAATAAAACCAAGTACAGCTCAAGACCACAGAGAAGTCAAGGCCAGGAAGGTCACTATGACTGGCCAATCAAATGGTAGACGCCCTGAGGTCTGATTCTGTGGGCCCAAGCAGAATCCAGAGCAAGGTCCAGAGCAAGGTCCCCACCAATCATCCCCTGGGGTGAAAGCTTTGGTGGCCCACTGTTGTAGACTCACTTTAAGATGGAATCTCAAAAGAAAAAAAAAAAAACCAACTGTGTGGCCTGTCTCTCCTTCCCCAGGTTCACCTGCCGGCTTGTACCTGGTCCTTCTGTTTGGCCACACTACTCTTTCTCTTGCTGACCACGAAAAATCCCAACATCTACAGGATGCCCCTCAGCAAGGTGACCTTCTCTGAGGAGAACCGCATCTTCTACCTACAAAACAAGAAAAGGATGGTTGACAGCCCCCTGTAAGAGCAACGCCAACCAACGGCCGCGGTCAGAAGTCAGTTCTAAGTGCAGCTCTAGTTGCCTTCCAGGCTCTCCGCAATTGCTTCTGTTCTCTGGGAACATCCTCCATACTCTCAGCCACCCATTCCTTTCTTGCTCCCCGTTTTTCTTTCTTGACTGTATATTGTCAATCACAGGCGAGCCGTGTCCAGGTGATGTTCTCTGGAATGGAATTTAAAGCCCCCACTGTGTGCACTGGGGGTCGGTGGGAGTATCACTAAGACTGTAATGTATTTATAATTGTAAAAATGTTCCAACAGAAAGAAGAAATGGAAGCAGCAACAATTATTGTTATTTAAAGCTACCTTTGATGTCAGTATTAAAAATCGAGCTCTGTAAACTGTGTAAGCCTTGCAGAATTCACAGGCACAGAAACCGAGCAGCCCAGGGTTCCCAGACAGGCCCTTTGCTTTCAGAATCAGTACACGTTGCTCATAGCAACCATGTCCACCATTGCCGTGGGGCAGGTTGACCGGAGCACTGGTCCCCAGCTCTCCCGCAGAGGGGCAATGTTCTCTTAATGAGAACGGCTAGATTGTTTTTTCCAAGGTAAGCTGTGGGAAGGACTTTGTTAGTCAAAATAGTTTTGCATTGCCGCTCTTGGATTCTGCAAAATCTGGTAGAGTTTATTTATTCTTTATGAAAATAACATCTTCCCACTGATATATGTGTGCAGCTAGCCAGTTCTTAGACATTAAATAAAATGTATAAATATTTAGCATGCTTGTTTTTACTTTATATACTTGCTTCACTATATATATATATACATATATATATACACACATATATATGTATATATATACGTATATATATACATATATATATACGTATATGTGTGTGTGTGTGTGTGTGTGTATATATATATATATATATATATATATATATATATATAGTGTTTTGAGGGAGTGTTTGACGTAGGGCCTTGCTATGTAGCCCAGGCTAGCCTAGAACTCAGCATCCCCTGTTTCTATTCCATTCCATGGCACTGGAGCTATGTGTTGGGTTTTTAAGCGCTTCAAATATGAGGCAGCTTCACCAACCTTGAGAGCCTTTGGAAGCCACAGTTTGATGAATTTGAGGATATCATCTAAACACCAGCAGAAAGCTGCACTCACATGGTATTTTCAAGAATTCTTTAATTTTTTTTTCTTCTTCTTCTTCCTTTTTTGCTTGTTTCTCTAATTTCTTTTTTTGAGGCATTATTTTCTGCACACTTATGCTCTGGCTAGCAAACTAATGGTTTTGGAACCACCTCATAGAAATACAGATAGAGAATTCTCCAGGTTTCTTTTATAAATTTTTAATTTAAAATTTGTGGTTTCTGTAAAACAACAACAAAAACCCACTTCTCTGGCCAATCTTGCTAAAGAGGACAGCACAAAGCTCCCGTTGCCGCCTGCTACCTATCAAGTGAAATTTATTATTGGGGGGGCTGGGAAAGTGAGCATTTCAAATCCTAAAGATTTTCTTTTTTCTGTTCAGTACGTTGCCGGAGCCTGAATCCTAGCCTAGAGAGGCTGAGGCGGGAGGGGCACACGTTTAAGAGCAGCGTGGGCTACGCTGCATGGCCCTCTCTCCAACACCCAACCAAACACACACACAAACAGGTTCCCTCTCTTTCAACAGTCAGTGTTAACCAGGCAATGGGGGTGGGAGGCGGGCAGATCTCTGAATTTAAGGCCAGCCTGGTCTACAGAGGGAGTTCCCAGGAGAGCCAGGGCTACACAGTAAAACCAAAAGTAGAAAATAGTGCTGAGCAGACAAACCACAGCTTGCAGGACAGCCGAAGTCGGACTTTAGTGTGGATGCCTTCGGGAGACAGTGACACTTCCTCTTCTCAGGAAACAAGAGGAGATCTGTGACGATTTTAAATCTTGTGACCAAAGGCCCTTTGAAGCTATTGATTTGCAACTGTCACGGATCCCTGAGTTGTTCTATGAAAACTCTGGATTTCCAGTGTTTGAGCTGAAATTTTCCTCTTTGGGTTTTGTGAAATAATCGTTGGTGACGGCAAGAAGTAATGCGTGTGTTAAGACCCCCTGGAAGGTGAAGAGGCTGGACCCCAGCAGAGCGGACCAGAGCAACGTCCCAGGCTGGACCCCAGCAGAGCGGACCGGAGCAACGCCCCAGCAACAAAACTCTAACTCACCTAAGGCAATACCATCTCAGATCTGCGAATGGGAACAAGCTAAAGCCTTCCACATTGTTTTATTTATGTACTATTAGTGTCTTCAAGGTGTTTTTGTTACTAAGTATTATCATAACGTTAAGCAAAACTCTTAGGGGGTCATTTGTACTTTTCCCCCCTATTGTCTGCATAACAGATTCCTGTGTAAACATGAATACATTATATTAACAGCTGAGTCCAGCCTCGTGTGTCTTCATTCTTATTAATGTGAGTATATAGACATGAGCATTCACATATGTAAGTTTGTGTCATTTATCTTTAGAGTTAGAATTATAACTGGCTTGACGAGAAGAAGGAAATATTCTAAAGAGAGAGACATTGGTGGCCTCCTTTGGGCTCTGAAGGATTGAGATTTCCCTTTCCCTATAGGACGCTGGGGATGGGCAAGCCTAGTGCCAGAGAGGGGAGGAGCTTGCTCCCCAGAAGAAATTTTAGTTCTCACGCTTACTGTCCCATCTTGTAGGACAGACTGAGGCCCCATGATGCAAAGAACCACATCTGGTCCAGGATTGCTTTTGTGTGCTTCTCGCCCCTATTTAGGTCAGAACCCCGAAGACAGGCTCTGTCTTTTCCCTGTGGGCCACCTTATATGTATCTCCCTGTACGCCTTCCACTCTTCTTTGTCTCCTTGGATGGCATGCTTAGCTGACCGAGACCGCCAGAGTATAGGCCTCGACCCTAAAATCTCAAATAACAGAATCAGATGAGTAAGTGACCAAACTCTGTCAGTTACAGAAGATGGGCAGGTCTGTGCATCATCTCAACTCTTCTTTGTTCTCCTAACTCTGGGATGAGAGTGATTTGCTGGGGGCAGCTGCACATGTTTGGGGCACGCTCCTAACTAACTCTATGAGGTCAGTGTCATAAAAGCCATTGGTCCAGGGTACCTGGGAATCCTGGGGTCAGCGCTCTGAGAAAGCCACTTCTCCAATGTATGTCATGGTCAGGCATGCCTCTGTTTGTAGGAGTGCCCCTCTGTCCTCCTCCTTTTGCTATGGTTATCACATCTAAAACACAATGAGACTGGAAATGCACCTCAACAAGTTCCAGTGATGACAGAATCCCACACAAAAGGTTAAAGGAGCCACCATGGGATGCCCCCATCAAAATGCCCTCTGCTGAAAAAAAATCTTTATCTATTTGTATCAAAATATTTTTCTGATGTGATATTGTCATGCATCTGAGAGAAAGAGATGAGACATTTTGAAGCCCCAGATACTATAAACCTTTATAAGCTACAGGTGTCACCTCGATTGCATCCCCCACATCCCCCCACTTCTATGACTTAAGTGTCTTCTCCAAACTGTGTTAGGAGGTTAATCCCCAACACAACAGGGCTGGGAGGTGAAGCCTTTAAGAGATTAGTCGTGAGGATTCTATCTTCACAAATGAATCAATGTCCTGAAGTGGGTAAGTTTCCACATGAGTAGGTTCTTAACAAAAGAATGAGATTCATATTCCCTCTTCCCAAAATGCTTTAATTTATGTGTATTTAGAATATCTTTTGCCCCACTCATGCTCCAAAAGTGTGTGGTATTGTCAGCTTTCAATGCAATGGGTGGGCTATACCATACCGAGAAAAAGCAAGACAGAAAACTATTTGACAGACAGACCACATGTCTCCTAGATGACATAAAGTACCACCATATATCGCATGATACCTATATGGCCATGCTGGACATATGGTACCTTATGTGACTATGCTGAATATCCCATGTTATCTATGTTCCATGTCAGACATGGTGGTGTGGTGGCAGAAAGAGAGTTGATTCCAGAGCTAATAGAGGAATCTGAGAAAAAGGCCTACAGCAAACCTGTTTACAAAAGGATTGATCATGGAAAGCTTGCTGGAATGTTCCTAGATCATGTTGGGATGCTGCACTCATAAAAAGATGATGTACTCTCTTATTAACAAATTGTAAGCAAAGGATGAGACGTAACGATCAGATAAAGAAAGCATGAGGCTAACTCATGTTCTAAATAGTTACCTTTAAGAAATAGCATTTGTTTATTTATGTGTGCAGGAGAGAAAAGACAGACAGAGAGAGAGAGAGAGAGAGAGAGAGAGAGAGAGAGAGAGAGAGAGAGAGAGAGAACCAACTTGTAGGGAGTCTGTTTTCTCCTTCCACCACATAGACCCCTCTCAGATCTTCAGGATTGTTAGTAAGAATGTTCACCCACTGAGCCATCTCACAGGCCCTCCATCTTGACCTAATGGTCAAAGCATCTGAATCATTCCACATCAAGAAACCTTTGGAAATGGTTGCGTTTCGTTTCATTTCCAGCTCAACTGAGCATTAA
The DNA here is from genome assembly GCA_964023405.1 of Apodemus agrarius. Taxonomy (NCBI): domain Eukaryota; kingdom Metazoa; phylum Chordata; class Mammalia; order Rodentia; family Muridae; genus Apodemus; species Apodemus agrarius. The sequence continues at coordinate 68,919,136 of OZ030021.1, read as the reverse complement.
AAACAAGTGTCCGACATTTTCTGGTTCGTGGCCTCAGATAAACAATGAGAAATCCCAGTTCCTGTTTGGGTTGGGTCCCCTGGATTGCAGCCCAGCCAAGCTTTGAATTACACTGCTGTGGCATGCGAGGACCTGAGGGAAGAAATGAGGCACAGAGGAAAGCTGGAGCAGTTCCAGGAACCTGGCTCAGATTAATTATCTCCGAGGAAATAATGGCATCTGGGTGATGAGTCAGTGTCCCAAAGGCCAAACGCATCCTGAAGCAATACACGCAGGGCGCGGGACTGGCTAGCCCAACAAAGGGGCCTTTGTCCTTCCGAGACCCCCTCCTCAGGATGGCCTGTTAGTGACAGTTTGCTCCACCTGATGGATTGCAATAGCAGAGAATCATGTGAATAACCTGGAAGAGAAATTAGTCTCAGTTGAAACTGACTTCAAATGCAAAGAACATACTGGATTTCAAACACTCAATGGAAATAAAGGGGTTAAAATATGATACAAGTTTTGAGTTGGTTAAATGTTAAAGTAACAACACTTTGGGCTCGCTGAAATGAAATAATTTAAATTTACTTTGTTTGGCCTTTTTTGGGGGAGGGGACTGGTAGCTTATTTTTATTAACATTTTTATTAAAATGGGATAATGTCACTTCCATCCATTTCTTTTCCTTCCTCCAGGTTCCCTCATGTCCCCTTCCCTCCCAAATTTCTGGTCATTCTCATCCCTAAGTGTTTTTTATACATGATATATGTATATAAATATATAGCTATAACCTCCTGAGTCCATTCAGTATAGCATGTATGTGATTTCAGGGCCAACCACAAATGGGTCTGCTGGGTCTACATCTGAAGTGCATGGTGTCTTCAGCAATAGGGACTTGCCTTCAACCTTGGGAAGAAACCAAAGGCAACAGCAATGATTTTAGGAACCTCTTGAACCCCCATCCCCTCCACCAACAACTCCAAAGGAGGTTCCTCATGACTGGTGCTTGGGTTTTTATCAGATATTCTATGACTCTGTAGGGGAGAGGGGGGGAGAGCATTGTCAGCCCAAGTGGCCTCACTTCATTTAAACTATGTACAGGGCAGGAGAAATGGCTTAGCTCTTAAAAGCTAGGATCACATCCACAAAATAAGACCCTCTATATGTATATTATACACATACATTTATATATAATATGGAATAAGTAGAAAATAATGTGATTCCTACAACTTTTTCAAACATCCTCCATCTTAGTCTGCCTTGTTACTGTTTTTATTTTTTAATTATTTTTATTTTATGTACATTCGTGTTTCCCTTGCATGTGTGTGGGAATCAGATCCCCAGGAACAGAAGTCACAGACAGTTGAGAGCTGCCATGTGGGTGCTGGGAATTGATCCTGGAACCTCTGGAAGAGCAGCCAGTGCTCTTAACCACTGAGCCGTCTCTGCAGCTCTACTTTCTCTCCTTTTATATTGACTGCCCTCCTTGTCTTAGTCCATGTTCCTTTGCTATGTAGAGACCTTCAACCTTGGCAGCTGTTATAAACAAAAGCATTTAATTGGGGCTGGCTTACAGTGTCAGAGGTTCAGTCCATTATCGTCATGGCAGGAAGCGTGGTGCACACAGGCACACATGGTGCTGGAGAAATAGCTAAGAGTTCTCCATCTGGATCTGTAGACAGCAGGAAGAGAGAGACACCAGGCCTGGCTTTGGTTTTTGAAACCCCTAAGCCCACCCCAATGACACACTTCTTCCAACGAGCCACACCTACTCCAGCAAGGCTGCACCCAAAGGTCCCCCCATCTTCCCACAGACATACTGTGCATCCATGTATCTTGCTGCTCTATTTACAACATATAGAAAATAGAAGAAGCCTAGCTGTCCACTGGTTGATAAATGTGCAACAAAATGTGGTAGCTTTAGATAAGGGGGTGATTAATTTAAAGATATGAGATCCTTGGGATCATTCCTAAGACTTGAATTGGTTAATCGCTTGTGTGTGACCTCACGTGAACCTCATCACCAATAAAGAAAGTTTTCCCAGTCTACAGGTGCAAAAACTAAATTGACGCTAAATGACTTGGGAACATGTAGAAATGTTGTTTGAAGGAGGGAACTGAAAGCCCTTCCTTTCTTCCTTCCTTCCTTTGTTTCTTCCTTTCTTCCTTCTCTTTCCTTTCTTCCTCTTTCCTTCCTTCCTTTGTTCCTCCCTCCTTCCCTTCCTTCCTTCCTACCCTCCTTACTTCCTTCCATGAATCTAAATTTACTCCATTCTATCATGCAGGAGATTTAAGGCAGGAAAGTGTGGAGATAAAGAAGAAAGAACACTGGGAATGCAGATTCTTTTTTTTTTATTAGATATATTCTTTATTTACATTTCAAATGATTTCCCCTTTCCTGGTCCCCAGCCCCAAAGTCCCATAAGCCATCTCCCCTCCCCCATTCCCCAATCAATCCCCTCTCTCCTCCCTGTCCTGATATTCCCCTACACTGCTGCATCAAGCCTTTCCAGGACCAGTGGCCTCTCCTCCCTTTGATGTCCAACAAGGCCATCCTCTGCTGCCTATGTGTATGGAGCCATGGGTAACACCATGTGCACTATCTGGTTGATGTTTTTGTCCCTGGGAGCTCTGGGAGTACTGGGTGGCTCATATCATTGTTCCTCCTATGGCGCTGCAAACCCTTTCAGCTCCTTGGGTCCTTTCTCTAGCTCCCCCATTGTGGACCCTGTGCTCAGTTCAATGGCTGGTTGAGAGTGTCCCCCTCTGTATTTGTCATGCACTAGCAGAGCCTCCCAGGTGACAGCTATATCAGGCTCCAGTCAGCAAGTACTTGTGGGCATCAAAAGTAGTGTCTGGGTTTTGTAACTGTATATGGGATGGATCACTAATGCTCCACTATGTTCATAACAGCCCTATTTATAATAGCCAGAAGCTGGAAAGAACCCAGATGTCCCTTAATGGAGGAATGGATACAGAAAATGTGGTATATTTACACAATGGAATACTACTCAGCTATTAAAAACAATGAATTCATGAAATTCATAGGCAAATGGGTGGAACTGGAAAATATCATCCTAAGTGAGGTAACCCAATCACAAAACACACATGGAATGCAGTCACTGATAAGTGGATATTAGCCTAGAAGCTCAGAATACCCAAGACACAATTCACATATCAAATGATGCCCAAGAAAGAACAAAGTATGGATACTCTGGTCCTTCTTAGAAGTGGGAACAAAATATCCACAGAAGGAGATACAGAGACAAAGTGTGGAGCAGGGACTGAGGGCAAGACCATCCAGGGAAGGCAGATTCCTATCTCCCAGGGCTCCGTCAGCTACAGTAGCTCTGGGATGGCTTCCTTCATCCCTTTTATCCAAATCACATGCACTCTCACGGCAGGGGCTTGAATAACCACCATCCTCTGGGGGAGGAAAGGCTACAGGGCTTTTAAAACAACACAGTCTAGGCCTCTGCAAACACTATCTCCTCCTCATCGCTCTTAGTGACCCCTCAACTCCAAAGTATTGTAGCTTATACCATCCAAATGTAACACACACACACACACACACACACACACACACACACGGCTGTTGTTCTCACTCCAGTCTGTATCCACTCAAGTCCCACACAGCACCATACCTTGTGCCAGGGTCAGAAGTCCCACCGTGGCAATGCAATGTGGAGCCTGAGAGAATGGAATCTGAAGGGTACCATATGGGACTTGCCCTTTTATCCAATGGTAAGTAGTCAAAGGTCTCTTATATTAAGAACCAGCATGGAGACATCACCACCAAACAAAGCATGTAAGTGTGTGTGTGTGTGTGTGTATGTGTGTGTGTGTGTGTGTGTGTGTGTGTGCGCGTGTGCGTGTCTGTGGCCAAAAGCCCACCTCATGGATTTCTTAAATAAAGCCTGGGATTTCTATCCAGCTATGATTTAGAATGTTTCAGCAGCAAAGTATATACAGAATCCAGACCACAGGATAAAGGGCTCAGGATGGAATTTCAGAACTTCTCTTTTACCCCACTTCCCCTCCGGGCTCAGCTCATCAGCATGCCCTCAGAAACTACTCACTGCCCTAGCGCACTCGGTCATCCTCCCCTGCCCCGCCACCCAACTCCCACCCCCACCCCACCCCCACCCCACCCCACCCCCGCCCCTCGTCTCCTTGCTTTCCCTGCAGCCTGGAATTTCCTTCTTCTCTTCAGTTAAAAACATATTTGCCTAGTGTATTAGTGTGGATTCTCCAAAAGAACACACCTCGGAAAATGAAGTATAATCGAGTGGGGATTGTAAAGGAAGAGAAATTTATTAAATGGGCGTACAGGTTGGCAGCCCGACAATGTCTGTCTCATGATGAAACGGCCAAGAATCCAGTAATTATCCGGTCTACAGGGCTGGATGTTTCAGTCATCCCAAAATGGCCCTAGAGGATTCTGGGAGAACTGCTGATCTTCAGTCTACATCAGGATCCCGAAGAAGTTTTAATATCTGTGAAGGATTGTCTCAGTAGCAAGTAGATGAATTTGCCAGTGAGAGCGAGGGAAAGGGCAAAAAGCAAAAGCTTCCTTCTTCCATGGTCTCTTATGTGGGAAGACACCTGGTTCGGTTCATCGCAACCACTTAGAATCTCACAACTACACGTAACTGCAATGCCAAGAAGGCCAATGCCCTCTCTAGCCTCCTCAGGGACCAGGTATCCTATTCAGGCAAACACTCGTACACATACAGTTTTGGAAATGAGTATTCTTTGAAAGCATCTCCTTTCCGCTAAGATCCTGTGTTCACCCAGCACTTTCCCGGCTACCATGCAGTGGTGTTATCCTTCAGGGATATTAAGTTTGTCTCCTAAGCTGCTGGATAATAGCGATGGTAGCTGCTACCTTTGAACAAGGCGTTGTTCATAATGCCTCACAGACATCAGCCCTTTCTGGACATGCTCTTTCTTACGATGGTCTCAACACACCCCATACTTCCCTCCCAGCCCAACTCTTGTTACTAACAAAGAACTTAGCCATAAAAACTAAGAATTCATTTACCCCTGGCCTACCTGGGTTGACTAAGCTGTTAACCATGAACCAACAGTTTCCTTAATAAAAAAGACCACCCCAAGAAGACAAATGCCACTATTATGAGGCTGTTTATGAAATCCCAGATAGCTTCCTGTTTCCTGGGGTGTGCCTGCCCAGATTGTGGGCCATTTCCCAGGGGTTCTGGAGGAAACAGAAAAGCTGGAGTCCTTGGGTTTCTTACTCTGTCTTTGTTCTAGGTCTCAGGTGGGGCCCAACAGGGAAGCAAGGTCACACATCCTGTGGCCTTCCCGAGACCACTCATCACCCAACACACAAAAATAGGACTCTGCTGGAGCTGAGGCGCCACATGCCGGCAAGCATTTCCCATCCATACGAGCCTTTCCCCCACCCACCTTGATCATATTTTTCTTCACTTCACTTCCTTCTTGCTTCCAACCTAGACAGTTGTCTCTCCTGAACGCCAAGCTAATAGCTACCCAGCCCTCCCTACTACCAACCACACCACCTTCCTGAAGTCGACACCGACAACCTAAATAACTTTGCTTCAGACCCTCACAACTCAGCATGCATTGTGTCTGTATCATTTCTAGACAGGCCTCCAAAGGGGTGGGGTAGAATGGCTTGTGCACTGGGCCTGTGTGGCTTCTCTTCCCTTCCCGACATTACCTTTAGGTTCCTGGAGGGAAGAAAGTGTCTGTTGTCCGTATGTAAATGTCGTCCCACAGAGTTTATTCAAGAACAACATAGATGGAAAATGTGTGATTATCACTTGATGAGCTCAGGGAAAGGAAACCACATTGTTCAGTCATCTCCTAAGTGTCATATTAGTTGCTATTTGTCTTATTTAGGTTACTATCGCTGTGATGGCCGAGAAGCAAGTTCCCTATAATCGTTCATGCATGGTTCCATTTAACAGTTCATTATCAACAGCAGTAAGGGTGGGAACTCAAGCAGGGCAGGAACCTGGATGCAGGAGCTGATGCAGAGACCATGGCGGAGGGCTGCTTACTGGTTTGCTCCTCACATCTTAGCCTGTTTTCTTACAGAGCCCAGGACCACTAGACCAGAGATGGCACCACCCACACTGGGCGGGACCGTCCCCTATCACTAATTAAGAAAATATTCTACAAGCTTGTCTATAGCCCCATCTCATGAAGGCATTATCTCAATAGATGCTCCCTACTCCCTGATGACTCTAGCTTGTGTCAAGCTGGTGTAAAACTAGCCAGCCCACTATTATGAAACCTGCCTTAGAGAGACACGGTGATATCCCCCCCCCCATAAGCCAAAACTCTCAGAGAACTCGGTAAGCCTAAGAAGCCATTCTTCAGCAGGATATTGTATTTGAGCTGGGCGAGTCTGAGCTTCCCTGAGGCCCTACAGGAAGACAGAGCTATGGGGCTGAGACAACCAGAAGGCTTTGTGTGGAGCTCTACACTGAGCTGGAGGAAGCCATGGGAAGAGGGAAGGTAAGATAAGGCTCTTTCATACTGGAAGTGAAAGGTCAGGTACCCACGGTCTGCCCAAGTCGAACTCTTACACATGTAGACAGCGTATTGTTTATGTTTATGAATTTATCAAAGAATGTTTTATTATTGTTTTAAAAATTCACTCTTACATGGGTCTGAAGAGATGGCTTAGAGTAGTGTTTTCAACCTTCCCAATGCTGAGAGCCTTTAATACAGCTCCTCGTGTTGTGGTGACTCCCAACCATAAAATTAGTTTCATTGCTACTTCATAACTGTAATGTTGCTAGTCATAATGTCAATATCATACATTCAGGATATCTGACGTGCAACTCCTGTGAAAAGGTCATTCAACACCCCCAAAGGGGTCGTGACCCACAGGTTCAGAACCACTAGCTTAGAAGGTGAGAACTCTGACTGCTCTTCCAGAGGACTGAATTCAGTTCTCAGCATCCATGTGGTGTTTCGCAACCATCTGTAAGTCCAGTGCCAGAGGATCTGACGTCCTCTTCTGGCCTCCATGGGCACTATGCACTGGTGCACAGCTATGCATGCAGGCAAGCACCCAAACACGTAAAACATTAATAAACATTTAAATAAAACTTTACTCTTATAGATGTATTCTTGTGGGTTAAACTGTTGCCTTCTTTAAGAATATGTATGATTTAAGAATCAATAAGAAATGAGATTTCTAATGTAAATTTGTATAGTCTCTTTATCTTGTAGATGGCAAAAGCCAGACCAAGATTTGGGGTTACTGGGGGTGGGGGTGGGGGTTGTCAAGGAAATGACAGCTCAGCAAGAAAGGGCATAGCGGCTCTGGTTGTTCCAGTTAGTTCTGTGGCTTGGTTAGTGCGCACCACTCCTCTGCGAGTAGGCCAGGGAGAAGTGGTCCTTAAAGGGATCCTCAGACCAGCACCATGGACACCATCTGAGACTGCAAACTGCAGGGCTAGCCCTAGACCTTCCAAATCAAAAGCCCAGAGAGGAGCCTGCAGTCTGTTTGCTTCTTGTTTGTTTTTGTTTCTTTGTTTGTTTGTTTTTGAGATTATATTTTAATTTTCACACTTTCCCCTTCCCTTTCCTGCCTCCAAACCCTCCTACACACGCCGCTGTCCACTCTCCTTCAAACCCATGACCCCCTTTCACCGACTGTTATTGCACGCCTATATGTATATACATGTATATTCCCAAAGATAACCTGTTTCATCCACATCATGTTCCTTGTATGTGGGTTTCCAGGGCTAACGGTTTGGAACTGGTCAGCCAATTGGTGGCTCTTCTCTGGGGAGGGCGACCTCTCCCCCTTACAGCTTCGCTCAGTTGCCTGTGGGTCTTTGTCTAGGGCTGAGGCCTCATGGACTTCTCTCCATGCACGTTGGTGGCTTCATTGGTTTCTTCCTTGCTCACCTCAGGTTTGGGCAGTCACACTGGTGACACTTCACAGGTATGGCTTCTAATGTTATTTGAAGACACCACATCACAGAAAAGTCCCCCATCCTCTGGCTCTTAACATCTTTCCACCTTGTCTTCTGCAATGCTCCCTGAGCCTTAGGTATATAGGAGTATTTATAGATGTATTCACTGGGGCTGGGCTGCACAACTCTGCAATTTGATTGGTTGTGGTTTCCTATAATGGTCTTCATTTGTTGCAGAAAGACGTTTCCTTGCTGAGGGGTAAAGACTACACTTATCTGTGGATAAAACATTAAATGCTTATTGATTGTTGCTAGGGATTATCCTGGTTTAGTAAATTAGTGGTTGTAAATTTTCCTTCAATACCCAAAATTTCACCACCACTGAGTAGTTAAGTAGGTTTACAGTACCAGACACCTGTTGAGTGGGTCCTAAGTCCAATTACAGAGCCATTGGTTACTACCAAGATGGGTGCCACTACTGCATGTCACAGGATTACTGTGTTATGGTAGTCACTGATGGGGGCCACAGGCATCATAGCTGGGGTGGGCAGTGTGTCTTTTGACAAGCCTTTCAGGTGACCCTGATTCATGTTCAAACTTACAAGCTATTGAACTAAACAATCCCATCAGAAAAAGTAGATAGTTATTGGTGCATTTACTGGAGAATCTCACTAAGCTGGTGCCCACGTAACTGACCATTCTTGTACATCAATGTACCTTTCTGAATCTTCAGTCACTGAGTTAATGTTCTTTACGTTATAAGTCCCCAGTGGCTACTTAGTCCATCACTGCTTCTTCCTTCCAGTAATTCTTTACAATGCATTACATAATCTAAGTTTGCTCCTGTTAGCCCATCTGAACCCTGTGAGCTATGTTAGCGTAGATACTATTTCAGCCATTTTCACAGCTGAGAAGTAGTAACTCACAGATACTAACTTGCTTTCTGTAGTGACTTATTTTTGTAAGGTGTGAAAAGCATACAGAAGATAGCAAAGGTAATTGTGGTACAATTCCACGTTAAGACAACTGTTGCAATCCTGAGTGAGTCAAGCCACTAAGGCTTCGGAAGATAAAGGACCAAAGTACACACAGATAGCAGAATAGGAAAGCTAGGTGTGGCAGAGGCAGGCTTCATAACTGATCAGAAGTAAAGTTAAATAGATATGAGAAGAGTATCTCCCAAGAGCCGAGAACATAGAGAGGAAGACCTCATAGCTGTAACTGAGGCACTGGCAGGGTACTAGACAGACTATTACACATACCACCTTGGTGGGATTTCACATACCTGCATTCTTTAGTGACCTATTTTGATATCATAATATATACTTGGTCTATCAAACATTGATGCTAATGGGATATTATTTGAGACGGTATCTCTTTATGTCCCCAGTGGCCTCACACTCCTGCCTCTGCCTCCTAGGTGCTAGGGTTGCCATGTGTACTGCCCGCCACAGTGGTAACTTCTTTCTCCAAGCAAACCTAAGGACCTTAGAGCATCTTCACTTTGTATACCCTCCCATGACTTATAAACTAATGTGATCAGATTTTTGTTTCTTTTCTGAGACAATGCTTCATTGTGTAGCCCAGGCTGGCCTCAAACTTGTGACCTTTCTGCCTCGGTCTACATAATGCTGGAATGGCAGGCATTAGCCACTGGGTCTGGTTTGCTAGATTCTACATTTTATACCTGGCTGGGAGACAAAACATGTTGGCTTTCAACTGTCTCCCTAGCATTCACGCAGCTAAGGAAAACAAACAGATGCAGCTAGACATCATGGTTTCTGTCTTCACCGCGATGGTCCTTTATGGTCACGGTTATAGTTCCCATTTCCGTCCCTCTTCATCCCCTTCTTCAGCTCCAAGCTTCCATTTAGGATCACGCTCTCTCAACCCAAAAAGACACTCTCTCTCTCTCTCTCTCTCTCTCTCTCTCTCTCTCTCTCTCTCTGGATTTTCATTAATGCCAATTTTTAGCTTCTTCCTGCTTTCCTAGGAATGACTTCATCTGCCACTATTTCTGACACGTTTCTACAGGGTGCAGAGCTCTACACTGGCCATTTTTGTCTTTCAATAAATGAAAATATTCTAGTATCATTCCGTTTCCTCTTCTTGTCTTTAGGGGTCTGCCCCGTTCCGTTTTCCCTTTTGCCCCCGTCTGCCTTCAAGGTTTTCCTTTTCGTTTTTGACCTTCTGACACTCGACTGTGCCATGTCTAGGTATGAGTGTGGCATTTATTCTGCTTGACCGTCACAGGCCTTTAATCAACTCGGGGAAGTTCTTAACCATTTCCTCTCTCATGTGACCCTCTCCCATGCTCTCCTTCCCTTTGGGACTCTGGATAGAGCACTTCTGACTTGAGTCTCACCCCTCTGTACTCTTTCTGTGCTCTGTCTGGGGAGTTCCTTTTGACCCGCTGTCTTGATCTGCTGTTCAGTGCTGAGCACGTCCACTTGGATATAATATTTATTATTATTTTTTCAGTTAGCAAGGCTTACAAGTTTATCAAATCTATACCCCTATTTTTATAGCTTTAGACACTACTGAACTTTAAGATTCACCTTTCATGTCCTCTAATATGTAATAAGCAGAGCTGCTTTAAAGTTTGGGCATGGCTATCTTAGGTCAAGAATAACCAGAGCTTGCTTTTACACTGGACCTGAGTTTGGTTCCGAGATCCCCCGGATCAAGCAGTTCATCTGTTGCTCATGGGAATGCAAACTTGTCCAGCTACTATGAAAACCAATATTGCAATTTCTGGAAAAACTAAAATTAGAAAAACCATATGACCCAACTGCACCACTTCCAGGTGTGCAAAAACAAAGGAACGGAGAAGGGAAAGGTGGTGTATGAATAATGGCATTTTCTGCTTTTGTAATATTTAAAACATGTGGATGCCTGTACACGTGTGTAGGAGGATGCAAGTATCTGTGTGCATGACTGTGGAGGCAAAAAGAGGATGCTGGGAGTCTCCTCTTTCTCTCCACCTTCTTCCTTTGGGCCAAGGTCTCTTATTAAACCTGGTCCTTGCCATATTTTGGGTTTGAGTTGAACGTGGCCACTCCTGGCTTTTTGCATGGGTTCTGGGGATCTGAACCCAGGTCCTCATGCTTTGTGGACGACACCTTCACTGCACCATCTCTCCAGCCACAACAGCAGAGTTTTTTTTTTCAGCTGTAAAGAAGTTATGTCATTAACTAAAAAATGGATGTCACTGATAATGATCATTAGGTGAATTAAGCCAGTCTCGGGAAGACACATACAATATTTTATTTTCATTGTCATTCCTAGATTTTATAGAGATACATAAAATCCCAACTTGAAAGTGGAAGTGAGGCTGGGCAGAGGGGATAAGTGGTGAAATGACAGGAGTTGGAGGAGGGATGATAGAAGAGGGAGGAGGGAGGAGAGAGGAGGGATGAGAGAAGAGGGAGGAGGGAGGAGAGAAGAGGGAGGAGGGAGGAGAGAAGAGGGAGGAGGGAGAAAGAAGAAGGAAAGAGAGGAGGGAGGAAGAAGAGAGTATGGAGGAGAGAAGAGGGAGGAGGGAGGAGAGAGGAGAGAGGAGAGAAGAAGAGAGTATGGAGGAGGGAAGAGGAAGGAAGGAAGAGGGAGGAGGGAAAGGGGGTTTGAGGAGGAGGGAGGAGTGGATTTGTACAATCCATGTACAACATAGGCGTGTGAAGATGTTATGATCAATTCAAAGAGAAATGTGAAGTAGAGGAAAAAGAGGAGGAAGAGGGAGAGAAGAAGAGGAAAAAGAAGAGGAGGGGAAGAGGACGAGGAGTGCCTCTTGTACATGCTGGTTCATATTCATCTGTGTCCTCCTTCTCTTCATTTGCTTATTCTTACTGTGATTTGGCATCAGACTTGAAATTTTATCTGTAGAACTTAATTGACACCCAAGATGGCGTCTTCTTCTTCATTTGCTCTGGTAGGCATCTAGGGGAACTGGCTATCTGAAATGTTCTTAATCCAAGTTCAAGGCTTCATACTTCTGGTGATACCTCAACAACCAAGTGTAAGCTGAGAAACCAAGGTGTTCTCAAAAACAGTTCAGGTTACATTACATTACGTTAGACCCACAGTACGGCCCTGTAGAGTCTTGGCTCTAAGTGTTAAGATGTCTTTCAGAAGCTCCATACACCCTAGAAAAGAAAGTGAACAAACGTTTCCAACAGAAGGTGAATGATGAATCCCAGCCACTTATAATTATCAAAGGCAACTCATTTCTCAGCCTCCACTCCAGATCAGCAATGCCCCTTGGACGAAAGCAATCCTAAATGCCAAGCTCTGCCCGCCGCACTGAGCCATGCTTGTAATGCCACATGCTATCAGTGCTTCTGATCCTTCTAAGCCCTTGGCATTTCAGAAGCCAGGCTGCATTGTTTCACTTACCCAATTGCTTCCGTGTTGAGGAACCTCCCACGGCATCTACAGAGTCTGCCAAGAGGAAGGGAGAACTTATCCACCCATAGATTCACTCCCCACTGGGGCACTGAACCGCTGTCCCTGCCCCAGGGGCTACCCCAACCCATGCCGTGGCTTGGTGCCATGGGGAAGTTCAGAAGGCAGACTGAATGCAGTTGAGGCAGATGGCACTAGCTCCCAGGCCGCCTGCCTTTCAAAGCTGAAGGTGCTAGGGCCTCCCCTGCGTAGGGACGGTGACCTGTAGAGGACACGAGTCAGACCTGCCGCTTGGCCTGAACAGCGCCCAGCTTCTGCCTTCTTTCTCTCTCAGGTTTTCTACTGTGAAGCCAAAGCAGGCTGTCATTTACCACCCCAGTCTCCCTGCATCTTACATGATTCAGTACTGGACAGTAAGATACAACTTGAGAACTGGTAAGCCAGTTCTGGAAAACTCTCGGCTTTCCTAATAAGGGCCCCTGAAGGTAGACATGGTGGTGTACACCTCTGGTGCCAGAATTCTGGAGGCGGGGGCAGAAATACATGACTGATGTCAGCACTATGGATAGAGGGAAGGAAAGGGGGAGTGGAGAAGCGGAGGGGAGAAGGGGGGAGAGGAGAGGAGAGGAAAGGAGAGGAGGGGACGGGAGGGAGTAGAGAAGGGAGGAAAGGAAAGGAGGAGAGGGGAGGGGAGGGGAAGAGAGAAAAGGAGAAGGGAAAGGTAGGAGAGGAGGGGAGGTGGAAAGGAAAGGAGGAAAGGGAGGGGAAAGGAGAAAGGGGGAGGGGAAAGGAGGAAAGGGGAGGGGGAAGGAGGAAAGGGGAGGGGCAGAGAAGGGGGAAGGTGGGAAGAGAAGAGGGGAAGGGAACAGAGGGGAAGGGAAGGAAGGTCCCCAAAGTAACAAGCACTGTAGGCGCTCCCAATCTAGAGGGGAGATGCCTTTAAGAAGAGCCTTTAAGAACATGGACAGATTTTATTTGCCGTATTATTTCAACTAAACCCCATACAGGAAATAAATGTGTAGCACATAAAACTCAGCTTCATTTTAAGAAGAGTCATTACCTAGAGACCTCTCCGAATGTCTCCTTTATGCCTTTGATGATGTGTGGTTGATCTGTCTCTGCCTATGATGACCCGTGGAGAAAACTGTATACCCTTGGCAGAACTGAGGCAGCTCGCTCCAGTAGATATGCTAAAGTCACGTGCCTAAAGGACATCGGCATCCTCAGGACCATCTATTTCTTCACAGATACAGGAAGGGAGTGACTAATTAGATGATAATGCGCATAGTGGTAGCAGCAATGGGTACAAGAAACCACAGACAGACGTCATCTGTCGTAGAGGTTTTTAATCCCAATCCTGGATTTCTACCCCACCTTGATCATTCGGATCCCAGATAAAAGACACATACAACCTTATATCTACGGTAAGCCTTAAACAGCCCCAGAGTGGGGCAGATACCCACCCTCTCTGTTATGAGAATCTACTTTGCTATTGACAACCCTGAGTCATTACTTCCTCTTGGCTGCTCGCTCTTAACTCCAAGGCCAGCCCTCAGGGCCACGTTTTCATGACTCATCTAACCCATGGTGGCTTCTCTCTCCTTTACCCTTCTTCTCTCTCTGGCTCTTCTCTGACCCCCAGCCCAGGACTCCTAAACCCCACCTATGCCTCTCCTGATCAGCTATTGGCTGTCAGCATCTTCATTTGCCAATCAGAAATAACCTGGGGCCAGGTCACATAGGCTCTCTGTGCAGACTCCAGGTCTTGGGGGCCCACACTTAGCAATATAATAATACACAGCAAGGCCAAACCTTGACAATCACCACGAGCAGAAGTAACTGAGGCAAACTCTATGGAAGATGTGGTTATAAGAGAAATATCTTTCAAAGAGGTCAGCGGTTCTATTACCAGGAGGCTTTTGGCAACATCTAGAGTCGCTTTGGCTGGAACAGCCTAAGCTGGTGTAGCGGCCAGTAGGTAGAGACCAGGACGCTGCTGGAAGCCCCCCAGTGCACATAGACTAATTCGGTCAGGGATGTCTCTAGTGCCTAAGTTTAGGAAACCTGGAGCCAGTAGTGAGAAGGCCAAATGGAGAGGCTGTGTGAGCCGATGCAGGAAAGCAGAAAGGAGAGCAGAGCCTGGGTCTCTAACCCTCTGCATGACCAGCCTACATCAGTGGTTGCCTACAGATAATTATTTATTAGATGAATGAGTGAATGCTGGCCACCCTTGAATCATGCCCTAGCTCACTGGCAGAAATACAGTGAGGATAAGAAAGCCCCGAAGCTTCCTATTGTCGGCGAACTGGGTTCAGATGCTATCATGCTGCCTTGATTTCTGTTAGTAAGGTTCCTTCGTTTTCCTTTTGCCATCTGGTTATCTCTGGCGTTAGTTGGCCTTGTTGTCACTGGCTGGTGTTTGAACCTCCGGCGAGGCTGGGCTCACCTGTTGTTTCTCTACTGGTGACTATGCTGCAAGATAGAGACTGCCTCTGCGAGTGCTGAGGGGACCTCAGGGAGGGCGGTTCCCAACCGCGTTGGTGCAAGGCCGGAGGAAGTGGAGATGTCTCTCCAGCTGCCGCCCTTGCCCTGGTTAGTGGGGTGAGCCTGGAGGATCCTCCTGAGTGATGGTAGCCCCTGATTGAATCTGTCTACCTGGGCCTCTCTAGCAGAAATATTTTCCATGTAAATCTTCAAGGTTATCAGAAAATGTTTACAATTCCACTTTCAATCAATTTAGGGATTATTTTAAGCCTACCATTATTATATGTATATAAAATTTTCCATGATAATCTTTAATTCTAACCTGTTTTTCTATATTTTTCTACAATGTTATCAGAAATATTTTCCATGTAAATCTTCAATTCTATCATAAAATGTTTCTATTTCATATTTCAATTAATTTAGCAATGTTTTACATGTCTACCAAATTACTCTTTAATTTTCCATGAAAATTTTCAATTTTAAGGTGTTTTTTTATGTATCTCTTCTATTTTATCTGAAACATTTTCCATGTAAATCTTTAATTTTATCTTAATGTGTTTTTATTTCCTTTTTCAATAAAAAATACTTTTTTAAAAATAAAAAAAAAAAAAAAGAAAGCCCGGAAGCAGTAAGTCCTTAAGACCTTCTCAACCCAGTGAGGAGAAAAAGCTCAATGAAAGTGAGATCTCCCTGACTCTATTCGTCTGAACAGAGGCAAGAAAGCCCCCTTGCCGGAGCAAGGAAAGAGATCAGTGCTGAAGCGCCAACACTTCTCATCCTAATCTCCTTTGCTAGACCTTCGCCTAGTTACAAATGTCACAAAACCAGGGAGACTTGGCTTCTTAAACTCACCGACATCCTCACACACAGTCCGTCAGTCCTCCCTGAACACCACATCAGGGTCATCCTTCTTAGGAATCACACCGGGGCTCAGACCTAACTCCCAAGGAGCAGGCAGGTGCTGGATACCAGGAAACTGTATCCATTTGTATTTGCTGGGTATGGGGGAAACTGTATCCATTTGTATTTTCTGGGTACCGGGAAACTGTATCCATTTGTACTTACAACCATCAGGTCTTTAGGATTCTTAAGCAGCTCAGTTTAGCTGCGTAGCACCCACACATGTGACTAGAAGGAAGAATGTGTAGTTTCTGGTTCTCCTGGTGCTTATGGAGACCCTCAGACCCTCAAAGGCCCCAGCCTCTTCTTCAATAAATTATAGGTGTAAGTAGGCTCGTGTTCATTGCACTCTTTTCTGTGTACATCTCTATGGACACGCTGAGATCCACTTGCTCCCCAGATCTCAATCTTTGCATTTTATTATACAGAGGAGTAGTCAGTGGAACAGCAAATGTGAACTTGGCTAAACCTCAGGGTGTGTGGTTCAGTAAATAGAGTATCCAAGAAACAGTAAAGAATAAAACAACCACCAGAGGACCCAAAGCCAGGACACTGGCCAGAGTGGACTGACTGGACTCTACCCTGTCTTATAATCCTCAACCCTCCCCAAACCCAGCCCCGCCCTGCCCTGCCCTACCCCACCCTGCCTCTTCCTTAGGTCTCTAAGGCCTCGTTCCTTTACTTACACAGTTTCAGAAGATTGGCTGTCAGTCACCGACATCTCAGGGCAATACAGCTCCAGATGGCCAGTGCCCTTTACTTAGATTAAAGTGAAAGAGAAATAAAAATGTATAGAAATGTGTAGCAGTAGGGGTTGGGGAAGTGGAGGCAGCCACTAGAAAGTTCCAGACTCCAGGGAAGAGAGAGGGGAGGACATTAGCCGAAATACCCAACAAAGAGGAGACAGAACTTGTAGAGACCACCTCCAGCAGATAGGCACTGCCCCCAGCTAAGGGAGGGACCACCCACCCATCTCAAAATTTTTAAACCCAGAATTGTTCCTGTCTAAAGGAAAGGCAGGGACAAAAAGTGGAGCAGAGACCGAAGAAAAGACCATCCAGACCACCCCACCTAGGGATCCATCCCATAGGCAGACACCAAACCCAGGCAGTATTGCTGATACCTAGAAACACTTGCTGTCAGGAGTCTGGTGTACCTGTCCCCTGAGAGGCTCTGCCAGCACCTGACAGATGCAGGTACTCACAGCCAACCATCGGACTGAGCACAGGGCCCCAATGGAAGAGTTGGGGGAAGGAATGAAGGAGCTGAAGGGGTTTGCATCCCCAGAGGAAGAACAACAAGTGGTGGCGGGAGTAGGTAGGAACACCCTCATAGGGGCAGCGGAGCACCCTCATAGAGGCAGGGGGAGGAGGGAGGAGATGGGGGGGTTGTGGAAGGGAGACCAGGCAGGGGGACATTTGAAATGTAAATAAATAAAATAACCAATAAAAAATGTATTTTGACAAACTCACTCTGGGCTCCGGAGTGCTGTGGAGGTGTAGTTGTGCACGGTGCATGTGATGCCCTGTGGGTGCGCTCTCCCCTGGGACTGGAGGGTGCTGCACATCTGCCCTCTCAGATCACTGCCTTCCCAGTCCTCAAGTGAACGACGGCATCAAAGATGTTCAGGATCACAGAAGAACAAGAAGCTGTATTTGAACCCTGGATTGTTCCGTTTGAGAGATTGGGGGTTATAACATTCCTAAGACAGAAAAAACAGGAAGTGGGGCCAAAGGATACAAATATATACACACATGTGTAAGCCTATTAACTTTTTAATTAGTAGATTTTAATAAGGATGTGTGGGGAAAAATAAGTGTGTTGAGCTGCACACATAAACCTACACTAGGCAAAGCTAGATTAGAGGCTCAGAGTTTCATCCTCTAGTGTGTTTAAGCTGACGCCTAGGGGTGCTGTGCAGAGGCCTGCCTATTGTCACAGTTACTTAGAACACTGTCTTGGGAAGATTGCTTGAGTCTAGGAGTTTGGAGACAGCCTGAGCAATATAGGAAGATCCCTGTCTCAAAATTAAAATAAAAAAAATCCAGATATAGTAAATAGAGATGGAGATGAACAAGGGTCATCACGGGTCAAGTTCTACTAAAATCGCAGTAACAGATAGTTACATAGTAACAGATACGGTAGTTACAAAGCAGAGACCATAAAAAGAGAGCAATATGGCTTCTTAAGTGCCGATTCTGAACAAATGGGATTCATTAGAACCTCGAGAGGCAGTGATTTCTTCCACACTGCTGAAAGTAGATTAAAAAATACTGTAAGTAGATAAATATATGGGGAAAGAAAGAAAACATTATATACACAAATAATTAATGAAGAAAAAGGTTGTGAATTTAAAGGATAGAAGGGAGTTGTATATGAGGGGCTTGGAGGGAGGCAAGGGGAGAGATCAATGTAATTATATTATAATCTCAAAAAATAAAAATGTTAAAATATTTTTGTTTGAGTGAGAGAATTACATTACTTCATATTTTTCTCTCTTGGCAATTTCTGCATTTCTGTCTTTTATACTAAACATATACTGCTTTTATAACTATATATACATTATACATACATACATACATACATACATGTTTCAAAATGAATGGCAACTCAAAATTGCGAAGAGGCACTTTGAAAGTTAAGACCTAAATTCTAAGGCTGGTGTAATACTATTCCAAAGTCCATAATGAACACAACTCATAAAATAAGTCCTCAGATGACCCAGTCAAGATATTTTCAGACATAGGAAGGGAAAACCAAGGAAGGGAAGGCCTGTCCTGAGGCGGATGATCGGCGGCAGGGGTGTCACAGAGGCAGCAGAGTCCCTCAGCACTGCCCAGCCTCTCTAAAGAGGACCACTCTGGGACGACGCCAAGAAGAATTCCAAGCTAACATGGCATAGTAGAAGGTTCTAGCATGCAAGTGACAAAAAGTAACTGTCCCCCAAGAGTGGGGATGGCTGGCATACATTACCAATGACCAACTGGCCTTGTGTTTTCAAATGCGCATCTAATTGTCCTTAAATTTACCCAAAGCCACACTTGGTGAATTATGGAAAGTAGGACATATATCACCAAGCATATCTTTTCTTAAGAAGGACAAGCAATATTTTGAAAGCCCCTCTGCAATATTTTGAAAGTCCCCGGCGATCCCCAGTGAGGAGGCTGAGCAGCCCGCCTCTTCTACACCGCGCTCTTCCATCTCTCGGGAAGCCCATTTGAACGAAGGACAGCCATTGTCTACTGCTCTTCAGCTAGTCACACCAGGGCTCTGTGACACCAGAAATGAGCTGTGAACGCATCAGAATGCTGGCTTCCAGTCTGCCCCTGGGGAGGAAAGGCTAGCCTCTGTGTGCATTCCAGTGCCCCTTGAAGGGCAGAGGGCAGGGCAGGCTGAGCAGGCCTCTGACCAACAGGGCATAAGCAGAGGGGAGGGCAGGAATAACACTGTCAACAAGCCATTGTCAATAAGACAAATCGGCTCTGACTAAGTCAGAAAAAGAACACAGTGGTAGATGATGAAGGACGGAAAGGTAACTAGGTGTGGCAAGCAGACTCAGCAAGGGAGACCGGTGACCGTGCAGGCCCAGAGGACAGCCTGGCACACCGGACGCCTCTCACTTTCTGTGATGAGGAATCCCAATTCATCCCTCCCAGGCTCAGTCCAGCTGGCGCCCTCCACTTGATACACTTGGTTACACTGGTAACAAGGGACAGAGAGGAACTGGCACATGGAGGGTGACCTCCTGCCTCCCACTGGGTCCCACCAACTGGATGCTCCTCCCAAGAAAGAGGGAATGGACAAGCAGACATACGAGCAGCAACATAAAGCAGGACAGAATTTTTGCCTCTGTGTTCACCGTGGAAATTGGTCTATAATTTTCTTCTTCGCCTATTGCTGTGTCTTTATCTGGTTTTGCCATGGGATACTGTGAATTCAGTAAGAACAAGTTTGGTGTAGCTGGTTCCTTTTATGGAATAGTTTGTAAAGCATTCATATTAGTTCTTTTTTTTAAAAAAAACTGTGTTTATTACTATGCAGTGTGTGCATGTATAATAGACAAATTGTATCTATAACTTACACACAGTAGAAATGCAAAGCATCAACCACATTGAAAAGACATCTGATGCTTAACAATCCTGTTTCTGGCAATACTTTCTGTAGGATTAAGATCTCCACAGGGTGGGGAGGAAGACTTAACCAAAACGAAGGTGCCTAAAACAGCTACACGAAAACCTACAGGCTCACAGCCCACACAAAGACTACAGCCAGAAAGGACAGTAGGTTGGAGGTGCCCTGAAATAACTGGGTGGGGGAACTCCAGGTTAAAGGTTTAAATGGAAACGAGGGGAGGGGGATAAAGGAAAGCAGGGTGTACGGGGACAAGCAGCTGAAATTCAGGTTCCAGGAAGATGCTTTACAGAAATCTACTGGCTTTTAAGTTGATTTTAAGGCATATATGACACATGGAGCTTGAGCAGAGGTCCCTGCATGAGTGAGCAACTCTGCTCCCCAAAGATATAGACTATCTGATGATAATCTTACTGCCAGGCATGGAAGGCCTCTGTAAGTTACTGGTTAGCAGAGATTGAGTCCATGGTTCATCTGCCCACCATAACTAAATGATAAGCCCCTATGGCTGAAGATACTACACACTTTGGTTGCAGGACATTAAAAAAAAATCAAAATCAAACTGACCAGTAAACTCCCTGCTAGTTAGTTTTTACTGTGCTTGAAAACATTGTGTAGGCTGTTGGATAAGAAGAGACAGCAATAGTCTTACCCAGGGCTGGACCCTGAATGCCACACTACTGACCTGCCAGACAGACTGTGCCCACCGGTGCAATAGTGGCATGCCTGTTCTGGGGCATCCACCCACTCTCTGATTGGATCTGAGCCTCGCTCTACAGGAGGGATTTCATGCCCAATACTGTGAAATGGGTCAAATGTCCATGACCAAGGAAATCAAAAGCTTCTCTTTCACTAAATGATCATGTTGCCAAATTACATTCATAATATTTATATTTATGGGTGTAGCGTCATTAACAGATTTGTCACTAATAGAGAAATAACTGAGTAAAATTTGGTACAACTATGCCATGGAATGCTATGCTATTATTCAAATAATATATATGAATAAATATATATACATATATAATATGATTTGGTATATGGTTTGCATTAAAATTTATATTGAAATTAGATTGCCACTGTGGTACTGGAGGAAGTAAGGCCTTTAAGAGATGCTTAGGTTGTTAAGAGGAAGAAGTTAGTTACTACCAGATGGGACTACTTCACAGCAAAGCAGGCCTCTGTGTTTCTTCTTTATCACATGTACCTACCCACCCTTCCACTTTCACTTTCACCCAGTCCTTAGCCTTTAAAAACTACCTAGTCTCAGTTATTTTGCTATAGCAACAGTAAACAGATGAAGACAACATATAACATCACTCTTAAATATCAGATGTGCTGAAAGCTTGCTAGGGTAAATTTTTTAGTCAGGGCTTGTATTCCTGTAAGGAATTTCCTCAATTAGTGATCAAGGAAGTGATCAATGGAGAGCCCCTTGTGGGTGGGGCCATCCCTGGACTGGTGGTCTTGGGTTCTATAAGAAAGCAAACTGAGCCCTTGGTCCCTTACAGCATCAGTCGCAGTAGGTCTCCATATTGCTACCAGGACACGGCTAGAGAGGCCCAGGTAGACAGATTCAATCCAGGGCTACCATTACGCGGGTGGATCTGCCAGGCTCTCGCCACCAGCCAGGGCCAGGGCTGAGGCTCTGCGGGACTTCTCCACGCCCTCCAGCCTTGCACCAAGGCAGCTGGGAACAGCCTGCCCAGTGGTCCCTTACAGTGGTGGTCGTGGTAGGTTTCCATATTGCCACCAGGACATCGCTAGAGAGGCCCAGGTAGACAGACTCAATCAGGGGCTACCATCACTAGGGAGGATCCTCCAGGCTCTCCCCACTAACCAGGGCAAGGGCTGCGGCTGGCAGGATATCTCCACGCCCTATGGCCTTGCACCAACTTGGTTGGGAACCGCCCTCCCTGAGGTCCCCTCAGCACTCACAGAGGCAGTCTCTATCTTGCAGAGTGGTCACCAGTAGAGAAACAACAGGTGGGCCCAGCCTCACGGGAGGTTCAAACACTAGCCAGTGACAACAAGGCCAACTAACGCCAGAGATAACCAGATGGCAAAAGGAAAACGAAGGAACGTTACTAACAGAAATCACCTGAGACCATGAAAGCTAGAAGATCCTGGGCAGATATCATGCAAACTCTAAGAGAACACAAATTTC
The DNA here is from genome assembly GCA_964023405.1 of Apodemus agrarius. NCBI lineage: Eukaryota > Metazoa > Chordata > Mammalia > Rodentia > Muridae > Apodemus > Apodemus agrarius. The sequence goes on along the minus strand of OZ030021.1, from coordinate 68,897,151 downwards.
AACCAAAACTACTTTACCCAGCAAAACTCTCAATCGCCATAGATGGAGACATCAAGGTATTCCATGACAAAACCAAATTTGCACGTTATCTTTCCACAAACCCAGCCCTACAAAGGATAATAGGGGGAAAACACCAACACAAGGAAGGAAACTACACCCCGGAAGAAGCAAGATAGAAACCTCCTCACATCAAACCCAAAAGAAGATAACCTCTCAAATATAAAAAAAAAATTTCAAAAATGTCAGGAGGTAATAATTACTATTCCTTAATATCTCTTAACATCAATGGACTCAATTCCCCAATAAAAAGACATAGACTAACAGACTGGATACGGAAACAGGACTCTACATTTTGCTGCATACATGAAACACATCTCAGTGTCAAAGACAAACACTGCCTTAGAGTAAAAGGCTGGAAGACAATTTTACAAGCAAATGGTCTCAGGAAACAAGCTGGAGTAGCCATTCTAATATCAGATAAAATTGACTTTCAACCTAAAGTCATCAAAAGAGACTCAGAAGGTCACTTCTTGCTGGTCAAAGGGAAAATCCACCAAGAAGCACTCTCAATACTGAACATCTATGCTCCAAATGCAAGGGCACCCTCATTCGTAAAAGAAACCTTACTAGAGCTTAAAGCACACATTGCACCTAACACAATAATTGTGGGTGACTTCAATGCTCCACTCTCCTCAATAGACTGCTCAGGAAAGCAGAAACTAAACAGGGACACAGTGAAACTAATTGAAACTTTGGACCAATTGGATTTAACAGATATATATAGAACATTTCATCCTAAAGCTAAAGAATATACCTTTTTCTCAGCACCACATGGTACCTTCCCCAAAATTGATCATATAATTGGTCACAAGACAGATGTCAACAAATACAAGAAGATCGAGCTAATCCCATGCCTCCTATCAGATCAACATGGAGTAAGAGTGGTCTTCAATAGCAACAAAAACAACAGAAAGCCCACATACACATGGAAACTGAACAATACTCTACTCAATGACACCTTGGTCAAGGAAGAAATAAAAAAAGAAATCAAAGACTTTTTAGAATTCAATGAAAATGAAGGTGCAACCTACCCAAATCTATGGGACACAATGAAAGCAGTGCTAAGAGGAAAACTCATAGCTCTAAGTGCATTCAAAAAGAAACTGGAGAGAGCATACACTAGCAGCTTAATGGCACACCTTAAAGTCCTGGAAGAAAAAGAAGCAAATTCACCCAGGAGGAGTAGAAGACAGGAAATCATCAAACTCAGGGCTGAAATCAATCAAGTAGAAACAAAGAGAACCATACAAAGAATCAACAAAACCAGGAGCTGGTTCTTTGAGAAAATCAACAAGATAGATAAACCCTTAGCCAGACTAACCAAAGGACACAGAGACAGTATCCAAATTAACAAAATTAGAAATGAAAAGGGGGGACATAACAACAGAAACTGAGGAAATTCAAAAGATCATCAGATCCTACTACAAAGGTCTATACTCAACACAATTGGAGAATCTGGAGGAAATGGGCAATTTCCTAGACAGATACCAAATACCAAAATTAAATCAGGATCAATTAGATCAGCTAAATAGTCCCATAACCCCTAAAGAAATAGAAGGGGTTATAGAAAGCCTCCCAACCAAAAAAGTACAGGACCAGATGGTTTTAGTGCAGAATTCTACCAGACATTCAAAGAAGACTTAACACCAATACTCTTCAAAGTATTCCAAAAAATAGAAACAGAAGGGACACTGCCCAACTCGTTCTTCAAAGCCACAATTACGCTGATACCAAAACCACACAAAGATCCAACAAAGAAAGAGAACTACAGGCCAATTTCCCTTATGAATATCGATGCAAAAATACTAAATAAAATTCTTGCCAACAGAATCCAAGAGCACATCAAAATGATCATTCACCATGATCAAATAGGCTCCATCCCAGGGATGCAGGGATGGTTCAATATACGGAAATCCATCAATGTAATCCAATACATAAACAAACTAAAAGAAAAAAAACACATGGTCATCTCATTAGATGCTGAAAAAGCATTCAACAAAATTCAGCATCCTTTCATGCTAAAAGTCTTGGAAAGAGCAGGAATTCAAGGCCCATACCTAAACATAGTAAAAGCAATCTACAGCAAACCAGTAGCCAACATCAAACTAAATGGAGAGAAACTTGAAGCAATCCCACTAAAATCAGGGACTAAACAAGGTTGCCCTCTTTCTCCATATCTTTTCAATATAGTACTTGAAGTTCTAGCGAGAGCAATTAGACAACATAAGGAAGTCAAAGGGATACAAATTGGAAAGGAAGAAGTTAAACTATCATTATTTGCAGACGATATGATAGTTTACTTAATCAACCCAAAAAACTCCACCAGAGAAGTTCTACAGCTGATAAACACCTTCAGCAAAGTGGCTGGTTATAAAATCAACTCAAGCAAATCAGTAGCCTTCCTGTACTCAAAGGACAAGCAGGCTGAGAAAGAAGTTAGGGAAATAAAACCCTTCACAATAGCCACAAACATCATAAAGTACCTTGGCATGACTCTAACCAAACAAGTGAAAGATCTGTATGACAGGAACTTCAAGTCCTTGAAAAAAGAAATCGAAGAAGACCTCAGAAGATGGAAAAATATTTCTTGCTCTTGGATTGGCAGGATCAATATAGTAAAAATGGCCATCTTGCCAAAAGCAATCTACAGATTCAATGCGATCCCCATCAAAATCCCAACTCAATTCTTCATAGATCTAGAAAGAGCAATTCTCAAATTCATCTGGAGCAACAAAAAACCCAGAATAGCTAAAAACTATTCTCAACAATAAAAGGACTTCTGGGGGAATCAATATCCCTGACCTCAAGCAGTACTACAGAGCAATTATGTTAAAAACTGCATGGTATTGGTACAGCAACAGGCAAGTAGATCAATGGAATAGAATTGAAGACCCAGAAATGAACCCACAGACTTATGGTCACTTGATCTTTGATAAAGGAGCTACAACCATCCAGTGGAAAAAAAAGATAGCCTTTTCAACAAATGGTGCTGGTTCAACTGGAGGTCAACATGCAGAAGAATGCGAATTGACCCACTCTTATCTCCTTGTACTAAGATCAACTCCAAGTGGATCAAGGACCTCCACATAAAACCAGACACACTGAAACTATTAGAAAAGAAACTGGGGAAGACCCTGGAGGACAAGGGTACAGGGGGAAAGTTTCTGAACAGAACACCAATAGCTTATGCTCTAAGATCAAGGATTGACAATTGAGACTTCATAAAATTACAAAGTTTCTGTAAGGCAAAGGACACTGTCAGAAGGACAAAATGGCAACCAACAAATTGGGAAAAGATCTTCACCAACCCCACATCTGACAGAGGGCTAATATCCAATACAAAGACTCAAGAAGTTAGACCCCAAAGAACCAAATAACCCTATCAAAAAATGGGGTACAGAGCTAAACAAAGAATTTTCACCAGAAGAAATTCGGATGGCCAAGAAACACCTTAAGAGATGTTCAACATCATTAGTCATCAGGGAAATGCAAATCAAAACAACGCAGGGATTCCACCTCACACCAGTCAGAATGGCTAAGATTAAAAACTCAAGAGACAACAAGTGCTGGCGAGGATGTGGAGAAAGAGGAACACTCCTCCACTGTTGGTGGGATTGCAAGATGGTACAAGCGCTCTGGAAATCAGTCTGGCGGTTCCTCAGAAAATTGGGCATGACACTTCCAGAGGACCCTGTCATACCACTCCTGGGCATATACCCAGAGGATTCCCCGGCATACAATAAAGACACATACTCCACTATGTTCATAGCAGCCTTGTTTATAATAGCCAGAAGTTGGAAGGAGCCCAGATATCCCTCAAAGGAGGAATGGATATAGAAAATGTGGTATATATATATATATATATATATACACAATGGAATACTACTCAGCAATTAATAATAATGAATTCTTGCAATTTGTAGGCAAATGATTAGATCTGGAAAATATCATCCTAAGCGAGTTAACCCAATCACAAAAGAATACACATGAAATGCAATCACTGATACGTGGATATTAATGAGCCCAGAAGCCCTAAATACTCAAGGCACAATTAGCAAGTCAAAGGATTCCCAAGAAGAAGAAAAGAGAGGTCCCTGGGCCTGAAAAGTTTGGATCCAGTTTTGTAGGAGAATGCCAGAACAGAGAAATGGTGGTGGGGGTAATTGGGAAATAGTTGGGGGGGAGAGGACTTATGGGACATATGGTGGGGGGGGGAACTGGGAAAGGGGAAAGCCTTTGGAATGTAAACAAAATATAGAATAAAAAAATAAAACAAAAAAGCAAACTGAGCAAGCCAGGGGAAGCAAGCCAGTAAGGAACATCCCTCCATGGCCTTTGCATCAGCTCCTGCTTCCTGACCTGCTTGAGTCCAGTCCTGACTTCCTTTGGTGATGAACAGCAGTGTGGAAGTGTAAGCTGAATAAACCCTTTCCTACCCAGCTTGCTTCTTGGTTGTGATATTTGTGCAGGAATAGAAACCCTAAGACAGAAAAGAACCAAGTCCTGGTTGAGTGATTAAAAACTCAATCTATCTTAGTAACTTTATAATCCCCAAATGCTGGAACTATAAGTGTTTGTGTAAAAGTATACACACTCACATACTATATAAACACGCATACACAACCATGGTATTACATATCATGAAGAAATATGGCCAGAGGACAGCAACCATAAAAAAAAAAATGCAGGGCAAGAAAGCAGTGTGAAAGGAAGAAGGTAATTAAAGACAAACAAAAAGAATAATAAAGGAAGGGAGAAGCTGCACACAGATGTGCATTGTGCAATCGCACACAGATGTGCATTGTGCAATCGCACTTTTGCAGCTCCTCCACCTGCGTGTGTGCCTATCAGCTGTCCTAGGATATTAAGCTCTGTGGGCTTGTGTCTTAGATAAGGTTTCTATTGCTGCGAAGAAACACCATGACCAAAAAGCAAGCTTAGGAGGAAAGGGTTTATTCAACTTAAACTTCCACATCACTGTTCATCAACAAAGGAAGCCAGGATAAGAACCCAAATAGGGCAAGAATCTGGAGGCAGGAGCTGATGCAGAGGTCATGGAGGGGTGCTGCTTACTGGCTTGTTCCCCATGGCTGGCTCTACCTGCTTTCTTATAAAACCCAGGACCACCAGCCCAGGGATGGCACTACTCAAATGGACTGAACCCTACCCCCCCCCCAATCACAAATTGAGAAAATGTCCTACAACTGGATCTCATGGAGGCATTTCCTCGGCTGAGGCTCCTTTCTCTGTGATAACTCCAGCTTATGTCAAGTTGACACACAAAACCAGCTAGTATAGCCTGGAATGCCGCTCAGTAGTAGGCAAGTAGGATGCTTGCCTAGAACACAGGAGGTGTTAGGTTTGAGCCCCTGAGTCCAGTGCCAAGGGGAAAGAAAAAGTAGCTTGTTTTCTCAGGACAGTAGAGTTTCACTGTTTCAGCATAGAGAAATCAGGATCCCAGGCTCCTGTAGCCCAGATGTCATATGTGGACAAAGTGACACCTGTGGAAATTTTCTACTTGGCTGCATGGTCTCAATGCCCGAGGCCCTACAGGGTAGAACAGAAATGGCATTGTTACAGAATGTCTGCCCACATCAGAACTATGGAAAGATCTGTCCTTCTGAGATAAAGCCTTGAGCCCCCGCCTGCCCGTTGCCTTTGAGCTCAGTGGCGGGGCCCACATAACAAGGACAAAACCTTCATCAGGACCATCCCACCTTACCCCTTGACCTGCCTTCTCTGGGGACTTTTGCGCCCTCAGAAAGCAAAACCTCAGTATTTGGTTCTAAGTCCTTGCTCATCTTTGAAGTTCTGCAGTGCAGGGCGAGAGTGCAAGACGTGGGAGCCGCACGCCCTGGCTTACGCCTGCCTTGCCTCCCGCCGACCTGCGTGCCTTTGGCCAGTTCCTTATTCCTTCTGAGCCATTGTCTCTCTGCCCCCCAGAACCATGAGTTCTACATCACACACACACACACACACACACACACACACACACGCCACCGAGATCAAAAGCTGCAAAGGATTTGTGGATGCTCCTATGACAGTTAACAGTGCCATTATTTTGGAAACAGATTCAAAAGACTAGACTTAATCGGAGGTCAGGGGGGAGGGGGGATGTACGGCTTTCCTTGTGATCAGAGCAACAAAAGGGACTTTCCAGACTGCAAATAGCCTCTTAAAAATAACCCAAATTTCCACCTCGCACTGGTGGGAATGCCTACTGAATCAAACAGGAAACAATGACATGGAGGACAAAGTGACTTAAATGTGGGCACTGAGTTCCTAGTGGGCAGAAGGAATGGAGATAGGGACAGCGGCCGATCACAGCAGAGCATGCGCAGTTCAGAGTCACAGAAAGCAGTGGTTCTCAACCTGTGGGTCATGACCACCAACAGACCATTGGAAAACACAGGTGCTTACATCATAGCCCATAGCTATAGCAAAATTACAGTTATGAGGTAGCAACAAAAATAAATTTATGGTCGGGAGTCAATGCAATGTGAGGAACTGTATTAAAGGTCGCAGCATTAGGAAAGTTGGAAACTACTGAGTGATAATTTGGACACACTCGAGCAATGAGCAGAATCTGCGCATACACAGGCACATACCTTGGACAGGATTTATAAGTCGTGAGCAGGGGTGCTGATGGCTGAGCACAATGGCTTTCCTGGATTCCCAGCACTTGGGAGGTAGAGGCAGACTTGTTTCAGGGCCAGTCTTGGCCACATAGTAAGCTTGAAGGCAACATGGGCTATAAGACACTATCCCAAGACTATTTTTATTAGAATAAAGAAATAACATGACAGCCACATGATTTTTAATTTCTGGGAAGGAAAAGCCCATCAGTGTGAAGTTTACACGGATTATATATAAGTTTAATAAACTCATTTTCATTCAAATGAATCCTCTGTGTTGTTTTCCCTCCACACTCCCTCCCCTTTCCCCAGACAGTCTTGCTTCCAGTTTCATGTCATATGTATACGTGACATCATGTCTCTCTATAAAATCTAGGGTCCGAACGTGAAAGAGAACATGACATTTGCCTTTCGGGGTCTGACTCATTTCACTTAATATCTCCATTTTCTGAAAATATCATAAAGTCATCCTTCCTTATGGTCAAGTAAAACTCCATTGTGTTTGCTGTGAGGGCTGTTTCTTGGTGGCATCAAGGAAGAGGGAACTCAACTGAAGAATTTACCTACATCCGAATGGCCTGTGGGCATGTTTGTGGGGCACTTTCTTGATGGCTAATTGATGGCGCCGGGGGTAGCCACCTGTGGGCAATACCATCCCTGGGTAAGTGGTTCTGGGTGTATAAGGAAGATGAACAGAAGCAGGAAGGCAAGCCAGGAAGTTCCTTGGCAGCTTCTACTTCAATTCCTGTCTCCGGGTCCCAGCCCCCAGGTCCCAGCCTCCAGGTCCCAGCCTCCAGGTCCCTGCCTCCAGGTCCCCGCCCCCAGATCCCAGCCCCCAGGTCCCTGCCTCCAGGTCCCAGCCTCCAGGTCCCAGCTTCCAGGCCCCAGTCCCCCAGGTCCCAGCCTCCAGTTCCCAGTCTCCAGGTCCCAGCCTCCAGGTCTCTGCCCCCAGATCCCAGCCCCCAGGTCTCTGCCTCCAGGTCCCAGCCTCCAGGTCCCAACCCCCAGGTCCCAACCCCCTGCTCCCAACCCCCTGGTCCCAGCCCCCAGGTCCCAGCCTCCAGGTCCCAGCCCCCTGGTCCCAGTCTCCAGGTCCCAGCCCCCAGGTCCCAGCCTCCGGGTCCCAGCCTCCAGGTCCCAGCCTCCAGGTCTCTGCCTTGGCTTTCCCAGTGGCAGTTTAGACATGAAAGTAAAAGCCAAACAAATCCTTTCCTCTCCCCACGTTGTTTTGGGCCATGCTATTCATTAAAACAAAAAGTAGAATAGCTTATTCAGCCATTAATAACAATGAAATTACGAAACCTTTAGGCAAATGAATGCAATTGAAGACAATAAGTCTTTGTGAGCTAGACCCAGAAAGACAGATGTTACACGTTGCTCTCACTGACAGCTGTCAGCTTTGGATTTCTGGATATGTTCACTTGGAATGCCTATAGAGGTCAGGAAATTATTAAGGTGCCATGAAGATCGGCTTCTCAAGGGACAGGAGACAGGACACAGTGGTCTAAAACCTTAAAAGAGAATATTGACATGAAGGAATGGGTGTGATGGAATGGGTGTGCAGAAGAGAGAAGAGAACACAGGGACCAATATACAATAGCAAAGATCTTTCAAAAATTCATATGAAAGCTTACATACTATTGTATATAGAGAGTGTGTTAAAATGTTACCTTATCTCAGAGCACCAATTCCCCTTATACGTATAACTAATAAATAAAAAGCCTGCCAGAAATGAGTTACCTGTTTTGGAGTTTTGGTTTAGTGAAGGCTCATAGATGCAGGCTTAGATTTTTTTAAACCTACTCCAGTGAGGGTTCTTAAACACTGTAATCTCCCTTCTAGCCCACCAACCAAAAGTAGGGGAGAAAGATGGTTCATAGGACAGGGAATGCAGACTTGTTTAGAAGTCATTCTTTGGGGCAATTCCAGTCTTCATTGTCAGGATATCAACTCTCCAGTCCCAAACATCATACATGAATCATTCCGGTCTAATCGGCAGACACCAAACAGGAATCAGCAACAGTGGTTTGATCCAGAAGAAACGGCAAGGGTTTGAGTCTGAAGAAGAGACAGGAAGTGGCTGGAGTACCATGAGAAGTTCTTTGGCGCATTTCTCTACAAAGTCACGACAAGTGAAGATCAGCAGAGACCAGTGAAGCCTGACAAGGCAAACCAATGCAAGAGCATCGCTCACTTCTGTAGCGTTCTGCTTATACTCTTTCCAAACATCACTCATTCTCTCAAGTATCCGCTTCAGCACAACATCCTCTCATAAGACAGCTTCCAGAAAAACATCACATGACACAACTGAGTCTCCAAAGAAACCAGAAATTTCCACTTCACATGGAACCTCTGGTCTTTTGTCTGATATTTGATTTGCCAGGGTATTACCAATGTCATTATTTATCCTCCATTATTTAACCTGACCGTGGGACCCTACTGCTGAAGACACCACATTCTTAAGTCATAGAACATGGCGAAGTCAAGCTGGTACTCAATTGGAAACCTCTTTCCTACCGGCTAGCTTTCATCATACTAGGAAGTGTATGAATGCCTTCGATGGAGAAAGGCAGTCATCAGTGCTACGCAGCCATGAACCTAAGAGTTACAATAATGACTAGCAGGGCATGTCCACTGGCACAGCAGGAGCATTGACATCAACGGAATAACCAACCACTTTCTGATTGGACTTCAATACCACTCCACTGGTTAAAACCCATACCTGGCACCATTATCAGAGCCAAAATAAACCTATAATTAAACAGGTCATTGGCCCTAGAAGAAAAGCTACTACTATTATTCTGCCAAATGGGTACAGTATTAAAGCTACTCCCAATGACTTATTACCATACTCGTAGATTAATGTATCTCTCAAGCCTCAGGAGAGACGTTTCCTTTTGTAGTGAACGGTGACTAAGACAGAGAACCACAGTGAGTTCAGGTGAAAAGAATAAAAGTCTGTGGAATGCTCAGTTGTGACTGGGCTATTGATATCCCATTCCTCCTTCCAAAGCTTAGAGATCTCTTGTAGCCCAAGCTGGTCTTGAACTCTTGATCCTCCTGCTTCTACCTCCTGCATACTGGGATTATCAGGGTGTGCGACCACACAAGTTTAGTAATCCCATGTTTATGATGTTTGGGTCACACCCTCTTGTATGCTGTTTTTCATCTATCCCTCTCCTTTGTCTCCTTTCAGAGTTGAGTTTGACGAACTGAGTTCACAATCCTTCTCTCCTGGCTTTCCCTGTGTTGGTTAGATAGGTGTGTGCTGCTTCGCCTGCTGCTTTGTTCATCCTATAAGCTCCCCGCTCAGGTCCTTGGGCTGCTTAACCCACCTGAAGTCCCTCATCCATGAGAGAAGCAGCTGAAGGCCAGCCTGCTTCCCTCCCAAGTCAACGATACAGCAAAGGCAGGGCTTAGTCAAGGAAGGGAAGCCCAGCTTCCAGGACCTCAGGCTGCAGCTTCTGGTCCCAGAGGAAGAAGCCAGCACCTCTGGCAGTGTCCCCACAAGGAACACAATCTACAAGAATTCTATGTACGCCCTATCCACCCAACCCTTGACTGAATGGTCAAGGATTAAAGGAGAGAATCAAGGGGTCTCCTCTTCAAGATCTGTTCCTTCTGGTCTCCGTCTTTCCTATTTCTGACTCCTGGTCCACAGACACAGGCAAGAAGGTGGCCTGGCTCATCTCTAAAGATTTATGGAACAAGGATGGTCCTTCAAGGACATAACCTATGGCCATAGTTTATGCAGAACAGGATGTTATATTTTCATTAATTTTATCTATTTATTCACTTCACATCCTGATCACAGCTAGTGGAGTACTCTCAACTGCCTCAAAGCTCTTAAATACTGGCGCAGAGTCTTGAAACTCCAGTCCCGTCCAGCCACTTAGAAGTGGTCAACCCCATGCTAACCCATGAACCAGAGAAGAGAGGGGAGATATAAACATAGTAAGGTCCAATTGTCTTCAGTATGGTCCCCACACGGTCCTGGTACCTCCTTTCCCCATCCATCCCCAGCCTCACTTTGCGTGACTGAGTGACTTAACTCGAATTGTATTCATTTGCTCATTTCTAATCACATTCTGGAATCTTTTGCCCTCCTGATGGTAAATAAGAGAGAGCAGACATTTACTGCCAATGACCTGGTAAGTCAAGTTCAGACGGTTCCCAAATCAGAGTCCATTTGCTATAAATCCAGCCAAGTCACAGCCAAACTTGTCGAGGGGAACCTGATCACTTGGTCACTTCCTCCAGTCTCTGAAGTCACAGTGAGTCACTCCGTGGGGGCTGGCTTTGCGCACCATGAGTCATGAGTCCTATGTTTGTATACATAGCCATTATTTTCTCTTATCTAGAGAGGGAAATGGTGTTATAATTTGAAAAAGAAAGACAAAAACCTCTCTTCTCTAAAGATACCGCCAGCCATACATTGTGTCTGCAAGCCCACCAGTGCAATAACCTTTCATAGAATGCTTGATGAAGCCAGAAGGACACTTTGCAACATAGTAGCAATATGTCTCAGTGGTCGTCAGGACCTGGGTGGGTTGAAGTACTTGCAATGCTCGCCTGACAGCCCAGGTTTGGCCCTCCAAACCCACAGGTGGGATTTTGTGGCTTTGCATCTGTGATCCCAGAGATGTGGGAGGTGGAGAGAGAATTGAAATGGGTGACAGAAACGGCAAAGGGGATCCTGCCTCAGAAAACAGGTGGAAAGAATGAACCACCTCCCAGAAAGTTGTCTTCTGACCAACACACACACACACACACACACACACACACACACACACACACTACATACAACATGAATAATTAAAAAGAAAAAATTCAGGAACTGAGCCAGAAGCAGTGCACACCTGTAATCCCAGTGCTTTAAGAAGTTGGGAAGGAAGATTGTGAGTTCAAGGCCAGCCTGATCTCTATGGCTTGATGCTGTCTCAAAAAGTAAAATAAAATAAAATAAAATAAAATAAAATAAAATAAAATAAAATAAAATAAAATAAAATAAAATAAAATAAAATAAAATAAAAGCAGAATCTGAAATGAGTTGCATATGAGTGTAGCTGAGTGATCTCTGACTGTACCAGCTTCCCCGAAAACAGTAACAACATACTCCGGGATGGGAGTGGGAGGGGCCGTGGGGAGTGGGCGGGGCTATGAGCCCTGGCTTGCACTTAGAAGCAGGCAAACACTGGAGGGAAGTTGACATTTGCAAGAAGGAACTAGTATGAGGCAAATTACTCATTTTTAGGACTTTTTTGACAGAGAGAAAGATATAACTAGTTCCTTCACTACCAGCTTAACCTGACAGGAAACCCCGATTTTCTGGCCTGAAAAGCAGGGACACAGGATCTGGAGCAACCATACGGATACAAGATAGGGGAGCACTCTAGGGAGGAGTGGTAGAGCAGTTGGAACGAAGGAAGAAATAAGCAGTTCTATCCCGAAGACCACTGTGGCATGGAGATTTCAGAACCCATCTGTGGTTTGTATATGCTCAGCCCAGACAGCGGCACTATTAGAAGGTGTGGCCCTTGGAGTAGGTGTGGCCTTGTTGGTGTAGGTGTGTCACTGTGGGGGGACTTTAAGACCCTCATCCTAGCTGCCTGGAAGCCAGTATTCAGCTAGTAGCCTTCAGATAAACACATAGAACTCTCTCAACTCCTGCACCTGCCTGCCTGGATGCTGCCATGCTCCCACCTTGATGATACTGGACTGAACCTCTGAACCTGTAAGCCAGCCCCAATTAAATGTTGTCCTTTATAAGCCTTGCCTTGGTCATGGTGCCTGTTCACAGCAGCAAAACCCTAAGACACCATCCCTCAGCCAAACAATACTAGGGAGAAGATTCGGATACAAATATTTTGCTACTGACATAAGGATATCTAGAGAATTAAGCCCTTGAAGTAGAGGGGCTAGGACAAAGAAGACACACACATGTCAATCATGATGGTGTGGCTACAACCGCCTCTGCTGCTCGCAGTCCCACGTTTCCCATCTCAAGTCGTACGAGGTTTCCTCAAGTGTTTGCTTCACTGCTAGGTGAAATGTGGTATTTTGTTGACAATTTTGCTAATTCTTAAGTTGAAGTGAGAGAGTAATCCACACCTTGGGTTAAGACAAGAGTTCACTTTGTAGCCCAGACTAGCCTCAAACTCATAATCCTACCTTAGTCTCGGGAGCTCTGGGGTTGTAGGCATGAGTCGCCATGTCTTGCATTTCTCTTTCTTTTCTACAAAATATCTTATTTCTTATTGACGAGCAAAACAAGGACTTGCTATCAACCCGAAGCTGGACTTAAAATTATCATATAGCCCAGACTATTCTCAAAATTGTAATCCTCCAGGATCAGCTTCTTTGGTGCTAGGATTACAGAAATACACTGCCATTCTAGGTTGGAAAAAAAAAACCTAAAGGTTTTTACTAATAATTTTTAGGTTAGCACACGGGGCGCTGGGTTTTATCCCGTTGTCTTTGTGCGTGTGTGTCATGACAGGAATGTTCCCACTCATTCCCCTGGTTCCCTTTCTTCCCTTGGTTGACCTCCTCTTCCTCTGCTGCCGTTTAATTTTATATATTATTATTGTGTGCCCGCCTGAATGCTGTGGGGGCAGGGCAGGCACACCTTGGTGCTTATGTGGAGGACAGACGAAAAATGTTGCGGTGTGAGTTCTGTCTTGCATTTTTACATGGGTTTCTGGGGATCCAACTCTGCCACACCAACCCCAGTAGAATCTGTGTGACAGGGATTAGGCTTCAAAAGAAGGAGGTCTCCTGGAACTAGTTGTGGAACTCTCGGCCGGAGAAAGCAATTGAGCTGTAGTTCTCATGACAATTTTCTTTTTTTGCTCTCTTTCATTCCTTTTCTTACCTACAGGTTCCTGGTAGCCTAGACAATGATCTTAAGCAAGAATAATGGGTACAAAACCACCCCTTGAGACGGACCACTAACAAGACCTTATCTCCAGGGAAACCAACGATTTACTTTTCAAATCGTTTACAAAATTATTATGATAGATAAAAACTTTCCCAACAATAAAATTTCATATGGCTGCATGTGTGTCATCAGAAGTGGATTTTGGTATATGGTAAAGAAATCCTTAATTAGAAAGAATTGAAATAGTTTACATTTATGCTTTGAAGATTTATAAAAAATCAGATATTAGATGTTAAGCAATAATATAGGGGCTGGAAAGTTAGCCCAGCGGTTAAGAGCACTGACCATGAAGATTTATTAGTCTGTTCTTGGGAATATGCCACTAGCCTTGAATGATTGCCCTATTGAATATATATATATATATATATTTTTTTTAAGATTTATTTTATTTATGAGTACACTATAGCTGTCTTCAGACACACCAGAAGAGGGCATCAGATCTAGTTACAGATGGTTGTGAGCCACCATGTGGTTGCTGGGATTTGAACTCAGGACCTCTGGAAGAGCAGTCAGTGCTCTTAACCGCTGAGCCATCTCTCCAGCCCGAATATATTTTTTTAGACTTGTTATATTTCTGATGATGATGATTCTGTGAACATGTAGTTCAAGGTTGTAATGTTTAGATGATTTCTTTATTTTACTGTGCCAAGTGATTTTTGTTGGTATTCACAATTGTTTCACTGGATATGGTTTCTAAGAGTTGTATCATGTTTGGTTTTATGTATAAAATCCCCTGCTTGAGAGCTGCAAAATACACCTCAGATTCAAACTGCTTCTGTTTGTTTCTGTTTGTCACCGCTGAATCCTTACCCACCTGATCTTCGAGAACCCTCATACAGGGACCCCCATACCCGGCTGTGGTGGTCCGTGGCACAACTCGGTCCATCCAACAGCACCTTTATACTCTGAACCATCTACCCCACACCTCATACCCTTCTGCTTTTTTTGTTTTGTTTTGTTTCATTTGTTTGTTTGTTTTGTTTTTTCCGAGACAGGGTTTCTCTGTATAGCCCTGGCTGTCCTGGAACTCACTCTGTAGACCAGGCTGGCCTCGAACCCAGAAGTCCAGCTGCCTCTGCCTCCCAAGTGCTGGGATTACAGGCGTGCGCCACCACCGCCTGGCTCTGCTTTTCTTTGCTTTTTTTTTGTTTTGTTTGTTTGTTTGGGTTTTTTTTTGAGACAGGGTTTCTCTGTGTAGTCCTGGCTGTTCTGGAACTCGCTCTGTAGACCAGGCTGGCCTCGAACTCAGAAATCTGCCTGTCTCTGCCTCCTAAGTGCTGGGATTACAGGCGTGCGCCACCACGCCCGGCCGGCTCTGCTTTTCTATTATGTGCTTCTGTAACCCTTTTTCTCACCTCCCCTAAGACCTCATCTCTAGCTTCATGACCTACAAACACTTGCATAAATTAATATGCATACATAAATATGTATATATAAATGCACATGCATTAAATCACGTTTCCATATATGAGCAAGACTATGAGACATTAGCTGTTTTCAGTCTGGCTTAACTTAACAGTTCACCTAAGTCAGTTTCACTTAACAGTTATTTCTACTTCTATCCATTTTACTGCATAAAGTTATGATATTTTTCTCTACAGCTGCATGAAATTCCACTGTGTATATACATGCTTCCCATTTTTTTAAATCCGCTCATCTTTTGTTGGACATATAGGCTGGGTCCATTTCCTGGCTATGAGAATACTGAAGCAAGAAACATGAATATGAAAGCACTTCTCTAATGTGTTGACTTAGCGTTCTTTAGGGATGTTCAAAAGTGATAGGGCTGGGACATAGGATAGTTCTAGCTTCAGTTTTTTTGAGGAAACTTTATACTGATTTCTAGTTTACATTCCAACTGGCAGTGAGTAAAGGTTCAAATTTATGACCTCACCTTCTATAATTATCCTCTCTCTCTCTCTCTCTCTCTCTCTCTCTCTCTCTCTCTCTCTCTCTCTCTCACACACACACACACACACACACACACACACACACACACATCTCCTGAGTGCACTTAGTGCTACTCTCATGCACATATTTTTTCTTTTTTTATTAGATATATTCCATATTTACATTTCAAATGCCATCCCCTTTCCTGGTTTCCCTAACCCCTCCGCCTCCCCCTGCTCACCAATCCACCACTCCCGCTTCCCTGTGGGCAGACTACTTGGGACTGAATTAAACAGCTCTCTCATTTCCAGAGAAGGCTAATTTCCCACCCCCACCCCTCCCCACCCCGCCAGAAGCCATTGATTACACATAGCTCTGCACCTAGGAATGGCGCCCACCCTTATTGGAATGTTGGCTGACGTTGTCATTATGCTGGCCTTGTTTAGGCAAGCATATTGTTGAGATTTTGTGGATTTTGTGGGTTCCTTTCCCTTGTCATTCAGAGGAAAGTATCTAGCAGCAGGCAACCTGGCTCTTATAATCTTTCTGCCCTCTCCTTCAGGATGCTTCCTGAACCGTACTTATAGAGGCTGCACTGTAGATGGACCAGCCGGGGATGGGCTCCCTACATACACCTTTTCTCTACATTTTTGGCCAATTGTGGATCGCTGTAGTAACATCCCTCTGCTGTGAAATGAAGCTTCTTTGATGAGGGGTGAGAGCTACACTTATCTGTGGGGATAAAGATAACTGTGAAGAATACAGCTAGAAACTATATTGGTTTAGGGCATAGTAATAGCTGGTTCTTCTCTAAGATCTATGATCTTTTTAGGATCTAGTTGGCTAAGTTGTGTGTTCAGTGTGTGTGAGTGTGTGTGTGATAGATGATAGATAGATAGATAGATAGATAGATAGATAGATATGATTGATAGATGATAGATAGATATTATTGATAGATGATTGATAGATAGATAGATAGATAGATAGATAGATAGATATGATTGATAGATGATAGGTAGATAGATATGATTGATAGATGTGATTGATAGATGATAGATTGATGATAGATATGATTGATAGATAGATGATAGATAGATGAAAGAGATTGATAGATGAAAGATAGATAGAGGAAAGATAGATTGATAGATGATAGATAGATAGATATGATTGATAAATGATAGGTAGATGATAGGTAGATAGATAGATATGATTGATAGATGTGATTGATAGATGATAGATTGAGGATAGATATGATTGATAGATAGATGATAGATAGATGAAAGATAGATTGATAGATGAAAGATAGATAGAGGAAAGATAGATTGATAGATGATTGATAGATAGATAGATAGATAGATAGATAGATATGATTGATAAATGATAGGTAGATGATAGGTAGATAGATAGATATGATTGATAGATGTGATTGATAGATGATAGATTGAGGATAGATATGATTGATAGATAGATGATAGATAGATGAAAGATAGATTGATAGATGAAAGATAGATAGATTGATAGATGATTGATAGATAGATAGATAGATAGATAGATAGATAGATGACAAACAGACAGATAGATAGAAATATAGAAGATGAAGTCATAAATTTGAACCTTTACTCACTGCTAGTGGGAAGGCAAACTGGAAACCAATATGGCGTTTCCTCAAAACAATGGTTGAGCATCAGGCATGAATCCCCTCCTGAGGGAGCTGTTGCTTAACCCTGAGATAAATGCACCACTATTACAGCACATCCTGCCTGGTTCGTCCTTGGTTTGTGGCTTTATAGGTCAGTAGGAGTGTTGACAGCTTTTCTCCCTTGGCAGCTGGAAGAGCTCCGTCTGATACTGTGGGGGATAGTCCTCAGGGAGGACTTCTGATACTGTGGGGGATAGTCCTCAGGGAGGACTTCTGATACAGTGGGGGATAGTCCTCAGGGAAGACTTCTGATACAGTGGGGGATAGTCCTCAGGGAGGACTTCTGATACTGTGGGGGATAGTCCTCAGGGAGGACTTCTGATACAGTGGGGGATAGTCCTCAGGGAGGACTTCTGATACTGTGGGGGATAATCCGCAGGGAGGAGGCCTTCAGGCCAATTCCATCTCTATTCCTCCAAGTCCTGTATCCAAAAGTGTGTGATGTCTTCAGCAATTCAGAAGTTTTGCCGTCAACTTGTGAGAGGCAGCAGGGAAATGGAAACAACCTATACCACTCTGGGAGTCTCCTGGACCCGCCTCCCTGGCCCACAGCTCCATGGGGAGACTTCCCTTGTCTTAAAAGTCTTTTAAGAACAAGGTCATGCCATCTGTAAGCAGGGACATATAACTTCTTCCTTTCCTATTTGTGTATGTTTTACTTCTTTCTCTTGTCATACATACTGCTTTACCTACAGCTAAGCTCTGGCTTGTTTATGGTGGCTTCCTTTTCAGTGAGTTGATTATTAGTGTAGAGAAACACGTTTTACATCCTGATTTTTGTATCTTGCAACATTGCTAAAAAACATTTAATCAGATCAAAGAGTCTTCTAGAGTAGCTATGATGGTATTATTAAAGCAATTGTGTTGTTTCTCAAAACTAAATGGAGCCGAGGCTGTGGCTCAGTTGATAGAATGCTTGTTTAGCGTGCACAAGGTCCTGGGTTCAGTCCCCAGTGTTGCACAGAATGAGATGTGGGTGCCATGTGCCTGTAATCTTCATACCAGGAGATAGAGGAAGGACAAGTTCTAAGTCATCGCTAACCATACAGCAGATGGCAAGCAAGCCTGTCATTCATGAGACTGTGCCTAAAAATCTTTATTAAAAAATAAATAATTAGCCGGGCGTGGTGGCGCATGCCTGTAATCCCAGCACTTGGGAGGCAGAGGCAGGCGGATTTCTGAGTTCGAGGCCAGCCTGGTCTACAGAGTGAGTTCCAGGACAGCCAGGACTACAGAGAACCCTGTCTCGAAAAACCAAAAAAATAAATAAATAAATAAATAAAAATAAAATAAAATAAAATAAATAAATAAATAAATAAATAAATAAATAGTCAGGTGGTGGTGGTGGTGCACTCTGGGAGGCAGAGGCAGGCAGATTTCTGAGTTTGAGGCCAGCCTGGTCTACAGAATGAGTTCCAGGACAGCCAGGGCTATACAGAGAAACCCTGTCTCGAAAAAACCAAATCCAAATAATTAATTAATTAATTACAGACTGAAGATATAGCCCAGTGCTTAACAGAGCATGCTTCTTTTGCAAAGAACCCAGATTCAATTCCCAACATCCACAGGGTATTTCACAAGTGTCTGTGACTCTTGTTCCAGGGGATCCAACGCCCTTTTCTGACCTTTGTGAGCACCAAGCACACATGTGGTGCGCAGACGTACATTCAGGGAAACCACTCACACATAAAATAATTATAATTTGGAAAGAATAGTAAAATAAAAAATAAAACTCTAAACAGATAAAAAACGAATAGTGAAAAATGTGTCTGCATTTTAACAGAAAATAGAATATTCGTTTGTTTCTAAAGAGCTTAAAATCATGGAGAATTCTAATCTTTCACAGGAATCTGTTTTCCACTATTAATATTTAAAAAAAAAAATCTGGCCCTCCCTCTTGCCTCAACTTCCAGAATCACTGGAATTATGGGTGAGTGCTACCACACCCAGACCCCTCCCCATCCCCTCCCTACCTTTAAAAATGTAAAATAAATTCTCCTTTCACACAATATATCCTGACCTTGGTTTCCCTCCCTCCACTCCTCCCAGCTCCTCCCCACCTCCATTTCTCTTCAGAAAAGGGAAGGACTCCAAACCAGACAAAGGGAAATACCTAGACAAGGAGAAGGCTGGACAAAGCAACCCTTGAAAAGAGTCCCAAGAGCAGGCAAAGGAGTCTGAGACACCTGCCCTCCCACTGTTAGGAGCCCACAGAAATGCCAAGCTGACAGCCCTAACAAGCAGAGGAGACCTGGTGCAGACCCCTGCAAGGCCCATGATCACCATGGTCAGTGTCTGGGAACCCACATGAGCCCTGATTAGTTGTGCCAGTGGGCCATGTTCTCCTGCCCACGCCCACTGTAATTCAAGGTTTTAGATCAAACCCAGGGCTTTGTGCACACTCTTCAAATGCTCTGCCATCTGGACTACATCTCCAGCCATTCTGTCTAATTCTTAAACTCAGATTCTTTCTTCACTAAGATTTGAATCTTGTACTAGGAAGACAGTTTAGTGGGTAATGCATTTGTTGTACAAATATGAGGATGGAGTTTGGATCTCCAGCACCCACATTAGTGTTGGGTAAGTGTGGATGTCCACATGTAATCCCAGAGTGTGGAAGGTGGAGGTAGACGATCCCTAGGGCGAGCTGGGTAGAGAGACTAGCTTAATAGGCAAGCGCTGTGCTCAGCTGACAGACCTTGGCTCAGTATCTAAGGTAAAGATTGACCCGATGTCAAACTCTACCCTATACCACACACACACACACACACACACACACACACATCATACAGTCACACACACATCATACAGTGATACACATGAACACACACAGGCATCATACGTGTACACACACACACATCATACAGTCACACACTCATCATACAGTGACACACATGAACACACACAGGCATCATACATGTACACACACATCATACAGTCACATACTCATCATACAGTGACACACATGAACACATACAGGCATCATACATGTACACACACACACACACATACCCCCACACACACAGAATCAAACAAATCTGAATAAGTATATTCCACTTGGATGGAACTTAAAATGAAAGACTATGTCTCTCTACACAGAGTAAGATGCTTTCCAAAGTCTCCCTGTGGTTTCCACAAAGTTGGACTCGGTTCCTCCGCTGTCTGCCGTGGAGGCTGTGTTCTCTTGGAAGGCACCAAAGCTCTTCTCCTATGACCAATAAGGTGAAGGGAGGAAATGACACAGAAAGGCAAAAATAGCATTTCTGCAAATGGGGAAATGTTGACAAGACATAGGAGGGTCGGTCCTCCGAGGCCGGGGCCTCACTTACCCTGACTTAGACACCCCCAGCTTTGTGTCTCTGCTCCCCGCCTAAGAGTGCCAAGAGCTTGGCCCACCAAGTCGCCATGTTATATATCAGAGAAAGCCCTACTCACTAAAGTCTCTACCCAGGCAGAAAGCTGACTTTCTAGCTGCCCAAGTCTGCTCTGGCTCTGAGTACCTGCATAAAAACACTATCTAGTTGGACTAAGACTAGAAACAGCCATTGTGGAGGAACAAACGTTCACACCAGCCTGAAGCCTTAACCCCACTACCTCACAACACACCAGCTCCTCCACTGTCTGCCTTGTCAGAACAGGCCACCGCTGCTCCCCACACTTACTCTGATTTGTCTGACCCAGGTCGGCTTGAGAGTCGCTTTTTCCAGATTCAACCTGCTTCAGACTGCCTGGCTAAGAGCGACCCAAGCCCCAGAGAATCGATCTTTCTCTCGTGTTCCAACCTTTCCTTAGCTTTGCCTGGGTATTCGCACAGGGGTACTGCATACCCTTCAGCAGGTTGTGTCTCGTGTACAGGGTGTGTAAATCACCACAGCCGCCAAAGCACACGTGCTCTCTTGCCTGTTCTCTGAACCATGCGAGGCCAGCCTTCAATCACAGCTCCCCTCCAAGACCCTACCGCATACATCCCAATCGTCCCTGCAGAGTGACTACAGGAGAAACTGAGGCAAAGGAGCATAGATAGAAAGAGAAACTGGGAAATGATGATGCTCCTCTATTATTACAGTATTACATCCTGACGAACCCGAACCCGCAGTAAACTGGAGACCCATTCAGTAATCTAATCTCCCGAGCTACAATATAGTAAAACGCCACACCTAGGCTACCATTTCTGTGATATTGTTTTATGATAAGACAATGGTCTCGCTGCCTCCCTCTGCAAAGCCACTCCTTTGGGGAGTTGTCCTGGGCAGAGTTTACCAGCTTCTCCTGCCCTGGGAGGTTCCCGCCCGTCCCTAAGCCCTTTACCCCCCTCCCTCCCTTGTGCTTAACATTCTAAATCCCAGAGATAAGGTCACCACGAAGCTTAAGATGTTAACTGATAGTTGTTTCATCAACTTTACAGAACCTAAAGTGTCCAGTGAAGAAGAAAGGGAAGAAGGGAAAGAAGAAGAAGAAGAAGAAGAAGAAGAAGAAGAAGAAGAAGAAGAAGAAGAAGAAGAAGACAAAAAAAGACTTTCAACTCAGGGTCCTGCCCTGCTTTACCCCCTTCAGTATTCCTTTTCATTCCTAAATCCCATAGACGGAGCTTTGACAGGGACTCAGCCTGTCCATCTTCCTCAGAGCAAACCTTACGTAAATCAGATTCCTTCCCACCAACTGCTTCACCAACTGTTGTCCTTCAAGGATGATCAGCCTGGGCATTATTGCTGTAACACTGAAGTGAGTAGGAGGCCAGCCAGGTAAGACATGAATGAGAAAATAAGAGTTAGAGAAAGAGATGATAAGAAGGACTAAGAGAGGGATGAGAGAGAAGAGTGTGGAGATGGAGAAAGAGGAAGGGGGGCTGGTTCATTTGCGTAGATAGAAAGCCCCAGGGCAGAGGGTGGCCCACTCTGCCATGGTGAACAGATCTGCTATCCACCCTCCAAGTGCTCCCATCGCCGCCACCACCGTCACCACCACCCTCACCACCACTATCATGTCCTAGTCTATTTTTTAAGCTAAGCTAAAGACCAGCTCTCACAAGATAGCACTAAAGGCTGGAAGAGGCCAGTGCAATCCAGAGAGGACCATGGGCAAGCCTCCTATCTTCTGAGGGGTATTTCATCATGGCTCTCACGATTCTCTGAGGACGATGGAGCCCCAATTCCTGCTTGGAGGAACCGATCTGCCACGATGACAGTCTCTTGGGAGCATTATATTGTCATCCTGCCACACTGATGGGCTAGCTTAAGTAGCGAGAGCCTTGCTCTGACATAATTTTCACGAGCCTTTGTCACATGAACTATATCTCATTCAGTCTCTGACCCCTCAAGGTTGCAAACCCCACTACTCTCCAACATTAGGAAGAACTCACATGAGGTTCCCACCTTGTTGTGACTTCTGTGTGGAATGAGGGCACATGAGTATAGTTCACCCTCATCACTGGCCATCACACTTCAGTCTCTGAGGGTACATCAGTCCTCCAGTACCATCAGTACACACACACACACACACACACACACACATACACACACACTCACTCACTCACTCACACACACACTTACACACATACACACTCATATACACACACCACACACATATACACACTCACATACATACCACACATACATACACACATATTTACTCATACCACACACATACATACTCACACATACCACACACATACACATATATTCACTTACACACACCACACACACATACACACATATATACTCACACACACTAACACATACATACTCCCATACATCACTCACATATACACCCCCACACACACTAACACATATACATATAAACCCCAACTCACAAACATGCACACATACACACCACACACACATATATATGCTCATAAACACACATGACACACACACATACATACTCCCACACACCACTCACATATCACAAACCACACATATATACACTCACACACACATACACACATTTACACCCTCACACACATCACACATACATACCACACACACACATATGCACACATACACATTCCCATACAACACATATATACATATAACACTCTACACTAACTAACACATGCCATACAGACACACACACACACACACACACACACACACACATACACCAAATAAGTTTCCAGAATCCTTCTTTCCCCTTCCCAAGAGCCCTGACCTCCACCTATCAATGCCACCCAGTGGCTCATAGGAAGGTGAAGCCTCTTTTCTGAGAATCAGAAGCTTTGGCCTGACCTGGTGCCTATAGAAATACAAATGACCACCTGAATC
The DNA here is from genome assembly GCA_964023405.1 of Apodemus agrarius. Classification (NCBI taxonomy): domain Eukaryota; kingdom Metazoa; phylum Chordata; class Mammalia; order Rodentia; family Muridae; genus Apodemus; species Apodemus agrarius. The sequence goes on along the minus strand of OZ030021.1, from coordinate 68,873,667 downwards.
TACATTTAACAAGATCCCTTTCAGAGGTAATCCTCACAACCATTAACCACAGAAGAGCTACCCTAGGAGACAGACCCTCTGGACAGGGCTCTGGTCACAAACAGAATCGTCTGCTAGTGGTTGCTAGTCTAATCTTTTTCTACCAAACCCCACCAACTTCCCACGGTCTCACATCTCTGTTATCACTTGGACAGGGTCCTCAACCCTTTGACAGAGCACTTGCAGAAAACAATATATTTTTAAGAGGAAAAAATAAGGGAGTCGGGGAGAGAAAACATCTAGAATTGCTAAAACTGTAGGACGGGGCTTGAGAAGTGAGAGGAAAGAGGAGGGGAGGCTGGACGGGCCGAGCGCGGCTTCTTCCCCTCTGCTCCTGCCCTTCCCGGGGCCTCTCGCCAGAGCTTCCCGTGCGTCCCCGCATGACTAAAGTGCACGGGTCCTGCCTACTCACGCCGCACCGCTGGCCACTTGGCTGACACGGCCCAGCCCCTCCGGTTTGCCCAGAGTTCAGTGGGCCTGCGGACTTGACACGGAGCACACCCACCTGCCTTTGCCGCAGCTCACTAAGAAGGTTCTCTGTGGTGACCCGGCTGGGGAGAGAGGGCGGCTGGGTCTGCGGGCGTCAGAGCATGGAGGGACCCCTCCAACTCCTGGCCTGCTTGGCATGTGTGCTCCAGACGGGTGAGTTGCCCCTGTTTACTTAATAATATCATATTATTATTAAGTAAATAATAATTATTTACTTAATAAATCTTAGCCAGGTCTACCCTCAAACCTCAGCAGCCGATGTTGCCCGCAGGCCTCCAGGGCTGTTCAGGAGAAAAGCTAAGGATCACAGGGCTGTGGTGTCATGGGGCAGAAGGCCAAATCTTGGTCTTGTCTTAGGTTTCTGAGTGACTTGGGGCACAAACCTCAGTGTTCTCCCCTATACAAAGACCATGTCCCTATCTTTTCCTGCAAGGAGAATAAATTCCTGGAATGAAGAGATGGCGCAAGCTCTGAACAGACTTTAGGTGTTGCTGGCATCCAGCTGCCTCAGGGACAAGGGGAAAACAGCTTGTGGGTGTGTTGGGACAAACATGAAGATTGTCCTATGTGGGGAATCAGGCCAAAGATAAAGGTTGTGCTAACCTCTTAACAGGAACATTAGTCAGGGTTCTCTAGAGTCACAGAACCTATGGAATGCCTCTATATACTATGGGGATGTATTTGAATGACTTACAGACTGCATTTCAACTAAGCCAAAAATGGGCAGCTGTGAATGGGAAGTCCGAGGATTTAGTAGTTGCTCGGTCTCACAAGGCTCGGTGTTTCAGCTGGTCTTCTTGTATAAGTTGGAGTCCTGAAGGCGTAGGTTCCAACAGAGCTACTGGCAAGTAAGTGCAGGCAGGCGAAGGACAAGCCCTTCCTTCTTGCATGGTCCTTACGTAGGCCTCGGCCCAGATTAAAGGTGTGCATCCTAAACTTCGCAAGGCCCCTATGCCTCAAGATCTAGCTTAAAAGTTAGATATCCAAGCTGGGTGGTGGTGGCGCACGCCTTTAATCCCAGCGCTTGGGAGGCAGAGGAAGGCGTATTTCTGAGTTAGAGGCCAGCCTGGTCTACAGAGTGAGTTCCAGGACAGCCAGGACTACACAGAGAAACCCTGTCTCGAAAACCAAAAAAAAAAAAAAAAAAAAAAAAAAAAAAAAAAAAAAGTTAGATATCCAGATCAAAAGCCTGTGTCTTCCAGCCTCAAGATCTGGATCACAGGTGTCCCCTCCATTTTTGGATGGTAGTTCGTTCCAGATGTAGTCAAGCTAACAGTTAGGAATGGCCATCACAAACACCGTGAGGTGGGTGGGAACTCTCCCCTGGGAACAGTACTTCTCAAGGGATGCCAGGTCTTCCTGCATCAGAATCTGGGGAGCACATGAGTTAAAATGCAAACTCTTCAGCTCCACCTAAGACCTGCAGAATCACAATCGGGCTGCAAGACCCTGAACCCAACATTGCCAGCCACCTTCGGGGGGGTGGGGGGGCAGCGCCAATGCCCAGTGCAAATGGGAGTGTCAAGGACAGATGGCAAAGACACAGCGCAGAAGCCCTCCACCCCCAAGCGATCCTTTCACCAGCCCCAGCCTGGGGCATCCTCCTCATAACCGTTTCTCAGCAGCGCCTGTCCCATCGCATGCATGGCCACCACGTGCCACATGCTGATGACGTGGCTTTCTGAGCCGTCAGTCAACTCTGCTGATGTGGGGTCGGGTAGAACTGATAGAGGAACAACGTATACCCTGCCATACAGTGGAAGACGTGGGGAATCCGTCAAGTCTGTCTTTCCCCCAGGCGATCCAACTGAGACATCTTTCTGTGAGGGTGGGATCTATGTCCCGAACTGGATCAGCAGATCTGTGAATTGCAAAGGACACAAAATTGATATCGGATGCCAACTTTGAATACTGGCCCTGGTATTCATCAGCCACGGGAATACCAGTTGTCTATCTTTCATGAGAACTAGTCCCTGTCATCCAGATCACTGAAGCCAGGGGGAAATGGAAAGTTTAGTGAGTAGGTCTTCCCTGTTCCCAGCAAGCACTGTGGGAAAGTCTGCTCAGCTGAGGAAGCCCTGCATAGAGGAAGAAAACAGAGTAGAACCGGGAAACCACACGGAAGACCAGGGCAGGGACCAACTCCATGAACAATCCTGTGGTGGGCACTAGATACAGGACAGGACCAGCCTGTGGCCCTGTGTCTGCATCAGCTCGGGACTGGGACACACTCACGCCTGCACGGCAGAGCCGAAGGAGATGTCTGAGGGAGATGGAGGGCAACCAGGCCTTCTGTTCACATCCCTTAGACACACCCATCTTGGAACCTTCTAGGCACATCATTAAAGGATAGAATTCCTGCTGTCCATAGCTTCCTCCTCCTCTCAACTCTTCTCCACTGACAAGTTTTCCTGCCACCTGTGAGGTCAAGCAAAAAAAATGGCCGAGGAACAGGAGAGCCAGTAGGGACAAGGTGGTCAGTGAACAGCAGCATGCCCCAACTAGGCCTGCCACCTGTCGGTAACGTCTGATGATTAGGATGAGCATAGCATTGCTCCTCAAACCTGGCCCTCTGGGTGCCCAAGAGACCATCACTGGAGCCATGCTTGAAAACACCCTGCTAGCGTGCCCAGGTGGTTTTGAGGAAAATGGTCCCTTACATATAACTGTACTCTTCAAGCTGACTACATGTCCACTGGAGATGTAATCACTGGAGGGGGGAAGGGACAGAAACACAAGTTTTTGATGGACTCCAATTCTCACGGACATGATCCTGAAAGCACCGTCAGTCCATTGTGACTCCCCACCTACCTTCATTCCATGCCCAACTCTCAAATCACAGAGAACTCTCCTATAAAAGCCACCATAGTAGCCAACCTCATTCATTTTTTACGTGTCATTTTTTTGGCCCTTACCCCACCATGAGGTTCACTTTCCTGTATGGACCATCTGGTAGACCTTTAATGTAATCATATGGAAACATCAGAAGAAGCTTGAATGGTGAATGGTGCCTCTTCTTACTCCGCCTCAAACTGAAAAGCAGTGCGACCGTGTTCAGCACCTCACAGACGGTCAACGCAGACTCCCTGCAAATTCCTGCCTCCTTCTCCACCGCGGGAACCAGTGGAAATCTTTGATCAGCTGTGGCCAAAGCAAAGGTTTCCAATCCTGATTCAGTCCAGTTTCGACTCACCTTCTGTAGCTGGGCTCTTGTCTTTCTATTTCAGCGAGCCTTTGGGACAATGCATTAAACTCTCTCCAGTTGCATCATAACTAGAGGGTGTGGGAACTGATGCCCCCCCCTTTGAGGGGCAAGCAAGGCGCATCAGTGGGTCACATGATGTACAGCTCGGCGGGAGCTGTAAGGTGGAACCTTTATTAGGAGCTCTTTCCTGGTTAGCAGGTGACTTATTTTTAAATACCTAAAAATTTTAACTAGACATAGTTCTAAAATATTCTATGCATTGTCAATTTCATCCAAATTTGGCTTTCAGATCTAGTGGGGTTTTTTTTTCTTTTGTTTTTCTTAAATTTTTAGTTGTTTGAGAGTCTTATTATATAATCCAGGTTGGCCTAGGACTTATTATGCAGCCTAGGCTGGCCCTGAATTTAAGATCTCCCTGCATCAGCCTACTGAAGACTAGGACCACAACTTTTGAAAGTTGGAGAGAGATAATGCAAGGTGGGCAGTCACCGTGAAACGACTGTGTCCCCGGGAGGAATGGCATCGTAGCAGGAAGAACTGGTGTGCTCAGCCAGCCAGAATTTTAGACTTGGTCACTTGAATAAACATCCAGAAAGTTTTTCATGGAGGACCTAGCAAGTCAACAGGCATCGAGGCTCACCTAAGGCCCCACAGTCAATTTCAAGCTAGGGCCAGAGCCCCTGCCGCTCCATCTAAGGGATATGCCTTGGAAGTAAGACATTGAAGACAATGAGTTTTCAACCTGTGTGCAGTACACAGTCCAAAGCAAGGCCATGATGAGTCAGAACTCTCTGGGTTTATTCCTGCCCGGAACGTCACTGCTGGCCATTTCATCCCTGGGCTATCTTGTAAAGAAGCACCTGTCACTCAGTCTGATATGAGGTCATGGTGAGTCATGGTTCTATGGCTTTCCTCCTGTAAATGGTATTTTTATTATATGTCTGCTCTGGGATTTCATTGTTTCTGATGATTCCTTCCAGGCTTAGTGAATGTTTGCTGTCATTCCTTGCTACCTTAAATGGCCTTCGGAACAGAAACCACTTTCTTAACATTTCAGTTTATAGTTTCCTTACCAGAGCTGGAATGGTCACTTAGGCTCAGCTGCTCCACCATCCCCGGTGGCCCAGCTCTGGAGACAGATGCTTTGGGCAACGAGAACGTGGGCTTCTCATTGACCGCTGGATGCTTCCAGACACAACATACACAGGAGAGACTCTACAGAAAGAGCCACAGTCCCAATCAGGGAGTCATCCCTGCCACTTCTTAGCAGGCCGTCCTGAGCTGCCAGAGGTGATGATAAACCAGACGCCAGGAGCCAGGAGTTCTGCCAAAGCAAATGCTTTTGTTCTCTGGACAATACCTGCTAAGGACCTCTCGCCTTCTGCCTTGAGTCCTCAGGGTGGCCCTGAGGATTCTGCCTAAGACTGAGCATCTCTCCTTTGAACCCACTCAGCAAGTGAGCAGGAAGCAGTATGTCTGCTAATGGGAGCCAAGACAGAGCCTCTCAAGAGAGGGTCTCAGTGTCCCCGAGGCTCCTAGAGCTCTACCTGGGCCTCCCATTTAGAGCAGTTTAGAATATTTCACAGCAGAATGAAGATCTGGGGGGGGGGGGGGAATTCACAGAGGCCTGCTGCCTGATGTTAGAGTGACTAAGTTAAGCCCCTGCTACCATTTTCTCCTGACAAAGCCAACTGAAGCAACCTGTCACCAGCATGCCTCCCCATGCAGCAGAGCCCTCACCACACGCCGACCCAGGATCCTGGCCTCCTCTGACTACTTTTGGCATTGGTGTGGTAGTTCAGAGTTCATCATAGGAGTGGGTAACCAGGGGACTTTTCCCCAAACTTTAGGACAAAATTTATTTTCTTGCAAAACCTCTCCCCCTTTGAGGGCTTTTTAATTGAAAACTTTAAATGTTACTACCACTAGCTGCAGGCATGCCAGGCAATGAGCAGGTGGGGAGCCCGTGGAGAAGCAAACCTGTGTGAGCTTCTGAATGTATCAAGTAGTTTACAGAGAAGGCTGGAGAAATAGCAAGGAGATACTGTATCAGCTACTGCAACCTTCTTTTTTTCCATTTTTTCATTGAATATATTCTTCATCTACAATTCAAATGGGTTTTTTGTTTTGTTTTTTGTTTTTTTTGTTTTGTTTTGTTTTGTTTTGTTTTGTTTTGAGACAGGGTTTCCTCTGTATAGTCCTGGCTATCCTGGAACTCACTCTGTAGACCAGGCTGGCCTTGAACTCAGAAATCCGCCTGCCTCTGCCTCCCAAGTGCTGGGATTACAGGCGTGCGCCACCACCGCCGCCCGGCCCTACAATTCAAATGTTATACTCTTTCTCAGTCCCCCCCCCAAAACCCCCAACCCATCTTCCCACCCCCTGCCTCCAAGAATATGCCCCTCGACCCAACCCACTCCCACTCACTCCTCCTCGATTTCCCCACGCTGGGGCATTTTATTTTTTTAAAAAACAAAAGCCATGTCTCTGGAGTTTAAACTGTTCCTATGCAGCTTGTTTTATTTTTGTTTAATCAAGTGAACAGAAGGTTCCCCCCCCCCCAGGGGGAACAAAAGAATATTTTGCACCCATTCTTAAGCAACTGAGCACGGTGGGGGAAGGGTAAGACCATAAATAAGGGAGGCAGAGGCAGCCAGGGGCAAGTTTCGACTCTGTTACTGGTCAGTCACCAGCTGACTTTAAGAAGTCGCTTGGGTCTTCCAAGTCCCCAGGTCCCCCTTCTCTAAAATGGGCCAGAGATGACGACATCTCATGGGGTTGTTGTGTGTTTTAAATGAGATGGAGAATGACTCCCAACAAGCCCCGCTCTTCGGCAGCCTGGCCTCCACAGCCCATCGTGCCTTCTCTCCTCCTCTCGCATCCGTGCTTCACGCTTTCCCTTTCCAGTGTTTTGAGACAGGGTCCCAAGTGTCTTCAACTCCCTAAGTAGATAAGAGTGGCCTTGAACTCCCAGTAATCCTCTTCCCGAGTGCCGGGGCTATAGGCACACACCTCCATGTCGTTCACGGTCATACCCTATGGCTTGGTCCCCCTGCGCCCTGTGCACAGACCCTTAAGGCCGGGTCTCCGTGGAGTTCATTCTCTGGACTCTGCACACAGATACCTCCTCTCTGTTGGGCTCTCCAACCCCTGCGGCCATATCCAGTCCCCGCAGACTCTTTCCACCTGTCATCTCTCCACCCTTTCATCCCAGGACACAGGGAGGAGATGCCAGAGCTAGGTTTGGTGCTCAGAGAAGAATATCCTGGCAAGAGTGATTCATCAGATAACAGAGGTTGAATGGGAAAGATCTGGCAAGTGAAAACTGGGCTGGTAACCATGTCCGGACAAAGGCAGCATTGTCTGCGTCTCTCATCAGAGCACCTGGCAGAGCACAGCATAATTACATGTTCCCTGATCTCTCTCCAGCTCGACGATAGGGGACCCTGTTCATCTTTGTCCCTGCAGCTTGTATCCCAGCACCTGGCATGGCGTGCGGAAGTATCCAATACATGTCGGCAGAATTGATGACTGCACAATAGCAGGCAATCCGTGCCTGATTCCTGTGAGCCTTGCAAGACGCAGAGTTCAAGTGTAAGGTCACAGAGGGTAGGCAGGACAGGAAAACTGAGGTAGGGGCTGAGGGTGCGCATTCATAGTCCCAGCCGATAGGAAGCCGAGGCAGGAAGATTGCAAGTTCAAGGCCTGTTTGAACCACATAGCGAGACCCTAGTTCAAAAGCAAACAACAAGCCAGGCGGTGGTGGCGCACGCCTTTAATCCCAGCACTTGGGAGGCAGAGGCAGGCGGATTTCTGAGTTCGAGGCCAGCCTGGTCTACAGAGTGAGTTCCAGGACAGCCAGGGCTACACAGAGAAACCCTGTCTCCAAAACGAACAAACCCCCCAAAAAACAACAACAAAAGCAAACAACAAACAAAATCAGATATGCATGGTGATTTATACACCTGTAATATAGTGAGTGCTCAAGAGACTACAGCAAAAAAACTGACATAAATCTAAGTCAGATCAGAATATACAGTGAATTCCAGGCCAGTTTGAGCTACATTGTCAGACAGACAGGCCTGAGGAAACTTTCTTCAGCTAGAAGCCCTGACAGGATCAGCACAATCTTCATACAGGTTCCTCACATTTGAAAGGCAGCCAAACAAACACATTCTTACTAAGGATAACCGCCAAGCCCTCCACTTGAATTCAGACTCGTAATTCAACTTGTCCAGAGCGGAAAGAGATTAAGCCTAATGACAGGCCATGTGAAATAAGACTGTGGCTTAACTCAGTGGACTTCCGGCTCTGTGCCCGCAGCAGAATCCGACTGGACATTCAGCACCCGAGTCTGAGGTGCACAAGAACTTGCTGCTTTCTGCAGGCACAGTGCACTAGGGCCACCCGGGGCAGGACTTGGACGGAAGGGGAAAGGTGGGGAGGGGCGGGTGAGCCATCCTCTCCCATCAGAAAAGGTCCAAGAGTGGCCATAATGCGCTTCTGCAAGGGCAGTCTGCACATGCATATGCCCCGCAGCCGTGGCTGTTCTGGGCTGGTTCTGTGCACGGTATCCTGTCTGTCCACAGGAGATGGACTAGCAGTGGTGGCTTGAGGGTATTCCAACCCAAGACGTCAGTGCGGCTCACTGACCGCAGAGAGCACTGGGCTTAGCATCAGGAAAAACTGGCTTTCCCCTTTCCCGGACATTGGCCTTTATTTACACACCCATAACACTCGCTGCCCTGTCTTTCTCCTCTGGGGTGCTTTCAGGACAGGCGGCATGATATAACCAAAGGGACTGTGTATAAAACAATTCAGATTTACTCCCTGCAAAGGTCCCTTTTGTGCACCGTGCCCCAGGGCACTGGCTGGGCAGGCTTAACCGCCTGCCTCCTCTTGGGGAGGCACCACCCCTGGCATAACCTTCTGAGCACTTGCACCTCCATAGACGCAGCAACACAAGGCCCCGTGGTTTGCCAGCACTCGGTGAACTGGCTCAGATTCCACGACCCCTTGCCTCCGCGCTCTGAAGAACGGCGGCTCCTCGGGAAGAAGATAGGGAGAGTGAGGCTGGAGCAGAGGTTCTCAACCTGTGGGCCGCACGCCCTTTGGGGGTTGATCGACCCATTCACAGGAGTCACCTAAGACCCTCTGCGTATCAGATATGTATATTACGATTCATGGCAGTAACAAAACTACAGTACTGAAGTAGCAACAGAAATAATTTCATGGTTGGGGTCACCACGACATGAGGAACTGTATTAAAGGGTTGCAGCATTAGGAAGGTTGAGAACCGCTGGTCTAAAGGAACAATGCAGTGTGCACCTGCACAGAGCGGAGAGGCAGTAAAGTCCCCGCCCACCATGTAAAAGATCCACCCACCATGTTAAAGCCCCACCCACCATGTTAAAGGACCCACCCACCATGTTAAAGGACCCACCCACCATGTTAAAGGACCCACCCACCATGTTAAAGTCCCCACCACGCGGGTCTCTCCTTTCTCTGTCTGAACACTGGCCTTTTTTTAAAGTAACCAGCCGGGATACAGTTCACTTGGGCTGGCTCTGATTCTAAAGGAGAATCAAAGGTGTGCTTCAAAGCCTGTTCCCCACTCTAGGGCCTCGGTCTCTCATCTACAAATAAAGACTGTTAGCGCCTTCCGTCGGGCCAATCACAGCTCCATGCCTCCAGGGCACTATAGTGCAGGCTGCGGGTCCAGGCAGGTCTGAGTCCAACGGGGACTTTGCCTCAAGCTAGCTGTGACTTCAATTAATTAACTTGTCTGTGCCTCAGTTTATTAACATGTAACCGGATGTCTGCATTTATCTCTTAGGATCGTTTGTGAAAACTAGAAGAGAGGCTTCTGGGAATGTGCTCAGCACAGAGGCGCACAGTGAGTGATCTTATCATCGCAGGGACCCTGGAATGTGGGATACCAGAGCATCCCAGCAACTCTTTCTGATGGGGAGAAATACTAAAGGGTAGTGTGGGTCACTGGGTCACACGCCAGGATGAGGCAAACCCCCGCGAGGGAGGGTCTGGGGACTCTGGGGACTCTCCCGTCTGACCCCCTTCCTTTTAGCCATGGTAGAGCCGGTCTAGGGAGATGCCTTTACAGTCAGAAAGTGGGATTCCGGCAGAAAGGAACTGAGTACTGTCTGAGTCCTAGTGTGTGCAGCCCTGCCTCCGGGGGTCGAGTGGAGATGCCACGAGTGGTGAAGGACCGGGTCACCCCCAGGCTAAGTCTGCTGTGTCTCTGGCAGATGCTCCGGCGCAGCGCTGGTCCATGCAGGTGCCCGCGGAGGTGAACGCGGAGGCTGGCGACGCGGCGGTGCTGCCCTGCACCTTCACGCACCCGCACCGCCACTACGACGGATCGCTGACGGCCATCTGGCGCTCGGGCGAGCCGTACGCGGGCCCGCAGGTGTTCCGCTGCACCGCGGCTCCGGGCAGCGAGCTGTGCCAGACGGCGCTGAGCCTGCACGGCCGCTTCCGCCTGCTGGGCAACCCGCGCCGCAACGACCTGTCCCTACGGGTCGAGCGCCTCGCCCTGGCGGACAGCGGCCGCTACTTCTGCCGCGTGGAGTTCACCGGCGACGCCCACGATCGCTATGAGAGCCGCCACGGGGTCCGGCTGCGCGTGACTGGTGAGGCGGGCTGGCGGCTGAGGGGTGTTGGGCCCGACTTCCCCACATTCCTGTCCTGAGAGCGTACTGGGTGCTAGGGAGGCCTCTGAACTTGGTTGAAATGGAGAACTCCGGTCCCAGGAATGCCTGGCTGGGGCTAGTGGGTGGTGTCCAGATGCTCGTAAACGCCGGTAGTTGGCAAGGATTGAAAAACAAGCAATCAATAATTCTAAAGACTTTAATAAGAGTTGCAGCAGGAAGTGCGCCGCCTGCAATGAAGGATTTCTCATCCCCACCCCGCCCCAACCCTGTACATCCCTATCCCAAGAGCACTGTGCTGCAACTGCCCGCCCCCCCGCCGCCCCCGGCGCGCGCGTTGTGACCCTTTGGTGGGCACCAACTGCAAGCCAGGCAGTTCAAGCAACACACGAGTATTAGTTTGCCAAATCTCAGTGAGCCCATAAAATAAGAGCAATTGTGATCACCATTTTACACATGGAGAAACTGAGGCAGAGAAGAGAAATAGCATGCTAAGGCCATCGCTACAATAGGACCCAGGCAGCCTGGAGGCCAGGAGCCCAGCTCTGGGCTCTCCCTTACTTCCTCCCTCCAGCTTAGCGGGGAGCGAGGCAGGGTGGCGCCACCCCTTGTTTAACCAAACCGTGGACTCTCTCACGCTCCCACGAGGATGGGATGACCCACGCCGACCTTCTTCCCCCGCAGCTGCGCCGCGGATCGTCAACGTCTCGGTGCTGCCCGGCCCCGCGCACGCCTTCCGCGCACTCTGCACCGCCGAGGGGGAGCCCCCGCCTGCCTTAGCCTGGTCGGGCCCCGCCCTGGGCAACAGCTCCGCTGCGGTGCAGGGCCAGGGTCACGGCTACCAGGTGACCGCCGAGTTGCCCGCGCTGACCCGCGATGGCCGCTACACGTGCACGGCAGCCAATAGCCTGGGCCGCGCAGAGGCCAGCGTCTACCTGTTCCGTTTCCATGGCGCCACGGGAGCCTCGACCCTGGCGCTCCTGCTGGGCGCGCTGGGCCTCAAGGCCTTGCTGCTGCTTGGCGTTCTGGGTGCACGTGCCACCCGCCGCCGACTAGGTGGGTGCACCCCAGATCTGGGTGGGTGAGGGGGGGAGAGAAGCCCCTCCTCTTTCTGCCAGTCCACCTGACATGGCACATCAGAGCATCCTTTCTGCGCCTGCATCAGCTCAGTTCCTTCTCTCTGCCTGGAGCCCATGAGGTGGAGCTGTTTGCAGCTAGAAAACTGAGACTGCAAAGTATCTTGCCTTTTGCAGAGTCACGAAGAGACAGGGTCCTGTCAGCTCTCCAACACTTATTTTACTAACTACCACACCACAAATCAGTGTCCTATAAAGGTCCGGCCTCAGGCTTCTCCCTTACTTTTTAACTAGTATCTTGAGGCCCTGGGGTTATGGTCCATGATGCTGGGAACGCAAAGATGCTCGGATAGGATTCCCTGCCAGCCGGTGAGAGGCTGAGTCCGGAGATCTTTGCATGAGATCTACTCCCATGAGAAAGGCTCTCATAGACCCGAGAAACTGCAGAAGGCAGGGGGTATCCTGCAATTCTGAGGTCTTAGTAAGTTAGGAGAGCTTAGCCAAAAAAACCTCAGGACACATGAGCTTGGAAATCATAAATGGCACACCTGGTGTGGGAACCCAAGCACTTTGAGAGAGCCCCTCCCCCCATGCTGCTGGCTCTTGATGGGGCATCTGCTGAGCACCCCGGGAGGGACCTCTCAGCACCTCTCAGTCCTGGCAGACCAATAAGGTTAACCTTCAACACTCCAGGGATGCAACACAGAATGTGCCTAGGGAGGGGCGGGGGGGGGGCTGTAGGGGAGGGGTGGGGACGGGGGGGGGGAGTGCTATCCTTGCGGTGAGCCTGCCATTCTTACTGGCTCCTCAAACTCCTCAAACATGTTGTGTTTCAGGGTCCCCAGAATGGCAGTTTTGTTCTGCTGGACCCACATCTCTTTTAACACCCCCACCCCCACCCCCACCCTGTAAGCTAACCCCACCATGTATCAGGTGAAGTCACTCCAGCTAGCAATCCGATCCATCTGCTGCGCGTTGCACATTTCCTGGGGACCACTTCTCACAGTGGGGAGGGGCAGAGTGTGTAGCTGACAGGTAGGCTGGAGGCCACTGTGCAAATTCACACCTCCTCTTTCTCCATGTCCCTCACATAGATCCCCTGGTCGCCCAGGACGCCTCTCCACGGTACGTACTCACTGCCCTTCCCCACCTCACCTCTGCCTACCTCAATGGCCCAGGGATGCCAATTTCTCAGAACTGGGAGTACACAGGGAGAAAGTGGGCATAGGGCAAGGCTAGGGTAGTAGACACGGCTAGGGAAGTAGGCTGGACGAGGGCCTGGGTCATACCCAAAGCACCCTGTTCCTTCATCCAGCACACCACAGAGCTTGTGATAAAGCCAGTTGGTCATAACTGCCTTAGATCTGTATATTTTTCTTTGAAGACATGGCCCTGAAGACACCAAGCTGGTGGCTGGAGCCTAGGGTGGCCAAGGTGATAGGGATATCCCAAGAGTAAAACCTGTAAAAGGATCTTCTATTCTCCTGAAGTATTTGTCATCTCTGAGGCTTCCTGCCTCCATCTGCTAACCTAGCCTAGTCCTGGAAGCTTCTAGCTCTCATACAATCTAATCTAGGCCTAGAATGTTCTCAGCCTCTGAGACTTACTGCTGAATAAGCTCACCCTTTCTAACTCTTTCTGAGATCTGGATGTTCAACTCAGCTGTTCTGCTCAAACTCCTCTCCCAGCTGACATCCAATCTGGCCTCTCTCTCTTGGGCCTCTCCTGAGTTGCTCTGCTTGGCCTCATACTAACTTTGGCAATATGTTCTAATCTTCTCGCTCTTCTATTTCTGTTTTGTCCTCTCTTCAGCCTACAGTTGTCCCAGGAGAACTGCCTCCTCTCCTTATTCTTTTGCTTTTTTAAGATTACTTGTTTATAAATGTGAGTACACTGTCACTCTCTTCTGACACACCAGAAGCAGACATTGGATCCCATTATAGATGGTTGTGAGCCACCATGTGGTTGCTGGGAATTGACCTCAGGTCATCTGGAGGAGCAGTCAGTGCTCTTAACCTCTGAGCACTGCTCCCTTAAGTAGCTTCCCTTTCCTCTCTCTTCACAGTGAGAGTTGGGCGTATCCTATTTTGTCAAATCTTTCTCTGATTCATCACTTTGTCTGTCACTCAATCAGACATCACTTACAAATATGGATGCTTCCTTCTACAAACTAACTTCACTTTCATTGTTTGGGTTTAAAGGTGTGTGCTAAGGGTTGAGCCCACACCACAACTAGAAACAGGTGTTTTCGGTAAATAACACAGTCTCTCAGGGTTCACAGTGTGATCAAATATCCTGCAACAGAAAACCGTAGTAGAAAGGTCAGGTGGGATTTGGAATGGACACAGCCATGGTGGGGAGCATGGAAATGTGGTTTGAGATGGCAAGGTTGAGATGACTCTGGGTGAGGTAGAAATCAGAATGGTTTGAGGTCATATGCATAAGAGGTTGAATCTGAACAGAAGGGCCCAAGAAGTAGACCCAAAAAGAGGTTGTTGTTTCTTCTGTCTGACAGCAACCAGGGGAAGGGACTCTCTGAGCTTAAGGGAGGGAAGCGAGGTACCAGACTTAGAGCTGAGTCCTAGTCATGGAGACCAGGAGGGAATGGAGTGGGGGGGGGTGCTTTGTCTCGCACAGTGTGTGGGAAGCTAGAGGTAGCGATGTCTGGAAAGCAGTCAGATCTGAGGAAATTGGAGACATGGAGCTGGTTTTTGAAACCTCTGACAAAGTCACTTTGTAGGAGATGGTAACTGGTAGAGGAAGCTGTCACCAGACACATTCCCGTCTTACATTAATCAATTACCGCCCCCGCCCCCCATTGATGGTTCTGGTCCCACTGCCTCCTGTATGGTAGTTCCTTGACCTACATGTTGCTGGGCACGGCTTGGGAAATCATGGATCTCACCAAATATTGGGTGGTAAGTCAATTTTCTCCTGTCTACAGGTCTCAGGCTCAGGAGTCCAATTATGAAAATTTGAGCCAGACGACTCCCCCAGGCCACCAGCTGCCCCGGGTTTGCTGTGAGGAGCTCCTTAGCCACCACCACACAGTCCTTCACCATGAAAAATAAAGGACAGTACCAGGCTAGACCTGTACAGCTCGTGATTCTCAGCTTCCTCGGCAGCCGTGGGCCAGGCAACATCCAAGGGGACCAGGACCCTGCTCTCGGAGATTCAGAGCCCCGCGGTATTGTGCCAGTGGAGCCAGCAATCTGGGTGTATATGTATGCCCACAAGAGCCTCAGCATGAAACTTCTGGAAAAAACTCCCCTTGTTTTTTCTTACTTAGAACTATGTAGTAAAGTAGACAGGGTCTGGAGGTCCAGGCTCCAGTCTGCTCTGTCATGGACTTGCAGAGAGAACCAGGCATTTCTTTCGCCTATCTGGGGCTCCGCTTCTCCCTGAATAAATGGAAGAATTGAAGGGCCCGCATGAACTCCAACTCCAGCTCAAAGGTGGCCTCTGGACATGCTGCATTCTGAGGTAGGTGGCACTGCTCGGCCTTTTGGAGAACAAAGCACTCCAGAGAACCGCTTGAGGCTGGTGCTGTGCCAACTGATCAGAGCTATAGCAAACCCTGGAAACGATAGCAAGAAGAAGCTGGGAGTGCCTGCCTCCTGAGGTCTCCACCCAGACTGTCCCAGCCCTCTGCCCACCTGTGATCCTATCGGCTGACCCACACTTCCTTGAGCTGGGACCCACCGTCTCAAAGCATCTGAAAGCTGTATGTCAAAACCTGGGAGGCCTAAAGGGGCTCCCGGTCCCAGTGGTTAAGCCAGCTGTGGCTCTGACCTCTCTCGGGAGTGCACTCCCTCCTAGGATGTGAAACTCCAGGAGGACTGGCAATGTCTCCCCACTTGCCCAAGCTCACCCAGGCTAACCACAAGAATGGTGCTTTCCTTATTTATACTTCGGTGTGCATTTGTTGGTCCTATTAAAGGAGAGAGGTGTACTTGGGACCAAGTAAGCCACAAGACAGGAGGCTAAGGAAACCATGTTTTTTGGGGGACAGCATCTTTATGTTGAGGGCAATTGGTCAGGCTTCCCACTACACCAGTTTCAGTCAAGGCTGAGCTCAGCCAAGGGTGATGACAGTTCAGTTATTTCAGGATCTATCGAGAACTGTTAAGTACAGGGGTTGACATCTGGCCCTGCTTGCAGATGGGAGCATTAAAGCATCTCTATCAAGGGCCTTGTGTCACCGAGGAGGAATATGGGGATGTGGTTAGGATGTGGATTAGAACGTCATTGGTCTTTGGAGCTGTTTTCAGAGCCAAGAAAATTCTATGAATTACTGATTCCATATTGGGTTGGGAATTGGCATTCAGGGTTATGAAACTGAAGAAGGCATCATTATCAGTCAGGTTGAGCTAGGGTGTACTGAACGAACAGGCCCTGAAACCATGATGGCCGAAAATGGTCTTTGTTTTGCACTGTATCAGTCAGGGTTCTCTAGAGGGACAGGATTTATGGGGTAAGTATTTGAAGAGGGGTGGGAGAAGGGGAGAAAGAGAAAGGAGGAGGCTCACAGGCTGTGGCCCAGCTAGGCCAACAATGCCTGTCTACCAAAGGAGAGTTGAAGAGTCCACGAGGCAGGACATCTCAGGTAGTCGTTAGTATACATCAGAATCTGAAGACATGGACTCTAACACAGTGAAAGAATGGACTCTTAAGCAAAAGCAAGCAGGAAAGGAGAGAAAGCATCCATCTTCCATGTCCTTCTGTAAGCTGCCAGCAGAAGATGTGGCCCAGATTAAAGGTGGAACTTTCTACCTCAAAAGATCCAGATTCAAAGTGGGTGGCTCTTCACACTTCAAATGATTTAATTAAGACAGTCTCTCTCTCTCAGGTGTGCCCAGCTGTTTGGGGCTTTGTTAAGACCTCATGTAGTCAAGTTATCAACCAAGAATAGCCATCACACCCACCCCACTCCCACCACTGCTGTTAACTGGGAACCCAGATCACAGGAATCCATCACTGATGTGAATTGCTAGGCTGGCGGTAAAAAAGAATCCTCTCTGAGGCATCCTACTGGTCATCCAAGAGAACAAGCCCTAAATGAGCATGGTTGACCCCACTGTAAGCCATTCCAGAAACTCTCAAGGTTGGACGTACACCATGGGTCCTAAAGCATGCTTATGAAGGGCTTAGCTGACCCAGTCTTGGGAAGGCTTCCCAGAAGAGCATGCGTGAAGATGATATGGATTGGCTGTGCTGAGGGGGAGACCGTGGTAGAGACTGAGGGGAAGAATGGGGGGCATTTGCAGCACACAGACAACCCAAGAGGAGATGGCATGGTGTAGACGTTAGTTATTAGTTTCTGGAGCATGAAGGAAGGGGTAAGGTGTGGCCAACGTGGGCAGAACACTCCTGGATGGAGGGCCTCCCTGTTGTGGGCCGAGACATGGGTTTAAACCAATAAAAAGTCTCTATTAGCCAGCCTGCGACTTTCCAGGGTGTTAGGGATCCCCGGTGCTGCACCAAGCTGTTCTCATGGCGAATGTTTAAGCATGGAAACCATATTCTGGGTTGACGTACTTCAGTTAACAGCAACAGCTAGGCAGAAGCAGAAGTACAGAAGTCCAAAGGCAAGGTTCGTACATTTAGAGACTTTCCCACAACCATGGACATTGATGGATTAGGCCTTTGTTCTTGGTTTAGCAGGCAGTGCTGTCTACGTGCTGAGTTGTATGGCCTGAACGGCACTTTCATCCTGGAGTTGTGCTCAGGTCTGGGGACCTGTTACAGCCTTGGCAGGGGTGAGAGTAACAGAAGTTGGCGCTCAAGGCACTGAGTACAGTCCTGGTGCTGCTGGGCAGGGCTGCCTCTTTCATCCAACATCTTCCTGGTGGGACCCGGGATACCTGTGTCAGGGTACCTAGGGCGTTGTCTAAATAAATATCTATGTTGAGCATAGATATTTACCCTCCCTAAACAACCAAAAAAGCTTGGGAAAAAAAAAAAAACACCCATGTGCCGACCACCTCCAATCAACATTACTCACGGGCTGCTGGGATCTTTTGTATCTGGCTGTGTATCTGGCTGTGTATCTGGCTTACTGTGTACCTGGCTGAACCGTTGGCAAGTTAGCAGCATACTTCATGCCTCTTCATGAACCTGAATACGTTAAAGACCTTGTGTGCCGTGTCCTGTGTGTTACATTTAGTGAATCTACCTTACAATCCATATTTGCACTTTCCCTCATATTTTCCTCAGATTGTATCCTTTAGTTTAGTCAGAACCCAGCTGGCTCTGAGGCCAGCTGAAGTCTGTTCGCTCTCTGGTACACTGGGCTCAGATCCCGGTGGTGGTCTTCTTGGAAGCAGCAGTCCTCAGGGGCACACCCCGTGTCTGTGGCTCTGGTGATGGGCAGCAGGGGACCCCAGGAGAGCTGCCACCTCCTTTATTAGACTGCTGTGCTGCACGGGGCAGCCTCGTGACTAGTTTCTAGAAAGCACAGCGATAGACTAGTCTGTCCCCAAGACCTAGATGGGACGAGATGTCTCATCTCAAATCTGATCACTGAGCAGCTCAGATTGTCCACAGGCAAGCAGGGACCAGAGTGAGGCACACACAAGTCATCACCTTGGGGACTCAACTCCCCTCTGGTAGGCCAGGAGGATCCCAAAGATAAATTGCTTTCAGGAAGGTACTTCCCAATGCGGTGCACGTCTGGAACCTTCTGGTTCTTCAACCCATGGTCCCACACAAAGATGGGGAGACATGCCCCACACGGAGACAGCTCTCTCACTGGAGAATCACAAATTACAGTTAATCCTCTATGGAATCTGCCAATCCTCCAAACACAGCTTGGCCCATTCCAGGTCTATCTTTTGTGTCCACTGCCCGGGTGCTAAGGAGGAACCGCAGCACCCAACATGAAGGCAGATTTCCATGGCAGACACGCTTGCCTCTCAGCACTCACAAACATTTCTGTCTGTCACAGACCGTGGGAGCCTTTGTGCAGTTTCCAAGGCCCTCCTGCACAGGTCAAGGCCACCTTACAGAGATTCTAGTTCAAGGGTTCTTTTGATTTGATGGTTTCCCTGTCCGTACCAGTTCCTAACTGCCCCCCGCCCACACACACACACTCAGTTAGAAATGTTCTCTTTGAAACTGGAGGTCTGTCTTACCATTGTAATGAACTATTAAAACAAAACAAAGACAAATAATGTGATTTATGTCTGAGGAGCCCTTCCAAGCGGCTTGCTGAAAACAATGAAGACAGACTGGGCACAGCAAATCACAACGTCCTTTATTTGCGGAATTTCACTTAACTAATTCTCACAGCTTCCGGTTTCTCACTATCATGCCAAAATAAAAATGTCCTTTGTACAAGCATTGAAAATACTAAACAATGAATAAGAAGTAAATATTGCAGTTAATGACCAAATTAAAGCTGTGGTTTTTGGAGGGGGGTTTTCTTTTTTCTTTTCTTTCTTTCTTTCTTTCTTTCTTTCTTTCTTTCTTTCTTTCCTCTCTCTCTCTCTCTCTCTCTCTCTCTCTCTCTCTCTCTCTCTCTCTCTCAGGATACAATAGAGTTTATTCAGGGCATGGGGAGGGGGGTTGAGAGGGTAGTAGAGACAGAGGAAGGCAGAGAGAGACAGAGACAGATGAAGAAGAGTAGAGAAGTAGAGGCCATGAGCACATGGAAAGGAGGGAAGGGAATGGGGAGGGGGGAAGGGTGAGAGGACAGAGAGGGTGCAAGAGCAAAACTGTGGTTGTAAAGCTCACACAAGCTGAGGTGAACACACCACAGTACTGATCTCCGAGAGAAATGATCTGAAACCCCGAAAGAAAGCTTCTCTTCAGTGCTCAGTGGTATTACATGACAGACTGAAAAATAAGTTACAGCCAACATTAGCACTTTCATCAGTAGAACAGGAGGGAGTCGCGTGAGGTATTTTTTTTTTTTTCAAGTTATCCTCATGAGGAATCAGGAACCTGTGCAGAGTGAAGGAGACGATGAATAAACACGTGACCTGCTCCTGGCCACCTGACTCCTGCGCAAGTCTGTTTAGGGCCCCGGCTCTAAGAGCCTCACGGAAGAGCAGGTATAGTCTGTGATGAAGGTCAAAGGGCCTGACCACTGGGCTGACCAAGTAGATACTCGGGGAAACTGGTCTTGGTTTAACTCAATGCTAGGTTAGCATGCCAGCTAGAGAGCACAGTGGGAACTGACGCTGCCCAAGTGTGTGCTGGAGCGATTCACTCTGCCTGGCCCAGGGAGGCGACAGCTCTAGGGCAGGCTCCAGGATAAGGCAGCAAAGCACCAGGGACGAATCGGGCAAGGATGCACGCTCCCCGCATCGCATCTGTGAGGGCTGAGTGTGTTCCCAGCATCTCCTTTGTCCTACTGGAGTTCTGGCACTGCTAATCCTCGGCACAGTAGCGTGACTGCCCCCAAAAGCAGCTTTATCGAACATCGCATTCAAAGATGACTAAGGACTCTGGCAGCTTAGCAGAGGGGACTAAGGGGTCTGGGCAGGGGAGGTCTGAGATGGGGCAGGAGGAATATCTTGAGGTAACTAAGAACATGTCCTTCCTGGATGCTTCAGGCAGATCCACAACCAACAGGCAAGGTTGCAAGGGACCATTCTGGCTCAAGATACGCAGAACCAGAGAGCCCTGGCATAGTCAAGGCTGGGCCGGCAGTGGACCCCAAGACCCTGGCCAGGTGGGGGAGAGGGTGAGGATCCCCACTAAGGGCACCGAGGTATTAATATATGTCTTGACTCTGCCCATGATTTACACAACTGGCTTCCTGCTTCAGAAAAAATAATTTTTAGAAAATACCTTTGAAAACCTTGACTCAGACAAAGCACTTAAACTCACCAGAGCTTAGACTCGTTGGCCTTGGAGGAAAAAGTCTGCTGGCTAATTACAGGGAGATTCTACACTTCATGTTCTCGGACACCAAAAACCAAAGACACAGGAGAGGTGGAGACATAACCAGCCAGACACCTGCCAGTCATGTTTGGAGCCGAGGTCAAGTGTGCAGGAGCTTTAGAGACGTGCACTGTGGGCTCTGGCCTTTAGAGACGTGCACTGTGGGCTCTGGTCTTTAGAGATGTGCACTGTGGGCTCTGGTCTTTAGAGATGTGCGTGAACACTGGCCTTTAGAGGCGTGCACTGTGGGCTCTGGTCTTTAGAGACGTGCACTGTGGGCTCTGGTCTTTAGAGATGTGCACTGTGAGCACTGGCCTTTAGAGACGTGCACTGTGGGCTCTGGTCTTTAGAGACGTGCACTGTGGGCTCTGGTCTTTAGAGACGTGCACTGTGGGCTCTGGTCTTTAGAGACGTGCACTGTGAGCACTGGCCTTTAGAGACGTGCACTGTGGGCTCTGGTCTTTAGAGATGTGCACTGTGGGCTCTGGTCTTTAGAGACGTGCACTGTGAGCACTGGCCTTTAGAGACGTGCACTGTGGGCTCTGGTCTTTAGAGATGTGCACTGTGGGCTCTGGTCTTTAGACGTGCACTGTGGGCTCTGGTCTTTAGAGACATGCACTGTGGGCTCTGGTCTTTAGAGATGTGCACTGTGGGCTCTGGCCTTTAGAGACGTGCACTGTGGGCTCTGGTCTTTAGAGATGTGCACTGTGGGCTCTGGTCTTTAGAGATGTGCACTGTGGGCTCTGGTCTTTAGAGATGTGCACTGTGGGTTCTGGCCCACCCACTGGGCCCTGCCATCCCTGTGCCAGTGAAGCTGGAGAGCAGGAAGGCCAGGGCAACCTCTCCACCCCATGTGTGCACTCCAAGGAGGTGGGCAATGCCTGAGAGGCAGAGGTACTTCCTCTGAGGCCAACGCTCCCATCTGGTCCTGGGAAGCTGCAGGAGGCTCTGGAGTCTGTGATGTCCACCTTCCACACTGCTCAGTCAGGGCCTTGCTCGGTGACAAGGACATCCAGTGCCCATCACTGTCTCTGATGTCATTTTCCTAGCAAAGCCTGGTTTTTCTTTCAGCAGCCAGCCAGCCTGTCTGCAGGCAGCTCTCTCTGTTCTGAATTGTTGCATGTTGTTAAAGACTTAGCCCAGTGCTTCTCTGAGGTGAATAACTCTCAGATGTTAAGCAAGGATGAAAAAGGTGGTACTTTTACTGACCAGTTACAAAGTCAAATAAATTTATTATCAATCATATAAATCTACATTAGCCTTCAATTCAGATTCATCAGCTATAATCAAAGGTTGATTTATTGTTTATATTTTTTTACAGATAAAATTTACAAATATTATAAACTTTCAATTTAATTGATTCTCCAAACTGTATACACTATGACTCAAACATTTCACATTCTAGGATACTGGTAACTTGGTTCTCCTTGGAGAAAGCACACAAGCACAGCGTTTTCTGGCCACAGAACCACTGGTGCCTGTTCAACTGTCTACAGCTTCTAAGGTTTGCTTCTACTGGAGTGAGGGTGACGGACCTGGAAAGCGGAGAGAAGCAGGAATAAAGAAGGCTGAGACAGATCCCTGGACAATGACACTTTGTGCCACTGAATAGGGATGTCCTTTATCAGTGTTCCGAGACTGTCTACTAGGCAGAGTTGTTCTGTCTAATAAGAAGTTCCTGCAAGCTTCCAAATGTGTGGGGGGGGGCGGGGGGGACCCTCCTCTAACTGTATATCCCATCTTTAGTCAAGGCTCTTGGGGGCCACTCATAGATTTTTCACAGATATTCTAGGCCTAAACCTATAAAAAGAGAGACATATTTTAAGCTGGACCTGCAAAACCCATTTGGGGCCATTTTTGAGAAGTATGACTATATCAACAAGTCAGATTAGGAACTCTACAGGAAGCAACATGAGCCAATGCTCTGAAGGGAGCAGAGCCCTGCACCACAGACAGTGGGGCTCAGCAAAGACAGAAGGCACAGGCTACTCACAAAAAGCCACACTCCTCACATTCCCGCGACCCTGCCCCTTCTCTCTGGACATGTTCCGGTATGTCCATGAGCTTCATCTGAATTTACCTAAGGAAGAAGTCCAAAGTCCCCAGTGTCCCTTGGCAGTAGGGCCTGCAGAGAGCTCTGACTTATAACAAGAGTCGGGAATTCCACATAGACAGGGCCAAGTA
Source organism: Apodemus agrarius (assembly GCA_964023405.1). Taxonomy (NCBI): domain Eukaryota; kingdom Metazoa; phylum Chordata; class Mammalia; order Rodentia; family Muridae; genus Apodemus; species Apodemus agrarius. The sequence goes on along the minus strand of OZ030021.1, from coordinate 68,851,117 downwards.
AAACGTTGTGAACGAGGAGACCCAAAGGATTCCAGTGCCCTGGCGGCTGTGGTCAGTGCTGTCTGTGCTCCCACTGCACAGACCAAATACAACACCGCAGTGTACACTGTCACATCACTTCAGACAAGCTCTCTTCCAGAGCGTGTGTCACCATCTGTGCTGTGCACTGTGGCCAGGGTGTTGGCTGAGATACTCTTGATACACACCTCACACGGCCTCACCCTTGTGACCCTCCTGCTTCAGTGCCTATGTGCTCAGAAGACAGGCCACCACTCCTGGATTAATCCAGTGTATCATCTCCACTCAGAGCAGTAGCAGAAGACTTTTAAGCTGGTGTTTCCCTACATTTCAGAAATGCAGGATTTTTACATCGGAAGAATACAATGGAGTTCCAAAAAAGGGCTCTTCACACCTCCCAAAGCAGTCAAGTCTGGCATTGGGAGTCTTGACATTTAAACGGAGACAGAAGTGCAGATATACCAAAAACTCTGTTGTCCTTAGGGAGCTAACAGGCACGTTCCCAAATGTGAGTAGTCTGTACTCAGGGGCACTTAGGTGCACTTGTGAAAAAACAGTCACACTAAAATGGCCGCTGTCAGTAAGAGATAAGCACACACCCAGGACTATCTGTGCTTTGCAGTGCCCCTGAGTCGATTCCAGGACGAACTGAGCTCTGTGGTGAAACTGAGCAAAGATACATGCACAACAGCATGGCTACTGTAAACACGGGCAACACGGCGCTCGGGGGCTTCGGCCTCACTACCGGATGTTGTCCAGATAATGCACTTCTGGATAGAGACGGTTAACAAGAAGGGCCAGGAAGCTCTTCGAGTTCTGCAGGCAGTGGCCAGGATGCCTTATGAACTGGACGGCGTGCAGTATCTGGTCCTGGTACTCCACATACTGCTTACTCAGCGTCATGGACTCAAGGGCCGTCAGCACCTAGAAGACACACACGACAGGTGACTTATTCTGGGAACGTATACCACCTGACGGCCACACTTGCCGTCACTATGTCGCTCCCTGGGAGCCTTGAGAGAAGTGAGCAGTCCGGGAGGCAGGCACTGGGTAGCACAGCCAGGAGGTGGCGAAGAGGCTGCATGCAACTTCTCTGACCCCCGAAGCCTTCCTTGCCAAGAGACTCCACACCAGCCAGGCTCGTGTCACTTCCTGTCCTCCCTGGGCCCGTTGCACTAGGGCAGAGTGCCCCTGGCTGGCTGCTGGGTTTGTTCTTAGGTTACACACCATCACAGGAAATGGTGAAATCCTAAACACAGCGGCTGCTAAGTCCTGCCGGGAGCAAATGGTAAGGTGGCCGGGTTGGCCAGCAACACTCCGAAGCCAAGTTCCCCCACAGTCAGAGCAGACGCAAGGGAGACATGTTCCCACAGGAAAACAAAAGCACTCTCTAACTGTCTAACTTCCTCTTTCCCCTTCTTTCATTGTAGAACAAAGAGAAACCATACATGGAGAAAAACAAAGCCTGCAAACAGGAACCGAGGAGGTGAGGAGCTGTTTGCCCCCTGTGGGACTCAGAGATGTTCCCCACCTCCTCTCCCCTTCAGCGTGAACCCATGTATCCATATATATATATAGGGTTCACAATAGAAAGAGGGAGATTTTTCTTCTTTCGTAAGGTAAATAAGATAGAGGCTTAGAAATAAATTACCAAATCAGCCCTAAGCACAACTTAGGGATGAAAAGAACCTTTTTAGCCCCTATGATCTACTGCAATAGATGGCCCAAGATTAGCCATTGGAAATAGCAAGTACGCAAGGACATGTCAGGAGCAGCATTTCAACTCTAATGAAGAGAGGCCCATGCAACCTACAGCCATAGGCACAGCAGAATCCTGAGGTCTCCTCAAATACATCTATACCATGTATGAATTTCACTGACTCCCATCTGCCACACTGGGCTCACCTGCCCAGCTTTGAAGCCTCACGGAGACATCAGGAACTCCAACAGTGGTTTGAGACAGGCTCTCTCTATGTAGCCCTAGCTACAGTACAACTCAGAGATCCTCCTGCCTCTGCTCCAGAGTACTGGGATCAGAGGTGTGTGCCACCACACCTAGTTTTTGATCCTCACATGCCCTGAGCTCTTACCACATACAGATATCCTGCAGAGTGGAGATGGGGGCAGCCTGGAGACACTGGCCATGTGAACTGTAGCCCTAATACCTACTACAGTGTGAACCGGGACAGATCACCTAGCGCCCCACCCCCTCTGTTTCTCTCCCTCCCTCCCTCCCTCTGTGTGTGTGTTTGTCTATGCCTTTCTCTCCTCTCCCTCTCTCTCTTCTCCCTCTCTCCTGTCTCTCCTCTTCTCCCTCTCCTTCCCTCCCTCCCTCCCTCTTCCTCTCCCTCCCTCTCCCCTTTGTCGCTCTCTGCTCCAGGGCTGCTAGAAGAATGAAGTGAGTAAACTTAACTCTTTGATGCAGAAAGAGCCCAGCAGGAGCAATCCCTCAAGGATAGCAGCCACTCTCACTGTTTCAAGGATGGCTCTCCACCCAGTCAGCCAGGAAGTGAGGTGAACACAAGTTACAGGCTGCAGCCCAGAGCCCTGCAGGCAGCCACGTGCTCAGAGTCTGCTATAGCGTCCACAGCGACCACTTGGCTGGCTGTTCAAGCCCAGCCTGCTGCGGCCCGCCGCTCTTCCGTCTGGAACAGGGACTACCACTTTGGCTCCACAGGAAATGGGCCAGCTGAGCCATCTTGTGTGCAGTGCCTCTCGGGAAGCTCACTTATCACATCCTCCCGCACCAAACCCAGGCCAGCTTGCCCTGGCCCTGCCTCTTCATTGCTCTAGCCTTGTACCTAGAAAACTCAGTTTAGGATCTGAGCTGAACACACCAAAGGAAGCCGCCGCAGTGCCCAGGCCTGGAGGGCACAGGTCAGGGCTGCCGCCCCTCACCCCTCGTCTAGGGAGGTGCACCAGGAAACCTCCAATCTTAAGGCTTTTTTACGGACCTGCTGAGCTTTCGGAGTCAGATGTAGTTCCGAGCTGGGCTTCAGACGAATCTGGTCTTCTGCAGGCACCTGAACTGACAGGAAGGCCACCATGCTTCGGGCGACCACTCGGAACCTTGGGTGTTAGTAAGAGGTCAGAGGTGAGAGACCACTGAAGGGAGCGTTCTGAAGCACCAACCCCATGTTCTACTCTACCCCAGCACCGCAGCTCTATCAGAGGCAGCTGCTGTCGGAGGCCCACAGACAACACAGAGCAGGGGTTTCCTCACCTGTTGGACAAGGGTGATTTCCGGCCCAACCCAATCGCCCCCAGAATCCCAGAGCTGAGCCTCTCCTCCGCCATAAGGCTCTGCCTGCTCTGCAGCATGAGCAGGATCCGGATGATGGACTCTGTCAGGAACGGGTCGTTCTGCTCCAACTGAATCAGAGACAGCTGCAGGATTTGATGCCACCACAGAAACAGCTTTGCCTCTTCCTGTGCAGAGCTGGAGGGTGGGGGAAGGCGAGAGAGCAAATGAAATTTGAGAATTTTCCCACTCATTTAACAAACGCACATTTGAGTTTTAAAGGGAGACATTTATTCTGCTCAATCATACGCCAGGGCCAAGGGGATGCTTGCCTGACAACCTGAGCTTGAGCCTCAGGACCCACACGGTGGAGCAGAGAACAGACACTGTCCTGCTGCTACACAGACACACCATGGCTCACAGGGACCTGCGCGCACGCACGCGCACACACACACATTTACTAGATGTTTGCATGGCAGTCACTGGGCTACACATCCTCTGTCACCTGACCCTTTACTTATAAGAACACTGAAGGCTAGTCCCTCAAAATACTTGTGTGAGGAGATAATAATAAAAAAATCTGCTCAAAAACTGAGCTCAGCAAGCTTTGAGTCCTTCCCAAGCACATGCTGCCCCCCTGAAAGGCTCCTCTGACCTCCCATCCCGGGGTCTGTGCCTGATGTGGGACTCCCGTCAACTAGGCACAGCCCGGAAGTGGCCATCGGCAACACACCTTGGGTCCACCTGCTCCAGCCACTTGCTGAGGATGAGAAGCACTTTCATCTCATTCTTCACAGTCTGCTCACTGTTTAGACACTGAAGCAGGTAGACATACAGAGTCAAACAACTACCCAGGGCTAAGCACTCCTCCAGAAACTCTTGCATGGTGAGCTCAGGAACTTGAAGGGACACCAGAATGGGGCCCCATCCTAAATTCTGATCGAGGGAGCCTAAGAAAAGAATGCCAAGAGGAAATATCAAGATAAACTCATGTCCACAAGAATCCGAATGGCTGTTTTCACTTTAGCCTCATGGGAAGATATTGTTTCTCAGGGTGTGCCTAGAGGCCAGAAAAGTTCCAGGTGAAGCGTCAGCCAGAAAGCCAAATGCTACTCTATTAAAGAAGGGTCACAAAATTTGGAACTCAGGACTGTGTATCTCTAAATCACCTTTCTCATTGCATGGTGACCATTAGCATCAACAACAGAGCACCAAAGAGTTTTAACTTTAATCAACGCTTAGACTGTTCTAACAAATAAACCCAATCTCTCCCAGGCATTTCTACTTACTAAAGCACAGCTCATATTCTAGAGAAAACCATCTTGATTTTAAGTAACACAAATCAATTTGAATCATGAGGTTCCCAGCCTTTGGGGGAGTGAAGGTAGGTGCACGGTGACAAACAGAGCCTCTCCACAGCCGGCAGGGCAGGGAGGTTATGGGCATGTCCTGGAACCTCACTCTGACACATATTTTACATCTGAATATCAGACAAGAGAAGGGTTGTTCTGAACAGTTCTTAATCACCATCTCCAGAATCTGGAGGCAGGAAATAGGAACAACAAAAAGATGAGGATCAGGAAAAAGTGATCCTTTTACAATGGCTTTAAAAGCATGACAAGAGACCTGGTGAGACGGCTTGGTGGTTAAGAACACTGGCTGCTCTTCCAGAGGACCTGGGTTCAATTCCTAGCACCCACAGGGCAGCTCACAACCATCTGTAATTCCAGCTCCAAGCCATCTAGTGCCCTCTTCTGGCCTATGTGGCACCAGGCACAGATGTGTTATACATAAAGACATGCAGGGAAAACACTAATACATAGAAATGTGAATAAATCTTACTAAAAAGCATGGCACGGAGAAATAAAAAGATCTCTATGAAAATTCCTTTCACCAAAAGTGGTTTAAAAAAAAAAAAAGGAATTACTATCATTATTATATGAATTCTGATTGACAGCATTTGTTTTAAAAACTGACTTTGCTCTCATAGTTGGCCTGATACTCTGAAAATGTAAAACAAATTAGAATTTTCCTGTATTGACACATATGACTAAACCCAAAAGACACAGACCACATGTTCTGATGTTGACTAGCTCTTTATAGAAAAAAATCTACTTCTATCACATATATAACATATATAAATGTATGTGTATATATGCATATGTGTATGGTGTGTGTTTGTGTGTGTCTATGCATGGAGTGTATGTACATGTATGCAAATGTATTTGTGTGAATGCATGTATGTATATATGTGTAAGTGTGTGTCATGTGAGGAATTCCTGGCAGAAAGAATTACAACAGTATCCTGTCTCTTTTGGAAGTGAAAAGCTATCCTTGGCAGCGGGCTTTGACTTCCTGGGAACAGCCAACGTAATGAGAGAAGAAGATGCTGTCCTCTTACTTTCCTTGAAGTAGGCGGTGATGCAGGCTTCTGTGGTCTCCGCCATGTGGCGGACCGATGCCAGGCTTTGACAGGCTGCTGTTAAAAGGGGCAGCACCACCAACCCATGCACTCTTTGGCCGATCCAGGTCCGAATACTGACACCAAGGAATTCTGCTGTTGGAATAGCTGCATTGTTCATCATCATTAGGACTTCCATGAAAAAGCTGCTGAGGGCCATGTGGCGGGTCTGGCTGTCCATGTCTAAAGGCAAAGACAGACACACACTCAGCCCTCTGGGGCAGGGGCAGGGGCAGGGGCAGGAATGTAGTCATGAGAACAACAGTTCCTGTCTCAGCTGCTCTCCAGGGTCTTCACACTCCTAGTGTCTGACCGCAAAGGACCAGCAGGAAGGCTCTGATGACGCCTGGATGTTACGGATAGACTGTGACACATAGACACACTGTAAGAGGGAAATCAGAAACTTCTACAAGTTCTCTGAATAAAGTATGTGAGAGAAAGACACCTAGTGAGGAGACATGGGGTTTTCTTCCTGCGGGCCCTCCCCATTCCTTCCTGACAGCAGCCAGCCCACAGAACCACTCTCACCACAAGAGGCCCTCAGTGGCCACACTGAGCATAACTCAGGTAAGCTTTCCTTCTTACCCTTCCTGTCCTCTAGTCCTGTTTTTCCAGACTTACTCTTAGGCCTGCTGCAACCTGTCAGTAGGAGCTCTCCTTCCACGTCACTCCATCTCCTGGGATTCACCTCCAGCTGCAGACCCTGGGCCCTCGGCTCACCTCCATCTCCTGGGAATCACCTCCTGGTGCAGACCCTGGGCCCTCACCTCACCTCCATCTCCTGGGATTCATCTCCTGGTGCAGACCCTCAGCTCTTTTCTGCTCTCTTTCTCCTCTAGCCCAGCTCCACCCTTGTATGACACCCTCTGACTCACAGAATTCTCCCTGCCAGGGACCCCTCAGTCACCGCGCTTGGCTGAGATCCTGAGTGGGCAATGGTAACCAAAGAACAAAACGCATACCCAACAAAGAAGACCAGACAGCCACACCAAGAAACACTTCAAGATCTCAACCTGGATCCCAGCACAAAACACAAACATGAAGGGCCAAGATAATATTTATCCTCCAAAAGCCAACAACCCTACTGCAACAGAGCCTGAAAACAGAAATTTAGCTGAAACATAGGGCAAGAACTCCAAAATAGCCATTAGGAATATGTTCAAAGCCTTAAAGAGGAAACGAATCAATTCCTAATGAAGACTGAAAGCATAAACAGTTGACTGGAACAATGAAGACAACTCACAGCATGACAGCAGAGCTTAACAAAGAAACCAAATTACCAAGAGACCCCAAACTACAACAAATGGGAAGTGAAAAGCTCAGGATGTCCGGCAAAGAGGGAAGCCTCGGCAACAGCTAAAGGACATGGACAAGAGAAGTGCAGGTCTTGAAGAAAATGTTGAAGAAGTGGATAGCTCAAAGAAAATGTTAAATCTAAAAAAAATAATAATAATAAAATAAATAAAGAAAAAAATCCAGGAAATCTGGGCCACTATGAAAATACCAAACCTGTAAATAATGAGTATAGAGGAAGAAAGAAAAAAAAACTGAGGTAAAAGGCTCAGAAAATATTATCAAAATTATAAAACAAAATTTTCCTAATCTAAAGAAAGAGTACCTATCAAAGTACAAGAAGCCTACAGAACACCAAGTGGAACCAGGAAAGAGATGCCCATGACACATTATAATCAAAACACTAACTACACAGAAGGGAAAGATCAAATCACACAGAAAAGAAGGCACGGTAGTAAACACCTGACCTCTCCATGGGAGCTAGCAGAGGGGAAAGGTGACCACCAACCCAGCTACAAACTGTTGAGGTTTGGCCTTTTGCTATATATTGTAATGCTGAGTGCAGGCCCCCAAGACCTGGCTGCCCCATAGAGTCTGCATGTAGACCCAAGGGACTGATGCTCTATGTCCTGCCCCCCCCAAGTTATTTCTGATTTGTAAATAAAGATGCCTACAGCCTATAGCTGGGCAGAACTGAGATAGGTGGGGCTTAATGTTCCCGGCCTGGGGTTGGAGGAGATCATCAAGAGAGGGAAAAGAAGGTGAGGAGGAAGAGAGAGACACAGGTTAAAAGTCAAGAAAGCATGGCCCTGAGGGCTGGCCAATTGGAGCTAAGAGCAGCCCAGGTGAAACATAGTAATAACTCGGGGTTATAGATAGGAAACAGATTTTAATAGCATAGAGGGTAGATATCTGCCCATCTCTAGAGCTGATCAAGGTTTATTGTAAATATAAATGTATGTGTGTGTGTGTGTGTGTGTGTGTGTGTGTGTGTGTATCCAGGAACTAAAAGGTCAAAGGCGAGGAAGAAACCCCAAATTTCTACAACAAACCCTGTACCTACAACAATGACCAACCCACAGATATATTGGAGCAATAGTGACACGAATGTTATCAGAGTAACCAACCGTATCTTTCCTTTTTGGATTTAAGGCTCACTTACGGAACTCATACCTTATACTGCTTATGTGACCAAGAAACTGAAACTAGATAGATCCTAGGCATACTGCCATTATTCTGCCAAAATAACCTAGCAATAAAATGACTTCTGACGACATTCTCATACGCACAGATCAGTGCACGGCACGGCTCGACCCTCATCAACAAGCTTCCCCGTGCAGGAGATGGTAGTTAACAGAGAGCCACAACTGGACACTGCAGAGAGAGTGCCTTTGGAGCAGTCAGTGCAGAAGGGGGTGTCTTCATCAGAGCCCTCTCCTCAAGGCTTGGGGATCTATACAGAAGAGGAGGTGGGAAGTCTGTAAGAGCCAAAGACTATAGATGACTCTGAGGCCGCACTGTCTAACAGACACAGAAGGACTGATGCACACATAATCTCAAAAAGACTATGTCAGCTCACCTAGGACCTGAACAGGTTCAAGACAGATGAGATCCCAGCACTGGGGGAAGAAGTAGCACAGGGGCCCCACCCCTAATCCAGAAGCTATTTGCAACTGATACCTGCTGACAAGAGGAAAACCCATCTCCTTCCTTCAGTGGAGTGCCCCAGGCATATCAAGCCCGCTGCGGGCAGGCCCTGTGTCCAGGAGTAAGTAGCTGGCCAGCCGCCGCTCCCAAAAACTTCATGGGTCTTCTTGGTGTGCTTTTTTGTTTCGTTTTGGTTTGTTTAGGCATTTTCTGTTTTACTGGTTTGTTTGTTTTGATTTTTGGTTTGGAGGTTTTTGTTTGTTTTTCATTTTCAAAGAAAGAACATAAAGTTGGGCGAGCAGGGGATGGGGAGGATCAGGGAGGAGTTGGAAAAGAGGACAAACATGATCAACACATATAAAAAATTTTTAAATTAAAATAATAAGACAGACCAATGTTGAGATGGTATGAAAAAAAAGCTTACCTATTGGAATATGAATAGTCTATTTTTTCATTGAGCAAAGGTTGGAAAATGCAAAGTATGCAACTCTTAGATCTCAGGCGCGTGGTGAAGACCAGAGCTCCCACCTCCACCCTCTCTCCCACCATGCTTGATGTTTTGTGGTAATTTACACAAAATAAGGATTACTTAAAGTTAAGCATCAAAGTAAGGAAATCTCCCTTTTAAAGTTCCTAATAACAGCTGTTTTTCGAAACAGTAGACAGACCGATAATAGCGATGAGTCTTTTAAGAAGAGCTGCAGAGACGAGCTCGCGAGGAAACTGCAAGCTTTTGTTTCATTTCACAAGAACACTGGCCGGAGGTCACAGGAGGAGAACATCACTTCGAAAACAGAAAATGTCTCACCGACTGAATAAGCATGCTTTTTGCTAATTATTTTTAGCTATCTTGAATAAGGTAATTTTTTTGTAAGAGACTAAAACTGAGGCTTGCTACTTCTTACAACAGGACTTGGTATTATGTCTGTGAGAATGGTAAGAGCTCTGGAAGTCCTACCAATTGAAGCAAACTCACTACGTGCAGTGTGAAATAGACCCTAACCTGATGTTACTGGGAAAAAAAAAACTATTTCAAGTCAAAACTTTAAAACAAAAACAAAGAAACACACTTGAGAGTGATAACCACTGCATGCATGTTTTTGATGCACTTCTGAGCATAAATATTCTTGATAATAAAAGCCTCACCTCAGTTTCAAATGAACAGCAGCAGCAACTTTGATTTATGATGAACCTTCTTACAGACAGATCCAAGCCTGCCTCGCCTTCCTACTCAGGACCAAGGCCAACAGATAACCTCCCACAGGGTGTGCGACTCCACAGCACACTCTCGTCACACTGGCTCCATTACTCTTCCAGGTACTGTGGTCCTAGTCCTCAGCCCCATGGCCACCCATGGCCAACCCTAGCTCCCACCGTGCGTACAGACTTCTCTTTTCCTTTCGCTTTTCTTAGTGTGAACTATCTCACATGAACTCTTCAGGGACAACAGGATCAGCTTACACTCGTCCATTCCCACAGGAGCGTGCCTTGACCTCCCTGTGCCTGCGCCGGCTCTCCTTAGCTTCCCATGGCAGGCAGGGCCTGGGTCTTGATGCTTCTCTCAACCTTCTAATGCTGCGACCCTGTAACGCACTTCCTCGTGGTGTGCTGTCCCCAACGTGAGATTATTTCAATGCCACTTCATAACTGTCGTTTTGCTAGTGTTAGCAATCGTACTGTAAGTATCTGATATGCATGATGTCTGACATTCAACCTCTGTGAGAGGGTTATTCGCTCCCCAAAGGGGTCGCCCCACAGGCCGGGAGCTGCTGCTTTACCCCTCCTGAGCACCCCGTCCACCTTCATCAGGTCTCTCGCTCTTCATTTCCAGTCTCAAACTTCCTTATCTTCTTACCATTCTACCAAAAAATTTTTTTAAATTTTATTGAGCATTCTTGGTTACTTTCAGTAGAAATAACTTGCAGGCTGTCTACCCTACTCACTGGCTAGTGACAGAGCGCTCATACTAAAGGTCTCAAGCCCGCAGGTGACCGCAGATCTCCTGTCACCTCCTCTTTCACTGTGTTTGTGCAGCTTTAACCTCAGGCCAGGTCGCCTCGGTGCGCAGCTGCCAGAGTCAACGTCTCCCCAGTTTTAACCCTGCTGCCTGCCCCCGGGGCTGGCCCTGCTGTCCGGATCACTGAGGGTCTGGATCAGGGTTATGTGGCCTTGACCAGCTTCCTCAGCGCAGAGTCTAAGGCACAAAGAATCGCTGTCTGCATGAGTATGTGACTTCTGCTGGTCACTTACCGGGTGGGTTAAAGACAATGATATCATCCAACAGCTTAGATATCTCCTGTTCTAGAGCTGGGAAGGTGATTTTTCCACTCTGTTCCAGGGCACTGAGAAACTGAACCATCTGATGAGTGAAAGCCCGGCATTTTGGAACTATGTCCTGACAAAAGAAGAGGGGGTGGGAGGATGAGTCAAATGAGTCAGGGCAGGGGACGTTAGCTCAGTGTTCCCAAGAGCAAGCACTGCATGGCACACGGGCAGCAGCCGCAGAGGGGAGCAGCACAGAGGACAGCTCAGGAAGCCACAGAGCACGCCACTAGACTATGCCCCTCTGCAGGCTGCGATGTTCTGATTCTAAAGCTCGCCAACTGCTGTTTCCACCCCTCTGACCTCTGGTCAACCTGGGTCATTGGGATTAAGTGGGACCTAGGAGGCTGTGAGCACACCGCAGCACATACCCCAGCTGTCTCTGCCGAGGAGCTCACAAGAGGCATGGCCGACCATACCTGCACACATCTGACTTAAAAACAATGCCCCAAACTTTTAAACTACTGTTCCAACTTACAGCATGCTTCCGGCCGTCGGCAGGAGCAGCGAGCCCTGCAGACACCTTTAGCAGCTTCACTGTGAGCTCAGCAGCACAGTCCTGTGCCAGGATGACGGACGGCGGGTAATGACTGCTGAAGTAACCCAGCACGCCCTGGTACGACACAAGATCCACAAGATGCCAGGAGACTGAGCTCATCTGTCCAAGGAGACTCAGTAAAGGTGAGTCCTGAAAATGGAAGACAAGCTGTTTTAAATTCATTTTCCTAGAAATATATGTCTCTAGTTATTCTGTGGGGAAATAGCTATGGGAAGAACAGAAAAAGAAGCAAGCACGGACGGTGGAGGGGAGGAGGGGGAGTTCTCCAGTTAGCATCAAGGGGAAGCACCAGTCATGGCAAAGGTGCATGAAGATCCACCAGAGTTCAGAGGACTGGGAGGTACACAGCAACCCTGACTTCAAGGAAAACGCATCAGACTGAACTAAAAATTCATGCTAAGAAGCCAAAGCTCATCCCAGACCCCAGACTTACTGTCTCGTCGACTAGCTGGGCTTCCTTTGCTAGTAACACCATCATGAAAAGGAGGCAGACAACCATGCTCTGGGTCCCGGGGAGGGGGCTGGGATTCCAGGCATCGGACAGCACACTAACCCAGTTGACTCTGCACAGTACAGACCCCAAAAACAAGAAACAACTCTTGGGGCTTCCGCGTTCCACCTGAAGTGAACAAAAAACACTGGCTTGCCTTAGTTGTTTAATATATCTTGAAAATGGAAATAATGACTTATTATTATGGGAAGTATTTGCCAGTTTTACACATTTTTATACATATTTTTAAAAGACCACTTTCCTCAGATGGTAAACAGTCACTGATAATCTCACCTTCCATAAACTGAACTTAGGATCAGAGCGTGCTCTCAGGGCCAGTACACAGTGCGTTCCTGAGCTTGCAGGTGTGTACTCCACTGCCTCCTCTAGAATTCCTAACAGAAGACTGGCCTGCGCTGGGCACCGGGTGGAAGCTCCCTGTCTCCGAGCCCCTGGAGCTGCGAGTGTTGGGCTCAGGTGAGCTGGAACAGAAGGAAAGCAGAGCTCTCCTGGGCAGCAATTTTCAAATCTCCGAACCACTGCTCGCACGCCAACAGCTGCTGGCCTCCCAGATATGTGCTGGAAGCAGGGACGTGCAAGCCCCCTTCTGATGCTCATCGTGTGGTCCCTGAGACCACACTGAGGGAATTACCATACTGGGGTATATAATATCAATATGAACTTCCAAAATATCTCCACATGATTGGTCTTTACAATCTAATGCCTAAACTCTAGTCAGGTTTTCTTGGGGGTGTACTGTAAGTACATAATCAATCTGAAAGTCTTATTTTATAGCCTACTGCAGTATTTCTCATTTTTTTATCTTAATAAATGTAGTGCTATAAATTTCTCTTTGAGGATTAATATTAAAAGCTCTATAGTACTTATAAAATGATGATGAGACTAGAGTCTTGTGGTGACTCACATCTGCTCCCTCTTGGAAGACAATTATTTATCCTTTTATAATCCATTCTCCAGCCTTGCCATCAGCCTTGCAACTTAAAAGACTGCCAGCTTCTGGGCAGGTCAAAGCTACCTAATCCTTCGAGTAAAGCTCCTAGAGACAGAATCTACATCATCCCTTGACAGACTGCCCACAGTTTAACTGGTCTTCCCCGGCATCCCTCTCGGTCACAATGCTGCCTTACAGGTCATTAAGCCAAGGCTCTCTCACATGTTCATGATGATGATTAAGTATCTACTCAGGACTTGCGCGTCGGCTACTCAACAGGATCAGGTTCCTTGGCGTTCGGCTGCCGAGGAGCTGCTGCCAAGAGCAGTACTAGGTAGGGCTTCACAAGAAATGCCGGAAGGCTCCAGAACATTTTACTAATCATTGTAAATACTTGGTAATCATCATAAATAATTACAGATCTGTATCAATGAAAGCCCTGAAGTGACTCAGCAGTAATAAGTATGACATTAAGGAACAAGCGCACTGATGAGTAATGAGCAGATGGAGTGGGATGACCGTGCAAGCCACAGTGCCTCGGGTTTCCAGCAGGAAAGGAAGACGCCAACTCCGGCCTGCTGCCGAAGGCACAGAGGCTCCTGAACCGCGGCCTTCTACTGCAAGAGTTCACATGCACACTTACTGGCCCTTCCTTCAGATTATTATTCTTTGATCATGATGTATCATTGATTGCCACAATGATCTTATCTCTTACAATCTAATTATTCAGTTGCATCACTGCTGAAATCAACATGGAGTTTGAGTACAGAGTCACATTTTTTGTGATACAACATTCACTAGTAGTACTAACAATATTACCCTAGAAAACTAACCTCTAACCAGGACTGAGCTACCCTCAGTTGGTAAGCCAGGGACTCACACAATGTAGTTCTAAAGCTAGAGGATGACCACACAGCAGAGCCAAAGTCCTTCTCTGGGTTTTAACCCAGCTTAACAGATGTTCTCAATCATCCATCAACACAGCAACAGAATGTCCACAGGCTGCTGCTCTCCACAGTGTGTCCCAGAATGTGACACAAAATGCCCACACTGAAGAGGAGACAGCAGCAAGGGTCGAACCTTGAAGAAGGCCTCCATGAGCCTCTGGTCAGGGTGCAGGTCCTTCCACTCCAGCTTCTGGTATGCACTGTGAAAGGCGTAGAGGATGAACTCTGGCATCTTGGGTGATGTGCATGCTTCACAGTAATGCAGCAGGTGCAACCGCAGGGCTCCTTCATCACCTGGCAACAGCTTGTCTAGAATTTTAAAAGAAAATACAGCTCACGTTATTTGGCTTCTTTAAAAAATGGAGAAGGAAGAAAAAGAAATGCTAGCACAAAACACAAACATGAGCTTATAAGTCTAAGATTCTCAAAGTGATTAGTTTTTTCTTCAAAACTTCTAAATGGCTTTTCTTTTCTTTTCTTTTCTTTTTTTTTTTTTTGGTTTTTCGAGACAGGGTTTCTCTGTGTAGCCCTGGCTGTCCTGGAACTCACTCTGAAGACCAGGCTGGCCTCAAACTCAGAAATCCCCCTGCCTCTGCCTCCCAAGTGCTGGGATTAAGGCGTGCGCCACCACTGCCCGGCTCTAAATGGCTTTTAATCCAAGTACACATCTACAACATGCCGCCCTCACATGTATAAATACACATCTACAGCATGTTATCCTCACATGTATAAATACACATCTACAGCATGTTGCCTCTCATGTATAAATACACATCTACAGCATGTTGCCCTCACATGTATAAATACACATCTATAGCATGTTGCCCTCTCATGTATCCAATCTCACCCCATTAATGCTTCTTTCTTTATTTAGTATCTTGAAAGAATTCTTCCAAAGAAAATATACCAACATTTCACAGAAAAACACAAAACAAAAATGACCGACAAGTATATTAAAAATGCTCAGCATCACCAAACATCAGAGAAATGCAAAGTACACCAGGACAGGAGGCGGCAGGACGGCTCAATGGCCAAAAGTACTTGCTGCTGAGCATGGCAACCAGAGCTTGATTCCTGGAGCCCACATGGTAGAAGGAAGAGAGGGCCTTCCACCTTCCACAGGGTCCTCCAGACTCCATATAAATCTCAATCAATCAATCAATCAATCAAGATCTCTCTCTCCCCCTCCCTCCCTCCCTTTTTCTCCCTCCCTCCCCCACCCCCCCCCTCTCTCTCTCTCTCTCTCTCTCACACACACACACACACACACACACACACAATGTAAAAAAATTAACTCATGATGAATTTTCCTTTCGCTCTGGCTTTATTTTGTGTGGATAGGTATTTTGCCAGTATGCCTATGCACCATGTGTTCAGTGGCACAGAGGTAAGAAGAAGGTGTTGGAGTCCCTGGAATTGGACTCAACAGATGGCTAGAAGCCCTAACAGGAGTACTGGGGATTGAACCTGGGTCCTCTGGAAGAGCAGCAGTATTCTGAAGCCCAGAGGCATCTATCTCTCCAGCCCTAGGATTCCTCTTAGTAAGAAGATGGGAGCTGAGAAGGCGGCTGGGTCAGGAGGCTGCTGTGCAAGCACAGGCCTGCGAAGACTCACAGCACCACACACACACAGTGAGGGCAGTGTGAGCCTGCAGCCCAGTGCTGAAGAGCTGCTGCCAGCACCCTGTGCAGTGGCTGGCCACACCCTAATCAACACAGACAGCTTCAGTGAGAGTCCCTGTCTTACAAACAAAAAGTAGAGCATGATAGAGGCAGACAGCCAACAGACCTCCACATATCTAAACGGAGGTGTTAAACATTTGGGCACACAGAGAAGGGAAAGGGAAGATAAGTAGGAGAAAGCAAGGGGAAAAGAACCGCCATTGTCTTACTGGGTTAGAGTACAAATTAGTCTGGTTGTTATGGAAACCAGCAAGGGCGGTCTAGAGTACAACTGGTAGTAGGCAGTGATCTACGGAATATCTATGGGACTCGGAAAAGCTCTCGTAAGTGACTGGCGCAGAGGCCTGTCTCCTGTCCGCTTCTTTGTTTTCCAGTGACAGTGATGAGGAAGGCACAGGAAGCAGGCACCCATGACAGCGTCCTACCTTTAAAACTCGTGTGCAGTGAGCTGACACAGTCAGTGAAGAGCTGCACGATGCTGGAGGCCACCGCACTGTCACTCTCCAGCCAGGGGTAATGTCGCTGGTGGCTACTTCGGAGGGAAGAAGCACATGCTCAGAAACGAAACGGCACAGGGCAGTTAGGGCCAAGGCTCCAGCTATGGAGCCCAAAGTACACTTGGGGCCCTCAGAGCTCCAAGGCCCTGGAGGCAGAGGCAGAGCCAACAGCGGCAGCCGCTAGCTGCTTCTCCACCCTCCCTCTGACGGCACCGCCAACACCTAGACGCGTGCTCATGGAGGGCAGAGGACAGCGTGCAGGCTCTCCCCTACATGTGGGCTCCAGGGACTGCACTTAGGGTGTCGAGCTTGAAGGCAAGCGCCTTTTGTACGCACTGTGCCATTTTACCAAACCAGCAATAATTTACCTCTGCTCAGAGCATGAACAAAATGAAATAAGATTCATGTTAACAAACAAATGACAAATGTACCACAAGAGGAACTGAAGAACTTTTGTGTGTGTGTGTGTGTGTGTGTGTGTGTGTGTGTGTCTGCATGCATGCATGTATGTGTGCATGTATTTGACCAAAAAGAAGATGTCAGACTCCTGCAGATGAAGTCAGAGGTCTCTGTGAGGCACCTGACACAGGTGTTGACTCCAAGAGGAGCGGGCATTCTTAGCCACTGAGCCATCCAGCCCTCACAGGGAACACCTTTATAGCCTTTATATGCAATTCTGCCTCTCATCTGGAAAGTTCCATATCAATAAGCTCCATTATTTGTAGAAATTAACAAACTGCCAACCCTATTATGAAGCCAGTCCCTACATGATCCTCAAGCTAACAAATATAGACTATATCAAAGATAGTCTTCTAGGAAGAGTGAAGACCCACAGCCCAGATTCACCTGGCACGCTCCTGGGTAACACAAACACCTGGAACAAAGACCTGAAGCCCGGCCCAGCTCTGGCAGTAATGAAACAGCTGGGAGGTGTGAGGAGGACATTGATAAGTCTCAGGACACTCTATAAAACACGGCTTCCCTGCTGTGTTTCTATAGACTTTGGTGCATCTAGTTGACTTGATGAAGTTATAGAACAGGTGCCCACAGCACCACTGATAGCTTCTTTATGACTCTATATATTCTCCATGCTTCTGAAGCAATGCTTTTATTTACCTGAGGAGTTACATGATTAAGGATTCATTCCCAACCCATTAAGTTGATATATTACTTAATTCCAAAAAATTACTAAGCTCACAGAAAACGCTGAGACCAATATTTATAGAGCTACTTTAGAGAGAAAAAAGACCATTTTTTAAGTAAACAAACACATTCAACTTCCTTAGTGTGGAAAACTGGAAATTAGTGTTTCACTTTATTCCAAAATTAATATTAAGATTACATCACTAATTATCCAAATGAATAATTACATAAATTAAAATGTCTTGATTTATTTATCAATTTAAATGTCACTATATTAAAATTCAATCTGTGAAATCATCATGACCTATATTATCATTAGAACTTTAAGTAAATAAATTTCAAAAAGCCATCTGAGTGCACGAAAAACCCTTTCTTTACCTTTCAGTGTCCTCCAAAACCAGGATCCAGGGCTTAAAGAGCCGGATGATCTGGGAGTGCAGGGATCTCAGCACTGAAACAGCACAAGCTTGCAATCAAGAAGGCGCTCATGCTGGCCACCTGCTCTATCTTACCCTAAGTGTGTGCAGGGGCTTACCCCACCCCACCCCAGCCCCGTCTGTGCAAGCCCTTGCTGATACGGAACCTACAGTTAGCACAACTCTGCATGCTTCCCTTTCCATTTGCTACAATGAACTGAGTTTAATTTTTATAACACATAGATAATTTTATAATGTACATTTTCTAAGATAAATGCTTTATATTCAGGACATCATGATGATGACTAGGTAAATAACAGGAAGAGGGGACAGACATACACCTCTTTGCACCATACCCACCCCCAAGGCAGGGCCCAGACAAGCTCCAGCAAGCACCCTCTCACTGTTCACTGTGAACTATTACAGGTATGGTGAGTATACAGGCTTATACCTGTACCGCACTTTCCTATTTCATTTCTCTGACATTTGAGAAGAATCTCCTAACACATCTACTTCCAACCCCTTCTGACAGAAGGCAGCACGTCTCCACCACACTGGGCACACACTACCTTCTTTGCTGCTGGCAGTTTGGTCCTGGGTCAAGGAGGCTATTTCTAAGTCAGTCAGCCTTTTCACAAGGTATCCCAAAAATGTCTTCATATCAGCCATGTAAGGGCTCCACTTTGAGAATAATCCAAAGCTTTTAAAGTCCAACTTGGATAACCGCAGCTTATAAAAGAAGTCAGAAAGCCACTGCACCGTCTCCGTTACCTAGAAGAGATGGTGACCAAAGTTGTCAGGAGGGAGTGTCTGCTGTCTGCGGCATTCCTCCCCTCCCTTCTGTCTCTCTGGTGCTGGAGATGAGACCCTCATCAACTGCAGGAAAGTGCCCCACTCGAGGCATGCCTTCAAGCCCTTCACAGAACAGTGCCATGACAGACTGTGAAGGGAATATAGACTTTCGACAGAACTACAAAAAGACAGAAAAAAATAGTAGGTTTAAAACCCTAAAGCAATGGAACTTTTATTTCAAATAAATTCTCCTATTTTCCTTATTTTCAAGGATGTTTTTTGTTTATTGTTGTTTGGTATTGGTGGTGAAGTCTCACAGACAAGCCAAGCTGGTCTCGAACTCAAACGCTTGTAGCCTCCTGGTCTACAACTGCAGGGCTGTGTGCCGCCATACCTGGCTTCAACTAAGTTCCTATGTGAAGCCACCACAGATGAAGTTGATGAAATGAAGGGCTCTGTGGGGCCCTGAGTGGTCTCAGGGATGAATAAGATGGCCAGCCTTAGGTGGGACAGAAGGCCTATACAGGGGGATGCCGGTGTTGCTCTGTTCAGATAGGGATAGAACTACATGCAGGAGCGTAAGAGAAAAGCAGTCTAGACAAAGGGGTGGAGCTCTTACATAAAGACACACAAAACAGAAAAAAACCAAAACACCAGCTTTGAAATGTTCTCCAACAGCTTAAAACCTCACAGCAAGGGAAATGGAAAAGAACGCACAAACTGTCAGTGCAAAAGCTACACACCTGCTTGTCTGACAAGACGACATCTGAGGCACTATGAAGCACTGAGCTCTCCGCAGAGGCCGCCCCCTGCTGGCCGCTCTGGGCATAGCAGCCCAGGGCTCTCAACGTGGCTTTCCAGCACTCAGGACTCAGCAGCTGCTCTGCAGAGCCTAGAGAAAAAGCGAGCAGGTCTGTGTTTTTCCCAAATCGCTGTTACAACTTGAATCAAAGAACATGTGTACTTTACAAAATGGTGGTGGTGGTGGTGGTGGTGGTGGTGGTGGTGGTGGTGGTGGTGGTGATGATGATGATGATGATGTTGTTGTTTAGAGATCCGTGGTATAAGAAGAGCAAGTAAAGACAACAAAAGAGACTTAGGTGGGAGTGAGCTCCACTGAAGCCACCGAACTGGAAGGTGAGGGCAGGGATGACTCCACCCTCCTACAGTGATAGGGAAATGTTATTAATGTGAGTGTGAGGTGCGTGTGTGTGTGTGTGCGCGCGTGTGCGCTGAGCCACCTCTCTGGTCTCATCTTACAGTTTTAGGTAGCACCTGTGGAGTGGTAAATGCACTATCTACTACTCAGAGTCTTATCAATCATGACCACATGGAGACACTTACTCTGCACCAGCAGCCTGAGGACGTCACTGTACTGGTCAGGGAACTGGTAGAGCAGGAGGTGAGTCCAGTGCTTACAGAAAAGATTAAATGGCATCAGAATGTCCTCCTCGGGTTCCAGGCCCCAGGCAGTGAGTGCCGAGTGAATAGACCCCAGGAGCCTGGTGCGGTCGGACAGAGGGGGCTTCGCGCTGTTTAACCACTGCTGAATATCGAACTACAACGAAACACAAACAAGAAGCCATTTTATTTATGTTAGAAAATTAGATGCAGCAGAGGTCTGTGCAAATTTAAAAACCAAAGACAGCGTAGCAGCATTGGCTAGCACAGGAACATGTGTGCATGAAGACACACCAGGCACCCCGGTGTCACAATCGCACTCATTACCTGATCTCGGAGGTAAAGTCATTAGAGCCTCAACTTCCTCAACATCCAGCCTTACTCGGATGGGGTAAGGCTGTGATCAGAAGCACAACACTCACCTTGGATGTTCACAGCCCTAGGTTTGACACCTAGCCCCGCAAACAAAACAAAACAAAACAGAAACAGAAACCCTCCACTGACCACCAATTCACTTTCGATGCACAATTCCACAGTTTCTGGAATTCTATACTTTCCTCACAGAAAGTCCCTCGAAGACCTGGTCAGAGCGTTGGCGCTGTCCCTCAGTGGACAGCATCAGAGCCAAGCAGCACGTAGGAGCTTATTTTGAAGTCATGGTTCTACATACTTACCTAGGTTTGTAAATGGTCAGACTGCTGGGGTCTCCCGATTTTCCGTACTATACAATCTATTTGCCTCTGCTATGGACTGAGGTCAGTCTCTTAGCCCTAAATAGTGCCAGAGCCCCACCGCTCGCTCCATCAGGGCCACGGGAGCAGAGCTGAAGTGCAGCTGACATTGTCCACTACTTAACACTGCCATGCTCGCAGAGTCCCCTACTCACCATGAGGACAAGGGACACTTGCTTAGACTGAGCTCTTCAAAACATAATAGCTCACAGATCAAACAACACAGTTACAGATTCAAGATAAGGTTAAAAGGATTATTAAACTCCAAGTAGGAATAAGAATATTTTATGACTGCACTAAGTTTTTAAAGAAAGCCTGGAAGATGTGATCCTTTGGGGATTGACACTATGTGCAATAAGGCTGTCTATACAGTACAGCCGCGTCCTTCCCACAGAGGGGAGGCTGTAAAGTCAGGCAAAGATCATGCAGTGTGTGAGGGATTCGTGGCCACATCCGTGGCTCTGTCAGGGAGGCGGCAGTCATTTCTGTGTTGCCCACCTTGGTGAGCAGCATGAAGATGACGTCACTGTTGTCCTCGCTCAGACACTTCACCACTTTCTCATACAGCTGGATGAACTCGGCAGGCGCAGCATTGGGGGTGAAGAAAGGAGACAGCAGCGAGCACAGCCGCCTGTTCTTCAGGATGGTCTGCAGCAGCTTTCTGCACTCTGATTTGGTGCCGCTGATAAACACCTGGGCAAAGAAAAGAAAGCAGTCACTCCATTTTCCCTTTCCTCTTATCTTACTCAATCTTCAAGGGTACTAAATAAGGTGAAATAATTTTGTAAATGAAAATATAAAATAGATACCACAAATAATGCACCTTTAATCCTAGCACTGGGGAGGCAGAGGCAGGGGGATGGATCTCTGTGAGCTTGAGAATAGCCTGGTCTACATAGTGAGTTCCTGGCCATCCAGAGATAAAAAGTGAGACCCTGTCTCAATAATAGTAATAATAATAATGATAATAATCATAAACTAATGTGGCTCAAGGCCAAAATACACTAGAATCTAAGTGACTCTCTCTAAGCAGCACAGGTTAGTAAGGTTTTGCAAGTGTTGATCACAACAAAAATAACAGGCAGAGGCTGGAGAGAAGGCTCAGCAGTTAAGAGCACTGACTGCTCTTCCAGGGGTCCTGAGTTCAAATCCCAGCAACCACATGGTGGCTCACAACCATGGGATCCAATGCCCTCTTCTGGTGTGTCTGAAGACAGCTACAATGTAACTCACATGCATAAAATAAATAATTAAAAAAATTATATTAAAATTTTAACTTCAGTGAGACAAAAGAATGATAAAATGAAAGAAAACTGAATTAGAAAAAATACATTGCTTTCTAAACAATAGCTAAAAACCATCCAAGGATCAAAACCCAAAAACATGTACAAAGGAGAACATTCTCTCTCTCTCTCTCTCTCTCTCTCTCTCTCTCTCTCTCTCTCTCTCTCTCTCTCTCTCACACACACACACACACCCCACACTGATGATAAAGACATCAAAGGGCACATAGTTGGAAAAAACTTGAGCTGCACAGAGCTGGGACACAGCCTGGGAGAGGAACGCAGGCTGCATGGCCTGAGGACTTGCGTTAATCCCGGAATCTACATGAAACGCCAGATGCAGTGGTGTGTGCGCCTGAAACTGACAGGTTGGGAGTGAAGACCTGAAATCACAAGATGACCAGCCTAACTCAAGATTCAGTGTCAAACTTGTTTCAAGTCAGAAAGTGATAAAGCTCTAGCCTCCATGCATACATGTATTTGTGTAACACACACACACACACACACACACACACACACACACACACAGGCAGTACAAATTTTGAAATGTTTTAAATGAATAGCAATACCAGGGACTGGACTTAAGTCTCTCATGCATGCTGAGCAAGTACTTTACCACTGACCTATGACCCCCTTTTTTTGGCTTTTGTTTGTTTGTTTTATAACTTTTGGGGGACAATGTCTTACTAAGTTGTCCAGGCTGGACTTGAACTTATTCTGTAGCCTTAGGCAGGCCTTGAATTTGGGATCCTAAGTAGCAGAATTACAGGCTATGCCCCTGGGACTCATTCGGCTTGATCATTTCCAAGAAATATGATGGGAATGTATCAACTATACCAAGTCAGAGTGAGGACAAACTTTTTAAATTAATTGAAAACTATTTTGCAAATAATACAGAAACTTTAACAATGTAATTGTTAATAATACCAACAACCTATGCCAAAATATAATGTCTCCCTAGCCTTTCAAATATAAATACCTTAATCTCTCCTGTAGAAGAAGCAACATTCTATGCCAAAAATTCTACCAACATCAAAGGAAGCCAACGGTTCTCAAGAGGCTTCAGACTGTAGGTGGTCAGGACACTGTGGGGCCCACTGACTGTCCACACGTGGCTAACACCTGGACCAGCCTTACCTGCCCCAGGATCTCGATGCATGAAGTGAAGAACTGCCTTGTAGGAGGATGGCGCTGGGTCTCATCGCTGACATAGTCCACGACGGTAAAGAAGAGGCCAATGCCAACTTTCTGCACTCCAGGTGTAGGCTGTAACTTATAGGTGTTCACTAAGGCCCTGTGGGAAAACATGGGCACAATATTTGTCTGCAGTGAGGAATCCATATTCTCCAACATCTCTGATTTCCTACACTCCTCAGGCAGAATCTGTAAGAGTCTCCAGAGCCCTATGCAAATAACACCTTAAAAATATTACATGTGGTAAATGTGTATCTATCAATTAACTAAAAATTCACTTTAGAGACACAGTAATGCTTTTATACTTCCCTAGAGAAAATAAAAGTCAGCTGTTATTATAAGGACAGTTAACATCTTGGCATTTATTAAAGTTTTCATATACTGTATGTAATTCAGTTACTTGACTTTTGTATATTTTAAACCACAAGTATGTTGATCTCTCTATATTTTAAAATCTAAAATATTCCTGAGGGTGAGATGAGCACCAGGCATACAGCGGCACAAGTACCCATACGCAGGAGAGACACTCCTGCACTTCAAAGACAGCTCAAACTTTGCCCGAGATATTCTTTATGGCTCATGCTCTGTGCCACCTTCCCCGAGATAAAAACGCCTGTGGTTACCTGATGGAGTCCTTCCCAAGCCTCCTACACAGGGGCTTCAATGCCCTCTACACACCATCCCCACGTGCTGAAGGGATCAGCGGCTTGCCAGGAAGTGGAGTGATGTTAAGTTAGGAGAGCTGGCTTCCGGAAAGGGGAGCAGATGGCTGCCAGGAGCTCTCAGAGAAAACCACAGTGATGGCATGCAAGTTAGAAGGGCCTCGCCCCTGTAAGCAACGGTGGGAACTTTACAATCCGAGTTGACAACAGTGACCTGTGGGTGAGGACCACTCCAGGGTACACTGGGTGGCGAGCGTTTGCTGGGCAGGGCCAGAGAGGGATATTTTATGTCTGTGGCTGAAGCTCGTAAGTCTTCCCCTCATGACAGACGGAGATGGCTTCTCTCTAGTAAAGCCATTTATAAAAACAGAAGGGACACAAAGGCCCTCGTGTGCCCATTTCCACACTAAGTGATCACAGGAGTTGAGACAGGCAGAGGTAAGATAGCACGAGTGATTACACACAGCACAGCCAACTGTGACTGACAGGCCGGAGGACTCACGTGATCAGGTTTTCTGCATGCACTGCGGCCTCCACAACATTCAGAGCCGGGGGCTGAGCGGCTTCTGCTTGGAACTGCCTCACTTCTTTCTGCAGAACGTGGATCTGCTGGCTCACTGCTTCATTCTTGCACATGCCTTCAAACTAAGAACAGGTCAAGGAATCAGCAGACTTTTTGTTAGCGTTGGGGTTTTTTTGCTTTTGTTTTTATTTTTTGTTTTTTTTAAATGGTCTTACTCTATAGCCCAGGCTAGCTGAAAACTCATGATGATCTGCTGCCTCAGCCTTCCAAGTGCTAGGGTTAGAGGTATGATCCACCACAACCAGCCCTCAACAGTCCTGTTTTCTCCAAATACTTTAGAATGGGGTATTTTATAAGTACCCTGGCATATGATGCAGAGAATATTATTACAGTCAACAATACAATTTAACCCAAAGCTTGATTGAATGTAAAATGAATGTCAAAAACTATCAAGGTTCATAAGTTCAAGGTCAGCCTGTGCTACACATAGAAACCCTGACAATTAAAACAAACCCACGAGGGTGAGGGATGGAAAGGGAGCAGCACTTGGTGCCAAGCGCACGTGCCTCACACACAGCTCTAAGATCATCCCCATCACTTAGAACAGGGGAACTAGCAAACAATTCATTTTTTATGTAGAATAAAATTGAGATGAAATATGATTTTTCTATTATCATGCATGTGTTGTATAAGGTCTCACAGCACAGGCTGGCCTACAACTCACTACTTAGCCCAGGAGGACCCTGAGCTCCTGATCCTCTTGCCTCTACCTCCCAAGTGCTTGGACTTCAGACATGCGCCACTACACCCGGCTTAAATGCATTTTCTTATAAAAATACCAAAGCTTGTGTCTACATATTTGCTTATAAACTGATATGATAATGAATAGCTTATCAATGGTTAAGAATATTTGACAAGCCGGGCGGTGGTGGCGCATGCCTTTAATCCCAGCACTTGGGAGGCAGAGGCAGGCGGATCTCTGAGTTCGAGGCCAGCCTGGTCTACAGAGTGAGTTCCAGGACAGCCAGGGCTATACAGAGAAACTCTGTCTCGAAAAAACCAAAAAAGAAAAAAAAAAAAAAAAAAAGAAAGAAAGAAAGAAAAAAAAGAAAAAGAAAGAGAAAAAAAAAAGAATATTTGACAAAACAGATGCTATTTTTCTTATGTTTCACTTGTTCAAATCCCATCAAACACAGAACCAGCATAGCACCATCCCTCGCTGAGGAGGCCTCTCCTTTTTCTTTCTTTTCTTTTCTCTGACTGACTCTGACTCTGTCTCTCCTCTTTCTTTTCTCTGACTGACTCTGTCTCTCCTCTCCTTTCCTCTTTTCCCTCTCTCTCTCTCTCTCTCTCTCTCTCTCTCTCTCTCTCTCTCTCTCTCTCTCCTGAGACAGTTGGAGCAGAGGGCTGTGACAGGTCAGAGTCTCACACAGTCCAGGGTCAACATGCTCTCCTGTATACAGTTAACCGCAGGCATCATATTGCAATTAATTAACAGCCTGTTCCAGAGGAATGGAGCCTCTTTAAAGGATTGGATCCACTGGTGGTCTGGAGAAATGCCCTAGGTGATAAAAGGCCTGTCATGCAGTGAGGACCTGGGTGCAAACCCTGGCACCCAAGAGCAGCATGGTGGTATACGCAGACAGAGTCCTCCCAGTAGGCTTAACTTGGTGAGCACCAGCCAGGGAGAGATCCTGTCTCAAAAGAGCACGGGGGAGGTCACTCAAGGCTGTCCTCGTATTGTGCACACACAAAGGAACTAGACCCACTCAGAAGTGATCACTGTTTCTGCCGTCACCATCCCCCTGGCCACGATTCTCCGTGCACTTTGGCTGTTCTCTGACTCTAACATCATGAGCGGTCCCTTTAAGTGCTTTACATTGTTCCAGAAACTGAGAATTGCACACAACTCCTCAGAGCTGGGTCCCGCCTGCACTCACACACACCACTCTCCCGACCCTCACAGCAGTGCCTACTGTCCCACTTACTACCCACTTTCCTATATTGTATCTTATTTTGTTGCTTTATAATTGTGTGTATTTTTGTTTAAAATGACAGATGTTTTGTTAATAGCATCTGTATCTTCCTCTTTATGCTAGGCACACATGTAGCCTGAATATTTACTTTGTCTATGTTCTAGATGGGGAAAACAAAGGGTTAAGGCTGGGGAATGTGTGTGTGTGTGTGTGTGTGTGTGTGTGTGTGTGTTTAACACACAGGAGGTTGGTGTTCTTTATAATACCATGGTTTGCCTAGGAGGGACAAAACTTCCAGCACTGTATGAACTGGGCATAGTGGTGCACCTGCAGATAAAAGAAGTACAGCATCCACGGCCCAAGAGTATCGCCTCTGCATTCCCAAGATCCTAAAGCAGCAAAGGCCTCCTAAGACATCCTTCCATGCTTGACTCTGAGCTCAAGGCACACACACTAAGAAATAAGCAGGCCATCCCATCGAGAGATAAGGATTTGACTCAGGATGACAACAATGACAGTTGGAGCTTTGTCTTTCAGCCAAGGTCCTAAAGGAGCTGGGACGGGATCCAGACAAGGCCAGTCCTAGCCAGCAGGTTGAAAAGAATGACATGAGCTCAGTAA
Source organism: Apodemus agrarius (assembly GCA_964023405.1). NCBI lineage: Eukaryota > Metazoa > Chordata > Mammalia > Rodentia > Muridae > Apodemus > Apodemus agrarius. Next base: position 68,824,266 of record OZ030021.1, on the reverse strand, counting down.
CTACTACCAGAGCTCCCGGAATGCTGAGGCACCTGGTGCTGTCCTCTTACCCTGGGCTAAACAAGCAGTCAGAGTCCCAGGACAGAAAGCACGCCAAAAGTAAATCCTCAGCTGACTCTGGTGGGGCTGAGGGACCAGCCCCAGCAAAAGCCTTGGAGCCAAACAGACAATGCAGACGACTGAGCTGTTCAACAGCCTGGCCACCGAACGTTCCAGCTCCCGTGCAGTGTAGGGTGATGCACAATAGAGCAGGCCAACCACCCTGGTGCAGCCTTCCTCAAGGGCACAGCAGCTCCAAGGGACACTCTGCTTATCGCCCTCAAGAGTGCACACTGGTTCCAAGAATTTGAGGAGTTGGGCATTCCTCTTTGCCTGAGATAGTCCTTGAGGACTAGCCTTGCAGACTCGGGAGTCTCTCTTCCCTCCTGCCCTGCTCTCTGCTTTCCAGCCGTGGCATTGTCAGATCACCCTCGGCTACCTCTCCCTAGTGCCAGGTGCCCTTCCCCCTCCGGCAGCTCTGCAGCCTTCTATCCTCTGGTGTCCCCTACACCCACACAGGACGGTGGCACTGCAGGGGCTCCATTCTCCATCACTGAGAACTCCATCCCCTCATCTGGAAACTTCTTTCTGCCTCTCTTTCCTGTTCATTTCTTTGTATTTCCTGACCCTGTGGCAAGCACGGACCACCAGCCACATTCTGCCCACCCACTACACATCTGGCTTCCCTGCAGCCCACTCACAATGACACTGACCCTGTAGACTGTTGGCTTACGATCCCCAGAACTCTGAGCTACAGTCAGGATGTTTCCATATCTCTGTCCTGCACATCTTTTTCTTTTAATCTCTTGGTGGAGGGTGAGCAAGGGGCACTGGGAAAGGAGGCTAGTTTGCAGAGAAGATGACATGTATTTTAATATATTTTCACAACTTATCTAAAGCAATATGGTAGGGAGGGGGATGAACCCAATCAATTGCATGTCAAAAGAAAGAACAACCAGCCAACTGATTAGTACCTGGTAAGTTGGTCTGACTCTTAGAAAACATGTATGATGCCCCAGGGAGTGGCACTATTAGAAGGTGTGGCCCTGTTGGAGAAGGTGTGTCACTGTAGGTGTGGGCTTTAAGACCCTCACCCTAGCTGCCTGGAAGTCAGTATTCTGCTAGCAGCCTTCAGATTACAATGTAGAACTCTCAGTTCCTCCTGCACCACGCCTGCCTTGATGCTGCCATGTTCCCGCCTTGATGATAATGGGCTGAACCTCTGAACCTGTAAGCCAACCCCAACTGGATGTTGTCCTTATAAGAGTTGCTTTGGTCATGGTGTCTGTTCACAGCAGTAAAACCCTAACTAAGACAATGTGAAAAATAATAGAGCTTTGTGGAAAAAAAAAATCTATCAAAGTCTATTCTTTTAAAATGTGTGTCAGAGGCAGTTGCTAACACAGCCCTCCTCTGGCTGACTGTGGTATTGTCTGTGAATTTTGGGTATTCTTTTTAGGATATGAATAGATGCATAAGATATCCTAGGCCCAGGATGCACTGCAAAGAGAGATATGAGGCTGCTTCCTGGATGGTGTCAGTGGCTTTTAACTAGAAGAATTCTGTGTCACAAGTGCTGACAGCAAAAAAACCTTCAGGAAATGCTCCAAATTGGACTCCCTGGGCCCAACAACTCCAAGGCAACAGCTACGAGACCAGAAGGTCACCGCAGATGCATAGCCTGTCTCGTCACTAAGAATAGGCTGTGCTCTTCTTTTAATGTTATTACTGTTTTCCATGTCTGTATGTACATGGTATACATGTTATGTATATATGTTCGCAGCATGTAAGAGGTGTGTACATGTTTGTGTACAAGCATACTCAGATGCAAGGGCAAATGCATGTAGACACGAGGGTTTGATGGCAGGTGTCTTCCTAGAGCACTCTCCACTCTATATATTGAGACAAGTTCTCTCACCTGACCCTAAGCCATGCCAACTGGGCTAATCTTGCTAGCCAGCTTGTCCCAGGGTTCCCTGGGACTGCCTCCACAGCACTGTGAACAGGGGCAAGCTACTGCACCTGCCTCGCGGGAACATGGGTGCCAGGCATCTGGCTCCTCCTGGGTGCATGGCAAATGCTTTACCCACTAAGCCATCTTCCCAACCATGCTGTATTCTTTTATTCTAAATTTCACATTTGTATGTCCCCACGGGGTTCATTACCTCAGTGGTAAATTGTAAGTACCCCAACTATAAAGTGATTGGTGCCTCTAGATTTTCATATCTGTCACATAGAATGAATGAAAACACCCAAGAAACAAGGAAGGCTGAGCCCCACGAATATCCCCTTGGTATGAACCCTTAAGCACAGTCATGCTGATCTTCAAAAGCCTCTTTCCTGTTAATGAGAAGGGTCATCACTATGGTTGGAACTCCCATTGGCAACCATGTGCAAGGGAATCTGACACTGGCCCAGCCCTTCCAGTCACTGAAGAAGGGGACATGCACTGGCTGCCTGAAAGCTGTGCACGCTGCCATGCGGCCTGATGGCACCAACAGGAACAAGTGCCAGGCACTCAGCCACTGAGAGCGCGCTACAGAAGGCAGCCGTGACAGCAAGGCCCCTTCTGTACCCTTTCCTATTAAATCTGGACTCAGTAAGAGGAAGGGCGCGGTAAAAAGGAAAGTGAGAAACACACCTAGTGTTATACTGGCTGCTGGAGCTGAGGAGGGACAGGTGAGCAGAAAGGAAAAGGTTTTAGGCAAATTTCAGGAGTGAGGACAGAAGAATGCAGTCCAGTCAACAGAGTCAGGGGCAGCAACATGGAGGGCCTGGTGGGCAGGCCAGTGTCGAGGCTGAACCTATCCTGTGAGCAGAGCTGAGGATGGGGAGAGAGCAGGGTAGTAGAAGGTGGGGTTCTCTCTCAGAGCTTTCTCTCTCTCACACGGGAGCAGCCACATTTAAACCTCGGATATCCACCTGCCCAGAACCAGTCTTCGCCTGCCACAGCAATGATTGTATACCCTGGGTAAATTCTGTTAATATAATTTATCACCATGTTTAAATGAAGCCCTCATGAATGCTACATTCAAAGTCTTGAAGAGCACTGGTCCTGTCTGTTCCACACAGCACATCTTCAGGCAAACCTATTTTCCCTTTCACAATAACTTTGTTATGTAAGACTCACCAATGTTGCAAAAGTCTTCACGCTTCCCCACCACTAACGACAGATAGGGGAAGGACTGGAGGACTCCAGCTCATGATACCAAGGCGCTGGAGAAAATAAATCAAAGCAGCATGGTGGGAGGCCCTCCATTTTAGTAATTTTAATAAAACAAAGAGATGTTGAACAAAACATGTCCTTTCACACGGTTTTACAGAAGAGGGAGGTCCTCGGTGGGTCTTTCCACCTTTTATTTCTAGGAGTGGAAAATTGTCCACTTGAGAATAAATCAATCCTGGGTCTACACAAACATGTCCTTCAAAACCGACAACAAAAAGAACCCATTCGTAGGTCACTCCACGTCCTCAGGGAATACCCCTGAATGCTCATAGGCTGCTGCTGGGACTGGGGACCACAAAAGAAACACATTCAGCTTCTGCATACTCCAAATAAACTACACAAGTTCAAAGACTTGCAGACAGCTGGAAATTTCCAGGAAATGTTTAGTAAGCATGAAAATGAATAAGAAATCTTTGTAAACGGACCAATTAAAATTACATTTGAAAAATATTGAACTGTAAAATGACTTTTTCATGAAACTAATGTTTAGAAACTGATCTAAAACAAAACGCTCAATTAAGATCATTGATGCTATAATGACAGATTGCTGGTCTTCAGAAATAAAGTCACATGCTGTAACTGAGCAAAACAAATGGCTTGGGAGTGCCTAATGTGAGAAACACAGGTCCTGAAAACAGGCGGAGACGAGGACTGAGGTGCAGCTCAGTGATAAAGCACTTGTCCAGCATGTGTAAGATTTGGGGTTCAATCCCCAGCAGCACCACAGTAGTAGTAGTAGTAGTAGTAGTAGTAGTAGTAGTAGTAATTAATAATAATAACCACCACCACAACAATAATAATACTACACTGAAAATTGACTTTTGATGGATGCATGATGATTTCTAACTGAATGACATAGCTGTGTTACCTGGAAAGTCTGTTAGTAAATGTGACCCTGTTTTGGTAACTCATTCTTAGTCTGTGAAAATTAAGTGATACTGTAAGCAAGGTGTCTCAGAGAATTCTACAGTACACAAAGGACGTCTAGGCCTCAACAGGCTGGTAAAGACAGTGCTATCAGACATGTGACACCCTCTCGGCTCTTCAAGAATGGGAGACCTACATCCAAGTGAAGGCGTCAGTGGGGTTTGTACTGAAACATTAAAATGCCTAATGGGCCAGAAATAACCACAAGCGAAGAATGAGTGCAGCTCCCTAAGGAGTCTCACTGTCCACTCCACATAGCCAAATACTGTCTGCAAAGCTCCTCACACAGCCTAGAGAAGGCACTGTGAAGGCTGTCAATCACACATGCTCACTGTGAAGCCCTGGCAACACAGACATGAAGACAACAAGCCACTCAGCTCATGTGACTGAAAACCTGCTGACAGCCAGAGTTCAAGACACACACAGTATCCTTGACATGATCTGACAGGGGTGTCCCAGTGGCTTCCACTGATCTATTCCAAGCATCAGGCTGCGCTAGAAGGTGCCCCAGATGGTATGGATAGATGATATATACATGAGCAAGGAAACTTCCCACAGAATTCTGCCTGGCAGGGGAAAAACTATAGGTGACTACAACATATTAAGTACAAGAGAGGTGGGTTTGTCAGCCTGACCTGAAGACCTCTCATGCAAGCTGCAGCAGTGAGTGTGAAGGCTAAGAAAGGCATGTGTGGGGACAGAAGCAGCAGGGCTGAGAGCAACAGTGTGACAACATGTATGTATCTAAACATGGATAAAGCTAAGTGGCTAAAACCAGACTGCTTGCTGGAGAAGTGGTCAAGAGCTTCAAAAAGGGATCCCTCGCTCTGTTAAAAAATAAAAAAATAAAAAAATAAAAAATCAAAGCAGGCTATGAAGGGCTGTAGACCTGGAGAGCCAATGTGGGTTTAAAGCCTGGACGTGTGGTCAGGACTGAGTAGAGATGCGCGGTGGAAGGATGGAGCTCTATGAGAGAAAGGGCTGCCGCCGGAGCCTGGCATGACGCTCAGAGCCACACGCCAGGCTATGGGTGAGCAGCACAGGCGGAGAAGGAGTCACTTTAAATCTGCTCCACGGACCAAAGCAATCCATGTGGGAAGGAACCAGGAGGGAAGCGTGAGTGGGTGGCAGTATGTGAGAGAAAGGACAAGGCTAGACTTTGCTCTGGAGAGCAGGACAAAGGAGGGACAGGTCTGGAGGGTAAAAATGAGGTGGATGAGCCGGGCCGTGGTGGCGCACGCCTGTAATCTCAGCACTTGGGAGGCAGAGGCAGGCGGATTTCTGAGTTGGAGGCCAGCCTGATCTACAGAGTGAGTTCCAGGACAGCCAGGGCTACACAGAAAAAACCTGTCTCGAAAAACCAAAAAAAAAAAAAAAAAAAAAAGAAAAAAAAAAGAAAAGAAAGAAAAAGAAAAAAAAAATGAGGTGGATGAAATTCTTGCCAACCGAATCCAAGAACACATCAAAACAATCATTCACCATGGTCAAGTAGGCTTCATCCCAGGGATGCAGGGATGGTTCAATATACAGAAATCCATCAATGTAATCCACTATATAAACAAACTCAAAAAAAAAACCCATATGGTCATCTCATTGGGTGCTGAAAAAGAATTTGAGAAAATTCAGCATCCTTTTATGCTAAAAGTCTGGGAAAGAACAGGAATTCAAGGCCCATACCTAAACATAGTAAAAGCAATTTACAGCAGACCGGTAGCCAACATCAAAGCAAATGGAGAAAAACTTGAAGCAATCCCACTAAAATTAGGGACTAGACAAGGCTGCCCCCTCTCACCATATCTTTTCAATATAGTACTTGAGGTACTAGCTAGAGCAATTTGACAACATAAGGAAGTCAAAGGGATACAAATTGGAAAGGAAGAAATCAAACTATTACTATTCACAGATGATATGATAGTATACTTAAATGACCCAAAAAAACTCCACCAGAGAACTCCTACATCTGATAAACAACTTCAGCAAAGTGGCTGGTTATAAAATCAACTCAAGCAAATCAGTAGCCTTCCTATATGCAGAGGATAAGCAGGCTGAGAAAAAATTAGGGAAATAACACCCTTCACAATAGCCACAAACAATATAAAGTATCTTGGTGTGACTCTAACCAAACAAGTGTATGACAAGAACTTCAGGTCTCTGAAGAAGGAAATGGAAGACCTCAGAAAATGGAAAAATCTTCCATGCTCTTGGGTTGGCAGGATTAATATAGTTAAAATGGCAATCTTGCCAAAAGCAATATACAGATTCAACGCAATCCCCATCAAAATCCCAACTCAGTTCTTCATAGAGCTAGAAAGAGCAATTCTCAAATTCATCTGGAATAACAAAAAACCCAGGATAGCTAAAACTATCGTCAACAGCAAAAGAACTTCTGGGGGAATCAATATCCAGGACCTCAAGCAATACTACAGAGCAGTAGTATTAAAAACTGCATGGTATTGGTTCAGTGACAGGGAGGCAGATCAATGGAATAGGATCGAAGACCCAGAATTGAACCCACACATCTATGGCCAATTGATCTTCGACAAAGGAGCTGAAAACATCCAGTGGGAAAAAAGATAGCCTTTTCAACAGATGGTGCTGGCTCAACTGGAGGTCAACATGCAGAAGAATGAGAATTGATCCACTCTTATCTCCTTGCACTAAGCTCAACTCCAAGTGGATCAAGGACCTCCACATAAAACCAGACACACTAAAACTAATAGAAAAGAAACTGGGGAAGACTCTTGAGGACATTGGCTCAGGGGAAAAAATCCTGAACAGAACACCAATTGCTTATGCTCTAAGAGCAAGAATAGACAAATGGGACCTCATAAAATTACAAAGTTTCTGTAAGGCAAAAGACACTGTCAAAAGGATAAATTGGCAAACAACAAATTGGGAAAAGATCTTCACCAACCCCACATCCGACAGAGGGCTAATATCCAATGTATACAAACTCAAGAGGCTAGATCCCAGAAAACCAAATAACCCTATCCAAAAATGGGGTACAGAGCTAAACAAAGACTTTACACCTGAAGAAATTCAGATGGCTGAGAAACACCTTAAAAAATGTTCAACATCATTAGTCATTAGGGAAATGCAAATCAAAACAACCCTGAGATTTCACCTCACACCAGTCAGAATGGCTAAGATTAAAAACTCAGAAGACATCAGGTGTTGGCGAGGATGTGGAGAAAGAGGAACACTCCTCCACTGCTGGTGGGAATGCAAGCTGGTACAACCACTCTGGAAATCAGTCTGGCGGTTCCTCAGAAAACTGGACGTGATACTTCCGGAGGACCCAGCCATACCACTCCTGGGAATATACCCAGAAGATTCCCCAACATGGAATAAGGATACATGCTCCACTATGTTCATAGCAACCTTATATATAATAGCCAGAAGCTGGAAAGAACCCAGATGTCCCTCAACGGAGGAATGGATACAAAAAATGTGGTATATATACACAATGGAGTACTATTCAGCCATTAGAAACAATGAAATCCACATACCAAATGATGTCTGAGAAGAAGGAAGGAGTGGACCCTGGATCTGGAAAGGCCAATGCATCAGTGTAGGAGAATGCCAGAACAGGGAAGTGGGAAGGGGAGGATGGGGGAACAGAGGGAGGGAAAAGGGCATATGGGACCTTTGGGGGGCTGGGAGCCAGGAAAAGGGAAATGAAATGTAAATAAAGAATATATCCAATAAAAAAAATGAGGTGGATGTGGGACCTGAAAATTAGGTGGGCAGATAGAAATCTAGATGTGGAACTCGGAGGTGCATCCATAACTGAGCCCAAACTTCTCGGTTGTGAATTTCCCTTTTATTCTACCTTGCTCATAGCTAATAATGAGTGTAAGATAAAAAATAATTTTATCTTCAATCCCTAAAAATATCAACCAGAAAGTATCATACAGAGACAATCAGGAGTGGTTCTATACCTGTCAAATTCTTTTCAAGTCTCAGACCACAAGCTGTTTGCTCTCTGCATGTCTTGGTTCCACTGGCACATCTGCATTTTCAGGCAGATTTGCCACTGAGACAATCCTCCACTTCTGGGTTTGTGTGAACTGAACTACAGTCAGAGCACTGGACAAATGAGTGTGGCCAGCAGAAAACTCAAACTCGCTTTACAAGAACTGGAATATTTCTAATTATAGCCACAGACAACAACTCTTTCAAATTCTTAAAACAGTGACTTCCAGGACAGCAGGGCTACACATCCTGTCTCAAAAAACCAAAAAAAAAAAAAAAAAAAAAAATCTTACACCAAATGTCCCTGTGCTGTCCCTTTCTCCTGTCTCTTTTCTCTGGTGACACAGCTCATGTAGCATGCTAGGGTTATCGGCGCTCGCCATACTGTGCCTGCTCCCTCAGAATGCTTCCCGCCACCCCACACGTCTTTATCTAGTGAGCCCTCTTGCCCTCCTTTTTTAAGTAACATTACCAACTGCCGCTCCTCTGAGAGAAGGCACAAGCACTATGTATGTGCATGATCTATCATCTTTCTGACCTCCCTTTGACAGAAAGTTACTTTGAAAGATTTTCACAAGAGATTCCTTCTCATCTCAAAATTAATAAAACACCAATTAGGTTATAAAAGAAATTTCAATTCAGGAGTTAATACATACAATACTATGATCTCCTTTTCTGGAGAGAAAGAGACAAGTCCGTGTTGGCTCTGCTCCATCCTGTTCTGCCTGGTACGATTATCCACTGTCTTTTCACAGGCCAGAGCAAGAGCCTGTCCCTTACATCTCAGCACTCAGGAAGAGGAGGTAGAAGGATCTCTGTGCACCCGAGGCCAGGCTGGTCTACAGTCAGGGCTACACCCAGAAGCTCTATCATGAAAACAAAACAAAACAAAAACAAAGTCCTGAGCTTCGTAATGAACACTCTCCCTCTTACTATGACCAGATGCACCTCAACTTCTCCCTGTCCAGTTCTAAACTGCCCAGGCTAACAGGCTTTTCTTCCAGAGTCCCAACTTAGCAAGTGACCTCTCTTAAATACTTCTACCTGGTCTCACAGAACTGGTAAAAAAAAAAAAAAGGGGAAAGTCACCGAAGGAAACTAGCTTTTAGAAGCACCTGGTCAAAGGCAGCAGTGTTCAGGAGTCTGACCTGCTTCGGCCCTATGTGAGAACACAGCCTGAAGTTATCTTGGCTCACGAGTCAATCCTTTTACATTAGATGCATACAACTATGAACAAAAAAAATCTGAAATAAATCTCAAGGATTAGAAAATACAAAGTCTAATAGATTGTTTTAGAAGAGGTATTTTAGAGGAAGCAGTGCTCTATGGAAAGCAATACAGAAAAACTAGAACAGTTCAATGTGGGTTTGAAAAGGAAGGCGTGGAGATTTCTAGAAGACAATCAATAATGAGTGAATAAAAGACTCCCTTTCTTAAAGCTAACAGAGTATTATATGCGAGTGTCGTCAGGCAGCAAGCACACCTTCCTCCAAGGGTCCCATCACCAGCTCAGACACTGCTGCAGAGGGGTGAGGTACACCCCCATATGGAAGTGAAGCTGGCAAAACACACACTTCACAGCACTGTTGTGAGGATCAAAGAAGATATATAAAACGTTCAGACAAAGTGCTTTACAGGGTAGCTTAGGCTCGGTTCCCATTCTGAACTAAAAATATCTTAGAAACAACTTCTGTCTATATCACTGGTGTAATAGTGACAGGTAGTTGAACCTTTAAACCAATTGATACATATTTCCTGTCTGCACTGGCAAGCTCTGCCCAGCTGTTTCCCTCACCTGTCCTCAGCAGCTGCCATCAGCTTCCGCCCTGTAATCACTGGTGACAGCCTTCCCCAGACACCTGAAACTAACCCATTTACACTAGACCGAAACAGCAACACAGAAATCCATTCCACTATGTCTTCTAACTGTTCCCAAAGTACCATCACCAAAATCTTAGGAGGTACAACTTAAGCATCCTGAGAACTTTCCAAATGGTGTTCCTCCTTTTGGAATTCCTCACTAAGTATTTTCTTATAGGACACATCTGTCACAAACTGTGTTCTGGAGCTACAATTGTACACAAATATGTCTTTTTGTTAGCTTGGGGAATTGAGGACTGTCTAGTTTGCTCTCTGTGTATTTTCACTGTCCGAAAAACTGTAAAAATGTTTTGGATACAGGTCACATGTTCTCCTTCTTTGGGTCTTTCTCAGCAATATGCCAACACAAGGGACTCAATTAAAATTCAATGAAAGAACATGCCAGGCGGTGGTGGCACACACCTGTAATCCCAGCACTCTGGGAGGCAGAGGCAGGCGGATTTCTGAGTTCAAGGCCAACCTGGTCTACACAGTGAGTTCCAGGACAGCCAGGGCTATACAGAGAAACCCTGTCTCGAAAAAGCCAAATCCAAAAAAAAAAAGAAAAAAGAAACCCCGCCCCCCCCCAAAAAAAATTCAATGAAGAAATGAAAGACCCTCACCTGAACTGTTACAACTGCTGCTCCTTGGCACTTCTTGCCACTACTGCCTCTGCACTCCAGATGCAGGGTGGTCTGCTCTTCCCGGTTAACATACTGTTTGGGCATCGTCTCCAACAGCTCACCATCCAAGGCAACCTGCTGCGACTCCCGGAGAGTGGCAGTTCTGAAAAGCAACCCCACGTGGGAAAACAGAGTCAAGAGAGGTTATGTTAAAAGTGATCAAGAAGATGGGGCTAGAGAGAGGGCTCAGCTCTCAATAGAACTGGCTGGTCTTCTAGAGGATGTACCCAGCATCCACATGGCAGCTCACAACCTTCTGCAACTTGCAGTTCAATACCCCATTACAATGCATGCACATAGCATGAACATAGCATGACAGTAATATACTAGCAGGCAAATATTTATGTGTGTGTACAGCAGTACAAGCTCCAATGCCTGAACAAATGTAGCCAGAGAAAACTGTCTATAAAAGAAACGGCTCACAGGGAAATTATAAAGCTAAGCTTGCTTGTGAATAAAACAGCCCTGCCCATGTACACTCAAGACTGCAGTCAAGAGCCAAACCTTACACGGTTGGCTCTTCTGTATGTACCGTGAACTCCGAACAAATGACTCTCCTGCCCTTTGAGAGTACCTATGTCAATTTTCCAAACACAGAGAGGGAAGAGCAAAGCGCTGAGACAATGTGAGCTTTATGCTGCCTCCCTCTACCACCACCTTTCCGGTATCAGGCAGTGTTCTGAAAGGAAGCATAAGATGTCTAAGCCGGAACTAGTGACCTCAGAAAATCCCCACAGGAAGTATGAGAGACTGAGAGCACAGGAGAGTACCACATAGCATGAAATTAAAAGACTTGATGTGGGGACGGAAAGATGGCCCACTAAACGCATGCACTGCAGGATGGAGGGTGCTTCAGGGCACCGTACACTCAGCTGCCGATTTCTGTGCCCAGAGCTCTGGTTACAGTCCAGATGCTAGCACTGTCATGTTAAGAATGCACCCCAATTATCCTGACTGGTAATTAAGAGCTGATCAGCCTACAACTAGGCAGAGGAGATAGGAAGACTGGTTTCCCAGCCAGGGGTCCCAGGAGAAAGGAAGAAGAGAAAGACCAGGAGAAGGGAGAGGTGGCCATGAGGCAGAAGGTCCAGAAGAGTTGCGATGAGCAGGTCACCAAGGAATTCGCCATGAGGACAGACAAGGAGCAGTGCAAGCCAGAGTGAGACTCCAACTGCAAGCCACATGGGACGGTGGCTGGGAAGTAGACAGCTTAGAGGGCTGCCCAGATGACCATCTGCCCAGGCATGGTACTTAAAGCTTGTTACTAAACTTATGGGTCTTTAGTCAGTGGCTCGGGAGCTGGGACGGGAACAGATAAAGCTTTCATGCCTAAACCGCAGCCCACAACTGCGCTTCAGCAGGACCCATGCTCAGTCCCCAGCACCCACCTGAGGTGGCACATAACTGCCTGTAATTCCAGCTCCAGGGAATCCAACACCTCTGGCCTTTGTGGGTCATGGGTTCCTATGCTCACAGCCACATACAGAAACACACATGTGGTTACAGAGTAAGCTACCTGGACTAGTGCAGTGGAGAGAACGCTGGTGAGGAAGGCAGCCCACGTCTGTGCCGGCGCCACTGACAAAGCAACAAGCAGGAAGTACAGTTCTCAGGGTCTCACATCTTACCTGGCCTGCTGCTGCAGCAGATTCAGGTCTGTGCACATGAGCTGGGTGGTGTCCTTCTGCGACAACAGCACAGCAGAGGAAATGAGCGGCACAGGAGGCCTCATGGGGTGCAGAATAAGAGGAGGATGCGGAGCCTCGTGCTTCTCTAAGTTACTTAGAACCCTTGCTTTAGCTGAAAGAAAAGCCACACTTAGTCATGGATACCAAGGGGTGGTAATACACTAAGGAGACAAAGCCCTGGCCTGTTAATTCCGAAAAGAATGTTAGAGACGTTCAGAATAGTTCCTTAATCAAAAGGCACTTAAATGGATGGTTAAATGTGTGGTTCTTCTGAGTTCTGAATAAATCCCACAAGCCTAATAATAGGCTACTAGGAGGTGGGTAATCAGGAGCACTGCTGAAAAGATAGATCAGTCTTATCAACTGCTGGTTATACAAACATTATTAGTCCAATACCAAAAACTAAGATAAAAAGAAAGGAGCCCAGTGGCTTGTGGGTCTGCGTTCCATCTTACCACTGGGGTGTGTGAACTCTGCTCAGGCACTAAATGCAAAGCACTAGGCTGCATTTCACCCTATGCTGTTCCAGGTGAGAGGCTTGCGCCAAGGGCCAATATACCTCTCAGGCGGCAGGAAAACACAGCCTGGGTGGGAAACGATGCAGGTTGGGGCCAAAGCTGGGTTCCCTAATTCCCAGGCAGTCAGTCACCACTGGAAATTGTGTGACCTCCCATGGTGGAACTTGATGAGAGACAGTCCTCACTTGTCCATACTGTTTATTCACTGTTCATCGTGGAAAATGGGTACATACCACTTCCTCAGGGTGAAGCGGAGATTAAATACCTTTTACGAGAAGGAGTGTCTGGGAAGGGAAGCTTATTGGCTGAACCTTCAGGGCCCATCTAGATAATCTAGAGACCTCGTTAGCATGGAGAACTCTGTGTTCTGTGCTAAGTTAACAGTGGTTACATCCTTTATGTAGGGAGCTGTATGCATGTGTTCCAGGCCAGGAATCTGGCTGGAAGTAGGTAAAACACCTACGTCCTCGGGTGGGTGCCAGGGTTTCTGAACCCACTTGACCTTACCAAGTTTCCTGACATGGTCCACTGTCCTACAGCGGCTCACATGTGCAGTCCAGGGATGGCAAGACAGAAACCCGCTGGACCCTGGGACTTGCGGGGCAGACATCCTAGCCCATTCAGTGAGCTCCAACCCAAAAGAAAATTTGTTTCAAAAAGCAAGGTGCATAAAGAATTATACTCTGCTTCCACACGTGTGCATGAGCACTAATATACACATGCACACATACAGATATACACACTCCTGCCCCCAAGGCACACATGAATTTAACAGGTTAGGAGCCAAGCTTCGTGATCTTAACTTACTAGACGGCCTTGTATGACTTGCTAGTTTGAACTTAGTGTTAGCATGTGGTGTCTACTGGGTAAATTTAAACAGCTGGACGATCTGGATAATGGATGGGATCAATCCTGAGAAGGAAGTTTAGTGTCTGTCCAGAGAAACTTCATAGAACTAGATGAGAAGGGAATGGGCATTATCAAACAGAACAGAGAAAATTATGAAAGTCAGTGACATTTACGGTATATATCACTGATTTTTATATAAAGGTTTAGATTTGTGATTCTTTTAAGATTACTTTTAAAGACAAATAATAAAATAATTACTTCTTTCTTCGTAACCTCAAGTTGACACCTTCCACATAAGAGAAACTGGCTGAGAAAACTACCTTGGTTGCTTACACTTTGTTAATCTATAACAAGTTGCTTGGTTATGAATGTACTTGGGTTTTTTTTTTTTTTTAGAATAATTTGTTTTCTTTACCTGTACTACAAAATGTTAATTCTTGTAAAGGTGGTGGAAAACACATTGTTTTTTCATAATTATTCACTAGAAGAAAACTAAACCATAATCACATTGTAATTATATACTGTTTAAAAGATTTTGCTGGGATATATTAAGTGACAGAAGAAAGAATAAAAGATGGTGTGAGCCGGGCGGTGGTGGCGCACGCCTGTAATCCCAGCACTTGGGAGGCAGAGGCAGGCGGATTTCTGAGTTGAGACCAGCCTGGTCTACAGAGTGAGTTCCAGAACAACCAGGGCTATACAGAGAAACCCTGTCTCAAAAAAAAAATGGTGTGGTGTGGTGTGGCTAGACATTGTCTCTCTTATCCATGACTATGTATGTATGTGTAACGTTTGTGTGAATGGGGAATGGCACATTGTTCCTTCCATCTACTAAGTGTGTGTGTGTGTGTGTGTGTGTGTGTGTGTGTGTGTGTAATACTTGGAGCCTGCTTGCTGGAGCTTTGCTCTATCCATTGTATGTCTGACTGCAGGTTTGTATGCATGTATGTGTGTGTGTTATGTATTCGTGCATGTATACTTGTGTGTCCAAAATTTTTGGACTCTGCCTTTTGTTTCAGAGAGAGAGAGAGAGAGAGAGAGAGAGAGAGAGAGAGAGAGAGAGAGAGAGAGAGAGAGAGAGAGAGAGAGAATTTTCTCTTCCTTTCTTTCTCACCAGCTGCAAGGAGTTAAAGGGGTTCATAATTTTTCTGCTAGCCACAGACACAGTCAGACCCAGTAAATTACGTTCTGTTCCCTCAGAAAAGTCTGCTGAGTAACTTTTCTTTGGCAGCAGCTCCTGTAGGTATCTGGATTCACCCCGATAAGTAGCTCTAAAAGCACACTGACCCCAATGGCTGCCTGCCTCAGTTTACCCACCACGGGATGCCAAAGCCAGTCATTGGCATGTGGGTAAGCTGAGGGCAGTTTTCAAATCTTCCTCTTTTCAAATGTGTATATACAAATTTTACATCACAAAAATATTTCTGGGAGAAAAACAAAGAGAGAAAGTTAGAATTTGAGAAAATGTTTGGTGCCTTAGATGAAACTGCTCAACAGATGTGAACTCAGGCTCAGAGAAAAGCTTTTTTCCTTTATCTAACTAAGTAGACAGGGGCAATTGAGATAAGAATATCCCTGCCTCTCCATTGACCACCTCAATGTTTTAGTACACTATAATCATAATATGTTAACAACTTTTACAATTTTGTTATATGTTTCACACTATAAAAATATATTTCATAATTAATCCAAGAGATACAAATTTCCATGTTTTAAAATTGGGCATATACAGCAACTCTGTAGATTAAATGGACTTCGTGACCTGGCCTGACACATTAACTTATAATCTAAATGCACAGTCTTTCTAGAAAAATCAACTGCAAGAAGCAAGCAGCCTTTAAAGAAGCACACCTATAATCCCAGCACTCCAGGGCTAGAGGCAGGTAGATCTCTGAGTTCCTCCTGATCTAGACAGCAAGCTATGGTGAGCCAGAGGTGCACAGTGAGACAAGGTCTCAAAAAGGAAGGAAGGAAAAAGGAGGGAGGAAGGAAGGAGGGAGGGAGGGAGGGAGGGAGGCGAAAAGGAAAAAATAATCTAAAGCATTTCCATTCCACGGTAAGGGCTCCAGATACAGAAGAAATAGTTATAAAAGAAAAACTAACTTCTGAATGTTAAAACTACAAACCCAAACTGACTACATTTAAAGTTATACTTTAAAGCATTGAAAAAGAACAAAGTCCCGAGCCAGAGGCCTTTAGGTGGCAGACATGTGGTTAGGTCTGGGCCAATGAGAGTAACTACAGAATCTACAGGCACTTTCTTAAGGCAGTTCTTTAAAGAGACTTCTCTTCCGGCTACTGCAGTTCATAAGCAAAAGGGCCAAGGCGCACAGCCATTATATCTAAAGGTGGATGCCACTCCCAGGACATCGAGGCAGCAAGATAAGAAAACAGAGTGCTTGAGAGCCCATGAGTCACCTGGCTAGCCTACTGCTCCGAGCCAGCTGCCTGTAAACTTCCCTCAGGAAAGATGATCCATCACCAATCTTGTTTATACCATTCAGGTCTTGGGTTCTATCCTTCAGTAGCAGACAAGTAAAAGAAAAAAAATATATTTTTTCCCTAGCCATTTAAACAATGTAATTTTTATTTTTATTATTTTTTTTCAAACAGGGAATTCTTTTTTTTTTTTTTTCTGGATTCTTTTATTTACATTTCTATTGTTTTCCCCTTTCCAAGGTCTCCCCTTCGGAAATCTTCTTTCGTATTCCCCCCTCCACTGGGGAATTGAACACCCTCAGGCCCAAGGGTCTCTCCTCCCACTAAGGAGGTACCACAGGGTCATCCTCTGCCACATTGCCATGTGTATTCTTTGGTTGGTGGTCCAGTCCCCAGGAGCTCCGGGGGGAAGGGGGGTCCTAGCCTGAAAACCCCCTCAGTTCCTCAAACAGGGAACTATTAAAGAGCAATTCTCATTGGAAAGATAAAGTGTGGAAACCTTAACCTTCAAAAACTGATCCAAACATTCTTTCAAAGGGGTTGGTGGCACGGGACTCACCCAGCAAAGGGTCAGTGAAATCCAGCTGTGCTGAAGAGCTGCAGGGCATGGACTGGGACTCCAGCTTGTCCTGTGTCCACAGAGCAACTGTCTCCTGGAACTCATGACGTATGCGCTCCATGTTCACACACTCCATCCACAGGTCCTAGGCAGGACAAAAGCACTGGATCATAAGCAGATGGACCATAGCTCGCACATACAACTATGAATTGAACTCCGTGAGACAAAGTTACAGGGAGGTGATCCATAACTTCCCACATAGTGTGAACTCAACTGCAAATGACCACTAACAATCTTAACAGTAGTTACAAAACTTGTTGCCAGCCGGGCGGTGGTGGCGCACGCCTTTAATCCCAGCACTTGGGAGGCAGAGGCAGGTGGATTTCTGAGTTCGAGGCCAGCCTGGTCTACAGAGCTAGTTCCAGGACAGCCAGGGCTACACAGAGAAACCCTGTCTCGAAAAACCAAAAAAAAAAAAAAAAAACTTGTTGCCTATATACCATGACTAGGAAAAAATTTGCTGAACAGGCCTACTATATGCATATTAATGAACTGTATTCATGTACTAATTAAGTAGTATATTAATATACAAACTACTAGGCTACTAAATTATATGCATTATAAGACGTATAGAAAAAATAAAATATTGTTTAAGGTAAGATTTTAAAATAAATGCAGGAGCTAGAGCAATTGCTCAACAGTTAAGAATGTGTGTTGTTCATGCAGAAGATATGAGCTCAATTCCCAGCACCCATGTTAGACAGCTCACAGCACCTGTGACTGCAGCCTCTGCCTCAGTGGACAGCTGAATACACATATCCATACCACCCCTCAGACATACACATACACTTAAGAATAAATTCAAATTTAAAATAACTAAAAATAATAAAATTAAATCTCTAAACTATTAAAAAAAAAACTCATGGGTTAAGCAGACTCATCCACTACTCTCAGAACGTGGGGACTGAGGCGCACTGTAAAATAAACACAAACAAAGCCTTCAGAGCTGGAGAGCGGCTTAGCTGTTCAGTGTGCTGGCTGCTCTTGCAGAGGACCGGGTCTGGTTCCCAGCACCCACAGGGCAGCTCACAGTCATCTGCAACTCCATGGCTGCACAGACTCACGTGGAAGCAAAACACTCATATACAGAAAGTAAAAGTCTAAATAAATAAATAAATAAATAGATCACCTTAATGGTATTTCTAAGTCAACTGGAATCTACATGTTCTAAGTCTGGGTCAAGAGCTGCCAGCCTCAGCTCCTAGGTGAAAAGATACTGGAGAGAGGCTCTTTCCTGCTTCTCTGCCTCCTCCCAGGCTAGCTACAGAAACTCGGAGAAAACTGAGACTAGAAATTAGGGATGAAAAAGACTTGAGCACATGTGTCTGTCAGACAACCTACAGGAACACACAGGAACTACAAGCAAAGGGCTCCAGAAGGACAATCACAAGCAGACAGTGACAAGGAGGTCTCTCTGTCACTTCCTGAGGCTACGACCTATGACCTGGAATTCATTCCCTGGGCCTCTCATGGTAGAGATGTGCTTAAGTGTTTAGTTGGTCGCAGCTCAAGTAAGCAAGAACACAGTAGGGCAAAGGCTATGTTCCTCAGATTACAAAAGCCCTAGAACAAAGGTGGGGCTCAGGTGAGGCCATTACAGCAGGACACTTGAGACAGAATATCCTGTCAAAAGATTCCTCTAAGTGATCAGTTTAACTACAGGGGCATGACCATAGCCAGCTCAATTTACATTTGGAAATCCCTTTTCTTTTTAAGGCATTCTCATAGTTTTACCTGCTGATTCTGCATCACTTTTGCTAGCCTGTGAACATCATAATGCTTTGGTAAAGAAGGAATATAGGTATCTCCTTTCTGAAAATTTTCATCTTCTAGCCATAATATATACACATTGAAGAGCCTAAAAGATAAAAACACAAGTACATAAAATGTAAAACGATATGCAGACAAATGGAGTTTCTTCTATTACTAAGAACTCTGGTGCTACCACGTGAGAGCAGACAAAGGCTTCCATGAAGAAGAAATGTGTCTAGCAGCCCCTGCCTCTCCTTAGAAGCTCACAGTGAAGACCCCACACACCGTTAAAACAGGATTTGGAACTGCTTATGCAAAGATTTGAATGGGGCTCTGAAGCCCCTGCTACTGATGAGAAACTACATGGAGACTGCCGGAGGAGTGCTTATTCCACAGCCCTAGGTCTGAGCTCAGAGCTTTGCAATCCTGGTCAAGCCAACCATGGTCAGCCCTAGTGCTTGGAAAATGCCAAAAGCTAGTTTCTATCCATGCAAGCACGTGCCAGCTTTAAGCATGGCTGCTCTTCTGGAGGAAACCATAAATAAAACTGTGGATCTGTGTACCATGCTCTCATCAAAGAGGAATATTTTTTAAAAGCTGTACTTACAAGCTGTTTTTATTTTTAATATGTTTTAACAGTCTATTTCTGTTTTGCTTTTTCAAAGACTACATCCAGCTATTAGCTAAGATCACTGGTATTCAAGACATTGTTTGAATAACAGCATAGAAAAATAGTTGGCAGACACAGACAACCGAAGTCAGCCTGCAGTAGCTCTAGTCAACAAAGTGGAAAATTACCTCCTTTATAATCAGTACAGTGTGTCAAGGGAGAAAAATACAAACAAGGACATACATGTGTGTGTGTGTGTGTGTGTGTGTGTGTGTGTGTACACCTGTGTATTTTTTTCTCTTCTAGCTCCTGACTCAGGAAGATGGATGGCCACTTGGAGGGAATTGAAGAGAGAAAGGGGGAGTACCAAAGACCTAAAATGTTCCAAGAGAACATGTTCTAGTAAAACTGGTATAAAAGGGGAGTGGGGAACAGGGTAGGGATGAGGGGGTCCTTTAATCACTCAGGGTTCAGGCTGAGACAAGCCCTGAGGCCCAGGGTCAAAGCAAGCCTGAGACCTGAGTCTTCACTCATCAAGGTATTTTTCAGCTGAGGATAATGCCTAACAGCCATGTTTTATGCAGTCTTGCTCTAAGACAACCATTTGTACTAAGTTAAATTCACGGGCAGAAACCATGCTAACCAAGCCTAGCTCACTACAAAATTCTAAACACTGCGAGACATGCGAATCTACACCTGGATTAATAAGCTCTGAATCGGGTTAAGATCTCAGCGTTATAGATCTTCCGTGGCCACCACTTTCTGTAGACAGCCATTTAGAGACTGGTGCTGCATACCTGCTGTGACCATTTGCTTTGGCTTCCTTCTTTTTTCACACTGAGGCAAGGGAAGGGTGTGGGCCCTCTGCATCACTGCTGAGGCTCAAGCACTCAGCAAAGTCTGCAGGTCCATGAGTATCAACACCACCTTGCGACTAGAATGCAGCGATCTGAGAGCGCACCTAGCTCCGTGTCGAGGCTAGCAGCTCGGGCGCAGTGTCTGAGCACAAACAGCAGCAGGCAGCCCGTCTTAGTCTTACCTCACGAGTTCCCTGTGCAGTTCTGGGGAAGTCAGGAAGCCAGGGGTGCCAGCCTGCAGCTCTGGTGTCCCTTCACTGCCCTCTGCTGGAACACGGAGGGCCTTGCTTGCAGCATAGTGGAAGTCGCCCACCTCTACCAGGCGTCTCTTCATGTCTTTCAACAAATTGACATTTGAGGGACTTTGAAAAAACCTTCTTCCAATACAGCCATCCACAGGTAACCTTAAAAAATGTAAGCAGAGCCTATAATCTTTGAGCAGAAAATGCTGTAAGAGACATAACACAGCAGTCAATTAGCAAGCTGCCTTGTAATACCTCTGAGGTTCAGAAACCAGAGAAATGATGTAAAGAGTTCCCCTCAACAGGCTCTATTTTCACAGTTCTAACTATATATAATCAACCATGGTACAAAAATACCAAACAGGAAATTCTAGAAATAAGCAGTATGTGTGTGTGTCTGTCTGTCTGTAGGCGGGAGCACACATGCTTGGCAGTGGCGTAGAAGCAGGAGGGCAGCTTTCGGGAGCTGACTGGGGAGAGCAGCAGGCAGCCCCAGGACAGGGTCTGACTGACTTTATTACGGGATCCGGTTACAGAGCTCTCCTTGGCAGCACGTGCACTGCAGCAGTGTCCTGCTGTGCTTGTGCACTCATCTCACTCGTTACTGCTCATATCTTACTATGCCTAATTTATAAGCTGAATTTTCTCACAGATATGCATGTAGAGTTTAGTACAAACTGAGTTTCCAACATCCACAGGGCATCTTAGAATGTATCCCTAGAGAGAAGGGAAACTACCACAGGAAAGTGGCCTTGAAAAGACTGAAACCCTACAAAGGCAGGACATCAGTACAGGTTCTTTGAAGAATTTGATATCTAACAGAAAATAGAGGTCACTAAAAGCCAGCATCTTTCTCTGTTTCAGAGGAGTGAAGGAGGGGGTGGGGCTGGAGTGAAGCAGGACCTGAGAGCAGTGCTTAGCATCAGGGCACACTGCGAAGAGGCTGACCTTGCTACTCAGTAGAACCATGCACACCCCCATGCACAGCCTGAGGGCTACATGCATGCATCATTACTCTTCACTTTGCATAGGCCTCAGAGGGGTCACATGTGTAGCCTCAATCTAGAACAACTTCTCTCCCTATATACCTCCAGAGGTTCTATACTGAACCTTGCCTAGTTCCCAGATGCTGTCCTTGACATATTAGGAACAGAGGAGGGTAAAGGGAAATTGCCACAAAGATGCCCCAAACTCCATTAAGGTCAATTACTGAACACAGAGAGTCCTAGCTACATCAGAAGAGAATGACGAACTCACACTCCACAGCGTGCAGATGGGATTGAGCTGCTGGGGACTTACTACAGTACTAGGTACCATACCCATATTGTGGTCCTGGTCGATGAAGATACAGGAGGAAGAACTTCTGCCAAATGAGTGGCAAAAGAGGGTGGTCAGAAGGTGTGGCCAGAGCCTGGTGGGCCCAGCGATAAATCAACAGCCTCTGCAGGGATGGGACGATGGGCAGCTTCAGCTGGGCCTGAGCTTTCTACAAGAGAGCAGAGCCTTAGCAACCCCAAACAAATGCAGTCGAAATCGCTTTGTTCTTTTGAAGTTAAACATTTTGCTTTTACTCCAGTAAGAAAAAGACATTAAGACATCTTTCAAGTCCTCTACCTGACATTTTAACCTTTGGCAGCAAGAATGGGGCCTGGCTTCCTCTGTGAAGCTATTTCAAAGACCCCAGAATCAAAGCCTACGTGAGAGTCCTGCAAAGCACTGCGGATGGCGCTCAGCTGAAAGCACTCGCTTGGAGGCTCTGGGCTCAGGTCCAGCAGTGTGGTAAACTGAGAGGTAGAGGCAGGAGGATCACAACTTCAAGGTCATCTCTAACTATACTGTAAATTAGAGGATAGCCTGTGAATACTTGAGATCCCGTCTCAAACAAATGGGAAAAAAATCTCAATTCTCATGTCCATTTCTGCCACCCCTTTGCACATAAACCACCACACTGTCTCCGGGTCATGACAAGGCTGTGGCACTCGTGAGCCCACATCAGTTAGTTATACCCGCACACATCTGCACAGCATTAGGTCCAACAACATACATCATGGAGGGAAGAGAGGTTCCTAAGCCCAACCCTCCTTGTGGATGAAGGGGAGAAAAAGCAACGGGGTTTTCAACTGAATAGCCACGAGCAAGGTAGACAAACCTAATTAAACTCCCTGTGTCATGGGGAGAAAGGGAGGAAAGAGGAAGCAGCCGGGAAGCAGACAGACAGGATCCGCAGGACAGGAGGAGTGGGAGGGGCGTTATCAAGCTACAGTCTAGGCACATAGGAAAAGTCATGAAAGCGTCCTGACGGTCACTAGCATATGCTAGCAAAGTATAAAACTTTAACTTCATAGAGCAAAGCAGTTGAATAATAGAGAAACCAAAAGTGAACCTGTCAAGTTTTACCAATCTCGAAAGTCCAGATTTTAATAGGGCTTTTAGGAAGTGAAGAATCCCCACAGGCTCTGAGACCTGAAAGCAGAGTCTCTACGATGGCCCCTGAAGTAGGTCTTTACCTCAGAAGCTTTACCCCAGCCTACTTCAGACTGATCATTGGGAGTTTTTAAAAGAGGTTCCTAGATCCAATCCAGGCTCAGAGACTCAAAACCTCTGAAGCAAGCCACAGGAATCTGATTTGTAACGAGCTTTAACAAGGGGGTCCAGAGACACCCCAGAGACACAGGGGAAACAGCAACCCCTACACTCAGACGAGGAACATACTCTTCCGTGACAGGGCAGGGAGTCTGGGAAGCCAACACACCCTTCAGTTATGTGAGGATTTTAGAAGCTGAATGGTGGCTGTACTTTCTGAACCTCCACAGTAGAAAATAAGACGTTAACAGGCTACAGTGGGCTCAGCTCCAGTGTAAGCCAAGCCCTGTACCTCACAGAACTACTACTGTACCTTTAGAGCTTGGTCAGGGCTACACGCATTTATAACTAATTCCCTTTCAACAACTCTTCGGAGCTGAGAATCCTCTTCAAAGATGGATTCCATGTTCAACACAGTCCATGCAAACCAAACCTATAACAAACAACGGGGGATAAAAAAAGCCGTTTGTTCCAATTGATAATAAATCCTGTTCACAAGTTTAAGAATTTGCTAGGGCTGAAGGTATGGCTCAGTGAAACAGCATTTGCCTAGCATGTGTGCCATGGATTGATCTACAGGACTGAAAAATACACACGTGCAGATCTCAAACAACAAACACTGAGCTTCTTATATACTTAATATGTGTCTATGGTCTTGTCATATATATACAATTAAGACAAAATAAGAAAATGAAAAATACTAAATTCTTCTACAGCGGTGGTTCTCAACCATCCTAATGCTGTGACCCTTTAATACAGATTCACGTTGTGGTGACCCCAACCATAAAATTATTTTCATTACTTTATAACTGTAATTTTGTTACTGTTATGAACTGTAATGTAAAAATGTATTTTCTGATCGTCTTAGAACCTCTGTAAAGGGGTCATTTGACCACTCAAAGGAGTCACAACCCACAGTTTGAGAACCGCTGATGTAGGGGAAAATGAGGAGAACTGTACTTGGTGGTAGAGAACAATCTAGAGCTAGGCAGGAATGGTGGCCCCTCAGAGTCTCAGTGAAACAGAGAGGGGGGGATGGGCATCAGTCTAGGCAGCAGTGAAGAACTGCTGTCAGCTCAGCCCCAGGAGGACCAGCTAATAGATGGAAGGATGTTACTGCTGGCTTAAGAGATGAGACAGGCATGGCTTTCTTGCAGGCTCAGATTGGCAGTAATGATGAAACTGCTGCTGCTGTTGTCTCTTCTGACAAGAGCAAGGCCAAAGCACAGTGAGTACTGACTAAGGTCTGTTCTGAGTGCTTTACACACAGGTTCAATGACATTCATCTGACTGAGGAAACTGGAGACAGAGAAGCAGCAGCCCAAGGCACAGAGCTAGCAATTGGCAGAATCAGTCTGAAGCCTGGGCCAGCTACCCCTAACACCCATTCTTCTCTCTCCTCTCAGCCCTGACCTAACCTCAGTAAGGATGGTAACAAAATTAAAATTTACAAAGATCATAAATAATCCTCAGTAGGCTTCATACCTGTGTGGACGTGGACAAGCCCTCCACGAAGGAAGGAGTAATGTTTCCAGCCACAATCCAGTTCACCAAGGAAGAGAGTAGACTCCGGTCACAGTGGTAACCCAAAGCATTCTACAGGAGGGAGAACACAGCAACAGAGAGTCTTAGAGTCTTTGCCTCTACCAAGGATATTAGCACTTACCTCTGCACTTGAAGGTTCCAGCATGACACAGATTTCATGGTGCTGCTGAATTCAGTTTACTCACAAGTTTTTTCTATGTTCACCCAAAAACTCATCTATGGTTTTCTTTATCATCCCCTAAATGTCTTTGGTGTCAGGGTAACAGCAGCTCATAGAATGAGTCTGGTAACACCCTTCCTTGTGATTTGTGGAATAGTATGGAGGGTGTTGCAGTGAATTCTTCTTTTAAGTTCTGGTTGAATTCAGCAGTGACACAGTCATGAGCAAAGTATGTGATATACATGTATGAAAATATTATCTTGACTTTTGAGTGCAGAGGTGAGATCTCCACCTTCTCTCTAGAAGGGGCCCAGCTAGGAGCACACAGGGCCTAAGATCAGTGGAGCAACTGGGACAGAAGTCTTCCTGCCCGCTGCCATTTGCACCAGGGAGCCAGGAAACCCCAGTTTTCTGTGCATAGCCCGCCAGGAGAGAGAGAGATCTCCCAGCACTGCTTTCACTTTTGAGCTCAGAGGAGTAAGGACACAGGCTTACAGGCCCACAGGAGGAACAAACTCCAACCAGAGACAACAATACCAACTAGCACCAGATGGCAAAAGGCAAGCACAAGAAGAACCCTACCAACAGAAACCAAGGCCACTTGGCAACACCAGAACCCAGTTCTCCCACTACAGCAAGTCCTGGATACCTCACCACACCGGAAAATCAAGAGTTGGATTTAAAATCGTATCTCATGATACTGATAGAGGGCTTCAAGAAAGACTTAAATAACTCTCTTAAAGAAATACAGGAGAACATGGGTCAACAGGTAAAAGCCCTTAAAGAGGAAACACAAAAATCCCTTAAAGAAATACAGGAGATTATGGGTCAACAGGCTGAAGCCCTTAAAGAAAAAACACAAAAATCCCTTAAAGAATTACAGGAAGGCTGGGCAGTGGTGGTGAACACCTGTAATCCCAGCACTTGGGAGGCAGAGGCAGGCGGATTTCTGAGTTGGAGGCCAGCCTGGTCTACAGAGTGAGTTCCAGGACAGCCAGGGCTATACAGAGAAACCCTGTCTCAAGAAAAAAAAAAAAAAAAAAAAAAAGGAATTACAGGAAAACACAAACAATCAAGTGAAGGAACTGAACAAAACCACCCAGGATCTAAACGTGGAAGTAGAAACAATAAAGAAATCACAAAGTGAGACATCTCTGGAGATTGAAAACCTTGGAAAGAAACAAGGAGTCATAGATGCAAGCATCAACAACAGAATACAAGAGATAGAAGAAAGAACCTCAGGTGCTGAAGATAACATAGAAAACACTGACTCAACAGTCAAAGAAAATGCAAAATGCATAAAGCTGGTAACTCAAAACATCCAGGAACTCCAGGACACAATGAGAAGACCAAACCTAAGGATTATAGGTATAGACAAGAGTGAGGATTTACATCTTAAAGGCCCAGGAAATATCTTCAACAAAATTGTAGAAGAAAACTTCCCTAACCTAGAGAAAGAGACGCCCATGAACATACAAGAAGCCTTCAGTACTCCAAACAAACTGGACCAGAACAGAAAATCCTCCCAGCACATAATAATCAAAACACCAAATTCACTAAACAAAGAAAGAATATGAAAAGCAGTAAGGGGAAAAGGGCAAGTAACTTATAAAGGCAGACCTATCAGAATCATACCAGACTTCTCACCAGAGATGATGAAGATCCTGGGCAGACCTCATACAGACCCTAAGAGAATACAAATACCAGCCCAGGCTACTATATCCAGCAAAACTCTCATTCATCATAGATGAAGAAACCAAGAAATTCCATGATAAAACCAAATCCACAATATCTGTCCACAAATCCAGCCCTACAAAGGATAATTGATGGAAAATGCCAACACAAGGAGGGAAACTACACCCTAGAAAAAGCAAGAAAGTACTCTTCTTCCAACAAACCCAAATGAAGATACCCACACAAACATAAAAATAACAACAAAAATAACAGGAAGGAACAGTCACTATTCCTTAATATCACTTAACATCAATGGACTCAACTCCCCAATAAAAAGACATAGACTAACAAAATATTTCTCATGTAAATCTTCAATTTTATCAGAAAATGTTTGTACTTCCCCTTTTAATTAATTTAGTAATGTTATGTCTACCATTTTATCTGCATTATTTTTCATGATAATCTTCCATTTTAATATGTCTTTCTATATACTTCCTCAATTCTATCAGAAATATTTCCAGTGTAAATCTTTGATTTTATCACAAATGTTTCTAATTCCACCTTCAATTAATTTAGTTTTTACATCAACCATTTTTATGTAAAATTTTCCATAAAATAGTCAATTTAACGTGTTTGTCTATTTATTTCTTGAATTTTACCAGAAATATTTTCCATGTAAATCTTCAATGTTATCTGAAAATGTTTATAATTCCACCTTCAATCAACTTAGAATTATCTTTATGCCTATCATTTTATCTATATAATTTCCATGATAATCTTTAATTTTAACATGTTTTTCTATATATTTCTACAATTTTATCAGAAATATTTTCCATATAAATCTTCAAGTTTGTCAGAAAATGTTTATAATTCCACTTTTAATCAACTTAGGAATACTTTTATGCCTACCATTATTATGTCTATATAAAATTTTCCATGATAATCTTCAATTCTAACATGTTTTTCTACATTTTTCTATAATTTTATTAGAAATATTTTCCTCATAAATCTTCAATTCTATCATAAAATTTTTCTATCCCATATTTCAATTAATTTAGCAATGTTTTATATGTCTACCATTTTACTCAATTTTCCATGAAAATTGTCAATTTTAATGTTTATCTGAAATATTTTCCATGTAAATCTTTAATTGTATCATAAAGTGTTTTTACTTCTCTTTACTTCCCTTTTCAATAAATTTTAAAAAATTTTTAAAAAAGAAAATATTATCTTGAATGCCATGACAGTGTGTACATACTAATTGAAAAGAGATTTCCAGAGTAGGGCTGTGGCAACTACTATCAGCTGCAGCACACAGGGACATACACTGAGAACTTCAGTCCCTCCACAGTGTACTCCTCTATTGGACTATGACTACTGAGAAAAGACAACACTAACATGTAACTTAGTTTTATTTTGTTTTTGTTTTTTTAAAAGAGCTGCCACAGATTATTCCCAGGAACTGTATATCTACAAGACCCTCCTAGCAGCTAGTATCTATATCCAATGGCTGAAACAAAGTTTCTTACAGTTACCTTGTGCTGTTGGTAGAGCAATTTTTGCACACAATCTTCCTGAATCAGATGAAAGGCTGTCTTACACAAGTGGTCCATGAGGAAGAGAACAGGCTGTTCCCGGTACCAGAGATGCTGGCTTATGAGAGCCTGGACCCAGAACTCCAACACAGCCACAGGACCTACTTCATCCGGATGAGTGCTTACACATATGTGTGCCTAGGAAGAAGCAGCTCAGGTGAGGTGAAAGGCCCTCCCACTGTTGAAACACGTTCAAAATGCTATCCACTCCCATGAAAGCCCAACTTGAACAGCCCTCCCATACCAAGCGATTGGAATACCCACATTATAAGAGTCAACACCACATGTCCTGTGGGAAGAAGGAAAGTATCTTAAGTGATTTGTAAGGACCTAACCTGGATCATGCTGTTGAGAAGCTTCACGTTGTCTCCATGGATGGCTCCAGTCAGATGCTGTGCCACCCTGTGGGTAACCTGCTGTGTGACCCCCTGAGGAACACCACTGTCCAATTGTAGGAAGAGGAGAAGGTTCGACAAAAACCTGCAGGAGCACCAAGGACAGCACCTTATCTAATCAGGCAGAACTGCCACCGGCTCTATGTGGGGGTTTGTTTGCTTGCTGTTTTGAGACGGGTCTGATGGATCCCATCCAGCTCTAACTCAGACATTGCTGAAACTGCCCTGGAACACCAGACCTACCACAATGCTGCGATTACAGACACATACCACCACAGCAGACTTGAGGCAGTGGGCAGAGGGTGTCTAGGAATGCATCGAGAACCATGAGCATGCTAGGCAATGTTCTGCCATTGAGCTGTATGCCTGAGTCTTTCATTACCAGCAGATAATTACTTATGAGGAAACAGAAAAACATTACATTGGTTCCATTTTTAGAACACAGTGCTACTTAGGGATTCTGATAAATTTTCAGGAGGATAAAATCTTCATATTTAATGTGTGCTAAAAGGAGTTAAATTTGTCTATAATACTGTAATGAACAGATCCAAATCATATAAATACAGACAAGCTAAAGGGTGCTGGAAGAAAAGACCTTAAAATACCATTGTCCCTCCACGTCTTAGGCTTCTAGGCAGAAATATCTCCAAGCTCTGTAGTTCCCAAGCTTCCCTAAGTGTGCAGGATGCTAATTTTAATTTTTAAAAAGTAGTCCTAACTCTTTCCACTCTGGCCACACCCCCGGAGTGTGGGAATGTAATTTAGCTACCTCAGCTAACTCTCCGCAGCAAGCAAATCTGAGAAATACTGGATCCGAAGCATTTGCTAAGAAAACTGACACTACCCGTATGCCTCCCTAGGCCCGCACTGCCTGCCAGGTCTACTGGACCTCTCTCCCCTTCTCACCGCTCTCTGTGAAGCCCCAGATGATCAACCCCTGCCTCCTGGACAGGTCAACTCTTCCCTCTTTCCCATTCATTTTATCTGCCCACAACCTGTAGGCTACATAAAACAGTATGTTTGGGTATTGTCACAATTGCTGCAACATGTAAGGAGAATTATTCCAAGATTATTCTCAAGGAAACAACTCTTCTTTTAAACACTAAGAGGCTTTCTAAGAAATTCTAAATTAAGTGAAATAGGAAATATCTTTCATAAGAAATAAAATTAAAATCATTAACCTAAACAACACTCGTCAGCCACATTCTGAGCCAGAGTGCAGATGTTTTCTGACTCAAAGAACAAAAATAAATTAAAAGCACACACACACACACAAATAAAACTAAGCAAATAAATAAATAAATAAAAACAATAAAAAAACCAAAACCATGACTGAGGGCTGGAGAGCTGGCTCATCAGTTAGGAGCAATGACTACTCTTGCAGAGCACACAAGCGTGGCCCCAGCCACATCAGGGGTCTTACTAGAGATCCAAAGGAGCTCTGGCGCCCTCTCCTGGCCTCTGTAAGCGTGTGCCCGTACTGTCATACAGACACACAGATTACAGGAAATCAAAAACAAACCTTAAAAAAAAAGTAGTCAGTTAAATAGAAAAAAAAAAAAAGTAAAATAAGAAAATACAAAATATATTCAAATGGATTGGAAAGTAATACTTTTACCTCTCTCTACAAACTGAGAGAAAAAAAAAAAAACCACACCAAGCAAACAAACAAAATACTGCTGAAATACCATTCCCTTCAAATTTACTCTAGAAGCCAGAAAACAGTCATTTGTACTTGCTGGGGCATTTCTATCTGCGGAATATACTCACTGTTGGTTCTTCAGGAGGTAATACTGGCAAGGGTAGAACACGGGCAGAACCTTATCCAGGACATGCACCACTGCTCTCAGATGCCTTGACTGGACCAGAATGCCCAGCAGTGGGATGCCTTCTGCACAGAACTTCTCAATGCTACAGAGAACAAAGGGACTGTGAGTACTCAGCAGCTCATTCATAAAATTATATTCCTCCAATGAAATACGAGCTGGATTATGACTAACCTACACACAGAAATTCTACACTCATAACTTAGAAATGCATTGTAAAAGCAATTTACAGCAGACCGGTAGCCAACATTAAAGTAAATGGAGAAAAATTTGAAGCAATCCCACTAAAATCAGGGACTAGACAAGGCTGCCCTCTCTCTCCATATCTTTTCAATATAGTACTTGAAGTTCAAGCGAAAGCAATTAGACAACATAAAGAAGTCAAAGGGATACAAATTGGAAAGGAAGAAGTCAAACTATCATTATTTGCAGATGATATGATAGTATACTTAAGCGACCCAAAAAACTCCACCAGAGAACTCCTACAGCTGATAAACAACTTCAGCAAAGTGGCTGGTTATAAAATCAACTCAAGCAAATCAGTAGCCTTCCTATACTCAAAGGACAAGCAGGCTGAGAAAGAAGTTAGGGAAATAACACCCTTCACAAACAATATAAAGTATCTTGGCGTGACTCTTACCAAACAAGTGAAAGATCTGTATGACAAGAACTTCAAGTCCTTGAAGAAAGAAATCGAAGAAGACCTCAGAAAATGGAAAAATATTTCTTGCTCTTGGATTGGCAGGATCAATATAATAAAAATGGCCATCTTGCCAAAAGCAATCTACAGATTCACTGCAATCCCCATCAAAATCCCAAATCAATTCTTTATAGATCTAGAAAGAGCAATTCTTAAATTCATCTGGAGTAACAAAAGACCCAGGATAGCTAAAACTATTCTCAACAATAAAAGGACTTCTGGGAGAATCAATATCCCTGACCTCAAGCAGTACTACAGAGCAATTGTGTTAAAAACTGCATGGTATTGGTACAGCGACAGGCAAGTAGATCAATGGAATAGAACTGAAGATGCAGAAAGGAACCCACAGAGTTATGGTCACTTGATCTTTGATAAAGGAGCTACAACCATCCAGTGGAAAAAAGATAGCCTTTTCAACAAATGGTGCTGGTTCAACTGGAGGTCAGTTTGCAGAAGAATGAGCATTGATCCATTCTTATCTCCTTGTACTAAGATCAACTCCAAGTGGATCAAGGACCTCCACATAAAGCCAGACACACTTGAAACTAATAGAAAAGAAAGTGGGGAAGACCCTGGAGGACACGGGCACAGGGGGAAAGTTCCTGAACAGGACACCAATAGCTTATGCTCTAAGATCAAGAATTGACAAATGGGACCTCATAAAATTACAAAGTTTCTGTAAGGCAAAGGACACTGTCAGAAGGACAAATCGACAACCAACAAACTGGGAAAGATCTTCACCAACCCCACATCCAACAGAGGGCTAATATCCAATATATACAAAGAACTCAAGAAATTAGACCCCAAAGAACCAAATAACCCTATTAAAAAATGGGGTACAGAGCTAAACAAGGAAATTTCACCAGAAGAAATTCGGATGGCTGAGAAGCACCTTAAGAGATGTTCAACATCATTAGTCATCAGGGAAATGCAAATCAAAACAACCCTGAGATTCCACCTCACACCAGTCAGAATGGCTATGATTAAAAACTCAAGAGACAACAGGTGTTGGCGAGGATGTGGAGAAAGAGGAACACTCCTCCACTGTTGGTGGAATTGCAAGATGGTACAACCGCTCTGGAAATCAGTCTGGCGGTTCCTCAAAAAATTGGGCATGACGCTTCCAAAGGACCCTGTCATACCACTCCTGGGCATATACCCAGAGGATTCCCCAGCATGCAATAAAGACACATGCTCCACTATGTTTATAGCAGCCTTATTTATAATAGCCAGAAGCTGGAAAGAACCCAGATGTCCCTCAAAGGAGGAATGGATACAGAAAATGTGGTATATTTATACACTGAAATACTACTCAGCAAATAAAAATGAATTCATGCAATTTGTAGGCATTCCCTCGCCCCATCCCATCCGTCCACTGTCTACTGAGCATGAGTTCTAGATGGGTTAAAGCTGCACATTGGTTTTGGGAAATGAACAGGAATGAATGTGGCATTACTCTCCCTTTATAAGCTCCCTTTACAAATTATTAAACAAGGCTCATTATTTGATCCTAATTCACCCCCAATGGGTTTAAGGAAGGCCTCACGATTGGGATTTGAAAAGATGAGAATCTACAACTTCTACCTACAAGTTACCCTGGGGTTCAACAGACGGTACCTGTGGCCAACGGTTGTCATAGCTAACGCGAGATAGCAGCCGATGGGCAAGCCTGACTTCACAGCCTTCAAGAGTGGGTGAAACATGGACGATTCTGTCATGTCAGGTACCGTGCTGCAGAAGGGAACTGGAAGGCTCTGTCTTCCAAAATCATTTTTGTGTAATTTTAACCTCAAGGTCAAATTCCAGGCCCACTGGTTAAATGAGGACTCAGGAGTCTCTCCATATCGAACAATACTGGCCAAATAGGAAACCTGAAACAATCATTCATTTAAACAGTGTTAATCGTATACACATCAGGCCAGTGACTGCATGTGCCCACCTCCGTCCATGACTAATGGTCCCCTGGGAGGAGACCGTGTCCCTTACTTCCCTTCAATTGACCTTGCTGCACTTTAGTAATGTTCCACTCACAGCCCCTCACCCCATACTTGCTTTGTGAACTTGATCTCAGCTGAGGCAGAACAGAAAGGTTGAAACTCAAGACTACTGTTCTATCTGTACATTCAGCAAATCGAAGTTAGGGGCCCTACTGATATCATTTGCCAACTTAATGGTCTTAAAAACTAATATCAAGCCACCAATAATTTAACTACCAATTTGTAACATTTTTTTAAAATGACAATCAGTTCTTCTGAGTTGTACGTGTAAGCTCCAATATATCTCTATAACTCAAATTATACAATAATTTGAGTTATTATAATTTATTAAATTATATAATTTATATAATTATAAAATAAAGCCAAATTCTGAACACTGATGGTCACAAAAATATTATTTTTGCTATATGTTGTGGGGCAGGTCTTTAATCCCAGAATTTTGGGGCACAGCCAGACAGATCTCTGTAAGTTTGAGACCCAACTGGTCTATATAATGAGTTTCAGGCCAGCAAGGGCTACACAGAGAGACCACATCTCCAAAATAAAGGCAATGTTTTAAGAAAAATCAATTGTGTACCTTGAACTGGAAGAAATAAAACCAAAACTATAATTTCATCTTCCCAGGCAGTTTTTCAGTGAAGACTTACGTTCTCAGTAAAAACAGAGCATCAATACCTGTTTCATACTTTCAGAGATGAGCCCAGCATAGGGCTTCTGGGCCAGGCATTTCTGATACGCCTCCAGAACTAGAAGGGCCACCTCAGTGTGCAATGCTTGATCCAGATGAAGGGCACCCTTTTGAGGAAAAAAAAAAAAAAAAAAAAAAACGAAACAAAACAAAAAAAAATTCACAACTATACCATGCCATATTCAATAAATAGTTCTTTAAACAACTACAAAGCCAGAACAGTCAAGCAGGACACTAGATTCGGAAGATAAATGTTTCCAAACTTGTACGTCCATGAAGTGAAATTACAGAATGACAACAGTGGAAGGCCTTCAAATCTGCAGAGCAAGCACACTGCACCAAGGCATGTGCTAGCCTCAACCCCCAAACAAGTATCGTTGACTATAACTGCCCATCCCATCCTATAATCTCTTTACAAAGAACCTATATTATAGGTTAAGAGCATTGCCACTTATCATAAAATGCTTAATATTAATCACAGAGAAAAATACTTATTACATCAAATCTACATTCCTTGCTGTTTTATCGTCAATCATAAACTCAAAAACGTGTAAATACTGCCTTTCAAGCCTACAGCATTTCCAACTAGTCTTCTTTGCAGCTTTCAAAAACTCCATTCCCTGGCCCTTTCACAGAGGCTGACCCAGGATTCTAACATGACAGAGGAGACAGTCAGGGGACTCTGCATGCAGACATCTGTGAAATGGGAGGCAAAGATGCTGCATCTGCAGGCTGGAGAACATGAAGTTGGAGACACAGCTCTGTGTCTCTCACCCACGGCAGCAATCCACAGAGAGAAGGCCTAGAGGACCCTAGTGTGGCGGTTTGGATATGGTTGGCCCTGGGAGTGGCACTGTGAGGAGGTGTGGCCTGCTGTGTTAGGAGGTGTGGCCTGCTGGAGGAAGCCTATCTGTGGGGGTAGGTTTAAGGTCCTGTGCTTAAGCTCCGCCCAGTACACATGAGAGGACCCTCCTCCTGGCTCTCAGCAGAAGGCATTCTCCTTCTGGCTGCCTTCAGATCAAGTCTGCCTGCACAGTGCCATGCTTCCCACCATGAGATGATACTGCCTAAACCTCGGAAACTGTAAGCCAACCCCAATTAAATGTTTGCCTTTACAAGAGTTGCCTTGGTCGTGGTGTCTTTTCACAACAATGGAAATCCTAAGACACCCAGGACGCAGAAATACCCCATGAGAAGGGCTCCCTGTAATTAGTCTCCCCATCTGTACAACACTGTCCCATGAGTGCAAACCATACAAGACAACTGCAAACATTAAATTATTTGCTCAAAACAGAAGATTCCATATAGTTGTAGAGAGCTAATTTCTGCCCCTTGTCTCGGCCAAATGATTGTACTCTGATCAATAAGCTAAGTAATAAGACCCAGGTAAAGAGGCAGGAAACTGTAACAGTCAAAATTACCAGCATGTCTCTTAGGAGACTTGACACATAGCAAGACCTTAATAACTATTAATAAATCTAAACTGAGGAATTAACTTCTGCAGTTTCTCTAGCTTGTTGTAATAACTCTATGAGAAGGTCTATTAATATTAATATCTACAGATGGGCAATTAATGCCCAGAGTTCAGGGAGCTTGTTAAGAGTCACACTGTCAGGAGGTCATAGAGCTGAGATCAGAGCAAAGTCAAACTCATAATTAAGGCAGACTATAGAAACCAACTCTGGCAATTGCAGGACAAACTGCAGAAGGAAGAGAGACCTGGGGCAGCAGACACAATAGGAGGATATGAAGTAACTAGGCAGACATAAGACAGGACATCAAATGGTCTAAGGTCCCCCTCCTCTCTGACAGTGTGTACACATGTGACGGCCACTTATCAGCGAGCTCCACGGTGGATCCACCTGTGCCACCTCTCCAGTGGTGAGAGTATAGGCACTCAATTTTTACACGGTTGCTAGGAATAGAACTTGGAGATTGTTTATGCAGCAAGTACCTTACCAACTAACACAACTCCAAAGCAACAGGTTTTTTTTTTTTTTAATGTAGAATACCTTATTTCAAGGATGTTCATGACCAGGAAAAAAAAAAAACAGATTTAAAGAAAAGATAGCTTGTGGGATACAGCTCAGTGGTAGAATGTCTTCCAGGCATATACAAAGCCCTGGGTACAATCCCCAGAGCGGAGGAGAAGGAGGAAGAGGAGGAGTCTAAACTCTCATACAGCTGAAAGAATCCTAGATGTTACTGCTTTTAGAAAATCCTTTCCTGAAACTGGCACATGGAAAGTCTCCCATTCTTCAGTAATGGCATACCTGTTCAGCAAATCCCCAATTCAGTCCTTCTAGGATCACACAGGCCAACTTGTTCTTCACTGCTGTCAGATTATAATTCAGTAACCAGTCCCGAATCACAGCTATCTCAGAGGCAGAAGGTCGCCAAAGATACAAAGGCAGCTCTTTAAACAAGTATAAAGAAACCTTTTTAAAAAGAAAACAATAATAATTAAGTTTAAGACTCAGGAACATTATTAAACTGCTTCCAAATTTTCTTTGGAATCCAAAAAAAAAAAAAAGAAAAGAAAGGAAGGAAGGAAGGAAGGAAGGAAGGAAGGAAGGAAGGAAGGGGAAAGGGAAAAGGGAAAAGGGAAAAAAGGGAAAAGGGAAAAGGGAAAAAAGGGAAAAGGGAAAAAAAGTGAAAAGTGAAAAGGGAAAAGGGAAAAGGGAAAAGGGAAAAGGGAAAAGGGAAAAAAAGGGAAAAGGGAAAAGGGAAAAGGGAAAAAAAGGGAAAAGGGAAAAAAAGGGAAAAGGGAAAAAAAGGGAAAAGGGAAAAAAAGGGAAAAGTGAAAAGTGAAAAGTGAAAAGGGAAAAGGGAAAAGGGAAAAAAAGGGAAAAGGGAAAAAAAGGGAAAAGGGAAAAAAAGGGAAAAGGGAAAAAAGGGAAAAGGGAAAAAAAGTGAAAAGTGAAAAGGGAAAAGGGAAAAGGGAAAAGGGAAAAGGGAAAAGGGAAAAAAAGGGAAAAGGGAAAAAAAGGGAAAAGGGAAAAAAAGGGAAAAGGGGAAAAAAGGGAAAAGTGAAAAGTGAAAGGGAAAGGGAAAAAAAGGAAAGGAAAAAGGGAAAAGGGAAAAAAAGGGAAAAGGGAAAAAAAGGGAAAAGGGAAAAAAAGGGAAAAGGGAAAAAAGGGAAAAGGGAAAAAAAGGGAAAAGGGAAAAAAAGGGAAAAGGGAAAAAAAGGGAAAAGGGAAAAAAAGGGAAAAGGGAAAAAAAGGGAAAAGGGAAAAAAAGGGAAAGGGAAAAAAGGGAAAAGGGAAAAAAAGGGAAAAGGGAAAAAAGGGAAAAGGGAAAAAAAGGGAAAAGGGAAAAAAGGGAAAAGGGAAAAAAAGGGAAAAGGGAAAAAAAGGGAAAAGGGAAAAAAAGGGAAAAGGGAAAAAAGGGAAAAGGGAAAAAAAGGGAAAAGGGAAAAGGAAAAGGGAGGGAAAGGGGAAAAAAAGGGAAAAGGGAAAAAAAGGGAAAAGGGAAAAAAAGGGAAAAGGGAAAAAAAGGGAAAAGGGAAAAAAAGGAAAAGGGAAAAAAAGGGAAAAAAAAAGGGAAAAGGGAAAAAAAGGGAAAAGGGAAAAAAAGGGAAAAGGGAAAAAAGGGAAAAAAAAAAAGGGAAAGGGAAAAAGGAAAGAAAGGGAAAAGGGAAAAGGGAAAAAAAGGGAAAAGGGAAAAGGGAAAAGGGAAAAAAAGGGAAAAGGGAAAAAAAGGGAAAAGGGAAAAAAGGGAAAAGGGAAAAAAAGGGAAAAGGGAAAGGGAAAAGGGAAAAGGGAAAAGGGAAAAGGGAAAAAAGGGAAAGGAAAAAAGGGAAAAAGGGAAAGGGAAAAAAGTGAAAAGGGAAAAGGGAAAAAAAAGGGAAAAGGGAAAAAAAGGGAAAAGGGAAAAAAAGGGAAAAGGGAAAAAAAGGGAAAAGGGAAAAAAAGGGAAAAGGGAAAAGGGAAAAAAAGGGAAAAGGGAAAAAAAGGGAAAA
The DNA here is from genome assembly GCA_964023405.1 of Apodemus agrarius. Classification (NCBI taxonomy): domain Eukaryota; kingdom Metazoa; phylum Chordata; class Mammalia; order Rodentia; family Muridae; genus Apodemus; species Apodemus agrarius. The sequence goes on along the minus strand of OZ030021.1, from coordinate 68,786,858 downwards.
GGGAAAAAAAGGGAAAAGGGAAAAGGGAAAAGGGAAAAGGGAAAAGGGAAAAGGGAAAAAGGGAAAGAAAAAAGGGAAAAGGGAAAAAAAGGGAAAAGGGAAAAAAGGGAAAAGGGAAAAAAGGAAAAGGGAAAAAAGGGAAAAGGGAAAAAAGGGAAAAGGGAAAGGGAAAAAAGGGAAAAGGGAAAAGGGAAAAGGGAAAAAGGGAAAAGGGAAAAGGGAAAGGGAAAGGGAAAAGGGAAAAGGGAAAAAAAGGGAAAAGGGAAAAAGGGAAAAGGGAAAAAGGGAAAAGGGAAAGGGAAAAGGGAAAAGGGAAAAGGGAAAAGGGAAAAGGAAAAGGGAAGAGAAGAGAAGAGCAGAAAAGAAAAGAAAAGAAAAGAAAAGAAAAGAAAAGAAAAGAAAAGAGAAAAAAGAAAAAAGAAAAAAGAAAAGCCAGGCAGTGGTGACGCACGCCTGTAATCCCGGCACTCTGGGAGGCAGAGGCAGGTGGATTTCTGAGTTTGAGGTCTACAGAGTGAGTTCCTGGACGACCAGGGCTATACAGAGAAACCCTGTCTCAAAAAAACCAAATCCAAAAAAGGAAAAAGAAAAAAAGAAAAAAAAAAGAAAAGCCAAATTTTCCTTGGAAAGAATGAGGTGAATTTGATTTTGAGACAAGTAAAGTTATAATCATGGACAAACAAAATTAAATGTATTTTTAAACTAGTGATACAACTAAAACACAGGCAATCCTTTGCACAAGTCAAGGGTTTTTAGTATGTAAAGTGTTATGTTTCTATCCAAGTAAACTACCATACCAAAACACAAGTTTAAAGTGATGATAAATCAAAAAAGTCACTGATTTTTTCCTTCTATACAATGAAAGCAATCTTGTGTTGAGTCAGCTAATAGGTCAGCGTGAGAGCAGATGAGACAAAACCAAGAGTTGATAACTCCCGAAACTGGATGCTAGTTCACTGTGTAATTCTATTTATCAGAGTGTGTGTGCACATGCATGTGTACATGTGTGTGTGGGTGTGCGGGAGCAGGTCCCCTAGTCCTAAGTGTGGGCAAGAACAGGCTTGGTGTGGGTGTACATGGGCTCCTAAGGCAGTTTTGTGGTCCTGGCTCTCTTTGACCTTGATGTGGGCTCTAGGGATGAAATAGGTCATCAAGCTTGCATGCTAAGCCATCTTGATAGCCCTCTACTTGACATATATTTAAAATATTCTAGATTAAAATGGGTTTTAAAAACCTGTTTTCGAAAAAAATCTACAATACTACTTTTAAATTACCTGTATGTATAAATTAAGAAAATGAAGGTTGATGGTTGACAGTAATAAAATTCCCTTTAAGAGAGTGATCAGGAGAATAGCTAACTCTATAATGTCATTTTTGTTTTATGGGCTTTTTAAGAGGCAAGGTCTTACTCAATAGCCCAGAGTGGTCTGTACAGTATGTAGCCTAGACTAACCTGGACCTCCCTGTTATTCTCCTGTCTCAGCCTCCAAAAGTACTAGGAATCTGGGCAGGAGTCATTGTGTTAACAGACAGGGCTGTTCAAAGAAAAGAAAATCTGTTCAGTTTTTTTGGTTTTTTTTTGTTTTTTTTTTTTTGTTTTGTTTTGTTTTTTGTTGTTGTTTTTGGTTTTTTGTTTTTTTGTTTTTGTTTTTTTTTTTTTTTTTTTTGAGACAGGGTTTCTCTGTCCTGGAACTCACTCTGTAGACCAGGTTGGCCTCGAACTCAAAAATCCACCTGCCTCTGCCTCCCAGGTGCTGGGATTATAGGCGTACGCCACCACTGCCCAGCCAGAGCCTCTCTAGGAATCCCCCGAACTCCAGCATCAGACATCCTGCCTCACGGATTGAGCAACTGCCAGATTCTTGGCCTGCCCATTGGGAGGCGGCCCTTTTTGGACTATCCAGACCACAGCTAGTAATCCACTCTAATAAACCTCCTTTATATCTGTATATATAGTCAATCCATCAGTTCTGTTCCTTTAGAGAGCCCTGGCTAATACAATCTGGGTGTTGTGTGTCTGTTTATCTGTGACAAGTGATCCTACAAAGCTGACGGTGGCTTCCCAGTTCATACCCCTCTATCTCAACAGCCCATGCCATGGAGTTGTCTGCACAGTACACCAGGCCTTCAAATAGAAACTTCAAAAGTAGAAGAGTCCTACCTGAACCTCTAAGTGTCTGACAGAAACCATAAACTAATGGTGCTAGACACTGGTGAACTTCTGAACTATTCTATCACAGAAATGACACAAGAGTGATACTCACACTTCTGTAGTGAAGGAAAAGAAATGCAAAGCATTAACAACTACCCAGCAAGCACCAGTTAGCTCTAGTAAACACAGCTGGCAGACAGCTGATGGAGCAGTGTGAGAGCACTTGCCCAGAAGGCATTAAGCCCTGAATTCAATGCCCTGTGCTACTAAATCACACTTTGAATTTGCAGGTGTGGTAGCAAACGCCTGTAATCCCAGCACTCAGGAGACTGAAATAAGAGATCACTGTGAACTCTGCGGCCAGCCTGCACTAGTAAGACTCAGTGGAAAGGAGAGGAGAAAGAAAGGAGAGGGAAGGGAGAGGAGGGGAGGGGATGGGAAGGGAGAGGAGGGGAGGGGATGGGAAGGGAGAAGAGGGGAGGGGATGGGAAGAGAGAAGAGAGAAGAGAGAGCGGAGGGGAAGGGATAAAAGAGAGGGGAGGAAAGGGAAGAAAAGGGAGGTAAGGAGGGAAATCCTCCAGTAGGTACTTTTTCAACAATATAGAATTTACAAATGTTTAAAATATATTGATGCTTTTACTGCAAGACCAAAAACTCCACTAATTTTACTTTAAGAGGTTACAATAATAATGTATGGATTTTATTAACAAAACAAAAATATGCATTCTGAAGATGAGCCAATATTTGAACTGCAAAATTGGAAAAATAGATAAAAAATAAGTTATGCGTGCGCGCGCGCGCGCGCGCACGCGCACACACACACACACACACTTGGGTAGCCGTTTGTACACTGTAATCAAACACATCTGTGGTTCTGTGCTCTGGAACTGTCTGAGAAGTGACTGGAGAAGTGGCTCTGTGGTAAGGCACTTGCCACCAAGCCTGACCGTCTGAGTCTGATCCCTCGAATTCATAAGGTGAAGAGAGAAAGCCAACCTTACCAGTTGTCCTTTGATGTCATGACATCATTCAAGGTACCTGCACACCCATACACATACACACTAAATAATAAACAAAAATAGAGTAAGAACTGAAACCAAAGGCTCACAAAATGTATTTGCTGGCAATTGTGCTCACAAGAGCAACACTTTTAACACCAGAAGGTGAAAACAAGCCAAACGCTCATCGTCTGACAAACGGATAAAGAAAATGTGAGACAGAAATTCAGTGAAATATTACTCAAGATTTCAAGGAAGGAAATTCTGAAGAACACTACACTCCATTATGCAAAGTGACATAGCCAGACATAAGAGACCACTCGCTGTGAGAACACTCACATAAAGTCTGAAACAGGCAGCTGTGTGGAGACAGGAGGTGGGTCAGCACTGCTTAGAGCCAAAGAGGCTGAGATAAGGAATGACAGCCAAGGGCCCGAAGCCTTGGGAAGGCATTTCTTTGTGAGATGAGAAAACACTCAAAGCTCGGCTGCCATGACGGATGCACCTCTCTGTGGTTATCCCTAAGCCCCTGGCACATACACCCTCACCAATGACTGCTGTGGCAGAAGAAGTATATGCAATGAAGTCGTCTTTAAGACTGCACAAGGACTGCAAAGGGACTGACCACTACACACGGTGGAAGGCAGCCCTGCACAACACCCTGGGCCTTAGGAACCTTTGCACCTAGGTTCCATTTGGTGGGAGAGTCAGTCCCAAACGCGCTCCTATTACTGCCAGTGCGTCTTCACGTAGGGTGTCTTTAAATGATTTGTTTGTATGTCTGGTTGGGTTTCTCTGTGTAACAGCCCTGACTGACCTGGAATTCACTCTGTAGACCAGACTGCCATCACCTGCATCTGTCCCCAAAGATTAAAGGCGAGTGCTGTGAAACCAGGCTACATCAGGATTCCTTTAAAATGTCAAATAGTCCACATTCTTACCATTCCAACTTGGTCAATGGTCTCTTGCACTCTATCCAAAAGGACAGAAATAATCTCAGGGTGAACAGCTGCAACAGCCCCCAAAAGCTCTCGACCAACCTTTGAAAAAGTCTCTCTGGTAGACAGTGTGACATAAGATACCTAAATGAGAGGAAGGGAGAGAAATGATCGTTTTAACACTAATTAACAATTAAAACATATTTCCATAGATTTTCCTCCACAAAACATAATCTCACATTGAGCCTCAGAAACTTGTCAGAGCTTGAGATAGCAAACTATGCACCTTGAGGCTGGAAGGTGTTAGAAAACAGGAAACCTTTCCGCCCCGAGTTCAAGTGCTGCACTAGGAGACTCAGTCCCGCAGAATCCGGCAGGCAGGGGCCGAAGCCACAAACACTGGAAGCCTGAACTAGGAGAACCCTTTGAGTCCATTAGTTGGTGGCCAGTTTGGGCCATCTCATCTCAAAAGGCCAAGTTTCTCATTTGTGATGAAACAAATGGGTATCTGGCAGAAGCCTTGCCGTGACCTCTGGGAACAGCCCTCAGTGTTTTGCAGATGGAGCTCCTTGTGGCAGGGCCCTTTGGAGATTCCCACCTACCTGGCAAGGACCTGCAGACAGGAAGCTACAGACCCCTCGAGGACCCTAAGGCACCCTCCCGACCATTCACTATGCTTATCCTTATGGCAATAATTAGTTTCACTTTGTCAGCTGTGACTGTGGCTTGGCTTATTGGGCACAAGTCTCTTGAATGACTCTTTGATAATTTTTCTGAAAGTGTCTACAGAGAAATAACGCCCTCTTTGCAGTTTATCATAGAAACTGGTTCTCCAGCTATCCCAGGCTATCGCTGGCTGCCTCTGCAGTCACCCTGCACAATCGGGAGGAAGTCACTAAGATTAATGATTTCTTGCTTAACTGTTTTAAAGTGATAACTACATTCTAAGAACTTAGAGGACGGCGTTAAGAACTTATGGACCATACAAGGAAAAAATAAAGGGCACAAAAGATCAGCTATCCCTCCAGTGCAAAGAAAAAAAATTGACAAAGGAATCTAAATCTCCCCATCCCCTTGGAGGCAAAAGTACAAGTAGAAACTGCCAAGAAGAGGAGAAACTTGGTCCTAACAGTCAGGTGTCTAACTGGGCCACTTTGTCTGGCCACAGCAGGAGAGGATGCACTAGCCCTAATGTGCCAGGGTGGGGCAGATCTAGATGGTCCTCCACCCACTCACAGGAGGAGAGGGAGGGGTTCGGGGAGGCACTTGTGAGGGAAGACTAGGATGTGAGGGCAGCAATCAGGATGGAAACTGAAGTAATTAATTAGTTAATTAATTGGGGAAAAAGAATCAGGTTTCAATCACTGCCATTCTGAAAATATATGAAGAATAGGACCACACTGCTGTTCCCACAAAAGTGATATGTGAGCCATAGAAATTAGATTCACACCCGAAAATATAATTCTAGATATAGTATCATACCTTCTGCTGGCTATAAAAATGAAACATCATACTGTCAACCAGAGCTTGAAGATCTTTCCTTTCTGGGGCAGCATGTCTGCTCCCAGCCTAGGCACAGGATGAATAGGATGTGTCTGGCTAGATATAATCATTTGGCTTGCAATATAACATGCATGTTTAGATACAAGGAATGCTTAACTGATGCTTAGATACAGGGTGAAGGTCAATTCATGACGACAAGGGAGAGGGGAAGAGGAAAAGAAATGAAACAGGTAAATGCTGATGATCCTTGGAAAGTGATTAAAGAGACTGAGTCGAGACTGCTCATGCTTGAATGCTATGGAACTAGTATAAATAACGTAAGACGGCTCAAGCTACTTGAAGCCACTTGCTTAAATGTCACCAAGTGGTTACCGTCTTCATTTTCACCAGTGGCACACCTTCAGCCTTTGCCCCAGAACTCCTCTGGAGCTGGACTCTGGCAAATACCTAAACTTATTAATGTGAGAAAAATTACTAAAATTATTTTTAATACATTAATACATTTCACTGAAATACATAATCTCTCCTACAAAATAAAAACCTAAGAGTAAAGTTTCTAAAATCTTGGCATACAGGACTGCCTTCCAAGCCAAACAAGCACCATCTTCAGGAACTCACTGTGCCTGTTTACAGGTGAGCATCAGAGCTGGCTTCTTCACTGCTGACTCCCTTAGAGGAGGGAGAGCAGCGATTTACTGGACCCACCTGAGTACGAAGCCATTTCTATGCAGCCTAGCCCTAACTGCACATCATCACAGGTTTCTGGGATCCCGGGAAAGTGAGATCCCTGCAATCTCTGTGTTTCTCCCCTCTTAGAGAGGAGAGAAACTATGGAGTGCCAGGATCTCCTCTCAGCTGGTCACTGTGTAGATGAAGAGGAAAGATAAAGGCAGACTGCAAGTTCCCTTTTCTGTTGAAGATGGGTAACTAACAGCAGAGATAAACCAAAACTTCTCTGCCAAGGTCAGTGTTCTACGCTTTCACTTAAACTGACTTGGGGTCATCTCTCCGTGTCCCTGGGAGGGAAACTAAAGTGGCGTGTTCTGTGTGGCTATAGTAGACACAATAAGAGCTCTATATCCGGCTGTGCTAAACTGTTCATTCCTTACCAAAAGTTTGCATCGACTGTCAAGAGAGAAGAGTGGGAAACAGAATTATAAAGTACAGATTGTCAAAATCCCTTATGGCGAATGATGATGCCTGGCTTCTCCACCCACCCATAAGTGCAGGTGGCAGCTCGGTGAGGACAGTTTTTAAAAGCAATACCCAAGCATGAGTGGGCAGCCCCAAGGCCCAAAGCATTGACAAAACTTTACATTCTAACCTCATAGATCTCCAGAACAATGATTTTTATGAAGTCTTCGTCCACATTAGTTCTTCTGGCTCGAGCCATCTGAGCAAAGGTCGTCAGGAGACAGATCTCCTCTGAGCTGTTTATGGAAGAAAGACACTTCTCAAAGCTCGCAAAATGCTCGGGGTCTGCAAGTCACATCAAAAAAATAAAATGTAGAAATAGGATCATATATTGAGTTACACATGACATAAAAATTCAAATTTTAAAAATATTTAAGATAAAAAGGATCTTCCTCTTTCCAAAATGGATCCCTACCAGTTCAGAAGTTGAATCAGGCCGGGCGGTGGTGGCGCACGCCTGTAATCCCAGCACTTGGGAGGCAGAGGCAGGCGGATTTCTGAGTTCGAGGCCAGCCTGGTCTACACAGAGAAACCCTGTCTCAAAAAACCAAAAAAAAAAAAAAGAAGAAGAGGAGGAGGAGGAGGAGGAGGAGGAAGGAGGAGGAGGAGGAGAAGGAGGAAGGAGGAGGAGGAGGAGGAGGAGGAGGAGGAGGAGGAGGAGGAGGAGTAGAAGTAGTAGTAGTAGTAGTTGAATCAGCTGGCCTGAGAGCCCAACAAACAGAAATATAGTGTAGACTCAGTGTAGACTCAGAGCAAAGAGTTAACACTAAGGCATGCCTCATCTCGCAAAGAACTAGGCACAGATCTGGAGATAACCCAAAGCAGCGCAAAGCACTGCTGCTGCCCCTGAGTGTCACTGCCAACCCACGGGCACAGGTGACTCTCCTGGGCTCGTTTTCAGCCAGCAACCATTCAGCATAAGCATGGCACTCCAAACACAGCAGATTAGCTCATAAACCAAGATTACAAACAAGAAATTGAATAAAACAAGCAGTACATAATCCATCCAGCCTTGTTTTCAGAGGATGCTGTGTAAGCAATATTATACTTTATTAATACATAACTTTGTAATGTATCAATATGATAACTATAATACAAGTAGGAACCAGGCATAAAAAGCAAAACTTTTACAAAAAGATATGGACAAAAAGCCCATTTATGAAGTATGTTCTAGCCTGAGCTAGAAGTACGTGGGACAGAAGATGGCACTGCAGAAGAGACCGAACAAGAACCAGCCTGAGTCAGAGCCCACGCTTACCATCCTCGGCCCCTGCTGAGGAAGGAGCGCCGCTCACCTGTGTCTGTCACTCCACACACAGAATTAGTAGCCAGAGAAGAGGTTGTGCGACACTCAGAGCAGGTAGATCATGGTCAACTACAGTAGTATAATGCAAGCACCTCCCAGGACAGTGGGAAACATTTTATGAAGCAGAGAAGTGCAAAAAAAAACAAACAAAAAAAACAATAAACCTTGAAACAGGAAGGCAAAAAAACAAAAAGCAGATTTGTATAGAACATATAAACACAGAATAAAAACAGAGAAGAATGAAGAAAAAAAATAGCTGCAAAAACCTGCCAATATATTTTTTAAGGTTTTATACAGTATGGTTTTCTTTCTTCTTGTTTGGATTTGTTGTTACTGTTGTTGTCGTTGTTGTTGTTGCTGCTACTGCTGATGCTTCTGCTGTTTTGAGACAGTTTCTAAATAGTATTGGCTGTCTGAGAACTCACTGCCTGGCCTAGAACTCAGAGATCTCCCTGCCTCTGAAATTAAAGGTGCTTTTTCTTTTAAGCAATGCAGAGGTTTAAAAATTTAGAAGAGATTTTGGTATGAATCCTATTAGCATTCTATTATGTTTTGTTCCATATTTCTTTAATTTAAAGGGTAATGGATAAACATCTTTATATCTAACTAGACAGTCTGGTTTTTTTGTTTGTGTTTGTTTTGTTTGTTTAGTTTTAGTTTTAGTTTTAGTCTTAGCTTTTGTGAGAAAGGTCTCTCTACACAACCCTAGTTGTGCTGGACTATGTAGGCCAGATTGCTCAAACAAGTGTTGGGATTAAAGGCGTGTACTACCACGCCCCACTCACACTCTTTTTTTTTTTTTTTTTTTTTTTTTTAATGATTCATTTGTTTTTATTTTACAAGAATGGGTAGTTCTGGGGCTGGAGAGATGGCTCAGTGGTTAAGAGCACTGACTGCTCTTCTGAAGGTCCTGAGTCCAAATCCCAGCAACCACATGGAGGCTCACAACCATCTGTAACGAGATCTGATGCCCTCTTCCGGTGTGTCTGAAAACAGCTACAGTGTACTTACAAATAACAAATAAATCTTTAAAAAAAAATAATGGGTAGTTCTGCCTGCGTGTATGTACAATGCATATGACACTGCAGAGGAGGCCAGAGGGAGCTGCTTGTCCTGGAACCATCCTATAGGTACTAGAAACCAAACGTGGTCCTCTGCAAGAACATTTTTAACATTCTAACATAAATATCCTGCAGTTCAATGTCAGTAAGCATTAAAACGCAATCAAGTCTTCACTCAAATTAGTTTTTGTTGTTTTGGTTTTGGGGGTTCATTTTGGTGCTAAGGATTGAACCTAGAACCTTACATAAACTAAGTACACACACAAGACTACCACTGTGCTACACACTTAAGTTTCTGAAGGATTGCTGTCTACCTCTTACCTACTTCATAAAATCAATACAATTAAGAAAAACAAAACAGAAAAAAAAAATCAGTGGAACAACTGGGCACAAGCCTTAACAGACTTCGAGACAATTAACAAGGCTTCTTGATCTGACTAGAATTTTACACATGCAAAAAAGTGATTCATCAAAGGTAGATCATATGCTTACTGCACAGACTGGGACCTGATGGAATCTGAGATATGCTGCCTTCCCTCTAACCAATGGAACAGTGAAGCAGTCCCGGATGTCAAATCATCACACCACAGTGCTTCTAAAAGCAGGACTAACACTGCGACCGCGGCGCAGACAGAGACAGCACTCTGCTCAGGTACCTTGGAGTTGCCTCTTGCACTCGGCCGGCTGCAGGGAGGCGCAGAGCTGCTGCAGGTTCTCACTCTCCACCTGGTGCATGAGGTAGAAAAGCTTCCAGAGCATCTGGACCGAAAGCGTGCCAAAGGGCATCTCAGACATAAACAGCCAAATGCCGAGTCTGCACAGTATAAACAGAACCAGGAAAGTTGACGGTCAGCACGCCTCGCCACACTAAGGAAGCGAAGCAAGGCCGGCGCTGCTCTACCACTTTTCTAACAGGCATCCGGAGGGAGGTATGTTTTACCATACCAAGATGCTTGTACCAAGAGTATCTAAGATTTGGGGAATTTTCTATTATTTTGGATATCTGCACATATATAATAGTATGTACCATGGAAAACACTGAAGTCTAAACATAAATGCCTGATGCACGATTCACAACAGCCAAGATATGGAACCAAATGTTCATTAAAAGGTGACTAGATAAAGAAAATATGTACATACACACAATGTGGTATTCAGCAGAACGAGGGCTATTTGGAGAGAGGAAACGGGCTAGTCAAGAGGGAGACAGACAGACAGACAGACAGAGAGGTAGAAGGGAAAATATGAGCAAGATACAAGGATTACATGTGATGTCTTGTGTATACTTTATATACATGGCTGTAATAATGATTTTATACAGCATTTTTCCTGTGCCTGTGTGTACATGACATGAGGTCAAATGCAGAGTTTCCCACATATAACATAATATTAGCACAAAAGGTTTCTAATTCTTGCTGGGCAGTGGTGGCACACGCCTTTAATCCCAACACTCTGGAGGAAGGGACAGGGTATCTGAGTTCAAGGCTGGCCTGGTCTACAGAGTGAGCTCCAGGACAGCCAAGGCTGTTACACAGAGGCGCCCTATCTTGAAAAACACAAACAAGAGAAAAACTACTAATTCTTGAACTTACTATGCTACAATATTCAATCTGCATATATCATCAATTTATTCCATTCTCACAAAAACAAAGGCAACATTATTATCATAAATTTACACATGAGACCTCTCAGACATATGGAGAATATTAAGAACAATTACTGGGTTTTGAACAAAAGATCCTTTTTAAGACCAGAATGAGAGAGAAGCTATCTTACTCAGGGTTACTACTGCTGTGATGAAACACCGTGACCAAAGTAACTTGGGGAGGAAAGGGTTTATTTGGTTTACACTTCCGCATCACTGTTCATCATCAAATGAAGTCAGGGCAGGAACTCAATCAAGCAAGGCAGGAGCCTGGAGGAGGAGCTGATGCAGAGGACATGGAGGGTGCTGCTTACTGGCTTGCTTCCCATGGTTTGCTCAGCCTGCTTTCTTATAGCACCCAGGACCACAGCCCACGGATAGCACCACCCACAATGCTCTGGGCCCTCCCCATCAATCACTAATAAAGAAAACACCCTGAAGGCTTTCCTGTAGCCCAGTTTTTTGGAGGCATTTTCTCAACTGAGGCTCCTTCGTCTCTGGTAACTGTAGTTCCTATCAAGTTAACATAAAATTATCCGTCACAGAGGCTGTTTCCAAGATACTGATATGTGTTGGGTCACATACAGGTTTAAGTACAAACACAGATATGGAAACTAAGGCCAAGAATTTACCCAAGATTAAGAGCTGATGAGCTATACCAAGCCATCCCTCTAGGGCCCATCTAAGTCAGTGACTTTCACGCTGGCCTTGCTTCCCATGCAGGACGCTCTCACCAGTGCTTCCCCACCTCGTACCTTTTAGCTCTCAGGACATGCAAGACAGCTCTGAGAAACAGCTCATCAAACTCCATCTGCAGCTTCTCCATGGAGTAGGGCTGTAGTGTTAACCCCAGGCCCGTGCTATGGCTCACATACTGTGCCCAGTGGTCACTCACATAGCCAAGGGTCATCCTGAGTATGAGGAAAACAGCATGGTATTCATCAGTCGCTCACTCAGCACCACCTTACATTACATGAGAAGGGATAACATGCTCAGTATGTACTAACTGTACACCTACTATCTGCTCAGTTCTGAAGGTAATCTTAGAGCAATGAGAAACCAATCCTCGTGGTAATGGCCTAGCAGAAAGCATAAGGACAGGTAAATGAGGAAAATGAATGTCGCATTTCATGTTGGATTGCATTCATAGCTCTCCTCAGCTCCATGAGGGCTACAGGGCACAGCACAGGTACACATACTAGGATCTCAGCTTCCTAAGGGACCCCAGGCTTTAAGGGAATCCTATAAATCTTCATAAAACTGACTAAAATAAATTAATATAAACTAATTCACTTTGGAGAACAAAACTGGAAAAGTGCAAGAGTTTTACAGTTTTATGAACTTTCTTTTGAGAGAAGAAGTTAGATTTAAAAAAATAGCCTATGTACATGCTATAGGAAATAATCGAGAAAAAAATCCCTGAAGATGTAGAAAAGGGTATGAAGTTGATTTAGAAAAAAGCAGTACATAAACTCAAAATTCTTTCAAGCACTTGCTGATAAAAGTTCAATGTGAGAATTCGAACCCAGTTCAATTTGTAATGTGTAAATTTTCAATGTGTAAATTTGAACCCAGTTCAAATAGAGTGACTTATTTAAGACGTTGACACATTTCTAACTATTTTAAACCCCAGGAAGCCATGGTCGAAAGATGGCAGAGGAACACTGGCAGTGAAGAAGGCCTGCCGGCTGGCCACAACTCAAATCAGTGGCAGTTCCAAAGAAAAGCAGGCTGTGGACTGAAAGGGAGCAGAGACGGGAAGGCCTGAATCTTCCTTGACCCTTCCCTCCACAGCAGCTTTGAGAGTCAGAACAAAACTGGAAACTAATGAGTCAGCTGAATCTGAGATCATTAACCACATGCTTTCACTGAACACACTTATGAAATCCCACCTAGCTGATGGGAGAACTACCTCACTTCCAAGAAGACAGAAGTGTGATCTACAACCCGCAATGCTGTGTCTAAGCAAGGTGGCACCAGCCCAGGAGTGCCACCAGCAGCACTACCTGATCAGGTATCCAATGCGCTTCACGAACTGCCTATAGCGGGCTCTGTTAAAGGTGTCTAGTCCCACAGCCAAAAGTTCCACTAATGAGTTGGCAAAGGCAAAAATTTTCATCATCTCTTGGGGCCTTGTTGTTTCAGGTAAGTAATCACCTGGAAGTGAAACAGATAAAAAGGACAAACTGTAATCAGTAGAACAAAACACTGCAGAACACAGGTGTATGATTCAGTGAGAAAGCCAGGAGAGGAGGAATTAGCACCATGTCTCTTGCTCCAACATCATAGTCAAGAAGGGAACTTGAAAGAATGTGCATTAATGTATTTAAAATAGGTAGCACATGCACGACTGAGCCTTCATTTAAGCATGAGTAAAAAAATTATAAACACAAGAGAGAGAAGGGTTTGCACAGGTGGACAAAGGAAACCCCACCAAAGAAGCAGGACTTGATGCCTCCTGTGTGGACCCTGTGCCATGACCATCTTTCAGTTATGACAAGAGATTGATCTACCTTTTGCTTTAAACCCAAGAAGATGCTGAAAGAGCTCCTGGAAGGGAAACTGGGACAAAAGGGTGACCAAGTCGTCTTCGTTAAGGAGAATCCAACTGGTCTCAGGGTCTTCATCCTAGAGGGAAGATGCCAAGTCACATCAGCTAACCAGAGATCACACCATAGGTTATAGAAACTAAATCATCCCACAAATCACAACGTAGTCCTTACAGGCTCTTTCTCAAGGCCAGTCCCCTAATAGCCTTAAATCCACAGCCAGGTTAGAAGTCTTCTGAAATTCAAGTATAATTCATATATACTTGGTTAATATCCATTGTTCAGAGCCTAAAACAATGCTCATTAAATTTCTATCAAATGCCGGGCATGGTGGCGCACGCCTGTAGTCCTAGCACTTGAGAGGCAGAGGCAGGTGGATTTCTGAGTTCAAGGCCAGTATGGTCTACAAAATGAGTTCCAGGACAGCCAGGACTACACAGAGAAACCCTGTCTCGGGGGGAAAAAGATTTTTTTTTCTATCAAAAAGAAGAGTAAAAACTCTTCTAGAGCCAGGCTATGACAGCACCTGCCTTTAATTCCACTACCCAGGAGGCAGAAACAGGCAGATCTTGGAGTTTGAGACCAGCCTGGTTGACAGAGCAAGTTCTAGGCCAGCCAGGACTACACAAAGAAACTCTGTCTCAAAAAAAAAAAAAAAAAAAGGCAAGGCAAGGCAGACCTTCCAGACCTTACTGTGAGATTCACTGCTCAGACAAAACAATCAAAGAAACAATCATATTCTACTACAGGCCAAGTTATTTGTAGCTACAGTTCTCTTCTACTAAAACTCAAGAACTATTAACATGTTCAAGACTTTTGAGGAAACAGCTAGTATTTGCTACAGATGCCTCAGGTTCTGCTATGGGCAAAAAACAAAACAAAACAAAACTGTGAACAAAGATCATTCAGGGGCCATCACTGGTGTCTTTTTGAAATAGAGCCTTAAAGTCACCTTAGAAATCAAGCTAACCCTTGTCCCCATGTGCACTACGCTATCTACTGTCCCCATGAGAGCTTAGTGACGGCTCTGCCCCAGGAATCATGAGGCTGGCGCTTAGTCCCAAGCTTAGCAGTACTAGGGTTAATGTGTGACCTTTAAGACATGAGCCCCAGTGAGGGCTCTAAATTATTGATGATACTTACTCATAAAAGGGTGCTATGGAAAGCCAGCCCTATCCAGCTCCCAGATTTGTTTTGAGATGAGATTCTCTGTGTTCCACCATCTATTAGGAAGCCCCTACCAACACCTGTGACATGCCACTGGCAGTGGGGGCTTGCTTTTAACATCCAAAATTGTCATCTCGCTGTGACTGAGTGGATGGATGCAGCCAGGAACTCAGGGAACACCTGAGTGTCAGATCAGTTGAGACACGGTCCACCACGGCCCCACCTGCACCCAGGAGCTGGACAGTGCCACAGCTGTCTGTGCACCTATCCTGCCAGGGGACATCAGCTCTGCAGAGAATCCGCATTTAGAGGGAGTCCCGCGTTTAGAGGTGAGGCCGCCATCTTTGCTCCTGTAACTGAGCAGACAGGTGTAGCCAGGAACACGGGGAACACCAGAGTGTCAGGTCAGTTGGGACACGGACCTCCAGAGCCCCACCTGTACCCAGGAGCTGCACAGCACCACAGCACTCTGTGCCAGGGGAGAACAGGTCACCCAGGGGTGCTGAGACAGGCTTGCAGGCACACAGGAAGAACAAGCATCAGCCAGAGACAGCAGGACCAACTAACATCAGAGATAACCAGATGACAAAAGGCAAACATAGGGACGTTACTAACAGAAATCAAGGCAACATGGCACCATCTGAACCCAATTCTCCCACAACAGCAAGTCCTGGATACCACAACACAGTAGAAAAACAAGATTTGGATTTAAAATCACAGCTCATGATGCTGATAGAGGGTTTCAAGAAAGCCATAAATAACTCCCTTAAAGAAATACAAGAGAACACAAGTAAACAGGTAGCAGCCCTTAAAGAATTACAGGAAAGCACAACCAAACAGGTGAAGAAATTGAATAAAACCATCCAGGATCTAAAAATGGAGGTAGAAACAATAAAGAAATCACAAAGAGAAACTACTCTGGAGATAGAAAACCTAGAAAAGAAGTCAGGAGGCAAGGATGCAAGCATCAACAACAGAATATAAGAGATAGAAGAGAGAATCTCAGACGCAGAAGATACCATAGAAAGCATTGACACAACAGTCAAAGAAAATGAAAATGCAAAAAGCTCCTGACCCAAAACATGCAGGAAATCCAGGACAAAATGAGAGAACCAAACCTAAGGATTGTAGAAACAGAAGAAAGTGAAGATTTCCAACTTTAAGGGCCAGTGAATGTCTTCAACAAAATTATAGAAGAAAACTTCCCTAACCTAAAGGAAGAAATGCCCATGAACATACAAGAAGCCTACAGAACTCCAAGTAGATTTGACCAGAAAAAGAAATTCCTCCTGTTACATAATAATTAAAATGCCAACTGTACTAAACAAAGAAAGAATATTAAAAGCAGTAAAGGGAAAAGGTCATGTAACATATAAAGGTAGGCCTATCAGAATTACACCAGACTTCTCATCAGAGACTATGAAAGCCAGAAGATCCTGGGGAGATGTCATACAGACCTTAAGAGAACACAAATGCCAACCCAGGCTGCTATACCCAGCAAATCTCTCAATTACCATAGATGGAGAAACCAAGGTATTCCATGACAAAAACAAATTTACATAGGATTTTTCCACAAATCCAGCCCTTCAAAGGATAATGAATGAAAAACACCAAGAAAAAGAGAGGAAACTACACACTAGAAAAAGCAAGAAATTAATCTTCTTTCAACAAAACCAAAAGAAGATAACCACACAAACATAAAAATTACATCAAAAATAACAGGAAGCTCTCTCCTTTTCTGACTGGAACCATGGAGGCTGTTCCAGAGAAGAAAAAGAAGGTTGTCCCTGTGCCAGAAACCCTTAAGAGAAAGGTTACTGCTGTGCCAAAAACCCTAAAGAAAAGGGTTACTGCTGTGCCAAAAACCCTAAAGAAAAGGGTTCCTGCTGTGCCAGAAACCCTTAAGAAAAAGCAAAGGGCCTTTAATCCCAGCACTTGGGAGGCAGAGGCAGGTGGATCTCTGAGTTCGAGGCCAGCCTGGTCTACAGAGTGAGTTCCAGGACAGTCAGAGCTACATAGAGAAATCCTGTCTTGAAAAACCAAAAAAAAAAAAAAAAAAAGAAGAAGAAAAGAAAGAAAAGAAAAGAAGAAAGAAAGAAAATGCAAAGGCCTATAGTTCTCTTTCTTTGTTGGATCTTTGTGTGGTTTTGGTATCAGCCTAATTGTGGCTTCATAGAACGAGTTGGGCAGTGTTCCTTCTGTTTCTATTTTGTGGAATAGTTTAAAGAGTATTGGTGTTAGGTCTTCTTTGAAAGTCTGATAAAATTCTGCACTAAAACCATCTGGTCCTGTACTTTTCTTTGGTTGGGAGACTTTCTATAACCCCTTCTATTTCTCTAGGGGTTATGGGACTGTTTAGCTGATCTAATTGATCCTGATTTAATTTTGGTATTTGGTATCTGTCTAAGAAATTGTCCATTTCATCCAGATTCTCCAGTTGTGTTGAGTACAGGCTTTTGTAGTAGAATCTGATGATTTTTTGAATTTCCTCAGTTTCTGTTGTTATATCCCCCTTTTCATTTCTAATTTTGTTAATTTGGATACTGTCTCTGTGACCATTGGTTAGTCTGGCTAAGGGTTTATCTATCTTGTTGATTTTCTCAAAGAACCAGCTCCTGGTTTTGTTGATTCTTTGTATGGTTCTCTTTGTTTCTACTTGATTGATTTCAGCCCTTAGTTTGATGATTTCCTGTCTTCTACTACTCCTGGGTAAATTAGCTTCTTTTTGTTCCAGGGCTTTCAGGTGTGCCGTTAAGCTGCTAGTGTATGCTCTCTCCATTTTCTTTTTGGAGGCACTCAGGGCTATGAGTTTTCCTCTTAGCACTGCTTTCATTGTGTCCTATAGATGAGGGTAGGTTGTACCTTCATTTTCATTAAATTCTAAAAAGTCTTTGATTTCTTTCTTTATTTCTTCCTTGACCAAGGTGTTACTGAGTAGAGTATTGTTCAGTTTCCATGTATATGTGGACTTTCTGTTGTTTTTGTTGCCTTGACAGATAATTCCTTGATTGCTTGATCTCTGGGTAAATTTGGCATCATCTGCATGGAGGATCTAATTCATTAGATCTATACAGTTGGGAAATGCTTCAAGGAGGCAAATAACTTCCTGTGGCCCTTCAAAAAGGCCCTTTTCCTTCATTACACCTCGAGGCCCTCCACCCTTGAGGTGGAATGAAGGAAAAGCAACTCACTTTGTAGAAGGTGGAGATGCTGGCAACAGAGAAGGCCAGAAAAACAGGCTCACTAGATGGATGAACTCAGGTGTTGCCCATGGTATTTTTGTAATCTGGATAGTTAATAAACAGTCACAGCTTGGTCAAAACAAAAACAAAAACAAAAAGACAAACAAAAAAAAAACAGGAAGCAACAATCACTATTCCTTAATATCTCTTACATCAATGGACTCAATTCCCCAATAAAAAGACATATACTAAGAGATTGGATATGTAAACAAGACCCAACATTTTGCCTCATACAGGAAACACATCTCAGTGTCAAAGACAAACACTACCTCAGAGTAAAAGGCTGGATAACAATTTTCCAAGCAAATGGTACCAGGAAACAAGCCAGAGTGGCCATTCTAATATCGGATAAACTTTCGATATTGGTTGACTTTCAACCAAAAGTCATCAAAATAGACATGGAAGAACACTTCATACTCATCAAAGGAAAAATCTACCAAGAAGAACTCTCAATTCTGAACATCTATGCTTCAAACGCAAGGGCACCCTCGTTCGTAAAGAAACTTTACTAAAGCTTAAAGCAGACATTGACCTCACACAATAATTGTGGGTGGCTTCAACACCCCACTCTCCTCAGTGGACAAATCAGGGAAACACAAACTAAACAGAGACAAGGTGAAACTAACAGAAGTTTTGGGCCAAATGGATTTAACAGATATCTATACAACATTTAATCCTAAATCAAAAGAATATGCCTTCTTCTCAGCACCTCATGGTACCTTCTCCAAAACTAACCATATAATTGGTCACAAAACAGACCCCAACAGATATAAGATGGAACTAATCCCATGCCTCCTCTCAGATCACTGTGGAATAAGGGTGGTCTTCAATAGCAACAAAAACAACAGAAAGCCCACATACACATGGAAGCTGAACAATACTCAATGATACTTTGGTCAAGGAAAAAATAAGGAAAGAAATCGAAGACTTTATAGAATTTAATGAAAATGAAGGCACAACATACCCAAACTTATGGGACACAAAGAAAGCAGTGCTAAAAGGAAAACTCATAGCTCTGAGTGCCTCCAAAAAGAAACTGAAGAAAGCATACACTAGCAGCTTAGTGCCATACCTGAAAGCTCTAGAACAGAAAGAAGCTAATACACCCAAGAGGAGTAGAAGACAGGAAATTATCAAACTCAGGGATGAAATAAACCAAGTAAAAACAAAAAGAAAAAAAAACATAGAATCAACAAAACCAGGCACGGGTTCTTTAAGAAAATCAACAAGATAGATAGACCCTTAGCCAGACTAACTGGAGGGCACAGAGACAATAGCCAAATTAACTAAATCAGAAATGAAAAGGGAGATATAACAACAGAAACTGAGGAAATTCAAAAACTCATCAGATCCTACTACAAAAGCCTATACTCAACACAACTAGAAAATCTGGACGAAATGGACAATTTCCTAGACAGATACCAAATACCAAAATTAAATCAGGATCAGATAGACCATCAAACAATTCCATAACCCCTAAAGAAATAGAAGCAGTCACTGAAAGTCTCCTAACCAAAAAAAGTACAGGACCAGATGGTTTTAGTGCATAATTCTTTCAGACCATCAAAGAAGACCTAACACCAATACTCTTCAAACTATTCCACAAAATAGAAACAGAAGGAACACTTCCCAACTTGTTCTATGAAGCCACAATTAGGCTGATACCAAAACCACACAAAGATCTAACAAAGAAAGAGAACTTCAGACCAATTTCCCTTACGAATATCAATGCAAAAATACTCAATAAGCCGGGCGGTGGTGATGCACGCCTGTAATCCCAGGTGGATTTCTGAGTTTGAGGCCAGCCTGGTCTACAGAGTGAGTTCCAGGACAGCCGGGGCTACACAGAGAAACCCTGTCTTGAAAAAAAAAAAATACTCAATAAAATTCTTGCCAACCGAATCCAAGAACACATCAAAAACGATCATTCACCGTGATCAAGTAGGCTTCATCCCAGGGATGCAGGGATGGTTCAATATATGAAAATCCATCAATGTAATCCACTACATAAACAAACTCAAAGAAAAAAACCACATGGTCACTTCATTAGATGCTGAAAAAGAATTTGACAAAATTCAGCATCCTTTCATGTTCAAAGTCTTGGAAAGAACAGGAATACAAGGCCCATACCTAAACATAGTAAAAGCAATATACAGCAAACCAGTAGCCAATATCAAATTAAATGGAGAGAAACTTGAAGCAATCCCACTAAAATCAGGGACTAGACAATGCTGCCCTCTCTCTCCATATTTATTCAACATAGTACTAGAAGTTCTAGCCAGAGCAATTAGACAACAAAAGGAGGTCAAAGGGATACAAACTGGAAAGGAAGAAGTCAAACTATCACTATTTGCAGATGATATGATAGTATATTTAAGTGACCCAAAAAAATTCCACCAGAGAACTCCTACAGCTGATAAACAACTTCATCAAAGTAGCTGGATATAAAATTAACTCAAACAAATCAGTAGCCTTCCTATACTCAAAGGACAAGCAGGCTGAGAAAGAAATTAGGGAAACAACACTCTTCACAATAGTCACAAATGATATAAAAGTATCTTGGTGTAACTCTAACCAAACAAGTGAAAGATCTGTATGACAGGAACTTCAAGCCTCTGAAGAAAGAAATTGAAGACCTCAGAAGATGTAAAGATCTCCCATGCTCATAGATTGGTAGGATTAATGTAGTTAAAATGGCCATCTTGCCAAAAGCAATCTACAGATTCAATGCAATCCCCATCAAAATCCCAACTCAATTCTTCATAGAGTTAGAAAGAGCAATTCTCAAATTCATCTGGAATAACAAAAAACCCAGGATAGCTACAACTATTCTCAACTATAAAAGAACTTCTGGGGTAATCAGTATCCCAGACCTCAAGCAGTACTACAGAGCAATAGTGTTAAAAACTGCATGGTATTGGTACAGTGACAGGCAGGTAGATCAATGAAATAGAACTGAAGACCCAGAAATGAACCCACACACCTATGGTCACTTGATCTTTGACAAAGGAGCTAAAACCATCCAGTGGAAAAAACGATAGCCTTTTCAACAAATGGTGCTGGTTCAACTGGCAGCTAGCATGCAGAAGAATGCAAATCAATCCATTCTTATCTCCTTGTACTAAGGTCAAGTCCAAGTAGATCAAGGACCTCCACATAAAACCAGACACACTGAAACTAATAGAAGAGAAACTGGGGAAAAGCCTTGAGCACATGAGCACAGGGGAAATTTTTCTGAACAGAACACCAATAGCTTATGCTCTCAGAACAAGAATTGACAAATGGACCTCATAAAATTGCAAAGTTTCTGTAAGGCAAAGGACACTGTCAACAAAACAAAATGGCAATCAACAAATTGGTAAAAGATCTTCACCAACCCTACATCCGACAGAGGGCTAATATCCAATATATACAAAGAACTCAAGAAATTAGATTCCAGAGAGCCAAATAACCCTATTAAAAAATGGGATACAAGCCGGGTGTGGTGGCACATGCCTTTAATCCCAGCACTTGGGAGGCAGAGGCAGGCGGATTTCTGAGTTCCGAGGCCAGCCTGGTCTACAGAGCGAGTTCCAGGACAGCCAGGACTACACAGAGAAACCTTGTCTCGAAAAACAAAACAAAAAAAAAAATGGGGTACAGATCTGAACAAAGAATTTTCACCTGAGGAATATCAAATGGCTAAGAAGCACCTAAAGAAATGTTCAACATCCTTAGTCATCAGAGAAATGCAAATTAAAACAACCCTGAGATTTCACCTCATACCAGTCAGAATGGCTAAGATCAAAAACTCAGGTGACAGCAGGTGCTGTCAAGGATGTGGAGAAAGAGGAATACCCCTCCACTGCTGGTGGGATTGTAGGCTGGTACAACCACTCTGGAAATCAGTCTGGCAGTTCCTCAGAAAACTGGCCATGATACTATCAGATACCACTCCTGGGCATATACCCAGAGGATTCTCCAGCATATAATAAGGACACATGCTCCACTATGTTTATAGCAGCCCTATTTATAATAGCCAGAAACTGGAAAGAACCCAGATGTCCCTCAACGAAGGAATGGATACAGAAAATGTGGTAGATTTACACTCTGAAATTTACACTACTCAGCTATAAAAACGATGAATTCATGAACTTCTTAGGCAAATGGGTTCCTATGTGAGGTAACCCAATCACAAAAGAACACACATGGTATGCACTCACTGATAAGTGGATATTAGCCCAGAAGTTTGGAATACCCAAGACACAATTCAACATATCAAATGCCCAAGAAGATGGAAGAACAAAGTATGGATACTCTGGTCCTTCTTAGAAGGGGGAACAAAATACACACAGAAGGAGATACAGAGACAAAGTGTGGAGCAGAGTCTGAGGGAAAGCCCATCCAGAGACTACCCCACCTAGTGATCCATCCCATATACAGTTACAAAACCCAGACACTATTTTCGATGTCCTTAAGTACTTGCTGACCGGAGCCTGATATAGCTGTCACCTGGGAGGCTCTGCTAGTGCATGACAAATACAGAGGGGGGGGGCACTCTCAGCCAGCCATTGAACTGGGCACAGGGTTCCCAATGGGGGAGCTTAAGAAAGGACCCAAGGAGCTGAAGGGGTTTGCAGCACCATAGGAGGAACAACAATATGAGTCACCCAGAGCTCCCAGGGACAAAACTATCAACCAGATAGTACACATGGTGTAACCCAGAGTTCCAGATGCATAAGCAGCAGAGGATGGCCTTGTTGAACATCAAAGGGAAGAGAGGCCCTTGGTCCTAGAGAGGCTCAATGCAGCAGTGTAGGGGAATACCAAGACAGGGAAGCAGGAGAGGGTTGATTGGGGAGCAGGGGCAGGGGAGATATCTTATGGGATTTGGGGGAGGGGGGGTAGGCACCAGGAAAGGGGAAATCATTTGAAATGTAAATAAAGAATATATCTAATTAAAAAAATAAAAACAAAAAAAAACTATAAAAAAGAAAACCAAAATTTTCATCTCATTAAAACCTTTTTATAAAGCTAACTTACATCAGGTATATCAAATAATGCAAAATAGAATAATATGGTGGAAGCCAGGTGGTGGTGGTGGCGCACGCCTTTAATCCCAGCACTTGGGAGGCAGAGGCAGGTGGATCTCTGAGTTCGAGGCCAGCCTGGTCTATAAAGTGAGTTCCAGGACAGCCAGAGCTACACAGAGAAACCAAAAAAAAAAAAAAAAGAAAGAAAGAAAAAAAAAGAATAATATGGTGTATATAATAGTTAGCAAGAGCCTCAGAAACCACAGGAGCAATAGTTTTTTGTTTGTCTGTTTGTTTGTTTGTTTTTGTTTTTTGGTTTTGGTTTTGGTTTTTCGAGACAGGGTTTCTCTGTATAGCCCTGGTTGTTCTGGAACTCACTCTGTAAACCAGGCTGGCCTCAAACTCAGAAATCCGCCTGCCTCTGCCTCTCGAGTGCTGGGATTAAAGGCGTGCACCACCACTGCCTGGCATAGGAGCAGTAATTTTTTACTCTGGCTGAAAATTAGATCTCCTAGTAGGCTCCAGAATCCTTAGATCTAAACATGGGCCTGGCAAGCTTTAGAAAATGCTCAAGTGGAACTAGTGCTGAGAAGCAAACGACATGAGTGAACCGTGGCCTCTGCCCTCAGACTCTCCGATCCTACTGGCCTCTTCCCTCAGACTCTCCGATCCTACTGACCTCCTAACTGTCGCAGGTGCGAGGCTCCTCTGCATTGCTTTTGTTTTGGTTTCCCTTGCTTGTTGCTAGCTTTGTTGAGCTTCTTACTGTTAACCAAGACTCAAGTACAATGTAGAATCTATCTCTAAGGTCAAATTCAGAAAACCCATCCAAAAAAGAAAAGAGACTATTTTAAAGAAAGATAATTCTAGAAAAAGGCAAAGAACAAACATTGCTTTGTTTTCATCTTACAGAGATAATTTATGTCACCTCCTAAGAAGCTCTCTGCCAAAGGTGTTTGACCCCCACACCACTTCCCACAAGCTGTAAGCCACAGAGGTGATAAAAACCAACCAGGACCGGGGCCGCTGGCTCCTGAGAGGGCAGTGGTGCAATGTATCCACGTGCCCCTCCCAGCCACGGGGGTCAGTTCCTGATCCTCACACAGAGGGGCTGGCGTGAGCCTCTTAGAACATTGAAGAAGGGTTTGAGGTAGAGTTAAAGCTTTACACTCCATTTGTGGGGGGTGGGGGTCTGTCTGTCTGTCTGTCTGTGCCTGTGTCTGTGTGCAAATGTGCATGTCACAGCACGTGTATGAAGGTCAGCGGAAAACTTGTACAAGTCATTCTCTTTCCATCAAGTGGGTAGCGAGGGCCACTCGGGTTGTCAGGCCTGGTGGCAAGTGCCTTAACCATACTGGCCAAATCAGGAGTTCAGCCCAGACCAGGCCCCAGAAACTTCCTCATAAATACACCACTAACAATTTGTAGAAGGAAGAAATAGTAACAAATCTTGAAAAGCTGGATTTGGGTCACTAAGGTTTCATCAGAATTATTCAGAGCAGGTTGTCTGTAGGTAAGACTCTAGCTAGATTCTAGCTCAGGAATCTGCTACTAAGACCTTAATATAAATGTCACAAATATCACACTGCTCCACTTTCCCCTTCCAGATTCTATCCCCTGAGCACATCTATAGAAGGATGTCAGGATGGGCTACTGGCTAGGAGTGCCTGCTCTAGAGGTCCTCATCTAATGACCACATGGCCTGAGACACATCCCCTCCCCTCACACAGCAGGTGTCTCCAACTGTGACGTGGGGCTCAGCAGTCCTCACCTCATAGGTATTCCCAGGAGAAGGGAGATTTATGACAAAGTGCTTAGAACGACGCCTGGCAAGAAAGAAGAGCTCAAGCCGAACTAAAGGAGACAAAGCAGACGAGTTACCTCTTCCCCTCCTTCATCTACGAGTGTCCAGTTCCCAGATGCCGGCCCTGAGGAAGATGGTTTCCACTCACTGGGCTTCATGTGGCACATAAACTCTGCTCGATTTCTAAAAGACAACGGACATGAATCTGACCATATGAACACAGAAAGCCTGACATGAGCACATGTTTGGATCATCTATTCTAAAGAGAAGTCAGGAATCAGCCCAGCTCTCCAGTGGTTTAAATTAGCAAATATGTAAAAAAAAAAAAAAAAAAAAAAAAAAACCTAGGCCAGGAATGATAAACTTAGCTTTAAACACCACTACAGAAGGCAGAAGCAGGTAGAAATGGGCAGATGTCTGAGTTCCAGGTCAGCCTAGGTTAAATAACTAGTTGCAAGCCAGCCTGGGATAGGTAATGAGTTCCAAGCCAGCCTGCTTTACATAGTGAGATCCTGTTTCAAAAAGAAAAAAGAAAAAGAACAGAAAAGAACAGATTAAGATAAACGGCTCGGGGGTTCAGAGCACGCACTGCTCTTGTGGGTGGCCCCAGTTCAGCTCCCCCCACTTATGTCAGACAGATCACAAGGACCTGTAACTCCAACTCCATGGGATTCAGTGCCCTCTTTTGGCCCCCACAGGCACCTACTCTCTCACATACACCCCCAAAGCACAGACATATACAAGCACCCATGATTAAAAACAAAAAATAAATCTTTTTTTTTGTTTGTTTTGTTTTGTTTTTCGAGACAGGGTTTCTCTGTGTAGCCCTGGCTGTCCTGGAACTCACTCTGTAGACCAGGCTGGCCTCGAACTCAGAAATCTGCCTGTCTCTGCCTCCCAAGTGCTGGGATTAAAGGCGTGAGCCACCACCACCCGGCATAAATCTTTTTTTTTTTAATGTATCTTATAAAAAATAAAAAAGGTTAGGACCCTGAGCCAGGAAATGCAAATGTCTGTAACCATCAATGAAGCAAGGAAGAAGTACATACCCTCTCCTCCAGTCCAATCTCTCCTCAACACTCCCCCGTCTCCTTTTTTTGTCTTGGTGTAACCCAGGCTGACCTTGGACTGAGGAACCTCCAAACACAGTCTTACATTCCCCGGAGCCTCACAAAGCCTGGTCTAATCTTCCTTAAACATAATTTCTGCTCCCTGTTCAAGAACACGCCACTGGCTCACAGACCAAGCCTTACCAAGTGTAGACAGTTCCCCTTTAACTTCAAATCCATCTACCCTCCAGCCCCCACCTCAGTTCCTCACCTTTGTTACCATCATTTGCAGTTACCTACAGCCCAGTCCTCTGCACACCCTGAATTGGGGCCTCTGCCTCAGCCCCTCTCACCCAGTGAATCCAACCCACTCTCAAAGCCAACTCACCCACTGTGGAACTATGTCCAACTACTCACTCTCTTTGCTACACCCCTTCTGCAGTACCACAGCTCCACAGATCCCCTCTAGCACTAAATCTCTTCTAAGGACACACCTTCTCTTAGCCTAGGGCCTCTTTCACAATGACATACACAATGAGAGACAAACACACTAAAAGGAGGGCCGAGAAAATGATTAATAAGCAGCTAGATTCATCACTTTGGGGCGGGGCCATCACATCCAAAGAAAGTCTGCAATGCTACACTCTAGAATGGCCACGCTTCCCTTAGCGGTTCTCTCTGGACGTGGGCAGCTAAGAAAACTAATCCTTTGATAGCAGTATTTCAATTTTTATTTCACAAAGCTCTTCCACACTTACTTGACAGGAGACATCAGCAGGGCAAGGGACTGCATAAAATGAAAGACCCCTGAAGGGTTATTCAACACTTTGATCTGAAATCAGAAAATGAAAAAAGTATACTGTAGAAAACCAGCTCAAGCTGGTTTATATGCATCTAACAACCAAGATGCTAGTCAGAAAGCAAAGCTAACCCTGACATGCCTAAGACAAAGCACAAGGCAAAGCTAGAGCCTTATGTGCACACCACCTCAGCCTGTGCATAGAGCCTCAGCCTAAGGGCAGAGGACGAGCAGCTGACAGCTACACCTGCAGCTGGGATGAAGCACACCACCACTACTTTAAACCAGTTAAAAAAAAAAAAAAGAAAAAAGAAAAAAGAAAAGAAAAAAATCCCCCTTCTCTTCAAAATGATTCAGGCTCCATGCCAGCAGAAATACTAAAGTTAAGAAATTATGAAGGAATTGAGTTGACCATGCAATACATTTTGGTTCCTGCTATGTGAGTGGTTGCTATGAATAATAAAAATGGACAGAAGGTGCTCAGCAAAAGAGAACCTATAAATCATATGGTCAGACTGGTAAGTGTATGAGAGTTACTAACAAGCCTAGGACCTCTCTGCCATGCTAACAGATTACATTTCATCTGTACCAGTTGTACTATGGGATGGAAAAGAAAAACAGCCCTGGAAAGATGTCCTGCACCAAAATTCTAGCAAGTTAAACCCTTGTGTTCTGTCCTAATTTCTTCAACTGCAATGACCCAGAAAGTTCTGGCACTGACTCCTGCACACATGTCCTCCTGGTTTAAGGGTTTTACTTAGGGAGCTGGAGAGATGGCTCAGTGGTTAAGAGCACTCACTGCTCCTCCAGAGAGAGGGTTTGGTTCCTCACAGTCAGATCAGGAAGTTCACAACCTCCTATAAATCCAGTTCCAGGGAATCAATGCCTGTTAGCATCTACAGACGCTACATACACGGTGCACATAAACTCATGCAGACACATATAGCATACATGTAATAGAAATAAATAAATCTTTTAAATTTTTATTTAAATAGCACTCAATTAGGCCTTGGGAGGGTTGTATTAAACATTTCTTAAGGAAAACTACCTAATAAAACCCTTATCCCACCCCCCAGAACTAGAAAATCACCATCATACCTGTATAAAAGGAACAGCCCACTCACGAATGCCAGCTGGGCACCGAAGAATGTGGTTCAGGAGAAAGAAGTGATCTCCAGGACAGCCGACTCTTTGTAGCACTGACACCTGAACAACAAAGGACTCATGGTTTCACAGATTAAGAGACTCCCAGACAGTGAGTTAGGAGAGCATTTACTCAGAGTCAAGTCCATACAATATTTATTTCTAGAGTATCCAGACATAACTCTGTCTGAAATACGCTTAAGTGTTCCAAATTCTGACCCTTTTCTTGTGTTGAGCATGACTAAGTCCATCATCAAACATAACCAGACACTTGGTGAGTCAACAGGCAGTCCTCAAAGGTGGCAGACTTCCGTCCGCCATTTCCTCCAGCGTTCAACTCTGACCTGAAAGCCAGAGTTCATTAGAGAGACAGAGTGCAGGATAAATAACTTGATGTGTCATCAAAGAAAAGTCATTAACTCATTAAATGAATTGGCTAGAAAAGCTATAGAAGAAAAAACATGAAATACAAAATGATTCTTAAATTACCCGAGCAATGAACAACTTCTCTGCGTGTATCTGTTCACTTACCAGTCTCTGCAGCCAGAGAAGGATGTCCTCATGGAACTGGGCATCCTCACTCACTCTCCTAGTGAACATGAACAAGACACTGATGCACTCCTTCAGCTGACACACGTCAGAGGGGATGCTTCCTGTCAGTTTAGAAACTATAGGGAAGAGAAGATTCAGTGAGTCCTTGCAATGGTACTGGGGAGGTAGACTCTTAGCTTCTCCACCTAAAGCAGAGACCAAAATGAGTAAACCATTTAGTTCAGATAAGCATCCAAGGAGGCCGTCCACTTCCTGACGGTGCTCCTGCCTCCATGTTTTCTGCTCTGTGAGGGACTGTATTCCACTGAACTGTGAGGAGTCAAACTCTTCAGACTTAAGTTGTCTCTTGTCAGAGAAGCAACTAATACAAAGTGATGGCAGCAAGGGGCAGGCAGGGCTGCTGCAGCAGCAAGCGTGGCATGCAGTCCTTACGCCTTTGGGACTATGTGCTAGACAAGCACAGCCGGGGTTGTGTCACACATGTAACATGCCTAGCGCAGTCTCCAACTGACATGAGCAGAACTAAGGGGCTATTCTGCTGGGTGTTCACTGTCCAGGGTGTTCAGAGAGACGTAGACAGTGAAGGCCTGGCTCATGAAGTGTTTAAGAGCTGAACAAGGGCTCTCCTGGGGACTGGGACAGAGGTCATTCCTGTGGTATTCTGGCCCATTCTGGCCATGTTCTGAAGACTTGAATGAGACTGGATTCAAAACTGATGGTTTGTTTGGTGGAGAGAATCTCGTCAGGCAGTACTGAAGTCACACAAGGTGAGTGCTCACTTTCCTTGTCCAGGTCTATGGGGAAGAGCCAACAGTGCAGCAAAAATGTGTGAGCAGCGCACGCGTTCCCAGCAAAGAGGTGAGGCCAGGGTTGCAGACACGGCAGCACAGAGGGAGAGGACAGGAAACACTCACGGCAAGCTCCTTACGAGGACTACCCAATTGGTGAAAATGGGCACATACTTAAAAGGTGAGAGCCTAAACTGCAGGGGCCCTGGAAGGCTTCCTTTCTGCTAGCAACCGCCTAGGCAGGAATATGCTCTGCGGCGAGCTGAGTGTAGTCACCCTGCGGAAAGAATTGCGTCAAGCTCTATCTCAGGTTAACAGAACGCAGCACCACCGCCTACATTGTGGGAATGCCACATGAAACAGTGTGGGGGAAGGAGCATGCTGTCTTCCTCAAGGTTCCTGAAAGCTGCTGAGGAAGGCTGCACAGTTCCCGGCCAGAAGGAACTGCAAGGCCAGGAAGCAAAGCTGCGGACATGGAGCCTAAGTTTCAGTGAAGACCTCAGGACGCTGAAGGCGCCAGGAGAGCTGCAGGCAGACGGCAGACAGAGCCAGCCCAATAGAGACCCCAGGGCCGGAGGCAGTCCAGTAAGACAGACAGGGCTGCCCGTGGTTTCGGAGCCTACGTGATTCTTCCTCAAGCCCCCGAGGCCTAGGCATGGAGCAAGGGGAGCTGATGCCCACCCTGCTGGTCTAGTTGGGACAAGGCCCTGTCCCTTCAAACCTGCAGCCTGAATCAGGCCACACCTCCCTGCAGCTCTGCCTGGTGCAGAATTAAGCAGTCTGCGCTATGACTTGAGAGATTTCAACTTATGATCCCTGGCTCCTCCCTGCTCTTTGTCACATATACTACACCAAAGTAGAGTATTCCCACCACTCTACAATGTTACAAAAGGTCAGTTTTTCTTCTGTTCTTGGCACTGTTATAGACTTCACAAGGGGATTTTGCTCAGAAAAGTCTGAAGAATCTCCTCTAATCATCCTTGTGATTGTAGAGTGATATCTCTCTCTCTCTCTCTCTCTCTCTCTCTCTCTCTCTCTCTCTCTCCCCCCTTACCTCACTCTCTCACTCACACTCTCACACACACACACTCATCATCTCCTTCCTCCCTCTCTCTCTCTCTCTCTCTCTCTCTCTCTCTCTCTCTCTCCCCCCCTTACCTCACTCTCTCACTCACACTCTCACACACACACTCATCATCTCCTCCCTCCCTCTCTCTCTCTCTCTCTCTCTCTCTCTCTCTCTCTCTCTCTCCCCCCTTACCTCACTCTCTCACTCACACTCTCACACACACACACACACACTCATCATCTCCTCTCTCTCTCTCTCTCTCTCTCTCTCTCTCTCTCTCTCTCTCTCATTCTCTTTTGTTTGGCTTAATTTTTGTTTGTTTGTTTGTTTTTGAGACAGGGTCTCACTGTCTAGACCTAGAAGTGTCCTAGAACTCACTTTGTAGACCAGGCTGGACTAACACTGCCTGCCTCTGCCTCTGCAGTGCTAGTGCTGGGACTAAAGACGGCACCACTATGCCTGCCTTTATTCTTTTTCTTTTTTTCTTTTTAGAGCAAAATGGAGCCAGCATGCTCGTGGAACTGCGTTGGGTGAGCCAAGAGCAATGCAGACCCTGCTAAGGACCGAGGGGGCCTCGGAGGTGGACGGAGTGCATGTTGGATTGAGATGTCCAAGGCCAGGAGCAAAATGGTAAATGTAGTTTGAAGGCCAGGAGCAAAGTGGTAAATGTGGTTTGAATGTGAACATCCCCTAATCTACTCAACACTCAGTGCTCGCCTGACGGTGATTTGTGGAAGGTTGTTAACCTGCAGGAAGTGGAGCCTCGTTACAGGAAGGGCAGCTGGGGGCTGGCCGTCAGGTTTTATACCCTGAATGAGGAGCTACCTGTTGGTACGTCTGTGCACCACATGCCTGGTGACCAGCCACTTATATCCTGCCATCATGACCTCCCTACCCTGATGGAATAAACTCCTCCCCACTCCCAAAATGATCCCCAAAGTTCTAGCGGTGTGTCAGAAGTTGGTCTAAAGAGGTACTCTGCTGGCCAACTGCTTAGCTTAGCATGCATGAGAGAAACTGACAGTGTGGCTCCGGGGGAGAGCAAGCAACTACCATGAAGATTTCTACTTCAGAACATTTTAGAGCCTCGGTTAGAAAATTCAAGAAAACAAGAACTGAGCAAACAAAAAAATAAAATACAAAAAACCAGGAAAATGAAAAGGTATGAGGGGCTGGAGGGCTCTCTCCATGGTTAGAGCACTTGTTCTTGCAGAGGACACACCGGGGTCTGATTCCCAGCACACACATGGCAGCTAACAACCATCCAGAAGTCAAGCCAAGGGACCCAAGTCCATCTTCTGAACTCCGCAGGTACCAGGCATGTGGTGCAGACAGACGTGGAGGTACAACATTCAAACACATAAAATAAAGTAAGTAAATATAATAGTAAAAATAATATTTTTTAAAAAAGAAAGAAAAAGAAAAGGTCTCCTGATAGTAAGCTTTGGGATCAAACCCACTGGGCCATGACTTAGCAAAGGCAAAGAGAGGCCACTTTCTGGCCTCTTGAAGGAAGAAAAATGATAGCCATGGGGAAGGAGGCCTCATACTACTCAAGAAAGATCAGTAAACACACCTGATCCGACATTGCTATTGAGGGGGCAAGGAAAACTATACAATGACCCAGTGAAACCAGTTAGGATCTAGTCAACTCAGTCAGGCCTGTACCCTCACCTGTTTTTCACATTTAAGTATAAGAGGGAAGCTTTCACTCTTACATACCTTGGTCTGCCTGATGAACTGCTAAAGATCTGAGAACAGCTGAGCTATTGAGTAGGGTGTAGATATAAGACTCCACTTGCAACCTGGAAAGCACAGAGGTGTACGAATGGAGGGTCAGGGTCTGGTGAATGTGCTCGGATTTGGCATCAAATAGCTTCTTCAGTTCTCCCAGGACATTTTCGTTCATCTCTACTCTCTGGTAGTGGTGATGACCATACACTTTTACTTGATCTGCACAGATGCCCTGGTGGTAGATAAAGGATGAAATGTGAGACCATCTGCATCTGATGCTGTCGGGCAGCAAGCAGAAGACTTAGCGGCTCTGGCACTATTTCAAAGAGCCTAGAACACAGTGAGGGACAATACTGCACATGCAAAACAATTCTAGCAAATAATGGTCAGTGTCACAGAACACTGCCATTGTCCACAGACGATGGGTTCTGTGTGACCCTGTGGGACTGGAGAGATGGCTCAGTGGCTACTCTTTCAAAGGATCCAGGTTCAATTCCCAGCACCCACATGGCAGGTCTGTAACTCCAGTTCCAGGTGATCCAACACTTTCACACAGAAAGGCAGGCAAAACACCAATGTACATAAAATAATTTTTAAAAAATGACTCTACGTAGTCAGTGAGGAACAGTAACATGTACCCTAAAACTCTCGCAACTGGTATCTTACTTTCTATGCTGAGAATACCAAGGCCAATGAGCCATCCCCTCAGCTCCACAGTAGCCCAAAATAACTCTAGATCTCCCTCATTCTCTGTTCAAAAGGCATCCTTCTCCTTTATATCAATTCCTCCTACCATAATCGTCTATCCTCTAAGATTTTATGTATATGACTATTCCGTTTGCATGCTGACTAAGTGCAGCCCTTGCATGCCTCATGGAGGTCAGAAGCGGGCGTGGGGGTCCCCCAGAACTAGAGTTATCAGTTACGAGTTGCCACACACATGCTGGGAATGAAACCAGCATCTTCTGCAAGAGCGACAAAAGCTCTTATTTCTCCATTGAACTTTTTCTCCACCTCCGTTTATTTTTCAATATTCCCAAATGTGTCTCTTACCACAGAATCTACAAAAAAATAGGCAAGGCTCTGTACAAATAAGAGGTAGGGCCAGCAAAGCACATGTCACCAGCATCTCCTCCAGCCTCCCCTCAGGGGCAAACTTGTCAAAAGTGGTCTTCTCTTCCTTGCCTTCCCTCCTGTGTCTTTAGGAAATGGTGGCTCTGGCCTCCTGGGGACGGGGTAGCAGCTATTGGACATTCCTTATCGCTCTCAAGCCAGGACACTCTCTACTGACTGCACACTTGTAGCATTATGTCAAAATCTAAAACTAATAGTCTATGGGCTGGCCTTTACCTTCAGACATAGCTTGCTGGCTTAAACTCTGTAGAATATGTACCTGCATATATTTGTATTTAGTTAATTGTCAACACTGCCCGTTAGCATTCTTCATGCAAAAAAAAATCCAGATTTCTGCTTTTCTTAGAAAATCCTGCGATGCAGCAATCCTCCTCCTCACATCACAGAAGTGTCCCTAGATGCCAAGGGCTACGGTCCCCTCCAGACTGGAGGTGCTTCTCCACTGAGCCGCACCCTACTCTGCCCCTCTCCTACATGTTACATGCCTGCTCCTGTGGCCATTTGATCATGTGATCGCTGGACTGATGAAGCCAAGGCCAGTGTAAGTTTAATATGC
This sequence comes from Apodemus agrarius, assembly GCA_964023405.1. NCBI lineage: Eukaryota > Metazoa > Chordata > Mammalia > Rodentia > Muridae > Apodemus > Apodemus agrarius. The sequence continues at coordinate 68,753,463 of OZ030021.1, read as the reverse complement.
AGACCAAATCCTAGACAGCACCACGGGAAAGGCAGCTCTACTAGCAACGCTCCAGCTCTGGGGCGTGACACACAGTCGAGATACCTGCACGGCTATTTGCTCGTCCTTAAAGCTCCACAGTCGGCTTTTGGCACTTTGGCAATCAGACATCAGGGTGAGCAGCTCGGCCTCAGCCAGCAGCAACTGCTTCCTGCATCGTGAGTAATTCAAAAGCAGCTCATAAAACTCATGTCTCTCCTGATGAGCAACGCTGTCAAACTCTTCCACATACGACTCAACGTTCTCCAGCCAGGAGCCAGGCTCCAGGAGTTTGAGCTGTTCTTTAGTGAAGGGCACCAGTTCTGGTTGAGACGGGAGCTCTGGGTAGAGTCGCTCACCGCGGAGCAATGGCCTCACTGCCACCAAAGCAGGGACTTCAGCAATTTCAGCTGGCAACTCGGGGTACAGTTTCTTCACCCTAGGTGGCTGAGAAACTTCTTTGGCTTCATAACAACTGTGCAAGCTAACATTCTGAAGCACCTCTGAACAGCCAAGGGCTTCATCTTCTTTTCTGGTCAGACTTTCTCTGACATGTGAGCTTTCCATCCCCTGCTGTATGCAGGGAAAGTCAGCTTGCAGTGTGCTTTCTGGAGGCCCGCACTGTTGGAGTGTGCGTTCATCTACTTCTGAGACGTTCTGGGAAGGCTCACCTTTAAATGGAACACTGTCTCCAGGGTCGACCTTCCCCTGGCTTTCATCATCCCCATCGAGGGCTGGAACCTCGCCCCTGTCCTTTAGGTCCTCTGTGTGCTGTATCGGGGCTCCTTCATCCCCTAGAGTCAAGGAGGTGAGTGGTATATCAAACATTTCACTTTCATTCCATCCACATGCATCACTGTGGGGCTGGGAATCAGCTGACACCTTCAGATCATCTCCTTTGAGTTCAGAAACTGGAAACGGGATTTCCTGTTCTCTACAAGTCTCTGGAAGGAGAACTGCATCGGAAGTCTGAAGGGCTTCATACTTCTTCTTTTCCTACAAGCAAGGTATGAAATATAACAAGAGCTAATGGTTTCAGCATGAAGAATTTTTTAAGCTATACATAAACATCTAAACTTTTACATTGAGCTCTTTCCTCAGCTCACTAGCTCACCTCCATTCTTAGGATGCTTTCTCCTTCCTTAATAAGCTGTTTCCATTTCAGACCTCACTTAAAAGACACCGCATTTTCTCTCTCTCCTGGCAGCTGCCAGGATTGTCACCTAATTTGCCATTTAGTGTCTCTTAAACTCTGATAAAATGGCCAGCTCTAAGTTTTGAGTCCAGCTCTAAATTTGTTTATTAATAAGAGAACCTTGGTTTCCTCAGTAACATGTGGCAACAATGAACAGACCCCAAAGAAGTGCCTCTGAAGACGCAAGTGCCAAGCCCAGCCACCATGTCATCAGCCACTGATAATGTAAACCAAAAGCAACCAACCAGCGAACTCCCACACCTGCTGACCGTCTGATGTGGGTTCACGTGCACCAGCGAATCAGCCTCCCCACTGCCTTTACAACATCACCCTATAAAGGTGCTCCTTCTGAGTCGGGCGTGGTGGCACATGCCTGTAATCCCAGCACTTGGGAGGCAGAGGCAGGCAGATTTCTGAGTTCGAGGCCAGCCTGGTCTACAGAGTAAGTTCCAGGACAGCCAGGACTACACAGAGAAACCCTGTGGGGGGCGGGGGGAGGAAGTGCTCCTTCTGTCATGCTGTCTGTCATGCTTTCTTCTTGAACAATGACCCTAAGTGAACAGACTCAGAAATTGTACTTTAAAATGGGATGCATTTACAGGATGTGATGCACCCTCCCCTTCTCTCTATAAGTCTGTGAAAGTTTTCTAACAGGTAAAAATGCTTGTCAGTGAGAATGTGATAGTGACTCGAAACCATGAAGGCACCAGTAACTGTTGAGGGAATTACCGCCATTAAAGAGAAGCCTCCATCATCTCACTGGGACAACAGGAAAAGTTTCCTTGAGAACAATAATCCAACATGGGACATCTCCAACTATAAATACGTAAGTTGATCTGAAAGGAGAAAGCCAGAACTAGAAATGAAACACAGGAATCCCAGCTTCAAACGATGCACTGAGCATCGTCACTGCACACTGAGGGAGGCTGCTGTACCTGAACCTGAAGGTGACAGGACCACGCCCTGAGCTGGCCGTAACGCTCAGCAATGGTATCTATCCATGTGGTAATGGGTTTGCAGGTATGAAAGACGCAAGAATTTGGAGGTCATGAAGATTTGTACCATGGTGCCAACATGGTGACAGGGACAAATTCCCTGAAGGAGGGATGAAAATGACATTGCGTGAAGCTGTGTAGGTGAAGCCTCGGGTACACTGGCTACTCCAGCATGTTGGATATACCAGGACTTTGGGGCATCCATCAAGTGAGCCTATAGACTGGGGCTGGCCAAAGAATGAGGTCACGTGCACTATGAATGATGAGCTGGTGGGTCCTTGAAGCTCATTCTGACAGACCTTCCATGAGCCATTGCAATATCACAAGCCCAAACGCTGGGTCTGGACCTGCAGAATCTGGAGTTTGATCTGCTGGTACATATCTAACTCTGGACAGACCAATCTTAACTTGGACCTGTGCCCTCTTTCCTCCATTTTGGAATGGGAGTGTTTACCATTACATATAGGAGGTTTGTAAGTTGTTTTTGTTCTACACAAACTCACAGTTACTGGACTATCTGGACTCTCAGAGGATAGTATAGACTTTGGACTTCTGAATATTGTTCAAAGTGATCAGGACTATGGGGACTTTTAATTGAATTAATGCAGTATTAGTTATTACATGACCATGAGCTAATGGGAAGCCAAAGATGATTTTAAAATGATGGGTTGTTTTGGTTTTTTTTGTTTGTTTGTTTGTTTTTGTTTTTGTCAAGTTGAGAAGTGAGCTTGAGATAGGACAGAGAGTCACTCCAGCAGACACAGCATAGATGTGAGGATTGTCAGAGGACTAACTGGGGTGGGAAGGCCTGTCATGAACGTGGGCAGGGCCTTCATGTTCAGTAAAGCCAGAAAAAAGTGAGCGTCAGCATCGCCTGTCTCAGATCCCGCTGCAGATGCAGCCAGCTGCCTCCTCCTCCTCCTCCTCCTCCTCCTGCTCCTCCTCCTGCTCCTCCTCCTGCTCCTCCTGACCCTTCTCCTCCTCCTGATCCTCTTCTTCCTCCTGACCCTTTTCCTCCTCCTGATCCTCCTCCTCCTAATCCTCCTCCTCCTGATCCTCCTCCTCCTGACCCTTCTCCTCCTCCTCCTGCTCCTCCTCCTGATCCTCTTCCTCCTCCTCCTGACCCTCCTCCTCCTCCTCCTCCTCCTCCTCCTCCTCCTCCTCCTCCTCCTGCCACAAGGAGAGTCACTGGGTCTTCTATGATATACAACTACTTCAAATTGAGACCCAAAACAAAACCCTCCCTCCTTCAAGAAAAAAATCTAAAGCTGGGCATGGTGGCGCACGCCTGTAATCCCAGCACTTGGGAGGCAGAGGCAGGCGGATTTCTGAGTTCGAGGCCAGCCTGGTCTACAGAGTGAGTTCCAGGATAGCCAGGACTACACAGAGAAACCCTGTCTCGAAAAACCAAAAAAAAAATCTAAATTTTCACATTTAACAGATGGAATGTAAATCCACCTCACGAAATACTCTATCCTATATTTTGTATTCCTCATTTTGAGCACATTCAATGTGGACATTGACTATTGTAATCTGAAAAGAAAAAGATATCACAATAAGCATCAAACTATGATCCAAAAATGAAGATGAAATGTTTAAATGGATCATCTACCAGAAGCTAAGTAAAATGACCCACACGTGTCTTCATTTTGACCAACATGTTCCCTCCAAACTCAAGAGAGGGCTGCAGTAACTCAAGCACCCAAACAAACAAGCAACCCAACAGCAAAACCATAGCATTAGATTATAACATGCAAAAGAAGTACCTACAAGTCTAAAATAAATAAATCCAATGAGCAGGACTCATTGGATTCCATGTAGAACTGCAATAAACATACAGAGAACAGGACAAACAGAAAGTCACTATCTCCCCACAGTGCTAGCCCATTTTCCATTCTGGCAACAAAATGCTTAAAGCTGGATACTTATGTTTATTGAGACCACAGTTCAAAAGCATGGTGCTTCATCTGTAAGGACTTCCTGCCACATGACAGCACTACAGTAATGGCTACGGAGACAGGGAAAGGCTGTATGAGACAAGAAGCTGGAGAGGAGGGGCTGAGCTCACTCACTCTTACTATAACAGCCCTGAGCACTACCAGGGTGCTATGTGAACCCGGGAGTTCCTTCAACAGGTATCCCCTAATACCCTGCTGGGCTCACAGCTCCTCCTGCATCACTGTACTGGGAAGCAACTTTTAAACATATGACCCACCCTTGGGGGATACATTTAAACCTCAGTGACAGTAATGACATGATGCCACAGGCATGGCAGATGTTACAGTGACTGAGCCAGAACCTGAGCAAAAGCAAAACAGTCTCAGGTAGTTCATAATTACTAAAGAAGAAGTGAGTTTCAAAGGAGAATCCTGCAAAAACACCATAACCAAATAACCAAGCCAGCATTGCCAGGAAAGCATTCCTCAGCAAAACATCTCCCCGATACAATGATCCTAGAGAGGGACTGTTTCAGTGGTGTCCTTCCTAGCAATGCATAACCTCAATCTACCATGTGAAAATGCCAGCTGAAAACCAAACAATCTACAAAGTAACTCTGCTATAGAGATGGAAGAAAGGGGAGAGTGAGCAGCAGACAGAAGACAAGGAAAGCAGAGATGACACAACTGCACCAACTTGGGGTTCTAGAATGAATCCTGAAACAGAAAAATACAATTATTTTAGGGAGAAAACTTGAAATGCAATTATGTTCTATTTTTTAGTTAACATTATTATATTCGAGTTAATTTAATGGTTTTGATAAGCCTTTCTGTGGCACAGAAGACACGGTTATGTAACTGGATAATTAATGAGAGCAGTGGGCACAGATATATATGGATATCCTAGCACTCAGAGGCAGAGGCAGGTGAAGGATCACAAACTCAAGGCCAGTAAAACCCTGTCTCAAAAGCAAGGTAACTTTGAGCCAGGCCTGGTGGAGCACACCTTTAACCCAGCACTCAGAAAGCAGTGGGTAAATCCCTTTACCCAGGGAGTTCCAGGCTAGAGCTACATAGTGAGACCCTGTCTTAAATAAAAAATTTAAAAAATATGGGGCTGGAGTGATGGCTCAACAGTTAAGAGCACTGACCTCTCTTCTAGAGGACCTGAGTTCAATTCCCAGCAACCACATGGTGGCTCAGAACAATCTGCCATGAGATCCAATGCCCTCTTCCGGGGTGTCTGGAAATAGGGACAGTGTACTCATATATAAAATAAATATTAAAAAAATAACTGCTGGGTGGGTGAGGGGTAAATATGATCAAAGTATGTTACATGCATGCTTGAAAATATCACATTATTTTGTACACTTAATAATACTAACAAAAATGCGATCAGTGAATCATCTTTAAAATTTAACCTTTAAAGTATATGATGGTATGGCACCATGGTACACCCAGTCCTTGGGAAGGAAGGAAAGAGCAGGAAGAAGAGCTCAAACTCATCCTCGGGTGCAGAGAACTCCAGTCATCCTGCTACACGAGGCCCTCTCTGTAAACCACAAAGAAAACAAGCGACTAAACAAACGATTATGGTCTTAAAAGAATGCCTCTGCGCTGTCAAAGTGGCCTGGCAGGTAAAGGGCTTGTTGCATAAGACTAATGGCCTGATTTCAACACACATAACGCTCACAGAGGTAGATGAGCAAAATGCACACAACACAAAGAGTAAGGGAACTGTATTTAATTAACACTGTAAAGACTGAGCATGGTGCTGCTCTCAGCACTCAGGAGGTGGTCTAGACAGCCAGGAATACACAGAGAGATGTGGCTCAAAAATATGAAAAAGGGAAAAAAAGTTGTTACATTCAAACAAACTAAATACCCGAAAGAAATCACTAAAATGGTTCATTTTGGGCTGTGAAATTTTAAGCAAGAAAGTCAAACAAATTGCCTGTGCTTGCTAATTAGTCTTCTCTGAATGTCCAGCAAAAAATATTTGACAGATTAATGGCAAAAACAATAAGCTATTTCACACACTTGGAAGACAAGTGTTTTTGAAGCCGAACATGAAAAGAAGACAGCAGCCGACCTTCATGAGCCCCACAAGCACCCCTGAGACAGGGTGGCTTTTTTATTATTTTATTATTTATTTATCTATTATTTATTACTTAAATTCTAATAATATTTATTTTTATGCATCATGTATGTCCCTGGTGCTGCAGAGGGTGTCTCATTCCCTGGGCCTGGAGTGAGACTTTTGTGAGCTGCCAGGGTGTCGGGAATCTGAGTCAGGTACCCTGAAAGAGCACCCAGTGCTACTAACCGCTGGGCCCTCACATAACTTCTCTTAACTGCTATTCATGAACCCTGCTTCCTCTGAGGGGAACATGTCTCTTTTGGGGAATTTGCCTGTGTTTCTGTTCACAATCTATATTCTGATTTTTTTTTTTATTAATCATTTGATTCCTTTACATTTCCCCGTTACCCCTCCACAACTCCCCCATTCCATCCTTCCTTCCCCCTCCCCTTTGCCTCTGTGAGGGTGCTCCCCACCCACCCACCCACTCCAGACTCCCCGCTCTAGCGTCCCCCTACGCTGGGGCATCGGCCTCCCCAGGACCAAGGCCTCCCCACTGATGTGAGACAAGGAAGTTCCGAGGCTCAGTGTGCATCTCCACAACCCTTCATCCCACACTGCAGAGGCTGGGTGGTAGATCCACGCCAGCCAGCGATGCAGACCTAACCAACGTCGGTCTGTCAAACTGTCAAACAATAAATAAGAAAACTTTTCATGAAAACAAGTAAGGATTTTCTGCTTGTCAAGTGTGTGCTCAGCAGGCTTGCTGAGAGAAGCAGGCTTCCCAACTGAAGCTCAAAAGGAAAGTTAAGGAAATGATTACTAGAAAGAAATACTGGATACCGGTCAGGCCAGGGGCAGCTTCCTCCCAGATGACTATCTACGTTCTGACTGCCCAAACAGGCACGTGCCTAGAGAGCAGACTGTGTCTCAGGACTTTCCGGGTCCAAACTCCCGCCAATATTTGACTCTTGATCAGTCAAACATTGTTTCTTCAGTAACAGGAACCACCTGTAACTGGCAAGCGCACGCGTCAGCTGCATGCTGAGCTCTATCTCAGGTGCAAGAAGTCCAAGATGAAGCTATCACACTAGCCAACGAACACCTGCACGAGCCATGGCCTCCTGCACATTCCGAGGCTTGCACGTTCTCAGAATGTATTAAAAAAAATAAATAATTCAGAAGGGAACTTCCACAGAAGGGGGGAATCTACTGCAACTCCATTTTGGCTAAAGCCAGTCAACTTCCAATTGTTTTGCCTACTTTAACAATGTAGAAAAAAAAAAGATGCTAGATGCCATATTGTGACTATAATAACCATCACAGCTTGTGAAAATAAAATTTAAACAACTCAATGCGTCATCAAGCCACTAGCATAAAAATCCATGTCTCTGTAATTCTAATGTGCTTCCCCCCCACCCCCCAGACAGGGTTTCTCTGTGTAGACCTGGCTGTCCTGGAACTCACTCTGTAGACCAGGCTGGCCTTGAACTCAGAAATCCACCTGCCTCTGCCTCCCAAGTGCTGGGATTACAGGCGTGCGCCACCACCTCCCGGTGTGCTTCTTTTTTTTTTTAATTTATGTATATGTATGTGTGCATGTCTGAATGTACAACCACATGCACACAGCACCCATAGAGGTCAGAAAGGGGACTCAAATTCCTGGAACTACAGTTACTAGAAATTGTGAGCCTCCCAACATGGCTGCTGGGAACAAGACCAGATCTGCCAGAGCAGGAAGCGCCCTTATCTACTGGACCATCTCTGCAGCCCAGGACATGTCTTAGACATAAAGATAGCCAAGCAGATTAAAAAGAATCTGCGTTTCTTCCTTATTCACCTCAATACAACTTTACATACATAAAGAAACAATTTTAAAATCATTCAGGGCTGAGAATAAATATAGCTCAGTGATAAAGCACTCACATTCAAGGAAGGACTTGGATTCAACACCCAGCACAACCAGAAGATAAAAACTAAAGATCATTCAACAACAAAATCTAAAAAGGATACAGAAATGTAAGTCAATAATGAATACAGAAGGACACACTTAACTAGAGACAAAATGGCCAAATATGAAAGCCCAAAAGACCAGTTCCCACAATCCTCTAACAGTCAAGCCCAAACTGCTGGGGCTGTCCCAGCAGCTCTGGGGCGCCTTACGCAAACAGCTGGAGCTTGACACCCCATGACCTCTGCTGTCATCCAATGATGTCTCTCAGGAAAGGCAGGCAGGGGAATAAAACGTACTGCCTGACAGGACAGTGGGTAGCCTGTCTGTCACCTACGAACACAGCATCACACAAGTACATGAGACAAGCCACACAGTCACTCAGGAGACAAAGCCAGGGAACTTCTTTTATTATTATTTTAACTTTAACAATATTTATTTTTACGTGTTTGGGTCTTTTGCCTGTGCACCATATATGTCCTGCAGAGGGTGGCTAATTCCCTGGAACTGGAGTTACAGACTGTTAAGAGCTGCCATGTGGGTGCTGGGAATCAGGTCCTCTGCAAGAGCAGCCAGTGCTACTAACCGCTGAGCCATCTCTCCAGCCCTGAATAACTTCTCTTACCTGCTATTAACGTACCCTCTTCCCTCTGAAGGGAACACTTGTCTCTTTTGGGGAATTTGCCGGTGTTTGTGTTCACATTCTTTCTTAAAACTTTTACATAATTTCTGGTCTTGAAAATGTTTCTACTCCTGAACCTTGGGCTTGTCAGTCAAATGCCCTGGAGTGCTGTGGTAAAGCAGAAGAGAACAAAGCTAAACTAGAAGGACACCGGCTGTCGCCAGCGGCATCCCTGGAGACAGAAGCGGCGGGCGTCCATTTCTGAATGTGCATGTGCACACTGTCATGTACGTCAAGCACCGCTTAAGCACTGTGAAAGTGGCCGTAGAGTGTGCTTGTTCTGAAGCACAGGTGGGCATGCGTGCTGTGCCTTCCCACTCTCTGCATACTTCATGACGTGACCTACAACTCCTTTCCTCCTTAAAAGACGCTGAGGGGCTCCTTCATGAATCACCATGGCTCAGTTTTTATATATGTTTTTTTTTATTCTAGGCCAAGAGGTTTATTGGGGCAGAGGGAGAGTGAAAGGCCAACTTGGAGTGAAAGACATGAGAAACAGAGAGCCAGAGCCAGAGAGACCAAACAAGAGAGAGAGGGGATGGAAGAGAAAGCGCTCCAGTTTTTATATGTTATGCAATGCTTGTTATTAGACTGTTTTAAAACCAATGTGGTTTATCAACCAAGTGTGTACCCCACGCTACACAGGTAGCATGATGCCTAGTGTGGAGCCAATTAAAAGGGGAGAGGCGTAGACACACCAGCACAAGTGTCAGATCAAAGCTCTGGGGAGTTTTACCAGCTCTCCTCAGGCAACTGACTGCCACACTCTAGAAAGCAATGTGCGGATGGGGCATTTTCTGTGAGCTCTGCCGCGGGGCTGCTACTTTTGTAGTGTCGCTCTGGTCACCTGGCAGCCAGGCTCCCCTCAGGCGAGGCATGCTGCTGACTTGATCCCCCCCCCACACACACACACACACACTCTCTCTCCTCGGCTTTCAGGACCCGCGGTCCCCAGAAAGGCCACTGGAGCGCAGCCCACCTCACTGACGGCTCATGCCTCGGCTCCTCCTCCTCCCAACCTCTTAGTAATGAAGGGCAGTGGGGTCTGACCACTTCTTTTTTAACTTACTGATGTATTACTAATATATGTGTGTGCACTCGCACACGTGCATGTTCATTTCTGTGTGTCTGTGAGAGAAGAGTGTATATGTGTGAGAAAGAGAGACAGAGACAGACAGGGTAGGGCAGGGGAGATGGAACTTCTGCCTGGAGGTCTGAGGACAACTTTCAGGGGCTGGGTCTTTCCCTCCCCATTTCTTTGTGCTCTGGCTTTTGATCTCAGGTCACAAGGCTCGAACATAAGCTCCCTTACCAACTGAGCCACCCTACCAGCCTTCTACAAAGGCATTAATCCAAAAATGAAACAATTCAGCTTCCGGCTTAAATGCCATCAGTATGGTTCTTGTTGGTTTTGCTATTTTCTCAGTGTCGGGAACAGAACCCAGGGTGTTTCGCATCTTATGCAAATGCCCTGCATCCTCTGCCCAGCATGCCAGGCCATAGCTGGCCTCCACCTCCAGATCCTCCAGTTCTCTACCATCTGCAACTATTGTTAATTACTAGCAAATGTTCATCTCAGCCTAGGACTAAACCCAGAAAACTAGATTCACATATCCAACCCTACACTATATCTCTATGCTACTAACAAACTTTTATTTCAAAATGTACATAGCCCCAGCTTCCACCAACACGGAGACCTACAGCAGATTCCCCACTTCACTGTAACCCAACCAACTAATGTCCCACAGGTACATTTTTTTTAACTATTTGATTTATGACTTTCTTGGATTAACTATAAAACCTTAACGAAACTGTTACCACACTAGAATGTGGTATTCTGGGTAACCTAAATCTGTGTTCCTAGGCCACCGTCACTGGTATCCGGCTCCAGAATGAATGTCCTATACTCCCTCTGAAATCCGAGCTGTTTTCACACGAAGAGCCATGCAAGCAAAGAGTTTCCCTCGATGCCTAAGTCAGATCCTGCCCTCCTCTGCTCGAGCCCACACAAATTCCTAAGTCACACGGAGCAAAAGCTAAACTCCTTTTCAAGGGCCTGCCTTTCTGACTCCTCTGACCATTCATCCCTCCCTAGCCCCAGCTTCAAGGACAGACACGCCGGGCTTAAGGTCAGTTAACCCCTCCAGCCTGCAACACCTTCATTAGTGAGTCTCTGGGTGGAACCAAACAAATGCCTTTAATCTCAGCACTGAGATATGCAGAGTTCAAGGCCAGCCTCATCTACATAGTGAGTTCCAAGATGGCCGGAGCAGACAGTTTGTCTCAAAAAAAAAAAGAAAGAAAGAAAGAAGAGTCCCCTTGAATAAGGACTGCACTATTTGAAACTACAACCCACCGAAGCCTCTCCCAAGTCCTCCAAAACTCCACCATGACTGTTCTTTATCCACAGCACGAGGCTTAATGCCTATGGGTGCTGCTGTTCAGTTGGGTCTGGTTTGGCTTCTCCTGACACGCGCCCCCTGAGGCCTGAGGGTTTTCCCCTATACCCCAAATGGACAAGATCCTTTTGTGAGAAACAATGTGGCTCTCACAAGGCACAAAGGAGGGGTAAATAATAGTAGGCAGCAGTGCCCAACATTATCCCAGCAACAACCCATGCCTAGAAGAAACAAAGGAAGAAAACTTCCTGGTCGGCAGGCAAGGGGAAGGGGAAGGAGGCCCACCAGCAGGGTTAACCAGGAAACGTCCTAATCTAGCCCATCAATTACTAGACACACCTTCCGGTTGCTAGGATTTACAATTTGATACAAAGTTTCTGAGACTCGATCTCCTTATAAGGCATCAAGCTAACCTAGAATTCATTAGGAACCCATTAGCCTTGAACTCAAGCCTCCATCCTTCAGTTAGCTGGGTCTCAGCACCTTGGGCGCCATCACTCCGCCTGACTACAAAATCTATTAAGTCTGCACAGCAAATCCAAATTCAAGAGTCTGTTAAACCTACGTTTACTAAGATAGGTGAAGTCCAGATCCTCAGAAATGGAGAAATTTTTTTTTCTTTTTCTTTCTTTCTTTCTTTTTTTTTTTTTACAGAATATCTAACTATAAGAATAAAAACATTATCAGGGCTCTATCTGAAGTATCCAGTAGTAAATACCAGACACATAACCACAACTTGTCATCCTGGAGTCACCTACCAGATAGTCAGCACTGAGGAATGTAGGACAGGTACTGGGACACATCCAGAAGCCACAGCAACTTCAACACAACAGCACATGACACGCCACTTCCTGAACTAAGCCTTTGAATCCATACCCATCACGAAAGGTTACATGCACACTTTATTCACACTCTATTAAAGTTTCCATAAATTACTGTTAAAGCTTATTCCCAAACACACAAAAAGTTATACTTTGGGCTCAGTAACGTCACCAATTCTGAGGAAGGAAATTTCCTATATCAGTAATACCACCGTCATTGTTGATTTCGTTTTGGTTTTTTTGTTTGTTTGTTTGTCTGTCTCTTTGTTTGTTTTTCGAGACAGGGTTTCTCTGTGTAGCCCTGACTATCCTGGAACTCACTCTGTAGACCAGGCTGGCCTTGAACTCTGAAATCCGCCTGCCTCTGCCTCCCAAGTGCTGGGATTAAAGGCGTGCGCCACCACAGCCCGGCCATTGTTGATTACAATTCATGTAAATCCTGGTCTGAATGAGGCAATGTTATCTAGATGGTAGTCAGGCGTGGTGGCACACTGGACCTCTGGGAGTTCAAGGTATAAGGTGAGTTCCAGTCCAGGCAGGACGACATAATGTAAACCCTATTTAAATATAGCTATAGCTACAGATAGGTCTAACTGTCACCTTAATTTGTTCGTCTCAGCAAGTACACAGGAGCAGAGTGAAAAATCCAAAATGCACCTAAAAACAAGTCAACCTAAAACCACACCGACATGCAACAATCCAGAAAAAAATGTCAAATCTTCTGCCCTGTGCTGATTCTTGTACATTCACGCCACACTGTAAACAATCAGATACACGGGAAATGGCAGTGTCACTCTGGATTTTGAAAAGGAAGAGATCTGACATGTCACTGCCATCTACAAACCACACTCCCCAAGCGAAGGACGTCAGGTCTCCTTGCATTTCCAGAACCTGGGAGTGTTCCCGTGTTACAGAGGTTTGATAGGAAGTGAAAGACGGAGGAAAAGGCCAAGGAGGAAAAAGCTGCCTCAGAGCAAGAAGCCAGGCGTTGCTGTGGGAAGTAAAGAAAATGAGCAAAAGAGAAGGAGCCCAATGAAGTCACAACAGGGAGACGGCCAAGCGGCCCTGACAGCCCGACCCCACGGGGCCACGGGACGCGCGGCGAGCAGAGGGCTCGCAGGGGAGTGACAGCATCCTCACCTTGCCTTTGGTCCGGCTGGCCTTGGCCTTGGCCCGGCGGGGCTTCACAGCCTCGGCCATACACTCTGCCTCCGCGACGTCGCGGTCTGTTTCTGTCAAACTCCTGCAATTCACGCAAGCCGCCCAGTTCCGGCCTCCTGGATATCACGTGATACACCCTTCTCCACTTAGGCGAGGGAGGCGGCCACAGGACGCCGTACGGGCTGCAACTTGGGACAAACTAGCAAGGGACTACGTCTGCGCGAAAGACTCCGCCCATTCTCGCTCAGGGCCCGCCCCAGCCCTCGCCTCGCCTCCAGCTACGCCCTGTGAGCCGCAAGCTGAGCCTCCGCCTCTGGCCGCAGGGTGGCACTCAGAGCTCCCCTCTGCCTCCGCAGCTGGAGGAAAGATGTTCTACTGGGACCATGTAGAGCCAGAAGAGGCCTTGGCAATCTGATTTTGATACCGAGCTAACCAGTTCGAGTCAGCCTCTTTCTGCGTTAGGTTTCCGGAAAGAAACATTATGTCCATCCAAAGTGAACGCCTATCTGCTGTTTTGTAGAAGGGAATGATATGTCCATCTCCTTGTCACAAGAATTAAATTGGTTAATTACGAAAGGCACCTGAGCCGGGCTGTGGTGGCGCACGCCTGTAATCCCAGCACTCTGGGAGGCAGAGGCAGGCGGATTTCTGAGTTCGAGGCCAGCCTGGCCTACAGAGTGAGTTCCAGGACAGCCAGGACTACGTAGAGAAACCCTGTCTCGGGGGGGGGGGGGGGGGGGACGAAAACAAACAAACAAAAAAAGAGAAAGGTACCTAATCATAGCAGACATCTCCATATATTTACTACACAAATTTGCAGGCTAGATGAGGAACATCTGCTTGAAGAAGACAGACAAAAAGGTAAAAAGAAATGAGACCGGAAAAGTATTCAGTGTACGTTCTGCACATTTTGGTTCAGTTGACGATTCCAGATTTTAATAAGAGGAAAAAAAAAAAAAAAGAAAGCTGACCTCCTCTTTGGACCATGAAATGCCTCTAAAGTACTTTAAAAGGTATTTATTAGCCAGGCGTGGTGGCACACACCGGTAATCCCAGCACTTAGGAGGCAGAGGCAGGCGGATTTCTGAGTTCGAGGCCAGCCTGGTCTACAGAGTGAGTTCCAGGACAGCCAGGGCTACACAGAGAAACCCTGTCTCGAAAAACCCAAAAAAAAAAAAAAAAGGTGTTTATTGGTAGAGTCTGTCAACCCTCCTGAAAGGTCAGCCCTCCTAGTGGGTAAATTCCTTCTCTGGTGTGCACCAAGGACTTCCAAAGCAATAGTAGATAATATCTGATGAATGGAATTAATGAATATGAGTTGTTTTGTTGAGGGGAGGGTGGATAAGATAACACGTGGTATCTACAAGAGGGGAGAAAAGACTAACCGCCCACTCTGTAGTGTAACCTAAAATAAAAACTCCAGGATTATGGCATGAAAAACTGGACTGAGCTTGGCGAGATACTCGCTTAACCCCAGCAGAAGCAGGCAGATCTTAACAGGAGGTGGAAATGAGGGAAGAAAAAGGCCTTCAGAATCAATGTGTATGGTGTGGTTTTGTTTATTTGGTTGTTGTTCAGCATTATTGTTGTTGTTGTTGTTGTTGTTGTTGTTGTTGTTGAGACAGGGTTCTTCTAAGTGACCCTGGCTGCCCTGGAACTAGCTCTGTAGACCAGGCTGACCTTGAACTCCGAGATCCGCAGTCTCTGCCTCAAGGCGTGTGCAACCTTTCCTGGTCTTTTTCTTTTTCTTTTTGTTGTTGTTGTTATTTTTTCTTAATCTTTTTTACAGTTCAGTCATTATCTCCCCTCCGGGCCCACCCTCCGACTTTTTCACATTCCACCTCTCCTTGAGGATATCCCCACTCCCACCCCACCCTACCAGACCTCCCCACTGCCTGGGGCCCCAAAGTCCCTTGAAGGTTAGGTGCATCATCTCTGATTGAACATAGACCCCGCAGTCCTCTGCTGTATATGTGTCAGGGGCTTCTATCAGCTGGTGTATGCTGCCTGGTTGGTGGCTCAGTGTCTGAGAGATCTCAGAGGTCCAGGTTAGTTGAGACTGCTGGTCTTCCTATGGGGTCACCTTCCTCCTCAGCTCCTTCCAGCTTTTTCCTAATTCAGCCACAGGGGTCACCAGCTTCAGTCAACTGGTTGGGTGTAAATATCTGCTTCTGACTCTTTCAGATGCTTGTCGGGCACCCAACCAATTGACAGAAACCGGTGCCACGACATGGCAGCCATGCTAGGCTCCTGTCTGTAAGCACACCATAGCGTCAGTAATTGTGTCAGGCCTTGGAGCCTTCCCCTGAGCTGAATCCCAGGTTGGACCAGTCACTGGACCTCCTTTTCCTCAGGCTCTTCTTCATTTTTGTCCCTGCAGTTCTTTCAGACAGGAACAATTCTGGGTCAGAGGTTTTGACAGTGGGACAGCAACCCCATCCCTCCATTTGATGCCCTGTCTTTTTGCTAGAGATGGACTCTAGTGTCTTATGTGGTATGGGGACTTGAACTCGGAACCTCGTATATGCTAAGCAAGAGCTCTACATCTAAGCTATTTTAGCCCCTGTGTGATGTCTTGTCCCTGAATTATATTAAGTAGTTTGGTGGGTCAGAGTAGGGGATCGAAAGAGAGTTGTTTTGTTTCACGGAGCTTAGTACCAACCCAGGACTCCAGCTAGACAAATGCTGTGCCTTAAAGCTACACCCCAATCTTGTAAGCCCTAATCCTCAACGACAAAAAATATCAAGCTCCCTAGAATGCCCTGGGTTTGTATACACTAAACCTCCTCAGAGAATTTATTCTAGGACCCACATACCTCTGACGCTCCACCTTCACAAATACAGAAATGCAAATGCTCAGATCCCTTATATAAAATGGCATAGTATCTTCATGAGCCCTATGCAAATCTGTCTATATATTGTCTTCCTTGCTTTATTAGTACACACACAATCGTACGTTTATGGGATGCCATGTGTCATGGTTTGTATATGCTCAGCCCAAGGAGTGGCACTATTAGGAGGTGTGGCCCTGTTGGAGTAGGTGTGTCACTGTGGCCATGGGCTTTAAGACCCTCATCCTAGCTGCCTGGACGTTCATTCTTCCACTAGAAACCTTCAGATGAGGATGCTGAATTCTCAGCTCCTCCTGCACTATGCCTGCCTGGATGCTGCCATGCTCCTGCTTTGATGATCATGGACTGACCCTCTGAACCTGTAAGCCAGCCCCAAATATATGTTATTCTTTAAAAGGCTTGCCTTGGACATGGTGTCTGTTCACAGCAGTAAAACCCTAAGATACCATGTGATACTTTAAGGAGTAAGGTAGACATACTTATCCAAAACTCTTCACCATTTCCCTGAGCTCAAGTCATCCTCCTGCCTCAGTTTCCTGAGTATCTACAACTACACACAGATGTCACCATTCCTAGCCACTATCCAGACGGTTTACTTGGTCATCTCCTAGTCTAGAACACCCTCGCCGTCTTCCCCCTGATCCTTTCCGTCTTTAAAGTTCTCTGAGTAATCCCTACTTGTTCTGCAAAACAGAATTAAGTTAGCGATCCATTCCACCGCCCAAACAGCCCTTCTTCTTCCGTGTGTGTGGGGGGGGGGGAGTGTCCTACTTGCTGGTTTTACTTTGAGACAGGGTGTCATTATGAAAGTAGACCATGTTGGCCTTAAACTCACAGAGATCACGCTGCCTCTGCCGTCCAAGTCCTAGGATTACAAGCTTATGTCAGGATACCCACTCTGCCTGCATATTTCTATAAGGTAGATCATAGATGCAAAATGTTCATCAAAGAGACGGTCTTGTCCTTAATTTTTATAAACGCTTTTCAAATTTCCCTCTAATAGACTGAATTAATTTTCATTGCAACTTTGAGACAGTAAAACACTTTTAACCTCAAGAGAAATTTTCCAGCCAATTAAACAGGAGCCAGTCATTCATAAAAGGACTAGGATTCTCATGTTTTGGCCTTTCAAATTTTAATATGCGCATGATATAGAAGTCAGCCAGTGTTAGGAAGAGGGCTTGTCATGAAAGGGGTCAAAGGAAGCGGCTGTGCTGGATCTCTGTTGCCCTCTGGTGGTCATTCCCCAGTACTGACAACTCTTGCAGCGTATTTCCAAGAAGTTATTGATTTTTGTAGTCAAATACTTCCTGTACAACATCCTGTAGGCAGCCATATTTCATCAGTCCTGATGACTATATAAATGTTGTAAAAATTAATGCGGATCAGACTAATTAAAGCTAAAATTCTTTCAGTATCTTGAATCAATTAGCATGTAAACTAAAAGTGTCCAGCTGCATGTTCATTTTGTCGGATTCTTGGAACAGATGTTATCTCTTCCATTAATAGATTGCTGTTTCCATGGGGGGAAACATGTGAAAGCATCCTTTTTCTCCACCGAAAGAGAGAGGGGGGGAGGGAGAAGTTAAGTCTTTTCTTTTTTTTTTTTTTTTTTTTTTTTTTTTTTTTTGAGACAGGGTTTCTCTGTGTAGCCCTGGCTGACCTGGAACTCACTCTGTAGACCAGGCCGACCTCGAACTCAGAAATCTGCCTACCTCTGCCTCCCAAGTGCTGGGATTAAAGGCGTGCACCACCACCACCCGGCGAAGTTAAGTCTTTGATTTAGTTTTTACATACTCAAAGCATCAAAGGTGGGCAGACACAGCAAGGCCTCAGACTCACTATGCAGCAAAGAAAGGCCATGACCTTCTGATCTTTCCACTTCCCCATGCCAAATGCTGAGATTGTAAGTGTACACCACCCAGCTGATGGTGGGGATCAGAAGCAGGCCTTACGTGTCCTGGGAAAGCTCTCTACCAGCTGAGCTACAAACCCAGCTCTCTCCGCCCTCTCCCCTCAACTCTCGATCTCTAAGCAGGCTTTCACTGAGCCCAGTCTAACCTTGAACTACTGATCTTCCTGCATCAACCTCCCAAATGCTAGGATGGACTCAGCTAGGGTTTACGTTTCCGAGTGTGCAATATCCAACCCCAATAACTCTGCATCAGAGCCCACTTTGTCCACATGTAGGTTAGGCTGGGTGTGTAAGGAAAATAAGGCAAACCAAGACCAACCTTCAAACTCCAAACGTTTAGGAGCTGGCATAGAAATAAACCTATGAGCTAAACTGTGTCCCCTCTCCAAACTCTTACGCTGAAGTCCAATTCCCCAAGACCTCAGAATGAGACTTTCTTAGGAGATGGGATCTTTAGAGAAGTGCTTGAAGCAAATGAGATCCTAAGGATGAACCTCAGTGCAACTGTTGTCCTTATGAGAGAGAGAGGGAGAGAGAGAGAGAGAGAGAGAGAGAGAGAGAGAGAGAGAGAGAGAAAGGAAACAGTGGGAAGAGAAAAGAAGGCTGTCTACAATTCAAGGAGAAAGGCCCACACACACACTTCCATGATAGTCCTCAGACTGAACCAGCCTACACCCTGCTTGCCAATGACAAGCCCCAGGACTGTGACAGTGAATCTCTTTTCTTTTCTTTTCTTTTTATTTTTTTTTTCATTTTTTTTTTTGGTTTGTTTTTCGAGACAGGGTTTTTCTGTATAGCCCTGGCTGTCCTGGAACTCACTCTGTAGACCAGGCTGGACTCCAACTCAGAGATCCACCTGCCTCTGCCTCCCAAGTGCTGGGATTAAAGGTGTGCGCCACCACTGCCCGGCTAGTGAATCTCTTTTAAGCTACCCAGGTTGTACTACTTCAGAGGTCCAACTTTCTAATACAAACACTGTCACCCTTGGGTTGGTCTGCTTTGTCCTGTTCTCCAGTTTCCTCCAGGGAAATTAAAGCCCAGTCCCCCACGATGGCAATTTACTAACTAGTACATTGCCAAAGGGAGGAGGAGGGCAGGGGTGCCTGTCTGTCTGTCTGTCTGTGTCCGTGTGCACAGAGCTCAAAGGACATTCAGGAATCGATTCTTTCCTCTACCATAGGTTCCAAGGGGCAAACTCGAGCCCTCAGACTGGTTTGGCAAGTGCCTTTTGGACTGAAGCATCTCACCAGCCCTGAAAGCTCTCTCTCTCTCTCTCTCTCTCTCTCTCGTTCTCTCTCTCATTTCCTCCTCCAGTGCTGTCTTACATACTCACTTCCTACACCGTGTGATCTCAAATTCTTCTCTCAGGATGTCCTTCTAGGTGCCTTCAGGCTAAGACAGCTGACACCAGAAACGGTACTTGAAAGTGTCCAGACAGAATCCTGTCATGGCTCCAGCCAGCCAGAAGCCGAGGTTGTCCCTGGAGAAGAGGGTGACTGAGTTGCAGCCTCGCCATCTCTGAGGCCTCTCCAATTGTCAGGAGGAACTCAGACAAAAGAGCTGATGCAGCAGCCCAGCATTTAAAAGCGCAGGGTGAGCATAACTCTGGGGCTAGCATTGTAAGCAGAGGCAGCAGCTGCTGTCGCAGCACTGCGGGAAATCACAAGCTCGGGACACCCGGAGAATAATGAACGAGCCAGGGAACGGCTGCAGCAGCAGTTAAAGAGGTGAACAAACACGACAAGGGTAGGCGTTTTGTAAAAGCACAATGTTAATATGAATCTGAGAAGAAATGTCAGTTCTACACTGCCTTAGCGTCTTCAGATCCCATGAGTGGTCAGGCAGGCACTTTGGCAATCCATCATACACTGGAAATGGTCATCCTGCCTGTGCGTGGTGGCATTTACCTGGACTATCAGCACTCAGGAGGCAGACGCAGGAGGACCCTGTGCTCATGGTAAGCCTCTGATGCTGTGGTGGTTTGAATATGCTTGGTCCAGGGAGTGTCACTATTAGGAGGTATGGCCTTGTTGGAGGATTCCCAACACACTAGGGGTGTGGGATTTAAGACCCTCATCCTAGCTGCCTGGAAGCCAGTCTTCTCCTGTTTGCCTTTGGAACAAGATGTAGAACTCTCAGCTCCTCCTGCGCCACGCCTGCCTGGATGCCGCCACGCTCCCACCTTGATAATGGGCTGAACCTCTGAACCTGTAAGCCAGCCTCAATTAATTGTTGTCCTTATAAGAGTTGCCTTGGTCATGGTGTCTGTTCACAGCAGTAAAACCCTATCCAAGACAGACAGATACACGGCAAGAGCCTGCTTCAAATAGGATGGGTAAGGCTCAAGCACGTTACCTCAACAGGTGAGGCAAGCATCAGTTTACCTTCCTCTCTTGATCTACGCCTCTCCTTTACCTCACATTTGCGGTCTATCAGAAGATTCCCTCAACCCTGCTGACAGAGAAGGAAAAGGCTCAGGCATGGTTTGAGAACAGCCCAGTCCTGCATTCATTGTTTGTGTGGATGTGTCCTGGTGCCACGTTGATGCAAAATTCAAGAGTGACTGAAACAAGTAGGTACTATGTCAGTCAGTCCAGCTGGTCACCAAGCCACTGTGAGGGGAGACACAGCCCAAGGTGAAGAATGGTGGGTCGGACGAGGCACACGGAAGGCAGGGAACTAGAGATGAGTGGGTGGGCCTATGCAAATTAGCAAAAATGTGCAACTTTGTATCTCTTACTAGGACCTAAAGAATCATCACTGCTGACCCAGTGCTGTGGTGGCGCACGCCTGTAATCCCAGCACTTGGGAGGCAGAGGCAGGCGGATTTCTGAGTTCGAGGCCAGCCAGGTCTATGAGTGAGTTCCAGGACGACCAGGACTACACAGAGAAAGCTACACAGAGAAACCCTGTCTCAAAAAACCAAAAGGGAAAAAAAAAAAAAGAATCACCACTGCTACCATGTAACTTCGGATCTCTTGCTAGTATATCTAAGGGAGAGCCACTTCTACTGCAGGAGGAATCGGAACTGTAAACTAGGGTAACTCATCCAGTGGACTGCGCTGGACTCTGTCCTTGGCTACCCCAGTGTTTCCTTGCTAGGCCATGAACAGAAAAGTCACCATTAGAGAAATGATACGACACAAGGACCCTCCACTGACCTGCAAGTGATCTGGTGACTCCTGTTGAGCGTGTGTGTTGAGCCTGAACTCTAAACCCGTTTCCAGGCCTCCAAAAGACCAGCCAGTGAACTGAAACTATCAAATCTCCTCCACTCTGGGAAAGTAAGGACTTCTCCGGGGCAGAATAGACTCCACGAATGGGTTTGCCCTTTAGACTACAGCCTCTGTCCAGTTTATAGAGTGCCTGAAATGTCCTATGAGATTCCACTTAACATTACCTTAGACAAGTGTTTCTCAGTTAGATTTTCATTATCGTTCTTTTAAACACTTCCCTAATTGCCACTCTCATGAAAGTTTAATACAGCAGGATATATTGCTTCTTGGATTAGATGCTATGGAAGTGCTTTAGACCTATGAGAGAAGAGGGGAGAGGCTAGGGACTACTGAGATGGCTCAGTGGGTTAAGTACTTGCCCTTACACGTGTGAGGACCTGAGTTCTGATCCCTAAAACTCACATGAAAGCCAGATGTAGTAAGGCACATCTGTAAGCCCAAGGCTTCTACAGTGTGGGAAGTAGGGCCAAGAAAATCCCCAAAAGCTCGAAGGCCAGCTAGCCTGTCATACACGGTAGCAAGGGTCAGGAGACCCTTGGGTCAAATAAGGCAGGAGGCAATGAACAGCACCCTCAGGCAATCAATCCTCTAACCCCCACACATGCACAGCGGCAGGAGCCCAAACACACACACATACACTGCACACCACACACACACCACAAACCACACAAACACACCACACACATACACACAAACCACACATATACATTACATACACACAAACCACACACATACACTGATACCACATATCACACATATAACAGACACAACACCACACACTTATATACTACACATACCATACACACACATACACACACCACAAACCACAAACCACACAAACACACCACATACATACACAGATACCACACATTTACACTACACACACATACCACACACATAGACTGATACCACACACCACACTTTTATACTACACATAACACACACACACACACACACACACACACACTCACAAGGAAGTATATACAGCTGAGAAGGGATGTATGCTTCACATAAGAATACAAACTAAATCCCAAATCATCAGAAATTTTTATTTTACTTCATGTCAAGCAGAAAAAAAAAGCCATAAAATTAATATTATTTTATACTCATGAAACATGTTTACATCAGTTATGCTGATTGATAGAAAATATAAATCATTGAAGACCAACAATAAATAATATACTTAAAAACAGAATGTTCTATGTGCAATGGACAGTTTCCTGAGGTTATCCAGTTTGGGGAAGTCAATGGACCTTTGCAAACCTGAGTTTCTCAAAAGGATGCCCAACGGGTGCAAATTTCCTGTCGTGCCACGAGGCTGCCATGGCCCGGCGCGTCTTGTATTGAAAGGGGAACTAGCTTTGGGTCGGGAAGGGGTTGAGATGGGCTCTCACTATGCATCCAGGCCGGTCTCAGCCTCCAGCATGCGATCACAAGCAGGCATTCCCATGCCCGGGTTTCAATCTTATTTTAATCAATTTGTCCAAAGTCCTGGGAAAGCTATTGCCCAGAGGAGACGAACATGATTGCCCTTTGCAGTGGCACAGACGTTTACAACATGCCAATAAGAAACCTCGCTACAGACTTTGTCCTACTACAGTGTCCGCTTTGTTGGGTGTGAAATGTCATACGCACAGTGCATGATCTCCCTGCCGTGATAATGCCTCTTTAAATGTTCCAGAGCACATTTGCAGAAGGAGCCTTACTGTAAAGATTTGAGATTGAATATGGGCTTTAAAAATCCTAAATCCTCTTGAGGAATCATTAAAATAACATATTTCTTTTCATCTAATTTTTTTCAACTTTCCCGTCTCAAAATCAAATGGAGTTGACTATCTACAGACTGTCACAACTCAGTCGGCAGAAGACCCCGTTATACAGTCCTAGATACAAGAGTGTACTTTACAATCTAGGGCCTCATAGATTAAAAACTCTTTCCGCGGTGGTTTATTCAGTACATTGCATTTTTTTATAAAAATAATTCTGACAGTTAAATTCCAGTCATTTCATTAGCTGAAAAAAAATGTTAGCCAAATATCCTTTTTAAATGTGTGTTTTATGTGGGGGTGGGGAAGGTGTGTCTCTGTGTATATGGTGTGTGTGTCACTGTGTGTGTGTGGTGTGTATGTATGTGTGGCTGTGTGGTATGTGGTGTGTGTGTGTGTGTGTGTGTGTGTGTGTGTGTGTGTATGGTGGGTGTGTCTGTGTATATGGTGTGTGTCTCCCTGTGTGTGTGTGGTGTGTATGTATGTGTGTCTGTGTAGTGTGTGGTGCATATGTGTGTATGGTGTGTGTGTGTCTGTGTGTGTGTCTGTGTGTGTTTCTGTGTATGTCTGTGTCTGTCAGTCACTGCCATGCACATGTGTGGAGGCCAGAGGCCAACATGGAGCAGCTCGTCTCCTTCCACCTTTATGTGGGTTCCAGGAACGGAGTGCAGGTCTCCAGGCTTGCACAAGCAACTTTGCTCCCGCATTCAGCCCACAGGCGCATGGCGGCCACACAAACGGGCTAGAACAGTACTGTGCCAGAAGGTTGTGCTCTAGGTCTGGTTCTGTCTCTCACTGGTCGCCAGAATGATAAGGAAACTGATCTCACCCCGCGGGGTCTTGTTTCCCCATCTGTGAAGTGAGCAAGTCCATTCAGATGCTTCTAAGCCTTTAAGCTAGGCACAAAGGTAGTTTTAAACATTACACCACTGAGGGAGGGTGCCTGTTCCCACGGCCCTCCTTCCCAGAGCCCAGGGAGCATCTTTGGAACCAACTGGCGCCATCCTCCACAGCCCTGCTCAAGCCAACACTCAGGATCCAGAGTGGCTTTGCTTCCCCGACAGGAAACAACCCTCATAACCTTAGTAACTAGCCAGGAAATAGTCATTCTTCCTTCTGGAGCGGTATGTAAACTCTCTGGGGGGGGGGGAAGGACTCTGCAGAACTCTACTCAGCTAGGTTGAGTCAAATGTCTACTATAAATTTAAAATATAAAAAAAATTTTTTTTCAACAAGGGTTCACACCAAAGTCTTCATGATCGATGCAATTTGGTTATGGATTTTGCTGCTTTCAGGGTCTCTCGTCATAGAAGCAGTAGCTGAGGAAAGCTTTCTTTTCTGAAAGAAAATAGCACAAGACATTTCATTTGAATAACCTATTCATACCAACTTAGGAGTCTGGTCAAGAAAAAAAAATAAACGGTGAGCAGAGAGTCACAGTCACCATGGGATATCTTCTTGGTAATAACACATACACTGATATTTTTGATGCACATGTTTTTAATTCAAAAATGATAATCTTTTTATTAAGCATGTTGAATTAAAAATAGAAATAACACCTAATATCACCAACTACAGAACATGTTACTAATACCTAATTCTCCTGTGAAATTTCAACCCCTAAAGTACCTTCAAACATATAAATAGTGTAATACATTGCAGGACTGAATTAACTAAACCAGGATCTTTTCCTTAAAATTCTCTGAAACTGAGGCTGGAGAGATGACCCAGTGGATAAGAGAACTTGTTACTACTGCTCCATAAGATCTAAATTCAGTTCTCAACACCCCTATTCATTGGCCTGGTGCAAACATCAAAATTATACAGTTTGAGAGAGACTGCTCATTACATACAGAGGCATTAGCATCTTGAGTTCACACATCAGATTCCTGGACTCAGGGGAACGAGAGATCTATATCAAATGCTAGTCTTAAGTTTGTAACATATGTGCTTTATCCAGACATGAGCAGGAAACAAAGAAGTAAGATATACATTTTATATACATAATGTAGAAATATATGTTTAATATATAAATAATTGCATAATTAAGTTAATAAGCTCTTGGGACTGCCAGTGCCTGGCCCCATGGCTGTCGTTCGCACTATGGGACAGAGTAGACCTGCTGACGGGTGACGCACTTACCATGTCCCTGCTTGGCCTGAGAAAGAGACAGTCATATGAAGAAGACATTATGTCAGGTTGTAAAGACTACCGTTTATATTTATACCTATCTAGAGAATGGAAAATTCTATGTCTTCTGTTCCCATCTCTTTTATAGCAAAGTTAGTCACCTCTTAAACATACTCATGAAGCAATTTAAGGTCTTACACTTCATATAAATGGATACCAGACCATTATTCTATTTAACTGCCACAACTTGGCTCCTGTCCTGTGTGACTAGCTGGGGATCAGCCAGGAAGCAGGTGGTCTGAGGGCCTGAGGGAAGATTTGCCTTGCTGGTCTCACAGGGCTTTCTGATGCGTAGAACACAAGATTTAACCAATCGCCAGAGATTCCTGCAAAAACCTGTTTTGTTTCATAACTGGTAGTAATGCCATGGATACCAGGAAGAGCCCGAGTGGCACTGTTCCAGGTCTGCTGTGACATGACTTCCTGCCTCCAGCCACCCACTTGCCCTGTGACTCCCAGAAGGACCCAAGATCAGAAAAAGAAAGAAAAAAAAAAAAGCAAATGGCCCAACCCTTCAATATAGTGTTCACCGAAGAAGTAAGACTTGTCTCGTTATAGACAAATGAGAAACTCTTAGACAAACCAGAAATGAAGTTTCTCTTGAGGATAGAGTCTCCCCGCTTTTCCTTCAGTGCTGGAAGCCCTACCAAGTTACATGCCAGGCCCAGGCAATGACAACGTACAAGGAGTTTGCTCCAGTGTTGCTTTTGGCTTCTGAGGCATTTTTCACATTGTGGCTGAGTGCCCAGAGGGTCACCTTTGCAGCTGTGACTGGCAAGCAGTGTTGAATCCTCCAAGAATCCTTGTGATTTACTACTTTCAGATGACAACCTGTAACCTGGTACACAATGACCCCTCTGGTCCCCTTCTGTGTTTGGTGACTGTGATACCATTTACATAGTTTGCATGGACTTCTCCTCTTCAGGGAATAAGGAATACATCAAAAGACTGAGGATCGTGTGTGTGTGTGTGTGTGTGTGTGTGTGTGTGTGTGTTGCTTCCAAAGATGCTGAAATGTAGCTGTATAAAAGCTAAGCAAATTTAGAGAGCTGTACAATAATGGAAAACGAAGGGGAAATATCCTCCTCCCACAGGCTTCCAGTCAGCCCGCAGTTGTAGGCTCTACAGGCAAGCCTGAAGGGAGCCTGATACAAGGCCTGGCCTCTTGGGGGTGCTCAGGTCTGGAGGCTTCTGAAACGCAAACCACCCAGAGTACAACAGGATTCCAGGAAGATCAAAGACTCTTACCACCTCCGATGTCACTGATACAGCAAACTGTAATCTTCAACCAAAGAGTAATCAGGATCATCTGCAAAGGGAAGGGCACGGGGTAGAATTTAGCTACTCATTCTTCTTGTTAAGAGAGATGGCT
Source organism: Apodemus agrarius (assembly GCA_964023405.1). NCBI lineage: Eukaryota > Metazoa > Chordata > Mammalia > Rodentia > Muridae > Apodemus > Apodemus agrarius. The sequence continues at coordinate 68,726,893 of OZ030021.1, read as the reverse complement.
CAGCAGATAAGAGCACTGACTGCTCTCCCGAAGGTCCTGAGTTCAAATCCCAGCAACCACATGGTGCCTCACAACCATCTGTTATGAGATCTGATGCCCTCCTCTGGTGTGTCTGGTGACAGCTACAGTGTACTTACATATAATAAATAAATAAATAAATAAATAAATAAATAAATAAATAAATCTTTGGGCCAGAGTAAGTGGGGCCGAAGCGAGAAGAAAAAAAAAAAGACCTAAAGACCTTAGCCCAGTGGTTCTCAACCTACGGGGGTGGTCATGACCCCCACAAAGGTCACATATCAGATATTTACACTACAATTCATAATAATAGCAACATACAGGTATGAAGTAGCAACAAAAATAATTTTATGGTTGGGGGGAGGGGTCACAACATGAGGAACTGTATAAAGGGTCTCAGCATTAGGAAGGTTGAGAACCAATGCTTTAGGCCCTTTCAAACCAAAAGCATTCCACTTCAAGGCAACTGCCTTCTTATAATGATTAAATATGTCAAAATACAAAGTGTGGACACCAAAGCTTATGCTTAGTAGTCATGACTACAAACCCGAGAACATTCCAGACATTACTGTTAGGATTAGCATCCACAGTAAAGTCATCATCAAAAAAAAAAAAAAAGAACAAAAATGAAGTTGCATTAGTAAGTGGTAATTATATGGCAACAAGAAATAAAACAAGTTAAATATCATTTAAATAAATTATTTCAAATAATCACTACTTTTAAATTTTTTGGTATTTATTTATTGTATGTATCTGTGCACATGTTCCATGTGCCCAGCACACATACAAAAGTCAAAAGATAACTGATGAGAGTCAGTTCTCTCCTCCCACCATGTGGGTGCTAGGCATTGAATGTAGGCTGCCAACCTTGATGGCAAGCCCCTTTGCCCACTGAGCCATCTTGCCGGCCCCAAAATTTCAACAGCCATTAAATTTTTACTGAGATGCCAAATTGGCATAAATGAAACCTCCCTTCAATCCCCTTTGGACACAGCTACTTAACCCATTCGTGCCTGAAATGATTCATTGTTGAATACCTGCTAGGCATTGAATACTATGCTAAGGGCTGGTGAGGATAAAAGACAAAATATGACCAGAGAATGCAATGGGACAAAGACTGCTGCTATGTGTGGTTCTCTCAGAGGTACTGGAGAGGAAAAGGGAGGTGAATGTGACCCACAAACAATTTCTTTTAGGCAATGTGCACAATGAGACCCTGTCTCAAAAGGAAAAGTCTTAGAACTCGATCCTATCAGGCATGTCTAACCTGCCACCATGGGCCACGTGCAACTTGGGATAACTATGAATGTGGCCCAACACCAACTCAAAAACTTACTCAAAACCCAGCAACTATTTGTGATTTTGTTGTTGTTGTTGTTATTGTTGTTGATGTTGTTAACTAGACTGTACTGTTCTCAAGCATAAATTCTGTGGATGACAGAGCCAGGTCTCAGTGTCAACAAATCTGACATGCCTGGTTTGTTTTTTCAAGACAGGGTTTCTCTGTGTAGCCCTGGCTGTCCTAAAACTTGCTTTGTAGACCAGGCTGGCCTTGAACTCACAGAAATCCGCCTGCCTCTGCCTCCTGATTACATGGATTAAATGTGTGCACAGCCATAGCCCAGCTCATGCCTGGTTGTTATTTTCATACTCTAGCTAGTCAATCTTTGTTTTTTTGTTTTTTTTTTTTGAGACAGGGTTTCTCTGTAGTCTTGGCTGTCCTGGAACTCACTCTGTAAACCAGGCTGGCCTTGAACTCAGAAATCCGCCTGCCTCTGCCTCCCAAGTGCTGAGATTACAGCCGTGTGCCACCACGCCAGGCTGCTAGTCAGTCTTAAAGAACACCACTCAACCTAAAAATCACAAGAGGCTCTTCCTGGTGGCATACCTGGTATAGGCTTGGGAACTGGGAGAGGTCCTCTCCTGTAAGAGATGAAAATCAAAGTCTTTCAGTTGAGTTCTAATTATTTTTATAACTTTCTACTTCATGCCCCAAATCATACTGTAATCAGCTGTTTCCTATCCTAGAGAGGCAAGAAGGGTCAGATGAGGCAAATGATTTGCAGCTCTGACCTGCAGAAACCCAAGGGGCAGACACATAGGACGCGCAGTAGTAAGGACTGCAGAGCTGCAGCAGGATTGTCATCTCGGTTGATGGAAGAGAATTTCCTGATCTCCCGAAAAGTCTTTGTACATACACACAGTGAGAAACAGCTCCACCTCACAATGAGAGTTAAGCTAGATAATTCCTATCCGTGGTTTTGAATGGCCCTTTCCGTTGACAGCATACTCTGTTCTCCCCCAATGGCTTTCTGCTTTTCCTAAAACTGGATGGAAAACTCAACAGATGAGATCCTGACACCAGCCTCTACCCCCGACCCCGCCACTGGCTTTGTGTGAAATAGAAGTTTCTCTCCCCTGCAGGCCCTTCATATTAGGAGCAACCCATTTTCCACGCAATGGATGCAGTGGAAGTGGTTTGGCTTTGCTGGCCACAGTGTCTCTGGTACACCTCTATGCACACTTAGTGGGAAACAGCCAGATAAAAAGCATGGCCCACTAGCTCCAATAGCTTTCTATATGAATACCAAAATTTGGATTTCATATCATTTTCACATCATTAAAGGGCATCCTTCTGATGTTTTCCAGTCATTTATAAATATTAACCAGGGCTGGGAAGATGGATCAGTGATTAAGAGTACTTGATACTTTTCCAGGAGACCCAAGTTCAGCTCCCAGTACCCACGTTCAGAAGCTCCCAACAGCCTACAACTCCAGTTCAAGGGAATCTGATGCTCTCTTGTAGCCTCTGTGGACACTCACATACACACAGCATACAATGACACAGACAGACACATAGACACATAAATAAAATAAATTTTAAAAAATCCATAAGCTACATGTAATGGCTTACTCAAGTGCTGAGTAGAAAAATCTCTGTGAGTTTAAAGTCAGCCTAGGCTAGAGTGAGAACCTGTCTCAAATACATACACATGCACACACTTACACATACATACACACATGTATACACACATATACATACATACATACATACACATACATACATATACTATACACACATATACACGCACATACACACACGTACATAAACCACATGTATACACAATACACATATACATACATATACATATACACACATACATGTATATAAACACATACACATGTACACACACGTACACACATACATACTGAGGTGGGAGTGTAGAAATCCTTCTTAATTCATACACTCTATGGTAATAAGTAGATTAGATATGATTAATGAGGGCGAGGCATAGCTTGCTTATTCGTGGGGGGGGCGGGTTGGGAGGCTTTTTTGGTTTTTTTTGAGACAGGGTTTCTCTGTATAACCCTGGCTGTCTTGGAACTCACTCTGTAGACCAGGCTGGCCTCAAACTCAGTAATCCACCTGCCTCTGCCTCCCAAATGCTGGGATTAAAGGCGTGTGCCACCACTGCCCAGCTTATTCATGTTTTCTACCAGCTATAGGAAAGCACAGACTTCATAAACAAGCAATAGTGTCCAAGTACACTATAGTACTCCCAAAACCACAACTAATAAAAGCTATGCAATATTTGTTCTAAAAATGCTATTTCAAAAATACTAAGTTTCCTTACTAGGTAAGATATACAAATTTTGTCAGTTAAAAATAAATGGCAATATCTTAGATCATAAATAGCATAGACATTTATTAAACTTTTTTTTTTTTTTGGTTTTTCGAGACAGGGTTTCTCTGTGTAGCCCTGGCTGTCCTGGAACTCTGTAGACCAGGCTGGCCTCAAACTCAGAAATCCGCCTGCCTCTGCCTCCCAAGTGCTGGGATTACAGGCGTGCACCACCATAAACTATTTTTTCTTCACATGAAAAGCAGCTAGTTATTACCTTGCTGGATTGGGTCCTGTAGTCTTTCCTGGTGGGGCAGCATTTCGCTGAGGAGAGTAGAAATTCTCATACATGATGGGTGCTACAATTTTTAAGACAAAAGACATCAGAAACACATAAAGGCTGGGCTGTCGTGCAGTTGGTAGAACCCAGGATGCACAGAGCCCTGGCTCCACCACCCAGCACTATGTAAGACAGGCTGGGGTGCACGTGCACTGTCCCTGGGCCTGTCCATCAGAAGATGAAGGTAAAAAGATCTAGAATTCAATGTCATCCTCAGCTACCCATCAAGTTTAAGGCTAGCCTTGAATACATGGGACCCTGTCTCGAAAGAAAGAAGCAGAGAGAGAGAGAGAGAGAGAGAGAGAGAGAGAGAGAGAGAGAGAGAGAGAAAGAGAGAAGGCAGGAGAGAGGGAAAGGGAGGAGAGAAGGAAAATGGTAAGGAGAGCCCATGGTGTGTTAGATTTTTTTAAATGAATTAATGAAAATAAATGCAACAATATATTTTTTAAAAGAAGAGTAAAAACAGGGCATTAAAAAGAAATGAAAACAAAAAAAAACAATAAAAGCAACCCTGCTAATCAGACAAAGGGTGACTGAAATCAGCAGACAATTCTTAAAAGAAAAAGCACAAATGTCCAATAAATATTTTTCAAATGATTCAACATTCTTTTTTTTTTTTTTTTTTTTTTTCCGAGACAGGGTTTCTCTGTGTAGCCCTGGCTGTCCTGGAACTCACTCTGTAGACCAGGCTGGCCTCGAACTCAGAAATCCACCTGCCTCTGCCTCCCAAGTGCTGGGATTAAAGGCGTGCGCCACCATGCCCGGCCCATGGCTCAACATTCTTAGCCCTCAAGGAAATGTGAATTTAAATCTCTTTGAAATTCCATTTCACCCAGATCAGAATGATTCACTACCTCAGAAGAATGACAAGAGAGATTTTGTCCCCAGTTCATCAGCAATGGAAGACAATAGACCTTTAAGAAGCATAACCCAGGGGCTGGAGAGATGGCTCAGGGGTTAAGAGCACCGACTGCTCTCCCGAAGGTCCTGAGTTCAAATCCCAGCAAACACATGGTGGCTCCACAACCATCTATAAGAGATCTGACGCCCTCTTCTGGAGTGTCTGAAGACAGTTACAGTGTACTTACATATAATAAATAAATAAATCCTAAAAAAAAAAAAAAGCATAACCCAGTATGAACAGACCAGGGGAGGTCTTTAGAGGCATGCCCTGGTCTCTTCCTCTTTCACTTCCCGGCTGTAAAATGAACAGTCTGCTCCTCCACTCTACCACAGTGAGCTGCCGCACTACGGCCTCAAAAGTAATGGCACCGATCACTGGACTGGAGCCCCGAAAACTGGTCAAAATAAACCCTTCTCTCATAGGCTGATTCATATGAGATATCTGTTACGGCAGCAGAAGCTGAGTGGTACAGAAAGTTCCCGTGCCACAGGACATGAGAGGCTAACGCTGCTGTGTAACCGTCCCTCACACCACACCTCCCGGGTCACCTGGGGGAGTCTGTCCGGTTTTCCGCTGGTTCACAAAATACTGGATGTCCTTCTCGATGCTGCATGTTTCTAAACTCTTACGGACTTGTTCGTACATCTGAAAAAAACAAGATGAAGCATTATGCAGAAGTTTACCGACGGAGCTTATGGGGCCACTCTAGGTAAAAGGAACTTTAGTCAGCCCCTGACTCTTCTGCAGCTTTTGTTTTGAGAATAAAAACATTCCCAAGACTTTTTTTTTTTTTAAGTATTGTTGGAACTAAGAAACTATGCCAAGTCCCATGATTTAATTCCCATGGCCAAGTAAGTCCCAATGCCACACACAAATGCAAACACAACTACTTATCCTGAGGAGACATTCTTCTATCCGATTCTATAGTTTTTCTGGACATCTGACCTTTCTTCTTAAGTCAGGGTCTCATACGAATGTTTCTTAGCAAAGGTTAAGATACCCTGGTCTGCTGTCTTTGCTATCTGAGGACCCAGTTACTATGGCTGTGCACAGGTTAATTCTGATTAAGCACCACGATGATAGTGAAGCAAGCCCTCATCCTGGAGCGGATGACGCAGCCAGGGCGTGGCTCAGTCTGCCGATGCTTGGTACTGGGCTAAGTGAGAGCATTCCACACCGGAGGAGTCTTTGGGATTCGCATCCTTCTGCCTTTTCACACACCAACTGTGTTTGGGTTTTTTAATCTGCTCTCTATCCCTAACTCTCAGCTTCTTCATTAGAGGCACGGTGGTAAAATGGACCAGGCGTCACACCGGCAACGGCAATGTTTAAGTCACCACCTCTCTGTGCCTCCAACGGAAGCAGGGAGTGGGGAGAGGATGGCTCCTTCTGCTCTGCTGATGCTAACACGAGGAGCACAGCGTCCCGAGATGACTTACCTCATCATTTGTGACACATTGTTGTGACAGCTGATTCACATGTAACCACAATGCATTCCGGAAGAAGTTGATTCGCTCACATTCTTGAGCCTCGAACACCTACAGAAAAACGGTTACATGTACAGGCCTAGGTAAAGAAGGCATCTATCTATGTAGACTGGCTATGACTTAAACAAACTTAACCTACGTTGAGGGGTGGGGTTAAAGAGAAAGTAAAGCAGGAAAAAAAATGTTTATTTAGTGTGGACAGAATAGTCCCATAGCATCTAACTGTGCAGATAAATCAAAAAGAGATTCATCAACCAAATAGATAAATTTTTAGAAATCACCAAAGGTGTTTTGGGGGTATGGTTTGGTGGATTAGTACTCACCGGGCATGCATGACCCCTATCACTAGCCATACAAAGGAAAAAGAAATCAAAAAGACCCACTGGACCTCACACCAAGGGCATCCCTGGAATCCATGAGAGAGGAGAAAGCAGGTGGAAAGAAATAATCTTTAGGCTGAGACAGGAAAAATTATGGCTGGGGCTGGGACATATCTCAGTGATCGATCTTGTACAGGGATGAGGTCCTATGTTTGATTTACAGGACACACACACACACACACACACACACACACAGACATAAACACAGAGAGTCACACACAGAGACACACAAACACAGACACACACAGAGACATACACACAGAGAGTCATACACAGAGATACACACAGACACACACACACACACAAACATACACATAGACACACACAGACATACACAAAGGCACACACAGACACACACACACACACACACAGGAGCCCAAGATGGGCAGAGACAGACAAGCACAAGGACAGAAAGAGAGAGTTTGCTGTTTGCTCTTGACCCAAAGGGGAGGAGACTGTGTCAAGGGTCTAGAGAAAGACCAGTTGGGCAGCATAAGACCTGGACAGGGCAGGGAGCAGCTCAGCTCCTGTTTCTACTTTAAGGAGTGGGCTGAGAATCTACACTTCCACCCAGTCCTTGGATAGTGCTCTTTCTGCTGGGACACTGTTAAAAACTGGTTTCAGAAAGTTGAGAAACTTTCCAGCTTGCATCTTTGGTTTCCTCTTGAAAATTATGGAGGCCTGTGTATTCTCCTTAGAACCCAGCAAGTACAGGCAAGACTCTCAGAGTAATTACAGTGCTCAGCCCACCATTAGCTGACGCAGCTGTCTCATGCCTCGGCTAACCAAATATTAGACTAAACCTCTGGACTGAGCTGGACAGTGACATCAGGATGGGGAGGAGGTGGAAAGATGAAGATGAGAGAGAATTATTCCAATCCTGTCCGTTCTTTACTTAACTCGTTCCCTCATGCTCAGTGACTGAACTAAACACAATGTGCTAAAATAAACAAATTTTCTGGTTCGAGAAGGAAGATGTGCCCCATCCCAGGCTGCTTCTGGTCCCAGATGCCTACCTCACAGGCCTTAATGTGCTCACTCTGCCAGTCTTCTCGAACCTTCTCCAGCATGTTGATGTGCAGCATGTATGCTTTATCTGCGATGGGGGGGAAGGGAAGCTAGACTTAGGAACTAGACAGGCTTGTTACACTGTAGCTGTTCCTTACTGATGCGGAACTAGACAGGCTTGTTACACTGTAGCTGTTCCTTTCTGGCGCCTGCTAATCCTTCACATTCAGAGGAATGTAAACAGCCCCCAACCAACCCTCCCCATCCATCAGGGCAGCGCCCCTCTCACCTGAATCCTCTACTGCAGTCTTTGAAGTGGCCAGTTTCACAAAAAGCTGCGAAGACCAAAACCAGAAAAAGATTCGGAAATCGGATCCCATTTCCACGAACAAACACATGTAAAAGCAACAACAATGGAGAAGTAAGGTCTGGTCTACATCCTATATACTTTCCACTTAGAAGCAAATCCTCATCTTTACTCTCTAGTCTCCTCATCAGAAAACAGATATCCTATGTCTTCCTAGAGACATGTCTCCTGCCCTCGAGCTGTGGATAATATTATATTCAGATTATATGTTATTAAATGCATTTTTAAATTTTATTGTGTGTGTGTGTGTGTGTGTGTGTGTGTGTGACTTATATGTATGTCTGTGTACTAGGTTCTTGCCTGGTTCCTGAAGAGGCCAGAAGAGGGCATCGTACACCCAGGAACTGGAATTATAGATGGTTGTGTGTTGCCATGTTGGTTCTGGAAACAGAACTCAGGTCCTCTACAAGAGCGGTCAGCTCTCTTAACTGCTGAGCCATCACTACAGCCATATTTATTTGTTTGTTTGTTTGCTTGCTTGCTTGCTTGCTTGCTTGTTTTGAGACAGAGTTTCTCTGTATAGCCCTGGCTGTCCTAGAACTCACTCTGTAGACCAGGCTGACCTCAAACTCAAAAACCCATCTGCCTCTGCCTCCCAAGTGCTGGGATTAAAGGTGTGCGCCACCACTGCCCCCTACTATAGTCATATTATTAAATTTATTGTTTAATTTATTGATATTATTATTCCAATTATATTATTAAATGTATAATTCCTGCCCTCAAGAAGCCTGCTGCCAACAAAGAATAAAGGAGCTGAGTTTTGAAGATACTTAAAAAAAAAAAACCGCCGGGCAGTGGTGGCGCACGCCTGTAATCCCAGCACTTGGGAGGCAGAGACAGGCAGATTTCTGAGTTCGAGGCCAGCCTGGTCTACAGAGTGAGTTCCAGGACAGCCAGGGCTACACAGAGAAACCCTGTCTTGAAAAACAAAACAAAACAAAACAAAACAAAAAAAGTTCAAAGTCTCTTTGGGCTGGAGAGATGATTCATCGGTTAACAGCACCGACTGCTCTTCTAGAGGTCCTGAGTTCAATTCCCAGCAACCACATGGTGGCTCACAACCATCTGTAATGGGGATCTGGTGCCCTCTTCTGGTGTGTCTGAAGACAGTGACAGTGTACTTACATATATAAAATAAATAAAATCTTTTTTTTTTTAAAAATCAGGCCAGGAGAGATGGCTCAGTAGTTAAGAGACTGTTCTTCCAGAGGTCCTGAGTTCAGTTCCCAGTAACCACATGGTGGCTCACAACCATCTGTAATGGGATCCGATGCCCTCTCCAGATGTGTCTGAAGACAGCGACAGTGTACTCGTGTAACTAAATAAGCAAATACATCTTTAGAAAAAGAAAAAGGAAAAAGAATCAAGCCTCCTATTCCAACCACTATTTCCTAATAGTAAGCTTCTGGGGTTCTTTCCCCAACCTCAAAATGTTAACTAGGGCTTTTCCGGTTCTGAAGACTAGAGCCAAAGAGCTATTTCTCAGAGACTTGGAATATAAGTATTTTTTTTTTAAATAATTTAAGCTTTTTGGTTAGTTTTATTTTTGTTTTGTGGGATGTGTTCCACTGTGCAGCCCGGTTTGGCACTACCCTCACGCCTTCCCTCCCTCGCCCCTCTGAGAACTAGAATGTCGTGCCTGGACATCCCTCCCGCCCCTCTAAGCTGCCGGAGGGCGTCTCTGACTTCCGGTTGCAGGCTGGGCTGTGTACCTTCTCTTGCTGTCGTTGGTTGGCCACGTTGGCGCTGCGGTGGACAGCCTGCTCCGCCTCATCCTTGTCCCGGCACTTCTGTTCATAATTCTTCTTGGCCTTTGTGTAAAAAGAGGATGGGGGCAGGTGAGCAGGACATCAGCTGGCCCGGACCTCCAAGCCAGGTCCACACCCACCAACCAAGCTCTGCTTGGTGCTGGAGTCCCTGATAGACAGGCTCTCAGAGGAAAGGTTACCGGAAAGGTGCTCTCTCTCTGAGCAGCCCCCCTGCTTCTCGCCCTCGTCCAACCTATTCCAAGAGTGATCCCACGCCACCCCCAACCAAAGGAAATAGTACCTGCCATTGGCTGGCACGAAGCACGTGAGCTCTAAAGGCGAAGAAATGGGATTTGAAATGTATAATTGCTCTTTATTCTTGAAATAGTCATACAGTTACACAGTATAATACGATCATATCCAACCCAGGTATATAACGTCTAAGATGTGTAACCCACCATTACGTAACTTCCATAATCCAGAGTCTAAGTGCTATCACACAGTCACAGGAACCAACTCCCTCTCATTCTAAACAGGCATCAGTATTCTAGAGTCTCCAGTCACAGCCAGTACAGTGGGGGACACACCAATGCTGTCATGTATTAGTATATTCAAGTTTTTGTTTTGTTTTGTTTGTTTGGAGACAGGGTTTCTCTGTGTAACAGAGCTCTGGCTGTCCTGGACTCACTTTATAGTCCAGGCTGGCCTTGAACTCACAGAGATCTGTTTGCCTCTGCCTTCCAAGTGCTGGGATTAAAGGCATGCACCACCACGCCTGGTCCCATGTTTCTTTTTCTTTTTAGGATTTATTTGTTTGTTTGTTTGTTTGTTTGTTTAATGTGCACTGTCATTCTCTTCCGACATACCAGAAGAGAGCATCAGATCCCATTACAGATTGTTGTGAGCCACCATGTGGTTGCTGGGAATTGAACTCAGGACCTCCGGAAGAGCAGTCAGTACTCTTAACCACTGAGCCGTCTTTCCAGCCCCCCACCCCCATGTTTCTCTTTAAAGATTTCTGTTCTATTGAGTTTAAAGTAGCCAATGGCCTATCTTATGCCAGTTTTAATACCAGGATTATGGGATCACTTCATAAACTCTAATAAAGGTATGACTCAAACAACTGGCAAATAAATAAATATGACAATTAAACTTAATCAAGAATAAAGATGTCCTGCCTTGGCTGGAGACATGGCTCAGCCAGTAGAGGCTAAGCTCCCAATCAAAGACTCAAGTCTTTTCTTAGTTTACTTCCTCTGCTGTTGCTTGTGAAACAAAGATCAATCGCAAGAACTAGAGCTCAGAGGTTCAAATCCCAGCCTCCACATTATCTATGGGTATTTTTAAATAAGTTACTTAGTGTCTCTGTGCCTTTGATTCCCTGCCTATAAAGGAAAGATTCTTATTCTATACATATAACATATATTTATCTTCAAAGGCATATGAAAAAAGATAAAACATAAACTGTACTTTTATAACTATTAAACATTGGCATGTGAAATTAAACCCACAAAACCAATAAGATTCAATAGTCGGTAATCTCCAAAGGGTGCTGGCTCCTTGGGATAGATAGTCTGTGTCACAGTTACACACTTCCCTACAGTTCTCATAGCTACGTTTCCATAAGTAAATTAGAATTAGCTTTTCACAGGCTTTCTCTACATGCTATAAGTTACATTGTTATCATCTAATATTTTATGGATGGAAATAGTAAGCTCCTGGTTTTCATAACTATAAAAACACACGGAGATTGTGGAAGAAGACCCATGTTCCAATACACCACCCTTTTTACAGTGTCCCGGAACCACTTCTCTCTGTTGAGTGTGATCGCTTTTGCTCCACACTTCTTTGTGGTCCTGAGGATGGACACCGGGCCTCTGCCCTGCTAGGAAAGCACCCTACAGCTGGCTACATCTAAGCCCTTGCTTGTCTGAGGCGTGGTCTCCCTACAAAGTTCAGACTGCCTTTAAATTCTCTGTGTAACCCAGGCTGGTCTCAAACTTGTGACCCTACTGCCTCTGATTCCTGAGCAGCTGGGACTACACATACTGTTTTTGGTTTTGTTTGTTTTGTTTTCTTGGTTGGTTAATGACTGGCTAGTTTTTATGACACTGGTCTTTCTATATAGTCCTGGCTGGTCTGTAATTCACTATGTAGACCAGGCTGGCCTCAAACAGCCAGAGATCCTCCTGCCTCTGTCTCCTAAGTGTTAGGATTAAAGGCCTGTGCCACTCTACCTAGTTTATGACACTTTCAATGGCCTTAAAATACATATACATATTTAATTCACTTTATATATGAATACAGCAACAAAATATACTATGGACTAAAATGTTTTTAAGCATATAGCGTATGTTATTCTATACATAAAATTGTATCAGTTTCCCTTTCTTTGGACATAATATATTTTGTCTTTTGAGTAATATAAATGTCTTTATACAGGATCAGTTCATAGAAATGTGATTATCGGCTGAGAGGTGTATATAGCTGAGCTGGTAAGATGCAAGCCAACCAACCGGAGCTTGATTCTTGGAGCCCACACAGTGGAAAGACAGAACTAACTCCCCCAAACTTTCCTCTCATCTCCACATGTACACCATGCTGTGTGCACAATAATGTGTGTAGTAAAATGAAAAGAAGTATAAAGTGATCCATGTTTAAAGGGATGCATGTCAGACTTTCTCTAAAATGTCTGCAGCATTTAGTTCTCCCAGACATAATTTGAAAGTCTGTGAAATTTGAAGTGTTAGGATTAAACGCCAAGTATGGCCAGCATGTTTTCTCTTTCTTAGTGCTCACACTAAGATGCTAGCTGTGCTGGCTAGTCTTTTTTTTTTTTTTTTTTTTTTTTGGTTTTTGTTTTTTGTTTTTTTGAGACAGGGTTTCTCTATGTAGCCCTGGCTGTCCTGGAACTCACTCTGTAGACCAGGCTGGCCTCGAACTCAGAAATCTGCCTGCCTCTGCCTCCCAAATGCTGGGATTACAGGCCTGCGCCACCACGCCCGGCTCTGTGCTGGCTAGTCTTATGCCAGCTTGACACAGCTGTAGTCATCTAAGAGGAGGGACTTCAACTGAGGAAATGTCTCCATTAAGACCCAGGTGTAAGGCATTGTCTTGGTTAGTGATTAATGGGGGAGGGTGCCCACTGTGAGTGGTGCCAGCCCTGGCACTGTGAGTGGTGCCAGCCCTGGCACTGTGAGTGGTGCCAGCCCTGGCACTGTGAGTGGTGCCAGCCCTGGCACTGTTTGAGCTCCTGACCTGACTTCCTTCAGTAATGAGCAGTGATAGGGAAATGTAGGTCAAATAAACCCTTTTGTCTTCAACAAGCCTTGGCCATGGTACTTCACCACAGCAAGAAGAACCCCAATTAAGACATTAGTCTATCACCTTATTCACAACTTATTTTAGTCTTCTGTCATTACTGAAGTGGCACATTTTCTATTCCATGTCTTTTACCTATTGATCTATTGAATACCTTTTATTTTGTTTATTTTCAAACTGATACACAATATTTATCTCGTTATTTCATGCAACAAAATATATGATAATCACATCTTTTAAACTTATAATGTATGAAGGTTTTCGGCCATTTATATTTTGCAGTCTACCAGGAATATCGAGGGTTTTCATTGACATTTTAGAACTAGGGATTGAGCCTGGTGCTCAAGTAGCCTGCAACTGGACTATAGCCTGAGCCCTTTTAACTGATTTGTAAAAGTGCAGCATGCATTAGAAACACTAAACAGGGAGGCTGGAGAGATAGCTCAGTGGGTAAGAGCACTGGCTGCTCTTCCAGAAGTCTAGAGTTCAAGTCCCAGCAACCACATGGTGGCTCACAGCCACAGAGATCTGATGCTCTATTCTGGTGTGTCTGAAGAGAGAATACAGTGTACTCACATACATAAAATAAATAAATAATTCTTTCAAAAAAGAAGGAAAAAGAAACATTGAGCAGCTGTATGGTATACTAGTCACAAACACACACCCACCCCCATTTCACAAAAGTAGGGTCACAAGATAACCCGGCTGGTAAGTGCTTGACAAGAGTTCGATCCCTGGCCCACATGTGGAATGAGAGAACCTGTTCTTGTTGGTTGTTCTTGACCCCTGCATGTACAGGAAATAAATATTGGAATATGTATAAAGTATATCACTTTCACTTAAAGGTGTCTTAAATTTTAGTGTTATTAAATTACTCATTTTTCTCTTGTATGGTTTAATACGGTATGTTAAGTAGATTTTTCCATGTTGTAAGATATTCTTCATAATTGTATGTTTTTATAGATCGATCTGTTTTAATTCTATTTTTAACTCTGTGTGTGTCTGTATGGTGTGCAGGGGAACACGATGACCTCAAGTGCAGTGCTCATAGAGGTCAGAAGAGGGCGCCAAACACCCTGGTGCCGAGTTACAGGCAGTTAAGAGCCGCAGGAACTGAACACAAGCCCTCTTTGAGAACATGGCTGCTCTTAACTGCTGAGCCATCTAGCTGGCCCTTATTATTGTTTGTTACTGCTCTTGTTTTGAGAGACAGATTCTCTATGTAGCCTTGACTACCTTGGAACTTGTTGCGTAGACTAGGCCAACCTTGAATCATAGAGATTCACCTGCCTCTGCCTCCCAAGTGCTGGGATTTAAGGCATGAGCCATCAGGCATGGCTCTAACTAACTAACTAACTAACTAACTAACTAACTAACTATATATAGTTATATATATATATATATATATAACTATATATATATATAGTTATATATAGTTATATATAGTTATATATATAGTTTTATAGATAGATAGATAGATAGATAGATAGATAGGTTTTTCGAGACTGGGTTTCTCTGTATAGCCCTGGCTGTCCTGGAACTCACTCTGTAGACCAGGCTGGCCTCGAACTCAGAAATCCGCCTGCCTCTGCCTCCCAAGTGCTGGAATTACAGGCGTGCGCCACCACCACCCGGCTCTCTAACTGTATTTTAAAGACTACCTACTATATACAGCCCTTCTCCCATGGTCAGTCACTAAATCTTTATAGTTCTCATTATTACAGCTAATGAACAGGTTCACGCCTTTGTTCTTCTGGTTTCTGGATGGTTCCTGGAGGTAAAGTCTTAGATTCTTAGCATAATAGTGTTGGGATTTTGTGGTCATATTTACGACCAAAAAAAATATTGGAAAAAAAAACTCCCTTTTTAAAAGTAGGTGCCAGGCAGAGGCCACCTGGGTTAGGAGTTCAAGGTCACCTGCTGACCAGGCTATGTGTGTGACACCAGGTCCCCTGCTGGGGGACCATCAGGAACTGAAGTGTCTCTTCTTCCCGGAGGCAGCAGGGGACAGCACTAAGGAAGCTGAGCTTTCCCCTTGTTTGACCTGCTTGATAGCAATCAGGCCCTTCCCCTCCTGGGCTGGGGCAGTGAGAAGGCTGAGCCTCCCTCAGCCAGAGGGGAAGTCGAACTCTTATCCGCAGATAACAGCCCTAAGGCCCCTGCCTCGCCCCTGCCTCGCCCCGTGCTGGAGCTCTACCGCAGGAAACCGGCTAAACACGACTTAAATAACCCCAAGCTTTTTTATGATACTGTAAATATACCAAATTAATTGAATACCTCCCAAACCAAGAATTAGAAAAAAAAAATATCAAGCCGAATGGACAAAAGCAATTCCAATAGATGTTAGAATTGCCTGACTGCAAAGGTAACTCTACAACTACACACCCAAACATCCTGAAGCAAAACAGCATGGCAAGGCTACAGAAACACGAAGCAAAGAAATAGAAGATCAAAAACAAGCCCAAGAGGAAATCCCAGAACTGGAAAGTAGCTTAGAAACGCAGAAGCAGCCCCGTGAAGAAGAGAGGGGACAGGGGCCGAACAGACAGCAAGGAACGAACACACCCAGTATGGCGAGAGTGTTTGGTATTTTCTCATGGCGGCCACCTAGAGGCAGCTGGTGGGAGGGTTTAATTTTAGGTCGGAGCCCATCATGGCAGGGAAGGTACGATGGAGTCCAGGTCAACCGAACCTGGCACTCCTCTCAGCTCAGTGCACTGGACCGGAAGCAGGGCAAGGGAGTCTCCTGTTTGATGGGCTTTCCCCCTTTCCTGTTTTTGATTCAGACTCAGCCCAGGCTGTAAGATGGTGTCACCACATTCAGGCAGGAAGTTCATCCTTAATTCAACCTCTAGGGAAAGACCTTCACAGAAAGACTCCAAGGTAAACGTCCTTGGTTTAATCCAATCACACTGGCAATCGAAAGTAACCATCACTGAAGACAGAATTTAACAGCACCCCTGGGACCTTTTGTACAAAGAGAAGCAAGTCGATACTCTTGGACCTGGAATCCAAGAAGAGAAGACAGGCTAAAAAATATCCTTGAGGATGAAACTGGGGAGAGTCCTACTTTCTAAAAAGATATAAAAAGATTAATGGTAACTGAACTCCAAACTAGAAAATCCTAAAGGCACCCAAGGCATATATATGACTGAATTACTAAAAGCTAAAGATGGGCTGGAGAGATGGCCCAGCCATTAAAGACTAGGCTCACAACCATAAAAATAAGAGTTCAGTTCCCAGCACCCACGGCTGTCTCTCCAGCCACCTTTTTTGCTGGGCAGTGGTGGCTCACGCCTTTAATCCCAGCATTTGGGAGGCAGAGGCAGGTGGATTTCTGAGTTCAAGGCCAGCCTGGTCTACAGAGTGAGTTCTAGGACAGCCAGGGCCACACAGAGAAACCCTGTCTCGGAAAAAAAAAAAAAAACAAAAAACAAAAGTTAAAGACAAAGAAAATGTCTCAAACAATGACAGTAATGACATCTTATCTCAAGGAAAAAGTAACTTGAGTGACACAGATTCCTTACTGGGAACAATGGGAACCGAAAAGGAAAAGGAGAAGTACAGTCACACCGAAGGAAAAGAACAGTGAAAGTGCAATCCCACAGTCCCCGACAGTCAGGCAATCAGAAAGTGTAGGACAGGACAGCATTACAGACGAGCTTTACTCAACGACCAGGAAGAATACAATTGTGTCACACGCAGGAAAATGAGTGGGACTGAAGATCGTAGTAAAGAAGATGAGCCAGACCCAGACAGTATGCTCTGCTCAGATGGAAGTCTCGTGCTGTGTGTGTTTCACTACAAGAAACAGAGAAAAAGGAATTCCGAAAGAGCTGAGTGCACGCACCAGCGAGCCTGACAGCCTCTGTTGGATCCCTGAGAGCCACACTATGAAGGTCAGAGCCAACTACCAACAGTTGTCCTCTGACTTCCACAGGCGTACTGCACGCGCGCGCGCGCGCGCGCGCACACACACACACACACACACACACACACACACACACCCCTTTTCCAGGATTTATGGAGAAAAGCTGGAGAGGTTTCTCAGTAGCCCAGGTTTGAGGCCCAGCTCCCAACCAACCACCTGTAACTCCAGCTTTGGGACTCCGACACCTTCTTCTGGCCTCCCTGGCCACACCCACAGTCATATACATATGTACAGGAAAAATACTCACATACATAAAATAAAAAACGATTTGATAAAGATGTATGGAGAAATCAAAATATTCTTTAAAAATTATCTTTAAGTGGATGCTGGAGTTACGGGTGGTTGTGAGCCGCTCTGTAGGTGCAGGGGATGCATGTCATGCCAGAGTGTGACCCTGGGAGTCAGTTCTCTTCTCCCTCCGTGTGGACCAGGGATCAAACTCAATTCACACATCATCTGCATACGCAGCATCGGGGGTTCTAAGAGAAGACTTTGCTTTTGTCGTGCCGAGCTCTAACAGACTCATGAAAAGCTCAGACAGGATCCACAACAACTTATTCCTACCTTGGCAGGCATCGTTAGCAAATTAAAGGAAATTACTTAAATTAGTTAATATAATTAAATTAAAGGAAAGGGGGCTTTTGTAATTTCCAGATATCTTAAAAAACAAAAGGGTCATTCAGTAAAAGGAGCAACAGACAAGATTCAGAAGTGCCATGGGGTGGCAAGTTCAAGTACAAGATAATAGTGTATGTGTCTGTATGTTTACATGTGTCGATGTACATATGTGAGGGGAGAGGAAGGGAGAGAGAGTGTGCGTGTGTCTCTGTATGTATGTGTGTGTGCATGTGTATCTGTGAATATTTGTGTGTGTACATTTGTGTGAATATGTGTGTGTCACATGATTTTGTATCACAGCATAAAATATTATAGTGGACTTGTTTTAATTTTTCCCAGGTGTCATGTTAACTTCTCCAGCAGAGATAAACAAACATCCACTCACACCCGATCAGGCACCAACAACAGACAGAGAGATGATCCCAGGCAGCTCTAGCTTGGTGAACTAGTGAGTTTGACTGCAGATATTTCTAGCAACAAGGGTGAAGGGTCACCTACAAAAGCAGGGACAACATACGGGTACCTATACCACAGGAAAAAAGTCTGCCCCTCCCCAGAGCTGTATCTGTCCATGTGTCTGGGTTGAAAGCATGGCTTTGTGACCACAGTGTGTTCACAGGGTCACAGCCCTGTGAAACTCTCTCTCCTGCAGGAGGGGATGTTCCTGGGCCCACTCTTGCCAGGGAGATTGGTAGCCACAGCTACTCCAACTTAGAAGGCAGCACCATGCCATGCAAAAGGAGAGAGTTCTGCACCAGCTATCAGGAAACAAAGCACTGTTACACCCACTCTCCCATCTTCAAGCCTCCCAAGGCCTTAACAGGAAGGAGAGCCAAATGTTTTCCTCCTTAACACTGCACCAACAGATGACATAACAGGAACATCCCTTGAGTAGGGACACACTCATGCGTAGCGCAGAATCTCAGATGGTGTCACTATTGCAGTGACAGCAGCAGCAAGCACTGATAGATGACATAGTTGGAACATCCCTTGAGTAGGGACACACTCATGCATAGCGCAGAATCTCAGATGGTGTCACTACTACAGCAACAGCAGCAGCAGGCATGACTCACATCCATGGCTTTCTTGAACTGTGAGCTCTTTTGTTTGTGGGCAGCATCCATGATCGTTTCTGTCTGCAAAAGAGAATACAGGCACTGTCAATAAAAACCATAAGTTACTGCTCACAGCAGCTTGTCTTAAGGGCTAAGCCTTCACTGTGGGTTTTCCCAGCCATTTAGTCCTCACAGCACCCAGAAGCTGGATGTGCTATAGAAATATCCCCACCTCACAACAGTACAGAACAGAGAGGCGCAGTTTAAGGATTGTGACTCGGCTGTGTTCCTCTGCTAAAGACTCTGCTTGTCATTTAACCTGGGCACTCACACAGCCGGCCCTGAACACTCAAGACATGACCAGGAACTCACTGGTCCCCAAGGAGAGCTTTCCTCTGTGAATCTAGAATCAAAGAACTTTGGTTTCAAGAAGGAATATTAAATTGTTAAAATATCATTTGTGAGCCGGGCATTGGTGGCGCACGCCTTTAATCCCAGCACTGCTATGTGCAAGTTTCATGCTCACAGTATCTCTTCTGTGTAAGTGCTACATCTCCATCTACCTGATGGCAATAAACTTTGTGAGCCCCAAAACACAGTCGTGTGGAGGCTGGAATGAGGAGGGCCCTCATAGGCTCACATATTTGAATGCTCCGTCCCCCACTGGTGGAACTGTTTGGGAAGGACTAGGGGGTGTGGCCTTGTTTTGGAGACACTTGTCACTGGGAACAGGCTTCGAACCCACACCATTCCCAGCTAGCTTTCTCTCGGCCTCATGGTTGTTATCTCAACAGTAACCACTTCTGCTCCGGTGTCATGCCTGTCTGTGTGTTGCCATGTTCCATGCCATGAAGTCATGGGTCACCATGTAAAGCTGTAAGCAACAATAAACTTTTTCTTCTATAAGTTGCTTTACTTGTGGAGTCTGCACTGAAGTGGAAAACCAATTAAGACAGTCAGCGAATAGGAAAGCTACATTGCAGGAAGGTGAATTCACATGAATTACCACATCACACAAGCGTAAGATGGCTTTTCAGGATATTTGGATGAAATACTTAGGGTGGTCTCACTTCAAATGGGATGAATGAAATTCCCCCAAGGGAGCTTCAACTAGCCCAGAATTCACCTTCTAGCTTTCTCTGAAAGGGGAATAGCAGGAAATAGCTATTCCTCTGCTAAGGAGAAAGACAATGCAAAAACAATGACAGGCTGACACACGAGTCCCACATGGACACAGGACCCATGACAGACCCAGGCCACAGCTGCTGGGGAGCTAAGGTTCATGTAACTGACCAGGTGAGTTAGCTTTACGCCACCCAGACACTGCCCTACCTGGGGATTCATCCTATAAACAGTCAACAAACCCCGACACTACTAAGGACAACAAGAAGTGTATACAAAAAGGAGCATGCAATGGTTGTCTCCAGAGGGGCCCTGCCAGAGCCTACAAATACAGAGGCAGATGCTAGCAACCAACTATTGGACTGGGCGTGGGGTCCCCAATGGAGGAGCTGGAGGGAGGACCAGAAGAGCTGAAGGGGCTTACAGCCCCATGGGAAGAACAATGATTTCGGCCACCCAGACGCCCCAAGATTCCCAGGGACTGAACCATCAACCAAGGGGCACACATGGTTCCAGACAAAAATGTGTCAGTGGAAGGCCTTGTTGGGCATCAGTGGGAGGAATGGTCCTTGGTCAGGTAAAGGCTCAAGAGAGGCCCCAACAAAGGGAAACCGAGGCGGGGGAGGTGGGAGTGTGTCGGGTGGAGGGGCATATATGTGGAGGCAGGGGGAGGGAGGAGGGGTTGGGAGGCTCTGGGGAGGGGACCAATTGGGAAAGGTTTTACCATGGCAATGTAAATGAAGATGATATTCAATTAAAAAAAAATGACCGCTGGTTTCCTGAGCCTACTTGAGCAGATCAATTAGGAGTACTGGGCTTTGCTATGACCCTTTTAGTCCAAATAAACACTTTGCTAATTGTCTAGTTGATTGTTGACACCAGTTTATCATTGACAGCCCGATATATCTCCTTAGCTCACAGTTCTAGATAGCATCTACTTTAGACGCTCTCAGTGCTGAATGACTTCCACGACCTCATTCTTCACGTCCCATCACTCCCCTCTGCCTTCTCAGGCACACCAGCATTTGAAAGTTGTCAAGACCCTAAAAAGCAGCCATTGACTCTGAGAAGATACAGACAATTTCTGGCCGCTGGGGTAAGACGCACTGCTCCAGACCTCACTCAGAGTTAGTGGATGCACGTCAGGTCCATCTCTACCTGCTGAGGAGCCTTGACCTAAATATTCTTCTGTCCACCCTCACCTCCAGGGTGACCCACTCCCAGTGACCTCAGTGAGTCCAAATTCTCTTCAAGGTGTTTGGGGTGGGAGCGGGGAAGATATTCATCCGGGACTTGGGTTTTCAGCTCAGACCAAATCTAATGTGAATGTGTTTTATTATTGATAACACAGAGGATGCAAAAAAAAAACAAAAACAAAAACAAAAATAAAAACCTCATCTATGTCATCTACAAGGTCGAAGAAGGAAGAGAAAGGAAAGAAGGGAATAAGAGATTTGAGAAAGACCCAAATAATTCTGAGATAGCTTACTGAGGATGCGGGCCAAGGCCCCGCCCACCTCCAGGAATGAGGTTTGCCTTTCATTACCTTGGCAGTGGCCTCTAACTCCTGCCTTTACCATAAGAGTGATTCCTCCAGCGTGGTGGCGCATGCCTGTAATCCCAGCACTTGGGAGGCAGAGGCAGGTGGATTTCCGAGTTCGAGGCCAGCCTGGTCTACAGAGTGAGTACCAGGACAGCCAGGACTACACAGAAAAACCCTGTCTGGAAAAACCAAAAAAAAAAAAAAAAAGAGTGATTCCTCCAGGAGGTTTCACCAACCCCAAGTGAGGTTGGATGTCCCTCCCAGATGGGAACTTCCTTCCCCTACGGCTGGATAAGACTCTCATATTTTATCTTGATTTTATGTCACATCAGTCTGTCTGGCTATGTGCTGTGCTTCATAGAGTAACATGTCCACCTTGGGGCTCATCCTCAAGAAAACACTACCTGTAGAAATGAGCAGCTAACAGCATCCAGCCAGCCAGCCTTCCTACCTCTCTCCCATACCCCCACTTACTAAAGAAATTAATTAGGGAACCAATAAAACGTTTCAGTTGATAAGGACACTTGCTGTCAAGCCTGTAAACTCAATCCCCAGCACCCACACAGTGGGAGAAGAGAACCACCTCTTTCCAGTTGTCCTCTGATTTTCACTTACACACCACGGCACGGACACATATACGTTAGATGCATGTCTGCACATGCACATGTGAGCACACACACACAGTCACAGAGATCAGAAACAGAACTAGAATGATGATTCAGCAATTAAGAGCACTCCGCTCTTGCAGAGGATCTGGGCTCATGACCTCTGGGGCTCCTGCCCAAGGGACTCTGACATCTCTGTCTAACTCCACGGGCACCAGACACACACATGGTGTGCAGACACACGTGGGTAAAACACTAATAGATGTAAGACAAAGATTTTTTTGTTCTGTTTTGTTTTTCAGACAGGGTCTCACTGTGTAGCTCCGGCTGTCCTGAAACTCACTATGTAGACCAGGTGAGCCTTGAACGCACAGAGATCTGCCTGCTGCTGCCTCCCAAGTGCTGGGATGAAAAGCTTGTACCACCACACCTGGTTAAAAATAACTATATATATTTTTTTAAAAAATCTAAAAAACAAATATATATTTTTAAAGGCAGAAAACATTCTACTGAAAAGTTTATTTTAAAAAATGAGTAAATTAGGTTTGGAGACACAGCTCAAGTACAATCCCTTCCTTGCCTAGCACAGCCAAGACCATAGCCAGCAGCATGAGAGAAAAAGGAAACCAGGCAACAAAAGCAAGCAACCAGCTCGTGCCTGCGCTAAGTGGAAATGGCTCGATTTCCAAGAAGTGGAAGACCAGAGCTGCAGTGTGACAGCTCGTAAAAGGGAAGTTAGCATTGGCACATTTTCCCCCCAAAAAAATAGGTTCAAAAAAAGAAAAAGTTGCTCAAAGTCACCCCAGAGCTCATTGTGAA